>CM046877.1:239984136-240724136 GCA_025667525.1 Glebionis coronaria
GTCCACTATTTTATCCATTGGGTAAAAAGGTGCTCTCTAAGGCAAGAGTTGGCTATAAATAGAAGACTATTCTCTTCCATTTTACTTGCACAAAAACACACAAAAACCTTCCAATATCCCATTCCTCATTTGCCTCATCAAGAGAAATGAGAAGAACACTTTTACCCTTGTGAAGTGTTAGTGTCTAGAGACATAACATGATGAAGATCTCTCTAGATCAAGTCATGATTATTGTCTTCCTACTATGTATATGTAGAAGATCCAAGTTGTGGGATGAAGGCCTACGATTTCTAAGGATTTGGTAATTAAGGAATGGATCTATTGATTTGATGGAGAAGATGGGGAAGAAGGAGATTAGGTGTAGAGAGAGAAAGGAGAGGGAAGAAAAATAGAGAGAGAAAGTGATTAGATTAATGAATTGTGTGAAATGAATGAACTAACCAACCCCCTCCTAACATGCTAGGAGGGGTATATATATAGCCCACCCTACATGTGGGCTATATGGACTATACATCATAAAGTGGACCACGAGCCCATTACATAATTATCGTTGGAGCGACCGATCCTTCATAAATACGTAAAACGTATTTCCAACAATCTCCCCCTAAGGGAGGTCGCTCCAAGTTACAAAGTTCTAAATATTCTATGGCTCGTGATCTATGCTAATAATGATGTGACCGAGACTTTCTTTGGGAAAACACATTTCCAACAATCTCCCCCTAAGGGAGGTCACACCATTTTACAAAATCTTAAACCTAGCATCTATGCTTGAGTCTTCGATCTTGTTCTTGTGAATATGCTTGATGTGATCTTTGACTTTAGTCTTGAGCATGTTTCCTTGCCTTGACCTTGTGCATTCATCACTTGTGAAATTTGCCTCTTCGTGACTTCATGTTCCACATACTTATACTTTTAAATTCTTGAAAGTTTCAGAGTTTGATACAGCGGAAGACTTGACCTTCAGGCTTTCTTGAATTTGTTGAAGTACTAATTGTATGTAGTACAAGCATGTGGTGACGACTTCTTCTGGATAATACACCGCAATGCCACCTTCTTGTTACGCTGCATAAGACAGTTAGCAACAAACCATATACACGGATGAAATGGCCTTGAACATTTCATTCTAAGTCGGTAGCATTTTACCTCCGGTCGGTGAAGACCGTTGGACGATATTAGATATCGTACCCGTGACGGATAGTTTCAATTAAGTAACTTCCTGACAGGATTTCGCGGGTAAACCCGTTCTCTTTACTCGACCGTCCAAAGCTGACTGCGAACGTAAAGAGTGAATCATTTGGATAATATTATCCGCATGATTTGAAGCCGTCAATTCATGTTCCTGGAACAAGTGAAGTTCAATTAAGAACCGCACCATCGTTGCTTTCCAGTTGTCACAAGCTTGATTCATATAGAATCTTGCAAGTTACCTACCAAGTGCTGTTTGATGTTAACACTAGAAGGATTTCCACTCGTCGTTGTGGTCAATAAAGAGTCACTCTGAGTGTTCTGGCAAGATCATATGATAATGCGTAGAGGCCTGGAACGTGTTTAAATTCATTTAAGAATTAAACCACTGTTGCTTTCCAGTTATCACAAGTTTGATTCCTAAAGAATCGCACAAGTCACCTACCATAAGCTTTTTGATATTCGCTCAAGAAGGATTTCCATCTTCATTGTAAATAATTTCGTATTACTCGGATGTTCAGGCAAGATCATGAAGATTTTGCGTAGGACTCTTAAGAACTTTCTTACTTTTCACAGTGTGTGAAGAAGCAAGTAAATATGAAAGTGTGTCCTAATGAGATATTTGATGATCTCAAATGGTTCTAGACTCGATCGTGCATTTTGGATTTTAGTGATCGGAGGTTGGAGAGGAGTGCCACCTTTTCAATACCAATTTATTCGGAGTGAATAAACCAGTAGATAATTTGTTGATCTCCGTGTGATTAAAACAAATATCTTTTGAGAGATATTTGAGTTAGCTGGGAAGGGTTGTGTATTGCATCATTGGGTCCATGATGTCTTTCTTCAATACCGAGAATCATTAGCAAAAATGACCTCAATAGCATATGTATTGACCCGGTTTCTGCCTAAAGTTGTAAGGAGGGCTTCTTTCTTTACACCCTTTATCTTTACAATTCTTTTTCATTCTTCAACCCCTTCAATGCTTACCAATACGTCATAACTAGCACCTTGTTGTGATTGTTCTAGTGCTAACTTAAGTACTTGGTCGGCATTCAGCTACGTTCACAATCTTTCTCCATCTTTCCTAAGGACTACTATTTCTAGCTATGGAATGTCCTTGGGAAGATTCCTCCGGTTCTAGAGAAATCATTGGACTTTAACCTATCCTACCATCCTTATGTCACCACAATCGTCACCGTCGTGAATAGAGATGTTTTGGGTAAGTATATGTCACCATGAAATCCATTTTGAAGTGCAAATCCATTTTGCTCCCCCTTAACATATGCTACGATATTCGAAAACATTTCGCACATGTCGGGATGAGCTAACACGTTAAGTCAAACCATTTGTGATTGATCATATCCCATATTAAATCACATTTTCTCCCCCATATTAAAAATATTAACCCAATCGATGTTTTTAATATCAATTGATTTAATAGCATCTTAAGAAAATTTGGGAAGAAAAATGTAAATCCAATTATCTTCATGAATTACACAAGCTCCCCCTCAAATTAATGAGGGTGTACTTGAAACGTAAATAAATACCTTTTAGACACAAGTGTAAGGTATTTAACACGTGCAACGATCAATATATGATAATGAATTCACAAGATTAGCAATGTACGAGGTTGGACCTGAATAATGGAGAACAGCATATAATGGATACTTGGATGTGTTTGTAAGGGTAGAATATCCAAGTGATGGGTATCCTTAGATTAGGTATTAGTTGTGTAGATCCAAGTCTTGTTAGTACTTCGATATAGTGTTAGAGTTATAGATCTAAGTGTTGTGTGCTTAGATCTATATGGTTTATGTGTTTAGGCCATAAAACACAAGGTTTGTTATGTTGGGCCATAAAACATAACTAGTAGGTAGATTAGGTTGTGTCTTGGTATTTCTCACTAAATTCTAAAGTGATGTGGTTGTGTCTAGGTAGTTCTCACTAAACTCTAAAGTGATGTGGTTGTGTCTTGTGAGTTCTCACTAAACTTTAAAGTGATTAGTAGTTGTGTTGTGTGAAGTTCTCACTTAGCTTCTGTGACAACCACGGTTTTGAGGTTCGTCACTTAGTTTTATTTTGTGCAAGTTACGTGTCTTTATGTGTTTATGTGCTAATTGGTGTGTATAGATTGTGAATTGGATATCGTTTTGGGTACGGGGTACCTTGTGAGTGAAACGATGTGTGATGATTTCATGTTCATGGGATCACAATGTAGTGAATGTGAAATGAGATTGTGTTGTTTAGTGGTTTTACGTATACGTATATGTATTATAGAAAATCGTATTTTTACGGTTTAGGGTTTTGCATTTAGGGGTCTCGGAAGAGGTATTTAGTGACGGGAATAATTTACGGGATGGTTTTAAGTCATTTAGGACTTAGTTATATAGTTTTTTTTATATTCTAAGAGTTTTTATAAAACTGTATATTTTTACGTCTTTTACGGTATATGCGTAAATTTGACTAGTTTTGCGGTTTTGAGGTTTCGAAGGCTTTAGGAGCTGAAATAAATTAAGGGAATTTAAGGTAATAATAATTAATAGTTAATTTACAGTAATTTAATTAAAAAAGTCGGCCATAGGGTGTTGGGCTTGGTTTTGGGCCGAATTTTGCTTAAGGAAGGGAAGGGGAGCCCAGTTTGAGTACTATTAGGCTTCCTGGTTAGTTTTAATTACCCATACTAATCCCTTTTTCCCCAAAAACGATTTTAGCATTCCCTAAACCTAATCTCGGTCGTTTCTATCAATGGAGGAGCAAGAAAACCAAATAATTCAACTATGGTTTAAGGTATGCACTAAAACTATGCTTAATTAACGTTTAATTTACGTATGTAACCTAATATGATGGATTAGGGTTTAACATTTGATAGGTGTGTAAACACCCATCCTTTTTACCACTTAATTACAATAATAACCGGGCCAAAACGTGTAATCTATGTCTTTTATGTCGGAATTATGCGTGGTTTGTGTTTTTGTTGTGATTTAGGTCGAAAAGGTGAAAAGTGGAAAAAACACGACATTCACGGGCTAATATTGAAGAAAAAGACGAAATATGAAGTCGAGAAGTCAAGAGTGCGAAAAGAACGGAAGTCCAAGACCAATTCTGAAGATTTATCGAAGAAAAGGTCAAAAGACGGAAGTTTACTTAAAGCCGAAGAACTCGAGTCTTATTTATTGAAGAATTAAAAGACGAGTTTGAATAAATCCCAAAACAAAGTCCAAGTATTAATAAGATTTAAGAAGATTAAAGAAGCTTAAGGACTTGATCTTGCAATTAAGAAGAAAGGAAGGAGGGGAGGAAGCTTCCTCTAAACACATTCCTAATCTACTATATATAGCCTTCCTTTTCATTTCATTAGTTTTTTGTTGGCTAGAGTGACACTAGTTCTTCCACCTTTACTTTTATGCACATTCAATTACCTTGCACCTTTAATTACTTGCACCTTTAATTACCTCGTCTTGCACTTTAATTTTCAAGTAAGTTACTTTTATCTTTATTGCACTTTTACTTTTCTTGTCAAAATCTCTCATTCTACCTTTCTTTCTTGCTTGATCTTTATGTTTACATGTTTATTATCTTGCTTATTTGATTAAAGATTGTGTTTTTATGCTTGTGATTGTGTTAGATTATTGATTCTTTTAGCTTATTTGTTTTCATCTTTAAGTTTTTAAAGTTTTTATAAAAGTTATTTTTATATAAAAGTTATTTTTCGTAAAGCTTATTCATTTCGTGTTTTAAAAGTCTTTAACTTTCAGTTTAATAGCTTTTTCTTATACGGTTTGTCTTAGGATTTTCGTCTTGTGCTTATTAGAGTTATAGCTTATTTGTTTAGCTTAATTTGTGCTCTTTCCTCCGTATTCCGATCTAGCAAATCGGAAAAGGGTTTATTATTCCGACCAGCGTTCCTTGCTTAGCCGGAAAAGGGTTTACAACTTTCCGATTGGGAAGTGTTGGATATTCCGATATGAAGGATTGTGAGTATTCCGATTAGTAAGAGTGACAGCTTTCCGATTTGAGTTCTAACCACATTCCGACGAGGAGGATTCCGATAGCCTCTTCTTCCCCACTTTCCGATTGAAGCATTCCGATCTGAGGTGAGTTTGGTATTCCGATCAAGGTAAGGTGACAGCTTTCCGATTGGATTTTCCGACCCACATTCCGACCAGAGTGGTAAGAGTATTCCGATTGGGGTGCTGATCGGAATACATTCCGATTGGGTTATTTTTCATGTTTTGTCTTGTTTAATTTTTACATTCTCATTTTAATACTTTGTCAAATTTTAATTTCCGTCGTTTAATTATCTTACTTTTCAAAGTTTTTAAATTTTGCATCCTTTATTTAAAATAGATTTAGATTTTATTTTCGAACGCCATTTACTTTAAAGTCATTTACATTTACGTCTTTGCATTTTTAATTATACTACAACGACACACTTTTGTTTCACCAAAGAATGATTGAGTCACACATTAAATGCAGTTTTCAATTCGAAGAGATTGGTACAACGATATTTTTAACCTGAGTAAAACCCAGTTATCAAATGGCGCCGCTGCCGGCTCTTTTCGTAAAGATTAACGGTTTTTTGTGAGAGACGTGTTGCTTTTTGGGATCCGTTCATTTGTGAGCGTTACTTTTCTTGCTTAAAAAAATTTATTTAAAAATCATAAAAATTAAAAATTAAAAAAAAATCATAAAAATTAAAAATTTCAAAAATCCAAAAAGATTTTATCTTTCTTGTGTATATATATTGTCTTTGTGTTTGGTTTCTTTTTCTTTTGCATTTTCAGGTGTATGCGTACTAGATCTTCTAATTATCAAGAGCCCGAGACTCGAGAAGATTTAAGTATGTCAGGTGTTAACAACAATAATCCACCACACCTCAACAATAACAACAATGTTCTTCCACAGCCCGATCTTCGGACAATGGAGGAACTTTGTCAACCTACCATGTTTGGACGAGGAGGACCGATTGCGCCGATGCAAATCACAGCTCCGGAGTTTTCGTTGAAGCACCACATGATTCAGCAAGTGCAAACAAATCCTTTTAGAGGAATGCCTGATGATGATGCCAACAAACACCTCGACAAGTTCATTTCAATCACCCAAAGCATGAAGTGCACCGGTGCCACAATGGATGTTCTTCGCCTACAACTCTTCCCACATACTTTATCACATCACGCCGAGAAATGGTTTGATCGTCTCCCGAAGAATTCTATTCACACTTGGGATGACATGACTCAACGCTTTTTGTCGCGCTACTTTCCACCATCCATGGTCACGAGCCTTCGAAATCAAATCAGCGGTTTCATGCAAGAATCCGATGAATCTCTTTTTGATGCTTGGGAAAGATATAATGTTTTGATTGATCGTTGTCCAAACCACAACATGCTTCCCGTAACTTTAATTGATACTTTCTACAACGGTTTGACTTTTCGAGATCGTGATACGATTAATGCAGCCGTCGGTGGCACATTCATAAAAAGGAGACCCGGGGAGTGTAGAGAGTTAATTGAGAACATGACTACTCATCATAAAAATTGGGATTCCTCCGCTTCTTCAAGGAATAACCCGAGAGTCAATGTTTCTTCTACTTCAGCAAACCCTAATATGACCGAACTCACCCGCATGATGACTGAAATGAGCAAAAGTATTACGCTTCTCGCTTCAAACCAACAACAACAACAAGTTAAAGCGGTTTCCAATCCTTGTGAAACATGCGGCGGTCCTCACTCATACACCGATTGTCCTTCTACACAAGGAAATCCGGAAAATGTGTATGCAGCTTATGGTAATTATTCACCGGAAAATTACCAAGCTCGACCTCAAGGGGATAGAAATTTGCTGAGTTACCAATCAAACAACTACCTTTCACCTGGTTTTTCTCCTCAAAACCAAAATCCCGCCAATAACTACAATAGAAGCAACCAAATCCCACCAAGAGCTTCTAATCCTTATCACCCACCCGCTCAACAAGCCCCACCCATTACCCCGGATGTTGAAGCCATCATGAGAACCCAAGGTGAGCAAATCAAGAATCTGCAGAGCCAAATTATCAATCTTAAAGGAGATATCACCAAGCAAGGAAATGAGATAAGATCCGATCTTCGAGATAATATTCAATCCTCCTTCAGCAATCACACAAATGAGTTGAAGAATATGTTTGCTAGTTTCTTGCTCGCCGCTCAACCTTCTTCTTCGAGTTCTCTACCTTCAAACACCGTCACCAATCCGCGAGCAAATGTGAGTGCTATTACTACTCGTAGTGGAATTACCATTATCGATCCACCAATCCCACCCCCATCATCTACACCTCCTCCACCACCATTTATCCCTACTCCTCCTACACCTAGTACTAGTGCACCATTACCGTCTCCGCCTCGCCATGACGATGTACCTAGGAAGGACCCTTCAACATCTCAACCTTTACCTACTACACCTGCACCTTCACCACCCAAACCCAATATCCCTTATCCCTCTCGTTTAGGCAAGACCAAAATGCTAACCAAGGATGACTCTGAAGTGGCACGCTATGTGAAGATGATCTCTCAAATGAACTTCAACATTAGCTTTCTTGAAGCACTTGTCCACATGCCGAAATTTTTCAAAGCATTTAAGGAATTGCTTAACAAAAAGGAGAAGCTGATTGAACTCGCCAACACACGCTTAAATGAAAACTGCTCTGCAGTTATTCTTAAAGAACTTCCGGAAAAGCTTGGAGATCCCGGTCGTTTTGTGTTGCCTTGCGTTTTTAACAAAACTGAAGAATTTACTGCCCTTGCTGATCTTGGGGCCAGTATTAATTTGATGCCTTTGAGTGTTTGGAAAACACTATCATTACCCGACCTCACTCCAACAAAGATGACTCTTGAACTTGCTAATCGCACTCTCGCGTACCCCGTTGGTATTGCAGAAGACGTGTTCATTAAAGTTGGCACATTTACTTTCGCGGTCGATTTTGTCGTTGTTGATTATGAAATGGACCCTCGTATTCCTTTAATACTTGGTCGGCCATTCTTGAGAACCGGACGAGCTTTAGTTGATGTGACCGAAGGTGAGTTAATCTTACGAGTCGGGGATGATGCACAAGTATTTAAAATGGGAAAGCTTACAGGCAAATCCTTTGGAGGCAGAGAATCAGTGAATATGATTAATGTGCATGATGACTTTGTTGTCTATAACAATCCTCTATTCGATTCTCCCATTGATAATCCACTTTTTGAAGATGATGTGGATGATTCTCTCTCCAATTTGGAACCTTCTCCCATTTATGATTCTCCACCGGTCTTTGATGCTTATGATGATGAATCTAGCTCAGATTCGGATGATTATGATGACCTTACTTCTGAGTATCCCGAGCTGCCCACATATGATGATTTTGATGAGGCCGATACTCTTTCGAGCGATTCTTCACATGATGAAGATCCTCCGCCATCACTCGATCCTACTTTGGACGATTACTCATTTGAGGAAGATTTCTCTACGTTTCTCAACACTTACTTCCCTCATGAGAGTGATGCTCCTCCTTATGATTTTGAAGATTATCGTCTTGATCCTACTTTGGATTTGAAGAACATTCTTTCAAAGGAGAAGAAACCGGTCGACACCAATATCCGCAGCACGTATGAGTTAACACCTCTTTGTCCCCCTTCTGAGGACGAGGTTGTGCTTCTTCGCGGATCTTCTTCACATTCTGCTGAGCCTGAGTGCTATTTTCCCTTAAAGGAAAAGGTGTTCGACCCCGGTATCGATATTCTGCAGCCATCTCAGTATCCACCTGATGAAATAAAAGGAAATATCTTTGGAACTTATGGAAATTTGCTTGCAACACTTCACCCTTGCTTCCACCGTGCTCCATCGCTGCTTAAAGGAACCTTGCCTACTCTTATTTGGCTTGCCTTGTTCGCCTTAAGCCTATGCTTTCTGATGGACGAAAACTATGTCTTTGATCCTGGTGGATATGTTTCATGCTTCTTCCTATGATGATCAAGGTCGAGTCAGGCTCACGACTCGGTAATCAAAAATCAAGCGCATCTTGGGAGGCAACCCATGCATCTATCTTTTCGCTTTCTTTATCATAAGTGTAGGGGAGACCCGTTGGTTTGCGTTCCTCTCCTCTCTTCTTAATCAGGGATTCGCGCTCAATGATCCACTCTTGATGATTCTTGACGACCCGTGATTCCGTGTTCCACTTCTTCCCGGTTCTATCCTAAACTCTTTTCAATTTACTATTTTATATTTTCTCCATATTAAAATAGGAATCTCTTTAGTTGTCTCTTCCTTAGCGAGATTTAAACAAAGTGCACAATGTCCTAAGTGTAGGGGAGTTTACTCCCATATGCTTAAACATTGAGGACAATGTTTATCTTAAGTGTAGGGGGGACTTCTATCGAAGTTAAGTGGTCCTTTTCCTTGTATTTGTCCTCATTTTAACCGAAAAATCAATTTTTCGTCTTTTTTCAAAATTTTTGATCTATTTTGGCCTATTAGTTTTTCCCTTTGTATAGTTATTTTTCTTTCTTTGCTAGAATAAATGTTTAATAAGTGGTTTTAATTTTCAAACGTTGCGAATCTTTTGACTCAACCCGAGTTTACTTATCTAAGTTACTCTAGCTAGTATCCTTAACATGTTTAAGTCAAGTTTTGCTAGGCTTTTATATAGGGAGCTATAAAACGTGAAAGTCTTAACTCTCACGGGTTAAGAACAAGAACTTTTCGCATGTTCCTATAATTGATCCTAGAGAGTCGTTTATCAAGGGAACTTTAAAATGCGATTTCTAAACTTGAAAAAGTCTAAGAATTTGCAAGATCCTATAGGCGACTCGAAAACCCAAAACTTTGATTTAATAGGCTAAGTATCCACGAGTCTCATTCCTTGAGATTTTAAACTGTAGAGAACGAGAGATGATAGCGCCAATTATAAGTTTGGTATTCTTTCGTGAATTTATGTGAGTTAATTATGAGCCTATTCTCCCATCGTCTGCTAATAAATTTATCTGCAAATAAATAAGGTTGTACGATTTGAAAAGTTACTTAGCTTCTAGCCCAAGATCGTTTAAAAGTTGCTCGGTATGGATTAGAGTTCATAGCCAAGGCATAACTTATTGAAGCGGGATGCGAAGATTGGCGAGTCCAAAAAGGTCCTAACAAGACATGAGGGCTATATTTTGTTGCTAAAAATCCAAAGTGATGTGAAGAATTATTTATCGAAAATCAATATGAAGGATCGAGACACACGACGAAAAGCAAAAACTCCCAAAAGTCATGGAGAAGTGTATCCGAAAATACCCTAGCAAGGTATGAGGATAAATAGATCCAAGTCATAAAAGGAGGCGGATCGTTGTATATCAAAGTCCAAAATAAAGATTGGAGAAAAATGAAGAAGTCGTGGTCCAAGTATGAATCTCTCAAAACTTCAAGTGAAGAAATTCCTATTATGAAGAGAAGACCATAATTTCATGAACGTCTCTCAAGGTTTGAAGTATGAAGTCGCTGCCAAATATCGGTCCGAGAAAGGTCTCAAATCGCGAAGCGAGTTATGCCAAGATATGAACTTTATGAGGTCCCGAGAAGCAGTTTTAAAAGATTTTGTCCTTTAGCTAACTATTGATTAAATCGTTCACTTTGTTTTCGGACTAAATAACTATCGAAATAAGCCAAACAATGCATCCTTTGGATCATTCAAGACAAAAATAAAATCTAAGAGATACACCTAGGAATATGGGAGTCTAAGTGAATAATTGGCCCACATGAGTTCGTGTTAGTTTACTAACTTATAATAACAATGATCTCATTTTTAAGCTTGGTTTGGAGAAAGTGAAAACTTGAGGATGATGATTATTCATGACATTTCCAAAACCCAAGGTATGCTTTTGATTTCTTTATTATGTTTTTAATTTTCTATCTCTTTAATAAAGGCCAACGTGGATTGATTATGATGAAAAATGTAAACGTGCTATGTAACTAATGCATTGCATGAGGACATTGCAATGGTCAAGTGTAGGGGATTTGATAGGTGTGTAAACACCCATCCTTTTTACCACTTAATTACAATAATAACCGGGCCAAAACGTGTAATCTATGTCTTTTATGTCGGAATTATGCGTGGTTTGTGTTTTTGTTGTGATTTAGGACGAAAAGGTGAAAAGTGGAGAAAACACGGCATTCACGGGCTAATATTGAAGAAAAAGACGAAATATGAAGTCGAGAAGTCAATAGTGCGAAAAGAACGGAAGTCCAAGACCAATTCTGAAGATTTATCGAAGAAAACGTCAAAAGACGGAAGTTTACTTAAAGTCGAAGAACTCGAGTCTTATTTATTGAAGAATTAAAAGACGAGTTTGAATAAATCCCAAAACAAAGTCCAAGTATTAAGAAGATTTAAGAAGATTAAAGAAGCTTAAGGACTTGATCTTGCAATTAAGAAGAAAGGAAGGAGGGGAGGAAGCTTCCTCTAAACACCTTCCTAATCTCCTATATATAGCCTTCATTTTCATTTCATTAATTACCTTGCACCTTTAATTACTTGCACCTTTAATTACCTCGTCTTGCACTTTAATTTTCAAGTAAGTTACTTTTATCTTTATTGCACTTTTACTTTTCTTGTCAAAATCTCTCATTCTACCTTTCTTTCTTGCTTGATCTTTATGTTTACATGTTTATTATCTTGCTTATTTGATTAAACATTGTGTTTTTATGCTTGTGATTGTGTTAGATTATTGATTCTTTTAGCTTATTTGTTTTCATCTTTAAGTTTTTAAAGTTTTTATAAAAGTTATTTTTATATAAAAGTTATTTTTCGTAAAGCTTATTCATTTCTTGTTTTAAAAGTCTTTAACTTTCAGTTTAATAGCTTTTTCTTATACGGTTTGTCTTAGGATTTTCGTCTTGTGCTTATTAGAGTTATAACTTATTTGTTTAGCTTAATTTGTGCTCTTTCCTCCGTATTCCGATCTAGCAAATCGGAAAAGGGTTTATTATTCCGACCAGCGTTCCTTGCTTGGTCGGAAAAGGGTTTACAACTTTCCGATTGGGAAGTGTTGGATATTCCGATCTGAAGGATTGTGAGTATTTCGATTAGTAAGAGTGACAGCTTTCCGATTTGAGTTCTAACCACATTCCGACGAGGAGGATTCCGATAGCCTCTTCTTCCCCACTTTCTGATTGAAGCATTCCGACCAGGTAGGTTTTTGGCATTCCGATCTGAGGTGAGTTTGGTATTCCGATCAAGGTAAGGTGACAGCTTTCCGATTGGATTTTCCGACCCACATTCCGACCAGAGTGGTATGAGTATTCCGATTGGGGTGCCGATCGGAATACATCCGATTAGGTTATTTTTCATGTTTTGTCTTGTTTAATTTTTACATTCTCATTTTAATACTTTGTCAAATTTTAATTTCCGTCGTTTAATTATCTTACTTTTCAAAGTTTTTAAATTTTGCATCCTTTATTTTAAATAGATTTAGATTTTATTTCAAACGCCATTTACTTTAAAGTCATTTACATTTACGTCTTTGCATTTTTAATTATACTACAACGACACACTTTTGTTTCACCAAAGAACGATTGAGTCACACATTAAACGCAGTTTTCAATTCGAAGAGATTGGTACAACGATATTTTTAACCTGAGTAAAACCCAGTTATCAACATTCACAATTTTTATTTAGGTTTTGTTAATATTCTGTAATTAATGATGTACTTAATTAGTTTTTATCATTGGAAATCGTTTTTAAGTTCTAATTAGGGTTTATGTATGATTAATTAGATTAATTATGAGAAAATCGTTTTTTAAAAACTAGGCAGAATTTTAGGTCACTTGTTTTGATCATATCTAGGTATCTGAGTTGGCTTTATAATGCAAGAAACGAGGACTAAATTGGAGGTAGGGAAGTGGGTCAAAAATAGGTTACAACAGTCGGAGGTCAAAACAGTTTTGAAATCAGTCGGGTTTAAATTAATGTTTTAAGATGGTTAGGGTACTTAGGAGTACAATTGGACCTTCAAACGAACGTGAGGGTTAGTTTATATGTTATGTAAGATATTTGGAAGAGTTATAATCAATTGGGATAGTAGAAGACCCTCTGATCATAACAAACTTTTCATATGTTCAAAATCGGTAAAATCTGGATAGGAGAAAGTATAAGTTGTATATCGAGGACTTAAAATTAGCTTCGGGGTTGGGGCAAGGGCTGAGATTTTATCTAACACATATAAGTTTATGATATGTTCATTGCAAGGAATGTGGTTTAGGTTTGGTGGGCGTTTGGCGCATAATACGAAGTATGAAAATCAGGACTGTTTTGGGTAAAATGTTAACGGGACGAGTTATGAACTTAACTAAGCTAAGGGCTTATTAGAGGAGTGTAATGGGATGATTATGGCATATAAATGGGTTTAAGTTGTAGGATAAGGTTAGACGTCCATCATAGGTTGATGAGCCATTTTGGTATGTGGTTCATGTCTAGAGTGTGTATCTTTGTGTGTTTAGATTTTGCTAGAGCGTGGATACTTGGAGAAGCTTGTTCAGATGAGTTTCATAGTCTCATGTCTTTTTATGATATGACTTCCAGATGGGATGGAAGAGACACTGTGTGGTTTTATAAAGAATGTTGTAAATGTTTTTATGGTTTGTGATGGACTTGTGTGTACACTTATGTGATTAACTGCTATGCGATTCTTGATTGTTATTATAGTTTGACTTGGTACCAAGGGGATGTTGACAAGGCGGGGCCTTGGGATTGGTTCATAGGTGTATGGGCTCTTATGGGACCATGGTTAATGGTAAGGCTGGGAGCCTTGGAAATTGTGGTTATTGGTAAGGCTTGGAGCCTTGGAATTGTGATTGTATGGTTAATCTTGAATGATAGTTGTTAATGCATCATTGTAACACATTGTCCATATGTTCTTTTGTTGATGGTTGTTATTCACAGCTTATAACTGTTTTGGGGTTGGAGTCTAAACCTATGACTCTCACCAACTTTATATTGACGTGTTTTAGTGTCTCTTTCAGGTGAGAATGTGGTTAAGCGTGAGAATAGGAGTGGCTAGCTGGGAGGCTTAGGATTGCATTTGGAGGAACCCCCTTTTCCTCTTAGTCTTTATTTATGTTTTGATTAAGTGATACTTTGTAGACACCTATATGTTTGTTGTGTGTTGATTGTATGCCTTTGGTAAGAGGTAGATCTATTACCTACTTACCTAGACGCCTTCATTATTTGAGGTATCTTCATGACATTGTGTCACCATTTATGATATTTCTGTTTCATTTAGTTATCTCTATAGACACGCTATTGTTGTGATGATATCCATACGTCGCAGCCCATATTCCGCCATGGTGGGGTGTGACAGAATGGTATCAGAGACTATGGTTATAGAGAATTAGGTTGCCTAGCCTAGTCTATAGCTTATAGATCCCTGCATATAGGCGTCATAGGATTATATGTGTGGTCTTGATTGTATTTTCCTGAATTTTATTTTTGTGAATTTTGACTAGTATGAGTTGAACTATATTTGTCCATACTTAGTCACCTGTTAATTTATGTTTTGATTTTGATATATGAATTACTTTCACAATAATTGATGAGTTATTTTGTGTACCTAATGTATAGTATTTTTATTTTGATGTTTAAGTCATGTTCCCTAAGAATCATGTGGTGATTCGAGTTACTAGGTGTAGGTGGATAGGAAGGATTTTAAGTTATTTCCACTATTATGGGCGACATGACTTATAACTGATTATGTTCTCGTTTTGGTTTTTGTTTATGATGTTTTAGCTAGACTATGGATTTATGTATCCCTAAGAGTTTGACTATATTATGTTAGTAGATGGAGTTTGGACCTTATTAGTTATGTGGTTATGAGCTTATGTGAGTAGATGGATTTATGTGTTATATGTTGTATTGATAATTTTAAGTGTCATCATAGGAGGGAGTGCATTGGGGAACGGGTAATTGTATAAGTATGGTGGCCAACATAGTTATACAAGTACCACAACTTCAATGGGTTCCTAAGTATGATTTCATGAAAGAGGGTTAGTACATGCTTGTATATGATGAGATGTGGATTTTGAGTATAGGTATAATATATGGGTTTATGTAACGGCTGCCTACGATATGGCTATTTTTTAGTGTGTTATACGTTTTGGGTTATACTCATGTTGTGCGATTATGGGGTCACACGATATGGACTGGTTTTTAGTGATGGGTTTTATGCCTTGTGCTAAGATGGTGATTACTCGTATGGAAAAACGAGTGTATGACGCGATTGATTGATCTGATACGTATGGTAACGAGTATGTTTAGGTGATTTAATAGGTATATATATGCGGATGTATATATACTAGTGTGTGTTAAGTTATGATATATGGCCGTTCAGTAGTTATTATAACTTGAACGTACCGTGTGTTCGCTCGTGTTTTATGGTGCTAGAGTTTGATGGAGTTCCAACGACGTTTTGAGTCTTTTGATGTGTGTCTTCATTCGGGTATGTATTTTAATTAATGAGAACTACTAAATTTTCTTGCAAATAAGTCTGGTTAATTATAGGAAATCGATTTTGAAAATATTTGTAAGTGTATGGTATGATAACGTGACTTAAATATTTTTTTAGTTTGTTGTAATAAGTTATAAAAAAATTTGTCTTGAAAATAATTGGATTAGTTTTCTATGTAACATGTGATAATACATTTTAAAGGGGTAAAGAAATTTTACAATATTTTTTTTAGTTGATTTTAATTTTAGAAGTATTTAACTAGACGAAAAGAGTAAAAATAGAGATTGTATTATAGTAATGATAATAATAACACCACACCTTGTAAAGGTGTAATAGTTTAGTTATAACCAGCCTAAATGGATTATATAAAATAATAATAATAATAATAATAATAATAATAATAATAATATAGAAGAAAATGAAGAAAAAAAACACTGTATTTATAAACATGTATTTGTTCCATAATAACATGCGAAATAAGTTTAATGTGAGTAAACAAGATAAAGGTTAGAATAAGATTGTAGTATACTAACTAGTTGAAAACTTTGATAAAGAAATGATAATAAAAGATGAGTTTATGGATAAAAATGAGTATGATTGATTTTAGTAGTATTGAATTTTGGTTCTTATGACAAGTAACTAATTGGGACGAGAGTTTAAAATTTTCTAAGGTACCGGAATTTGGTAATACTAATCGTGATAAGTTTAATGTTTTGTTGTTGGCAAACTCCATTGATCTTTTAGATTACATTGTTTTGTTTTCAGTTGTTTTGGCTATGGTTCGTTTTACCCTATATTTTATTTTGGGACACGATTGTTTGGAATTCTTTTGTTACACGTCATGGTTGATTTAGTTATGCGGTTGTGGGAACATTAGGATGAGAGGATAGAGTTGGGTAGTATTACTTATGGTTAGATATTAGAATGGAGAGATGTGTTTTGGTTTATAGGTTGTGTTGAAGGAATGATTAAGATTTGTGTAGTTTTGAAACATAGATTGGCTACGGGAATAATGGAGTAAGTAAAGTTAGTTGACTGGTCGTGGGAACGAGATGTCATGCTATTAGAAGTTGGTTGAAGTACCATTAGGAGATTGATGAAAGTACCAACGGATGTGAGGGTAGAGCATAAATTTTCTACTAATGGAAATATTGGGCAAATAACACGCAAGGGAATTGGTATAGTTATGGAGGCAAGGTAGTAGTAGACACGTGAAGGAAAACATGAATGTGAAATAATGATTGGTAGGAGGCTGATTAATGGTGAGTACAACAAGTAAGGAAGAGTGAACCATTTAGGGGTTGAAGCACCTTTAGAAATATTTTTGTGAAAGGAATATGTGCCGGCTGCTAGAAGGATGCAAGAGATTTCGAAGGAGTCGCAAAAGTTGCAAGGACTGGAAAGGTGACAAGCACTATGATGGGAATCTCCGTATGGTTCGTGACGAAGAAGGACAGATCGAGTACCGGAGTGGAGCTACAAAGAGCTGAACCAGTGGATCATGATGAAGTGAATACATAACATGGGGGATTAATAACTCATGGAAATAAAAAGGGGAGTCGAGTGGCTACACAGATAGAATTTTGTGGCAATTAATATCGAGGGATGCGTAGTAAAGCTGAGCATAATAAGTTCGTGGAGAAGTGATTAGAGAGTCGGTTTTGTGAAGGTGTAATGAAAGATCTTTGGAAGAGACAATTATGCATTATCCAATGCACTAGCGATTCCCAATTATATTTGATGAATGAAGTATGGAATTTCTGTTGGATGGGATAGTGTAGGAATTAGGGAGAACCATGGAAGGAGAGAACCAAGTATTCCTAGAAGATGATGATAGAAAGTACCTCATGTTAGGTGCAAGATCATAATAGAAGTATGAGACTTGAGTAAGAATTTAGAATATGGCTTAGTTTAGACAAATGGAAACTAATATGGGTATAAGATGAAAGGGCGATATGCATGTAATCATAGGAAACTCTAGTCTGTCCCTATTAGGAGGGAGCAGGAGAACTGGTCGTGAGGAAAACAATGAAGCTAATTGGAAAATTTTGACGTATAGATGACTTGAAAGACGGGAAGCATAACATCCTGATGTATGCCATGAGCTGAGGAAGAAGAAGGAAGTGTGGATAGATGCGAATCATAAATGAAATAGGTCGAGATAGGAACCGATGGTAAAACTTTGGTATAGCCTAATGAGTAGACTATGGCACTAAGCATGTGAAGAATATGATAATCTTATGAACCAATGAAGTGGGTTGAAGATTTCTAGAGAGAGAAAGTTAGTGAGAGAAAGTATGTGTTTTATTAACTTGATAAAATGGAAACATCAACAACCAACCCCTTTCCATGGTGGAAAGAGATATTTATATCCAAGCCACTAATGGGCTTGGGCCGACCCATGACAAGCCCATGGGTCGGTTTCTTACTTAACTTAATAAGCACACTTTAACT
The DNA here is from genome assembly GCA_025667525.1 of Glebionis coronaria. Lineage (NCBI taxonomy): Eukaryota > Viridiplantae > Streptophyta > Magnoliopsida > Asterales > Asteraceae > Glebionis > Glebionis coronaria. Next base: position 240,002,262 of record CM046877.1, read on the forward strand.
ACGAGCTATACAACATTAATAATATTGTGGAGTGACCGATACTTCTAATATACGTTAAAAACGTATTTCTAACAATCTCCCCCTAAGGGAGGTCACTCCACGTTACACAGTTCTAAACCTAGCATACTATACTAAGTCTTCGTTCTTCAGCTCGTAGTCTTTTCTTCTTTCTTTTTGTTGTGAATATGTTGATTTGATCTTTTAGGCTTTTGGCTTGAGAGCATTGTTCTTTTGACCAATCACGTGCGATCTCTGCCTTCTTGTGAATCTTGCCTCTTCGTGACTCCATGTTCCACACACTTATGTCTTTTGTTGAATTCTCGAAAGCTTCAGAGTTTGGTACAGCGGAAGACTTCATTTGGTACTTTCTTGAATTTTGCTGAACTTTGATGCCGAAAAACATAAGCATGTGGGAACGACTTCAGCTGGTACACCGCAACGCCACCGTCTTCGCAGCAACATGATAAGACACGAATGAAATGGCTTAGAACATTTCATTCTAAATCGGTAGCGTTTTACCTCCGGTCGGTGAAGACCGTTGGACGATATTAGATATCGTACCTGTGACGGATAGTTTCAATTAAGTAACTTCCTGACAGGATTTCGCGGGTAAACCCGTTCTCTTTATTCGACGATCACTAAGCTTGACTGCGAACATAAAGAGTGAATCACTTGGATAACTTATCCTTGTGATTGAAGCCGTCAATTCATGAAACCTGGAACAAGTGAATTTCGGTTAAGATTTTCACCATCGTTGCTTTCCAGTTATCACGAGCTCAATTCATAAAGAATCTTGCACGTCACCTACCAAGTGCTGTTTGATGTTAACACTAGAAGGATTTCCACTCGTCACTGTGATCACTAAAGAGTCACTCTGAGTGTTCTGGCAAGATCATATGATAATGCGTAGAGGCCTGGAACGAGTTTAAGTTCAATTAAGAATTAAACTACTGTTTCTTTCCAGTTTTTCACAAGATTGGTTCTTAAAGAACCGCACGTGTAACCTACCATGAGCTTGTTTGATGTTGGCTCAAGCAGGATTTCCATCTTCATTGTAATACTTGCGTATTACTCGGATGTTCTGGCAATATTACAAGAATATTGCGTAGGACTCATAAAAATCTCTTACTTTTCACAGTGTGTGAGAAAGCAAGGAATAAAAGGAAAGTGTCCTAATGAGACTTTTGATGATCTCGTGGCTCTAGACTCGATAGTGCGTTTTGATTTAGTGAGCGATGGCTGGAGAGGAGTGCCACCTTTTCAATATCAGTCTATTCGGAGTGAATAAACCAATAGATAACGTGTTGATCTCCGTGTGATTAAAACAAATACCTTTTGAGAGATATTTGAGTTAGTTGGGAAGGGTTGTGCATTGCATCACTGGGTCCATGATGTCTTTCTTCAATATCAAGAATCATTAATCAATGATCTCAATAGCATATGTATTGACCCGGTTTCTGCCTAAAGTTGTAAGGAGGGCTTCCATCTTTACACCCTTTATCTTTACAATTCTTTTTCATTCTTCAACCCCTTCAATGCTTACCAATACGTCATAACTAGCACCTTGTTGTGATTGTTCCAGTGCTAGCTTTAGTACTTGGTCGGCATTCAGCTACGTTCACAATCTTTCTCCATCTTTCCTAGGACTTCTAATTCTATCTAGGGAATTGTCCTTGGGAAGATTCCATCGGTTCTGATGAATCATTGGACTAAAACCTATTCCTACCACCCTTTTGTCACCACATCCGTCGTGAATTAAGCGTGTTTTGGGAAAGTATAGTCACCATGAAAAATCCTTGAAAATCACTTAAGGTACTTGTGATATTGAAATCAAGAGTTTTGTACCTTAAGTGTTTTGTTCATCAAAAATGATCCCCCTTAAAACGTGCTTTACACATATTAAGTTGGATTATCGTTAAGTCTTTTTCATCTTTTAGCCAAGTATCATTTAAGTCTCCTTAATCCCATTTTCTCCCTTATCCAAAATGTTAACCATTAATATCTGGGATATTGAATGGATTAACTGGTCGTTGGGTAAAAATGAAATCGATGTTTGGCCATAGAACATGTTAATGCTCCCCCTTAAATTAATAAGGGATAGTTGTAGTGCTTTAGTATGATATATTTTGAACGATTTAGAATCTCGTGAGAAATTCTTGAAAAATTATCATACCTTAACACTACATCAAGCCGTAAAAGCACAATATTCACAAATTTACATATTCACAATTAAAAACCAATATAGAGTAGACCTGAAATGTACGATCCATTAGATGGATCATTGTAGTAACTTGTGGTGCACTCCATATGGTCTACCACCAACGAACCTTTCTAAGCTCCTCATCAATCTACGTTCCCGGAGCTTTTGATCAATTTTCTTGATCACATATTTCGCCATTTGCCGATAACCCAGATGCCAGTCCTCAGTCATCTCTGGTAAAGACCCACCAGAATTAAGATGCTCCAATTTTCCTCTGACGTATATGAGAGTCCCATCACTATACTTATAAAGCTCACCTACCCTCATAAACTTCATTATCCCATGACTGTTCAAGTAGAAAATCCCGTAACTCGGAACAGTAATGCCGGTATAGGGACATCTTGTGACATGTTGAGGTAGAACTTGGTTCATTGGACGGGTCAGGTTAAGCTTCCTTTGGTAGCTTTCAACTCCCAATTGAAGATCTTCAACTCGTTTCTTGATAACAATGCTTCGTGTGAACATACGAAGTGCTGTATTCAAGGCGATGATTTCTTCACGAGTAAGATGGGTCAGTTGATCACGGGTCATCATAAGCAACATGTCTTCGATATCTTCAAGGTGAATGATAGAAAAATCTCCCTGTTGTATTGTGTATTCTCTGTCATCCTCTCTTTTTAGACGAATCTCCGTCACATGATGATAGCTATTTTTGGCTTCAGTTTTCAGCCCCAAAATACTTGAGATGTGAATATCGGATTTGACACGACTTCCTGAATTGGCTAAGCAGCAACCTCTGTACGCCCTTCGGACTCGCTCGTCCCAATGTGATGCACCTATAACAGTATACATATCATAATTACGATTTACCTTTGGGACCCAGAGTTGGTTTACCTTTTCCTCGATCCAGGGTACTGTCCCCCAATTAGCAGCTTTCAACAAGGTCAGGGAGGTTGCGTACTTGGATGACCCCTTGAGGAGATAATAAAGATCAAAGGTGACAAAGAAGTCGAGAGCAATTTGATTATCTTGAGAAGGATCAAGTGGAGGTGGAGCTATTTCTGACTCATGAAGACCTGGCCTTTGAAAGGTATTAAGGGCTTTCAGGACCTCATCAGCATAATACTCGTACCCCATGCGGCTTAACCTGGTTTTGGCGTGAATTCTCTTATCCTTTAGCGCTCTCTTCACCAAAGATGGAGTGACCGAAGATTTATACTCATGAGCCAGGAATGCACACAAGTCTATCGGACTACGGATACGGAGATACAGAACATCTCTGTCAGCGTCTGTGATTGGATCATATTTAGCGGCTGCCGTGATCCAAGCTTATGGCGGTGCAGTTTCATCAATCTCCAATGTGTCCGCCCAGTCCCGTGTGCTTGACTCGGGAACAGTAGATTGTGGTTCTTGTTGCAGAGGAGTAGAAACATAAACATCTGCTGGTTCTGATTCAGGCATCTCGGCGGTGTCATGAACAGGCGAGTGTTGTGCAGATGCAGGTTCAGTTACTGATTCTGCAATCACTGGAGCAACAAAAGAACTAACAGGATTAGTGGTAACAGGTTTAGAAACAGAAACAGATGTACCGGGAATCGATGACGCTGTAGTAGCATTCACATCATGGCGCCACTTGGTTCGTCTTGATTCTGTAGAGGTGGATTTTTCCTTTTGCGCAGCATCTTTCTGAGACTTGGTACCAGACTTAGATGGTTTCTTTGTGCTGGCAACCTTTTTCCCCGTTTCAGGCTGATCATGTTTACCACCATCATCTTCATCGTCATCCCTGTTGCTTCCCTTATCACTCTCCTCATTTCGATCACCACCATCACCACCATCATCATCATCATCACCATCATCGTCACCATCATCATCATCGTCATCATCATCATCATCATCTTCTTTTTCTTCTTCTTCTTCTTCTTCTTCACTATTACCCTCCTCTGGTTCACTATCTTCCTTTTCCTCCTCATGCAGAATGTGGTAGGGTACCACACTTCCAAACATCTTAAACAACCGATCATCCTCGTTGATAGCTTCATTGAGTGCTTTGTAGAGTATCCGCTAAATTTAGACTTATCAAAAGATCCAACTTCCCTCATACGAGCTTTGAGAATCTTCTTCAATTCAAAATCCGCTAAGTTATATGCCATTTTGTATGCAGATTCGGAAGGGTTGTACGACTTGATCATCAAGTTATCAGCCGTAAGTTTCCTCATTTCTTCATGCAGCTTTGGCATAAGGGACTCAACAGATTCTTTCACCCTCTCTGAAATAGAAGCTTCAAGTGTTTTTTTCTGCTCCTTATATTTATCTTTCATAGTTTGAAGTCTCGTAAGTCGTGCTTCATACTTATCAGCTTCAGCCTGTTTGACCTGAGCAAGTTCCTCTGCATGAGCTTTACGTGTCAATTCCATCTCTGCAGTGAACTTAGCCATCATCTCTTCTTGGGCTTTCTTGGATGCCTCTTCACTTTGCACTCGCCGAAGTAGCTCTTCTCGAAGTTTATCCATCTCTCTTCTTTGACTATCCGTGTGTTCATCCAACAGTTCTGCCATTACAAATGCAGCCATTGAAGATGATATAGAGCTACTCGGGGTTGGTTGAAGAGGCTCGGTTGTAATTGTGGTACTGAGGATGGAAGTTGTGGGAGGTGGAAGGAATGGTGTTGGCACCGGTCGGGTTGGTAAAGGCTGGATTGGTGGAGGTTGAGTTACAAGAGGCTGTGTAGGTACAATGATTGTAGGAGCCCCGAACTCCTTTTCAACACTTGCTGATACAGCAATGGATGTCTCCTTCGAAGTAGAGTATCGTTCGGGTGATCTAAACTCATTAATATCATTTGGTTCCTCGTATTCTTCTTCAACTTCCAACTATGCACCCGAACCACTACCGCCCGTGTCTCTCCTACTCTTTTCGAGAGCCATCTTCATTAACTTCTTCTCAGACTTGCGAGTTAAATCGATAGTAGGATCTTCATCAACATCTTCTTCATCGTGAAGAACAAGCTCGTCAGCCGTGCTTTTACCTTTCTTAGCTACGGTCTTTGTCTTCTTGGTTTTGGGTTCAGGTAAAGCTGTTTGCTTGCGTTTACCTTTACTCTTAACTGTGGTAGACGAGTCTTCTCTTGCTTGAATGCTTGCTCGTTGATTCTCGATTTCTTGTAGCAAGTTCTTGTAATCAGCAGATGCGATAATCTCATCTGTCAGGAGATTACTGGGAACGGGACCAGGGATAACAATATTGAAGTGAGTTTCTTGCCTTAAGTCCACCAAATCATCAGCATCCATTGTGTGGTGACGGCTACCTGCACGCTTATCAATAGATGCATCGTTTTCCATAAAGTAATGTATGATTAGCTTAATGAACTAGGGTACTGGTAACCTTTAACTTTACCCTTCGTGTTTGTGAAGAATTGAAAAATAAACTCTTCCCACAGCAATGATGCATAATCAATACCCATACCTTTGAACATACCATAGAACATCTTGATGATTGGCGGACGAACAACATCATACCCAGTTGTTTTGGGTGTGAGACATCGGCTGAGAATTCCAAAAATCGCTCTCCAAGGTTGACCCACTTTGGCTGTGGTAAACTCGGACACTATTCGTATGTCTGCACATCTAATGGCAGTGAACATCTCCATGAGCTGGTTCTTGGTAGGGTTCGCTGAGTATGATAATCCTTTGGGTGCCTCACGAAAACCAAAGATCTTGCGGAAGTCTGACACGGTGAGAGTTTGTTGCTTGTTGTCCAGAGAGAATGTGATCTTATTTGACGTCTTCTCTTTGGTTGCCCAAAATTCGTACATGTAGTCGAAGGGTACCGAGGCACTTTTCCTTAGCGCATTATTGAGGTGAGAATTGTCAAGAATGGCTGAACCTACCTTGAATCCATTGTGAGTGGAATGAGAGACCTCCTTCAACCGGTAGTTGTTTGGAATGAACTTGAGGGTTTTGGCCTCGGTAATGGCTGTTGCTCTAGAGTCTTGTATTTGTTGCACGGTTGGGTTAGTCATTGTTTCTGCTTAAGAATAAAACACAAAAGTTGATACATACAGATATGAATATCATGATGAATTTATACCTAAGCATTATACAAATGACATAATCCCTTAGACTTTTAAAACACTCAAACATCCTTCATTAGAATAGACATTTAATTCAGAATAAACCTCTATCCGGAATAAACAAGTCTATCCGGAATAATCAGCCTATGCGGAATATAACGTCTACTCGGAATAATCATTCTATGCGGAATTAAACGTCTACCCGGAATAATCATTCATCAGCCTATGCGGAATAAAACGTCTACTCGGAATAATCATTCTATACGGAATAAAACGTCTACCCGGAATAATCATTCTATGCGGAATAATCAGCCTATGCGGAATAAAACGTCTACTCGGAATAATCATTCTATGCGGAATAAAACGTCTACCCGGAATAATCATTCTATGCGGAATAATCAGCCTATGCGGAATAAAACGTCTACTCGGAATAATCATTCTATGCGGAATAAAACGTCTACCCGGAATAATCATTCTATGCGGAATAATCAGCCTATGCGGAATAAAACGTCTACTCGGAATAATCATTCTATGCGGAATAAAACGTTTACCCGGAATAATCTTTCTATGCGGAATAATCATTCTATGCGGAATAATCATTCTATGCGGAATAAACATTCTATGCGGAATAATCATTCTATGCGGAATAAAACTTCTATTCGGAATGATCATCTTATGCGGAATAAATGGTCTTATTCGGAATGTTTTTGGCTGTTTATTCGGAATGACTTAAAAACACCTTATAATCTTTCAATTAAGCTCGAATGTTTGTTTTAGGCGTTCTAAAGACCATTATTCTTAGTCTTGTTCTATTCCGAGTGAAACCCAGGCAAAACCCCCAAATTAATTAACCCTAATTAAGCAGAACCCTAATTAGATTTAATCTAATTAAAATGAGTGAATTAAATTGATTTACAGGAATAATTAACCGATTTTGAGTACCTTATTAATGAAGAAGACTTGTGTTTGATTCCAAGTGGGATGATTATGAGTTCGTGTGTGTTTGTGTGTTTGTTAATGGCGGGGAAGAAACAGAAGAAAGAAAGAAAGAAATGAAACGGGGGGGGGGGGGGGGGGGGGGGGGGGTTTATTTGACCGGGTCAAACTGTAAAAAGTTTTACTCATTGTCATTTTTTACCCCTCATCTTTTCCTTTTTATTTAATCATAATTCTTTGCTTTTCTTTTTGTTTCAAGTCGTTAAATTCCCGAATCTTAGTTACTTTAACCTATTTAACAATCACAAAGCTTAACTATTCATGACAAGCTTACAAACAACTACAAGACGAAGCCAAAGCAATCCAACCATTAACCATTGAGCTAAGTGAGTTTCCTCGAAAACTTTTGAGGACCTTTTTGAGGTCAGAGATGATTTAACATTTTCTCCCCCTTAAATGATGACCCGTTTTCTATTTAAAGAGTTGTAGTCATTGTTTAACGAGGTACATGATGATGAAAACATTTCTCCATTGATGTTTTGAAAGATTGATTCGTGGTGACAATAAGATTTCTCTTATTTAGACAAATTAATGCACTGAGACGTACACAAACTCGTGTTAGACCAAGTTATAAAGTAAACTTGATCCCTTTGCATGATTTGGCTTGTAAATCATGCCCGAGAAAATTAATTCCCGTTGTGAGCCAACGCTTTCCAAGGAAATACGTGACTTTAATACGAAAAACGGGTTGTAGTCCGAAATAACTACAAGCCATAATGGGCATGTTTTAAAAATGTACAACTTTTATACGGACTCTATTTATGGCGCCGTGTCAATATTGATCGACATTTCTAAGGCCGTAAATATTACCGTACTAAAAGACATGCCCGATTAAAAAAACGAAAAATATTTTTGGATTTTCTTGATTTTATAATTTTTTATGGTTTTTCTAGGTTTTATATTTTTTTATGATTTTTCTAGGTTTTATATTTTTTATGGTTTTTGTTTTTGTGGTTTATATATATACGATAATATACATGATCACGAACAAAGGATACGCATGAATAGTTTACCACCACTATTCTGCTGATTCTTCTTCCAACTCTTTGAGAGTGGCTGGAGAGACGGATTTCATGCCAAGCTTTTCGATCAAAAACTCGATTCGTCCTCAATCTAAGGCTTTGGTGAACATATCTGCCAGCTGATACTCGGTGGTGACAAAATACAGCTCGATCACTCCGTTCTCCACCTGATCTTTAATGAAATGGTAGCGAATGTCGATGTGCTTTGCCCAGGAGTGTTGAACGTAGTTGCAGCAAAGGGCAATGGCGCTCTTGTTGTCACAATACATCGGGATTTTGTTAAATCCAAGACCATATTCAGTTAGTTGTGATCTCATCCAAAGGACTTGAGCACAACAGCCGGACATGGCAATGTATTCAGCCTCCGTGCTTGAAATTGCAGCGCTTTTCTGCCTTTTTGAAGACCAACTAATCAATCTGTCACCAAGGAGTTGCACAGACCCAGAAGTGCTACGCCTCGTGTCTTGACACCCAGCATGATCGGCATCTGCGTATGATATTAAAGCAATAGAGGAATCTTTCGGATACCATAGACCACGATTAAGTGTTCCTTTGAGATACCGAAAGATCCTTTTAACAACATGTAGGTGCTTTTCGGTAGGCCGAGCCTGATACCGGGCACACATGCATACGGCAAATTGCAAATCAGGCCTGCTAGCAGTCAGATAGAGAAGGGTGCCGATCATTCCACGGCAAAGTTTCGGATCGACAATAATCCCATTCCTATCTTCATCTAACTTGGATTTCTCCACCATTGGAGTGTCCACGGGGTCACAATTTTCAAAGTTATATTTCTTTAAAGATTCTAGAGCATATTTGGATTGATTAATAACGATGCCTCTGGGATTCTGAGAAATTTGTAATCCTAAGAAAAATGAAATTTTTCCCATCATTGACATCTGAAAGCGTGTGGACATTATTTTCTCAAAGCGATTTGACAATTCTATGTTAGTGGCAGCAAATATTATATCATCAACATAAATTTGTACTAGTATCATGTCGTTGTCCTCCTTGAGAGTGAATAGAGTGGGGTCTACTTTGCCTTTGGAGAAGCCTTCCGAAATGAGATATGTTGAAAGGAGATAATACCACGCGCGTGGAGCTTGTTTTAACCCATAGAGAGCCTTCTTAAGCTTGTACACATGATTAGGAAACTCCGTGCTAACGAACCCATCCGGCTGACTAACATAGACTTCTTCCCTTAGTTCACCATTCAAAAATGCCGTCTTCACATCCATTTGATAGACGATCATGTTCATATGAGCAGCATACGCAAGGAATAGTCTAATAGCCTCCAATCCTGTAACAGGAGCAAAAGATTATTCAAAGTCGATACCCAAGGCTTGTTTGTATCCTCTAGCAACCAATCTAGCCTTATTCTTCAGGACTGCACCCATCTCATCGAGTTTAACCTTATAAACCCACAACAAAGTAAGGATGTTAACCTTTTCAGGGAGAGGAACTAATTCCCATACTTCAAGTCTTTGGAATTCATTTAGTTCCTCTTGCATGGCTTCAATCCAAGATGATTGAGTCATAGCATGTTGCCAGTTTTTAGGTTCAACTTCGGAGAGAAATGCATAAAAATAGCAATAGAGTGCACTATCTTGTAATTGATGGCGTGTCGAGACTGGTCGATCGAGACTTCCAATAACATTCCTAATTGGGTGGTCTTTTGTCCATTTGGTGCTGTGATTTTCAATCCGAGGTGGTCTGGAGTGAACGATTGAAGGAGCTTCTTCTGAGGTAGACGCGGCTGAAGGGTGTTCAGGTATCGGTATACCAAAGAAAGGAAGCTCTTGTAAGTGAGCATATTCCAAATCGTGATCAATAGAATCCTCTTCAACATCATTAGGCACAAGTAAGGGTGACGATTCAGGTGTAGTTTGAGAATTACTTGGTAGAGGTGCATCCAGTTCAATGTTAATTGAAGATGCATTTGAAGAAGCTTCATTAGCTTGAGCAACAACTTCAGGGATTGGAGCTATCACTACAGGTGCTGGAACTTCATCATTTGGGGGATCAAAGAATTCATCAAACAACGGTTGAAATAGTTTATCCCACTCGGGCCTTGTAGGTGGTAAAAATGATGTAGAAGTAGGATTATTGGGAACTAATCCGGAACTAATAGCACCGGTTCCCATCTCATTAAGCGCGGGTTCAGAGCTGCGTTGCTCAGAAGCCATCGCTGTCAGCTCATCAAAATCTGCGTCCATAGTTTCTACAATCTTACCAAGACGACGGTTGTAAATTCGGTATGCTTTCTTGGAGGGTGAGTAACCAATGAAAATACCTATATCGGCTTTTGGTTGAAGTTTTCCCAAGTTCTCACTATTAATGTTTGGATAACAAAGAGCACCAAACACATGAAAGAATGAAACATCGGGTTTACGATCATGTAGAAGCTCGTAAGGTGTTTTTCCATGGCGTTTCCGAATGATAGAGCGGTTTTGGGTGAAACATGCGGTAGATACAGCTTCTACCCACAAGAATAATGGAGCGTTCGCATAAATCAGCATAGTCCTAGCAGCTTCCATAAGCGTACGATTTCTTCTTTCAACGACACCGTTTTGTTGTGGAGTACGTGCAACGGATGTTTCATGGGAAATACCAACTTCTTCATAGTAAGCACGAAGAGTCTGGTTGACGAACTCGGTTCCATTATCTGTACGAATACGGCGGACAGTAGTATTTAAACGTACCTGAATAAGTTTCAGAAAAGTGATGATAGCCTTCGGTGCTTCATCCTTTGTACGTAGAAATCTAACCCATGTAAACCTGGAGAAATCATCCACAATAACAAGGATGAATTTCTTACCGCTCACACTTTCGGTTCGCATTGGCCCACACATATCCATATGCAAAAGATGAAGTTTTTCTTGATTGGTGTCTTCAGCTTTGGACTTGTATGACTTCTTGGTGCTTTTCCCCCTTGAACACGCGGAACATAAATGGTCCTTGTGAAATTTTAGCTTTGGAAGACCACGAACTAATTCGTTTTTAGCCAAATGATTAATAGCATCAAAGTTGAGATGAGATAATCTGCGATGCCATAACCATGACTTGGTCTTAGATGCTTTAGAGAGAAGACATACTGGAGAGGCGGCCATCATGTCTTGTAAGGACAAAGTATAAAGATTTGCACCACGAGACCCCTTCAACAAATCTTTTCCTTCCAAGTTACGGATGAAACAAGTATGTTGTCGAAAAGCAACCTCTAGGTTGGAATCACAAAACTGTCCTACTGAAAATAAATTATGACCAAGACCTTCTACGTAGTTGAAATTGTGTATAATGCAGTTCGTTTTTCTCAGTTCTTGCTAATTGAAAGTCCAACCAATATCGGGTTTTTAACTGTTTTTGGTTGTTAATCTTTTTTGGATATTCTGTTTGCTAATTCAACAAAGCCTTGTAAAACTGAAAAATATTACCTACTTATATGTAAAACATAGTGCACTTACCAAATTTTTATTCAAGTAAAATTTAAAATGTAAATTCTTAAACTACAAGGACTGAAAATGTAAATTCTAGGAAATATAAATGCTTGAAATGAAAATTCTAACAAGTTTAGGGACTAAAAATGTAAATCAGTAAACTAAAAGGATCAAAAATGTAAAACTAGTAACTAACTAACCAAATTGTAACAATATACCAAACTTTCTAACTGAATTTAAACAAACTCAAAACTGAAAGGACTAATATGAGCAAACCCTAAAAAGTTGGAAATTTAACCATGATTATAAACTGCTTGAAACAAGGAGGACCAAATGGCAATTTTAAAAACTTATTAAGCAAAAACGGGTTATGAAGACAAATAAGCTCGTGTGAGCTTATTCCTGGACCAAATTGATTCAAACAAATTGCAAAACACTCTAAATCCAAAATAAGCTACGTCTGTAAGAGGGTTTTGACTGAAAGTTCAAAATAAGCAAATAAGCACTTCAAGATAAGCCCAAAATAAGCTCTAAAACAAACTGAATAAGCACAACTTGATTTTCTTGCCAAAACTGATTAAACAACTCAAATGATGAGCGTGAAATCAAGTTAGAACGAATTTCATCAAGAAATAAGCTAGAAATTTGAATTAAGCTAAAATGTGCTTATCGTTGACCAAGCGTTGACCAAGAATTTTGTCAAAAAGATGAAACTCTCAAATTTCAAGTAATACAATATACTAAGTGGATTTGTGAAGAAAAATGACTTGGTTGATGAATAGAATCAAGAGATCTCAAAAAGCAGTTTCAAGTTACAGAAACTTGGCTTAACTCAGCTTTTCATGATTTTGCTTATTTCTCTTTGCTGAATGAAAACTGTGTAAAAAGCTTTTGGAATCTGAAACTTTATGATATGAACTAGAAATGAAAACTGGTTTGATTAATTTTCATCAAGAAACAAGCTAATGCCAGCTAAATGAAATTGATAACTTTCTAAGAGCAAAACTGAAAGAAAATCAACCCACACTTTTTCTTGCCATTTGCCTTTTTAAACAGTAATATGACTTGAAACTTGTTCAAAACACTTAGTAATGATCTAATGAATGAAATTGAGCTTAAAATTGCCAAGACTCAAAACTTGAAAACTCAATATCAGCTATTACCAAACACTCCATTAACTGAGATTTAAGAGAATTTCCAAAGACTTTTTAAGAGCTGATTAAGACTGAATGAAACCTTTTAGCTAACCAATCTTGAGACTCCAAATGATAAGTTTTAAGACTACAAGCAAGCAATAAGAACAACTAGTACTCAATTAAGAAGCTAAGACTGAAAATGACTGAAATAAGCTATAACTAGACACAATCCAAAATCTATAAGCAGTAAAACAAGATTAAGCTACAATTAAGTACACAATCCAACAACCAGCCAAACTAAACAACTTTGATCAGGCAAACAACAAGATTACACTAGGAAATGTAGCATGCCATTGACTTATTAAGTGGAACTAAAATCAGAACTTTTGAAACCTTTTGTAGAAACCATTGGGAAGAAGATGAGTGCTGAACTCTCTTATCCTAGTGATAACCACCACCTTATCACTAGATCAACTAATCAACTATCATTATCAGCTACAAATCAACAGAAATGATCATCATAGCATGGAATCTTCATAACTGCTAAGGCTTGAACTGAAATCACATAAACAGCAACAAAACTTCTTCAAAATCAGTTATGATCATTCAATGATCATAACAAACTCAATTTAGCAAGTCAATGATCAAGTAGTAGCAGGGAATGAACAGTAGAGTGAGTATAAAATTTGGCGGGAAAAGGAGAATTCAAATTTCATTCATGGAAAGTTGTTACAAAGTTGTTGAAATGAAGCTAACTAACTAACTAACTCAAGAGTTTGTCAGACTCTTGAGTAGTTAGGCTAAAAAGGAAGAAAGATGAAAGGAAATTGAAAAGTGTGTGTTTTTACAATTTTTAACTACTCACTACAAATGAGGACCTAACAGCTATTTATAGGCTTGAAGAAGGAGTTTGTTGGGGATGATGACGTGTTGAGACCAATCCCAGGTCTCCACGTGGCATGATTCTGTAAAACTGATCTTCAAGGTATGAACATGAATTGGGGTTTTCTTCTTGAGTTGATTTCATGCTAATTGATGTTTACCAATGGATTCGTCTCTCCAAAATAAGCACTTTTGGTGTTTACAATCTTTCATGAAATTCAATCTAGCTTAAAAACGATCCTGGAAATTTTTTTGGTTTCTTGAAGATGACACGTGGCACTGCCTGATTGGTTGAAATGAGGTCACACGGATCAAACTGTTTAGATTTGGTTATTAATTGTGGCGGCTGAGTGGATATTAAATGCATATAGCTGGCAATCCGTGTGCACTTTATACTAGCTTCTCATTGGCCCAAACTTTATCACATGGATTGAACTTGTGAAACTTTCCAACTTTGGCAGTTTTAACCCTTGGACTTTGGCAGATTGCATTTAAAGGCTTGTATCTTCATTTCTTTGGCACTTTTAGTCCTCCAACTTCATCTTTGAGCAGAATTGGTCTTTTGACTTTGTTGACTTGATAGTTGACCAATTTTGACTTTGATCTTGACTTTTACAATATTTGCACTTTAGTCCTTCAACTTTGGCAATTTGTCAAGATAGGTCCTTGTACTTCAAAGTCTTGTCACTTTTGATCCTTCTTTGTCTTTTTCATCAATTTAAACTTGATAATTCCTTGTTTGCTTGAAAATGTATCCTTTTACCTACAAAAGTGCACACAAACACAAACATACCACATAATACTGTTTTTGCAAGATAAATTGGTATTTTGCTTCATGTTTTAGGGTTATTTGTTGATAAAAGGATATGAGTTTAAGCTCATATCAAATCCCCTACACTTGAACATTGTCATGTCCTCATGCAATATTATATATTAAAGCACAAATTTACATTCTCCTTATAATTAACCCACCTTAGCCATATGAGATGCATCTACACTACTCTAAACTACATGATGCATGATTTTGACTTTTAATAATGCAATGAACAAAATACAATTCTATCTATATCTTTTTGATTTTTCTTGAAATGGTTTTGATGGAAATAACTCATAAAGAATTCAATGGCTTAGATTAGGGCTTGGGTACCATGGACATTTATCACCCTCAAGTTTCACTTTCCCCATACCAAGCTTAAAAATGGGATCATTGCATTCACAAGTAAAAAGTGCATCAACTTATTCATGATAATTAAATGTGGAACCGGTTATTATTTGAGCAAATTGCTTGTGGGCAAATTTGTCATTATTCAAGCGTGAAATATAAGAAATGCAAAATCCAAAAATAAGGAAGCACGGTTTTAATCCTAAGTAATCTTCTCATCCATTACTTGAAAAACCGCTCACAATTAATATAAGTCCGTTTTAAGAGTAATAAGTCATTCGCCTTATGTGTAAAATCCTCATGTCATGCTTTCATAAGTAGCTACACACTCGCTAAGGAAAGAAAAATAAAACTCACGCAATAATTTACATCCGCCGCCTTTTTGAGACCTTGGATCTTCAACCCCGCAACTCGTCAAGGTAATATTGGATTGGAGCAATCTATTGAATCCCCGCAACCCGTCAAGGTAATATTGGAACTCAATAGTCACTATAATTAACACCACACTGCCCCTCTTGGGAGTCTTGCATTATTATTTTTTTTTCTTTTTTTCTTTTTTTTTCTAGCCACTCATTTTTTTTTCATAAGCCGCTCTTATTTTTCTTTATTTCTCACAAAGAAAGTAGAAAAGAATAAAAGGAAAAACATCCGCTAAATATGGAGCATGACATAAGTCTAGTACACATAAAACGTACTAACTTAGAACCTTAAGACGTACTCATATCAACCATGAATGATTAGCCAAAAATGCATAAGAGATTACAAACCAATTAAAACCGTACTTGATTATTTATTAACAATTATATACATGCGAAGAAAATGGAGGTAGAGAAGAGAAGGGTTTAGCCACAAGTAATTATCATGAAGTCTATCTAGCCCTTTTATACTTGCTTCAACTCTATCATTTCCCATTCTCCACAAATTTAAAATCTCAAATAATGAAATTGGTGGATGCTTAGCCTAATAGACCAATGAAGGAATACATGGTTAAGGATACTAGCTAGAGAGTGTTAAGATAAGCAAACTCGGGTTGAGTCAAAATATCCATGGCGGGCCTAATATGTCAAAGAAATCTAAATTTGTTAAACCATGTTTTTATTATATTTTTTTTCCTTTTTTATATATTTTTGATGCAAGATAAAAGAAAAGATATATACAATGCAAATGTGTTATGCAAATGAAAAATGATTGATGAAAAATATGAATGCATATTTTTTGTGGCCAAAGTAGATCAAAAATTTGAAAAATGTTGAAAAATCAATTTTCCATGTTATCATGCAAGACAATGACAAGTTCTAGGTAAGGTCACTTCGATAGAAGACCCCCCTACACTTAAGCTAAACATTGTCCTCAATGTTTAAGAGCATGGAAGTAAAAAAACTTCCCCTACACTTATGACAATGAATAAACTTTGCTTAACCCAAGTTAAGGAAAGGACAACTATTAGTAAAATCATGTTTAAGCACAAGGTGTCAATGAAAAATCACTATAGTAACGAAGTGAACCGGATACAAGGGCCTCCTCCATAAGCTCCAAAGCATGAGATGAGTGAGCAACCCTACAAACAATCATGAAGACAAAAGAAGGTCTCCCCTACACTTATCTCCAAGTCTATACCTTTATTTCTAGCCTACAACACTCTAAACCTAGTTATACGATGCTTGAGTTAATGAGTCTCTAGCTCGACTCGTCCCTCAATGAATTAATTCATGGGGAAAATGGGGATCTCTTGGACCATTTCAACGGAAATGTCCTCCCCAAAGTAATGCTTAACACGGTGACCATTCACTTTAAAATTTGGACCATCGGGTTGTGACAACTCAAGAGTTCCATATGGAAACACTTGAGTAATAGTGAATGGACCGGACCATCTTGACTTAATCTTGCCCGCAAAAAGTTTCAATCTTGAGTTAAAGAGGAGAACCGGCTCTCCAACTTTGAACTCACGATTCTTGATCTTAGCATCATGCAATTTTTTAGTCTTTTCCTTGTAAAGCAAAGAATTTTCATAGGCATTGGCTCTCAATTCATCCATCTCATTGAGTTGATCTTTCCTATGTGAACCGGCTTGGTTCAAATCAAAGTTAGCCCACTTGAGAGCCCAAGATGCCTTATGTTCTAGCTCGAATGGGAGGTGGCACGCTTTTCCATAAACAAGCCTATAAGGCGTACAACCAATTGGTGTTTTAAAAGTCGTCCTAAACTCCCACAAAGCATCATCAAGCTTATCCGACCAAGAAGCTCGATGCTCTCCCACCGTTCTCTCTAAAATTCTCTTTAAACCACGATTTGTGACCTCGGTTTGACCATTTGTTTGAGGGTGATATGCGGTAGAAAGTCTATGATTCACTCCATATTTCTTCATAACTCTCGTGAATTGATCATTACAAAAGTGCGTACCACGATCACTTATGATGGCCCGAGGTACACCAAATCTAGCAAACAATTGTTTCAAAAACTTCACAACAACTCTAGCATCATTGGTAGGTAAGGCTTTAGCCTCCACCCATTTAGACACATAATCCACCGCCACAAGTATATACTTGTTTCCCTTAGAGGATGGAAAAGGTCCCATGAAATCAATGCCCCATACATCAAATATCTCACACTCTTGGATAAAATTTTGTGGCATCTCATCACGTTGTGTAATTTTTCCTTGTCTTTGACACACATCACAAAATTTCACCATTTCATGGGCATCTTTGTAAATGGAAGGCCAATAGTAACCCGAATCAAAGACTTTCTTGGCGGTGTAGTTAGGCCCAAAATGTCCACCCGTAGGTCCTTTATGACATGCTTCTAAGATCTTAAATGCCTCGGGCCCATCTACACACCGTCTAATGATTTGGTCCGCACATTGCCTAAAAAGATATGGATCATCCCAAAAGTAATACTTAACTTCCTTAAGAAACATCTTCTTTTGTTGATAAGTAAGACCCTCAATAAGCACATTGCCCACAAGATAGTTTGCGATATCCGCAAACCAAGGAGTGGCATCCTCTTGGGAAGAGATAGACATGAGCTCCTCTAATGGAAAGGATTCATTGATTTCTTTGTGTGGTAAATCTCCTTGAAAAGGATGCTCAAGTCTACTCAAGTGATCCGCCGCTAAATTCTCGGCCCCTTTCTTATCACGAATCTCTATCTTAAACTCTTGAAGCAACAAAACCCATCTCAAAAGCCTAGGCTTAGCATCTTGTTTTGTCATAAGATACTTGAGAGCGGAATGATCCGTATACACTATGGTTTTGGAAAGCACAAGATATGGTCTAAACTTCTCAAAAGCATATACTATAGCAAGCAACTCTTTTTCCGTGGTAGTGTAATGAAGTTGTGCACCGGTCATGGTTTTACTCGCATAGTGTATAGGTTGAAAATGCTTATTAACTCGTCCTAAAACGGCCCCCACCGCATAATCATTAGCGTCACACATAAGCTCAAAAGGTAATTCCCAATTTGGAGAAACCAAAACGGGAGCCTTAGTCAATTTTTCCTTAAGAGTCTCAAAGGAGTCTAAACAATCTTGGTTAAAAATGAAAGGAGCCTCTTTCTCCAAGAGGTGAGTCATCGGTCTAGCTATCTTAGAAAAATCTTGTATAAAGCGCCTATAAAATACCGCATGACCTAAGAAACTCCTCACACCTTTAACCGAGGTGGGTGGGGGAAGCTTAGCAATCACATCAATTTTAGCTCGATCAACTTCTAATCCCTTGTTGGATATCTTGTGTCCTAAAACAATCCCGTCTTTCACCATAAAGTGACATTACTCCCAATTAAGCACTAAACGTGTTTCCTCACAACGCTTAAGCATTCTTTCAAGATTGGTGAGACATGAGCTAAATGAATTTCCAAAGACGGAAAAGTCATCCATAAAAACCTCCATGGTTTGCTCTATCATGTCATGGAAAATCGCCATCATGCACCTTTGAAACGTCCCCGGTGCATTACATAAGCCAAAAGGCATCCTCTTGTAAGCAAATGTACCGTAGGGACAAGTGAATGTGGTCTTTTCTTGATCCTTAGGATCAATGGGTATTTGAAAATAACCCGAAAAGCCATCAAGAAAACAATAGTACTCATTTCCCGCCAAGCGTTCAAGCATTTGATCCATAAAAGGAAGCGGGAAATGGTCTTTCCTAGTTGCCTCATTGAGTTTTCTATAATCAATGCAAACTCTCCAACCGGTCACAAGTCTCGTGGAAATAAGCTCATTGTTCTCATTAGGCACCACGGTGATTCCACCCTTCTTTGGAACACAATGAACCGGGCTAACCCATGGAGAGTCGGAAATGGGGTAAATCATACCCGCATCTAAGAGTTTAATCACTTCATTCTTAATAACCTCATGAATTTTTGGGTTAACTCTCCTTTGGTTTTGAATGGCGGGTTTATAGTCATCCTCCATAAGGATTTTGTGTGTACAAAAATGTGGATCAATTCCCCTTATGTCGGATATTTTCCATGCTAAAGCTTTCTTATGTTTCTTAAGAACTTCAATAAGTTGCTCCTTCTCATCCTCTTTCAACTCTTTAGCAATGATCACCGGTAATTGGTCTTTGCCCTCTAAGAAAGCATACTCTAAGTGGGATGGAAGGTCCTTAAGTTCAATAGGAGGTGGACTCTCTATGGAAGGTTTTACTATGGAAGGTTCCTCAATGGTAATCTCTTGTGGAATAGGAGAAGGAATAGGGTCCTCATTGAGCAACTTTTGGATTGTAAGAATATCTTCTTCCCAATTAATGGGAGAATCATCATCACCAAGAAAGTTGGACTCAAATTCCTCCAAGAGGAAATCACTCTCTCCAAAAGGAGTTAAAGAGGGAGCAATTGAGGCCACGGTTTCAACATGGGGCATCTCATCACTAGTACTCTTACAAGCATCATGAAAGTGTTCATTACACACTTCATCTAACACATCAACAATGTTAATAGTCTCACAAGGTCTAGACTCCTTAACCTCTTTCCTATTACAAACTTTCCCTAACTTAAACACCACTCTCTCATCTTCTACTCTCATAATTAGTTCTCCTTCCGCCACATCTATCAAAGTACGACCCGTTCTCAAAAATGGTCTACCAACAATCAAAGGCACTCTAGGATCCATGTCATAATCGACCACTACAAAGTCGGCCGGAAATGTAAACTTATCCACACCTACAAACACATCCTCTGCTATACCTACGGGGTGAGCTATGGTTCGGTTGGCTAGTGCAAGAGTCATCCTAGTGGGAGTGAGCTCGGGAAGAGATAGTTGTTTCCAAACCGATAAAGGCATGAGGTTTATGCTTGCCCCTAGATCCGCCAAAGCCATGCAATTTTCAACACCGGGAAAATTACAAGGTATCAAGAATCGCCCCGGATCTCCAAGTTTTGTTGGTAAGGTTTTAAGTAACACTGCGGAATAATTTTCATTAAGGGATGTGTTGGGCAAATCAACCAATTTTTCTTTGTTTGAGAGCAAATCCTTGAACATCTTAGCAAACTTTGGCATATAAGCAAGAGCTTCCGCAAAGGATATATTGATGTTGAGTTGCTTGAACATCCTTAAGAAATTGGAGACTTGGATGTCATCCTTGTTCTTTAACTTGTCCTTTTTCAACCTTGAAGGATATGGAAGAGTAGGTTTTGGTGTAGGTGGAATAGGTGTTGTAGTGGAAGATTTGTCTTTGTTAGCTTCTTTATTGGGAAGTGTGGAAGGTAAAGGAGAAGTATGAAGAGGTTGAGAAGGTGTGTTTGAGTGAATAGGAGTATTTTGAGGAGGTGAAGTAGAGGTAGAAGGCTTGTCACAAGTAGGAGCACAAGTGGGTTGGACAATAGTAGGGTTGGGAGGTGAAGGATCCTTTGTTGTTGTTCCACTCCTTGTTGTAATGGCATTGACATTGGCCCTTGGATTTGTTTGTGTGTTGGAAGGTAAAGACCCTTGTGGTCTTTGATTTAATGCCATTAAAACCTTATTCATTTGGTCATTCATTTTCTTCTCCATAGCTTGGAACTTCCTTTCATTCTCTTGATTCATTTTTTGCAAGAAATCCATTGTGTTATAATCTTGTGGCACATAACCTTGAAAACCTTGAGGTTGGAAAGGTAAAGGTTGGGCAGTAAATCCTTGATTTGGTGGATAAAAGGTATTTTCTTGAGGTTGAAATTGATTGGGTGCCTTGTAGTTATTTCCTTGATAAGGTGGTCTTTGCCCTTGATTCCTTGGTAAAATTTGAGGTGGATTTTGTTGAATTTGGGTGGGTGGTTGGGGTGGGAATCCGGGTGGAGTAAGGTAGTTTTGGGACTTGTAAGAAAGGTTATTTGGATTGATATTTGGCTTGAAGTGTTCACGATGTTCCTCTTGGTAAGCATAGCATTCCCCTTGATACACTTGCACCTTATCACATTGTTCATAAGAATGGGGACCTTCACAAGTAACACAAGAAAGGGCAATGGCATTCACATTATTTGAAGAATTGTTCAAGGACATGTTCTTAAAAGCTTGAAGTAGTTCTTGTTGTACTTTCAAATTCCTCTCACTATCTCTATCCATCCTTTGAAACACCTCTTGTTGAAACTTTAGGAGTTGGTTGTCACAAGGGGTTTGAGAATTGTTTTGGATAACATGAACCCTTTCTTCAAATTGATTGTTTGTTTGAACCATTGCTTTAGTCTCAATGATGTCCAAAGCCTCTTGGTAGGATTTAAGAAGAATATTCCCTCCCGCGGAAGCATTGAGTGAATCTTGGTGGTGAGATTTAAGGCCATTATAGAAGATATTGATTTGGTGAACATCATCCAATCCATGGTTAGGGCATCTCCTCAATAACTCACTATACTCTTCCCAAGCATCACTAAAGGATTGACTAGGTTTTTGTTGAAAGCCTATAATTAAAGTCCTCAAAGCCATAGTATTATGTGGAGGAAAGAACTTGTTCAAAAACTTAGTGGTGAAACCATCCCATGTGGTGATACTATCGGGTGGTTGGGTGTCTAACCAATGCTTAGCGGGTCCCTCTAGTGAAAATGACACTAACATCAATCTAATCACCTCATGTGGAACTCCATTATGCTTAATGGTATTGCAAAGAGAAAGGAATCTCTTAAGGTAATCATGGGGATCCTCATTCTTGTTACCATAGAAAGGTGATTGTGAAACCATAGTGATCATAGATGTATGTAGCTCAAATGTGTTTGCGGGAAAGTCGGGAATCTTAATAGCACTAGCATATCCATGAATATTGGTTTGCATACGTTCCAACAAAGAGCGATTATCAATAGCCATGGCTTCTTGTGGTGGAGGAGTCAAAGCACGATTCACTACAAGAAAAGGGGGTTGTTGGGACGAACCTTTTTTGGAACGATCAAGAAATTGTGCCAAATACACGTATTTGGCACTTTTTAGTCAACCGTGCCAAAAAAATTGGTATTTGAGTCGACTTTTAATAAATTGTTCCAAATATGTGTGCATTTGGAACGTTTTCTAATAATGGTGCCAAATGCATTTGTAGTTGGGACAGTTTGCATTAAAGGTTCCAAATACCTATGTATTTGGGATAATTGGTGCAAACGATGCCAAATGTTAATATGTATTTGGAGCGCTATCTATGCTTGGTGCTAAACACTTATGTATCTAAATCGGTTGGTGCCGTCGGTGAAAGATACTTTCACTAAACGATAAAAGGAGAACAAAGGACAAATTTTTAACATTTAATGTACAAAAATATCACACCGGTTCATCTGTTTAACATATATTGTATAGTAATATCATATCGGCTCATCCATTAACATCTAATGTATAATAATATTACCTCGACACATCCGTGCTGCCCCGAGCTCGTGTAGCCGGAACCCGATTAGCCCGTGTCTTAAGGCCGAGTAGCCCGTGAACCGAGCCCGTTTAGCGAATATTTATAACCAAATTATTATTTACAGATTTATAAATTTAATCTAATACTAATTATTAACAAAGCAACTGAGGTAACTCATTTGACCATCAAGGGTAACGGAGAGATATTTTTAAAGGGGTCGACCTTTAGGTGCCCGAATTAAATAAAAGCATGAGTGAAATTAAATACAGGTAAGAGTAGGGGTTATCTCTAAAAGAGAATGTTCAAGATTTGCATACTGCTCAATTAAATATCACTACGGGCTCGAATCACTAAATATTAACTTGCCGTTAAAAAAACTATTTTTAAAAAATATATCTTTTATGAAAAACACATGCCCATTGCGTTTTTATGCTCCTCCAAAATAATTGAAAATTTCGTTGGCCCGCCAAGGCGCCAATGCTTTTCATACCGCCTCCCAAAAAGATAAAAGGGGATCTGGTGGATCTATCTCTTTCTCATTAGACAAAGAAAAATAAATAACACCCCAACATCTTCTTATCTGATTGATACACCACCATTGCCCTCCATACACGCACTACCACTAACAAGTATGGCTCAAGAGGTCAAATGCCCAACCTTGTACACACTCATTCAATATTTTGTGTTAATGAGTATTATTATTGTTAATTGTGTATGATTTGTTTTTATTTGGTATTATTTTTCTAGTTTGATTTCGTTGAAAATCGACGGCTTCTCTCACGTGTGTATATATATATTCTACAAGTATGTTCAATCATCCTTTGATTTTATTTTTCTTATTGTATGGTTGAGATTCATTTGCAAAAGAAGATATTTGTTTGTAGTGTTTATATTGACAACTGAGAAATCATGAAGTCCGATTCGACGGGTCATGTTTTAAAAGTTTCTTCATGCCCAAGAGGTATTCTCATTATCTTTTTTAATCTTATTTATTTGAACCGGATATATAATGTTATATGAAACTTATTACTATTATAATTAGCAGGTGTGTGGCAATATGTTTTGAGAGTAATTAGCCAATTACTTCATTTACATGATGAAAATAATCAAAGGAGCACTTCATCATTTCTTCAGGCTTACATATCTACCTTTATAGCTTATTTGGTTTGGACTTATTTTTCATAAGCCTGCATTTATATTGCCTATTTTGAAACTTTTTGGCTCATTTTATTTTGCAGGGATTATGATGAAGACATGATATGCGGGATGTTATTCTCTTTCTAGTATTAATACATAGTTTTAATAATTTATATTAAGTTTTAGTTACTATGACTTTGCCATTTTAAATACCATGCTTCACAACTTACAAGTATGTTGAATGTGTTGTATTTTACTTTATCGTATTAAAGTCGCTAACAATTCGATTTATCTACGGATTTGATTGAACAATAGTTGTGAAGTTTGATGTGACTGGTTCATACGTTGGTAACTAACCTATCTATAACTGAAAATGGGGCTAATACACGTTAACAATGACTGCACGAGTTAACATAATTAATAAACCAATGCAAATGTGCCAAATGATTATTAAGACGAATGCAAAACCTGCCAAATTATTTTTCAGCAAAGCGGAGAAAAATATGCCAAATAAGTCCATCAAAAATAGAAATCGTGCCAAATATGTTTGTCACGGTAGATAAATCGTCACAGTTAATATTGGCTCGACATAAAATTCGTACCAAATATCATTCGACACGAGAAATAAGTTCGTACCAAATACATATTTGGAACGAGATATAAAGTGTGACAAATGGTTATTTTGGAACGAAAATCATTAGTCGTGCCAAATACCTTACTCATGGCACCCCAAATTTAAGTCGTCCCAGAGACCGTGCCAAATACTATTTAGCACGGTTTCAACCCGACCCAAATATATTTGGCACCCTCATATTTAGGACGGAGGCAAAAGCGTGCCAAAGCCGTGCCAAATAGCATTTGGCACGGTTTTTTGAGTATTTGGCACAATTTTGCACTCTCCCAAATACCCATTTTTCTTGTAGTGATTCTCGTGATCGGCTTGGTGGGCGGTGGTGGTCTTACTCTTTCTCTTTTTCTTCCTTTTCGGAGGAAGAGGTTGTACACCAATCGGTATTTGTGCACGCCCGCGAGTGAGCATGCAACTCAAAACGAGGAATGAGAGAGAAGCTCTCGTGTGACTTTGAAGAGAAATGGATTATCCTCTTCGAGTTTCAATATTAAATATCCACAAGAAAATAACAATATACGTATGTACTACCTGGGTGCAAGACCCCCAATGAAGCCTTCCTTCTTAGAATACTTACAAGTGAACGGGGGGTGAGGTGGCGCGAAGCACTTAAGTACCTATTGACCCTTAGATGGCATTTTATAGCACATCGCCTTTCTATTCACTTAAATGTTCGTATTCTTCGAATTGTTGCTTATTGAGAGTATTTATCTATTCTTGCTTTATTTTGTTTGATCGATACACGTGTCAAGGACCGGAACGCCCCTCGACACGGTGTATTGCCTTGGCAATACTTATGGAGAATATGTAGATTGGTTGTTCTTATACGTATACGTATTTACTTATAATAATATATGGAAAATATTTTTGTATTTATGAGTTTTTAAGAGAAAATACTATATGTACATAAAAACCGAGAGAATCCAATAATATATATTTTTGGGTGCAATCTCTTAGGAAAAAGATTGCTTTTTGGATTTTTTAATTTTTTTGGTCAATTCTTTAGGAAAAGAATTGTTTTGTTAATTTTTTAGTTTTTATGTATTTTTATATTTTTGATTTTCTTTATTTGTTTTTGATTTATGATACGTAAAAATAACGTTCACAAGGTGAACGGATCCCAAAAGCCAATGAAAACCGTCAATCGATAGTCTCTCGTAAAGTCAAAGAACCGGCAGCGGCGCCATTTGAAATTGTGTATAATGCAATTCGTTTTTCTCAGTTCTTGCTAATTGAAAGTCCAACCAATATCGGGTTTTTAACTGTTTTTGGTTGTTAATCTTTTTTGGATATTCTATTTGCTAATTCAACAAAGCCTTGTAAAACTGAAAAATATTACCTACTTATATGTAAAACATAGTGCACTTACCAAATTTTTATTCAAGTAAAATTTAAAATGTAAATTCTTAAACTACAAGGACTGAAAATGTAAATTCTAGGAAATATAAATGCTTGAAATGAAAATTCTAACAAGTTTAGGGACTAAAAATGTAAATCAGTAAACTAAAAGGATCAAAAATGTAAAACTAGTAACTAACTAACCAAATTGTAACAATATACCAAACTTTCTAACTGAATTTAAACAAACTCAAAACTGAAAGGACTAATATGAGCAAACCCTAAAAAGTTGGAAATTTAACCATGATTATAAACTGCTTGAAACAAGGAGGACCAAATGGCAATTTTAAAAACTTATTAAGCAAAAACGGGTTATGAAGACAAATAAGCTCGTGTGAGCTTATTCCTGGACCAAATTGATTCAAACAAATTGCAAAACACTCTAAATCCAAAATAAGATACGTCTGTAAGAGGGTTTTGACTGAAAGTTCAAAATAAGCAAATAAGCACTTCAAGATAAGCCCAAAATAAGCTCTAAAACAAACTGAATAAGCACAACTTGATTTTCTTGCCAAAACTGATTAAACAACTCAAATGATGAGCGGGAAATCAAGTTAGAACGAATTTCATCAAGAAATAAGCTAGAAATTTGAATTAAGCTAAAATGTGCTTATCGTTGACCAAGCGTTGACCAAGAATTTTGTCAAAAAGCTGAAACTCTCAAATTTCAAGTAATACAATATACTAAGTGGATTTGTGAAGAAAAATGACTTGGTTGATGAATAGAATCAAGAGATCTCAAAAAGCAGTTTCAAGTTACAGAAACTTGGCTTAACTCAGCTTTTCATGATTTTACTTATTTCTCTTTGCTGAATGAAAACTGTGTAAAAAGCTTTTGGAATCTGAAACTTTATGATATGAACTAGAAATGAAAACTGGTTTGATTAATTTTCATCAAGAAACAAGCTAATGCCAGCTAAATGAAATTGATAACTTTCTAAGAGCAAAACTGAAAGAAAATCAACCCACACTTTTTCTTGCCATTTGCCTTTTTAAACAGTAATATGACTTGAAACTTGTTCAAAACACTTAGTAATGATCTAATGACTGAAATTGAGCTTAAAATTGCCAAGACTCAAAACTTGAAAACTCAATATCAGTTATTACCAAACACTCCTTTAACTGAGATTTAAGAGAATTTCCAAAGACTTTTTAAGAGCTGATTAAGACTGAATGAAACCTTTTAGCTAACCAATCTTGAGACTCCAAATGATAAGTTTTAAGACTACAAGCAAGCAATAAGAACAACTAGTACTCAATTAAGAAGCTAAGACTGAAAATGACTAAAATAAGCTATAACTATACACAATCCAAAATCTATAAGCAGTAAAACAAGATTAAGCTACAATTAAGTACACAATCCAACAACCAGCCAAACTAAACAACTTTGATCAGGCAAACAACAAGATTACACTAGGAAATGTAGCATGCCATTGACTTATTAAGTGGAACCAAAATCAGAACTTTTGAAACCTTTTGTAAAAACCATTGGGAAGAAGAGGAGTGCTGAACTCTCTTATCCTAGTGATAACCACCACCTTATCACTAGATCAACTAATCAACTATCATTATCAGCTACAAATCAACAGAAATGATCATCATAGCATGGAATCTTCATAACTGCTAAGGCTTGAACTGAAATCACATAAACAGCAACAAAACTTCTTCAAAATCAGTTATGATCATTCAATGATCATAACAAACTCAATTCAGCACCTCAATGATCAAGTAGTAGCAGGGAATGAACAGTAGAGTGAGTATAAAATTTGGCGGGAAAAGGAGAATTCAAATTTCATTCATGGAAAGTTGTTACAAAGTTGTTGAAATGAAGCTAACTAACTAACTAACTCAAGAGTTTGTCAGACTCTTGAGTAGTTAGGCTAAAAAGGAAGAAAGATGAAAGGAAATTGAAAAGTGTGTGTTTTTACAATTTTTAACTACTCACTACAAATGAGGACCTAACAGCTATTTATAGGCTTGAAGAAGGAGTTTGTTGGGGATGATGACGTGTTGAGACCAATCCCAGGTCTCCACGTGGCATGATTCTGCAAAACTGATCTTCAAGGTATGAACATGAATTGGGGTTTTCTTCTTGAGTTGATTTCATGCTAATTGATGTTTACCAATGGATTCGTCTCTCCAAAATAAGCACTTTTGGTGTTTACATCTTTTCATGAAATTCAGTCTAGCTTAAAAACGATCCTGGAAATTTTTTTGGTTTCTTGAAGATGACACGTGGCACTGCCTGATTGGTTGAAATGAGGTCACATGGATCAAACTGTTTAGATTTGGTTATTAATTGTGGCGGCTGAGTGGATATTAAATGCATATAGCTGGCAATCCGTGTGCACTTTATACTAGCTTCTCATTGGCCCAAACTTTATCACATGGATTGAACTTGTGAAACTTTCCAACGTTGGCAGTTTTAACCCTTGGACTTTGGCAGATTGCATTTAAAGGCTTGTATCTTCATTTCTTTGGCACTTTTAGTCCTCCAACTTCATCTTTGAGCAGAATTAGTCTTTTGACTTTGTTGGCTTGATAGTTGACCAATTTTGACTTTGATCTTGACTTTTACAATATTTGCACTTTAGTCCTTCAACTTTGGCAATTTGTCAAGATAGGTCCTTGTACTTCAAAGTCTTGTCACTTTTGATCCTTCTTTGTCTTTTTCATCAATTTAAACTTGATAATTCCTTGTTTGCTTGAAAATGTATCCTTTTACCTACAAAAGTGCACACAAACACAAACATACCACATAATACTGTTTTTGCAAGATAAATTGGTATTTTGCTTCATGTTTTAGGGTTATTTGTTGATAAAAGGATATGAGTTTAAGCTCATATCAGTAGTATACCCTTGAAATCGTAATGTTTCCAATCTGATATTCACCATACCCCATTATCTTTGCAATATGATCATTACCGAATTTAACCGTTCCAAGAAACTTGCTGACGAAATTTCGGAGCATCAAGCGATCTCCGGTCATATGCTTTGAGCAACCGGAGTCTAAATACCAGAGGATGATTTGGACCACCTGAAAATATTACCAGACGAAGACAATGTATAGGTTTCGGAATTTGAGTGTTCCTTGTTATTAGCAGGTACAAATTTAATGATCTTAGATTTGCTAACTTTAGGTTTCTTAGATTTCCTAGCCTTCTTCCTAGTTGGTGGCGTAGATTCAAGTTGGCTTAAATCCTGAGGTATTTCTTCACTGATAGGCACTATAGTGGGGGCTGACCTAATTAAAGGGCGCGGTTTCCATACTTTAGTGCTAGTGTGCCTAACTAAAGGACGCTAAGACCTAACCTCAATGGATGCATTCCTAGTTAAAGGGCACATTTTTCCATCTAATGTAAAGGTCCTACCAGTGGGACGCCATTGCCATCCAACTTGGGTACGAGTTCTCCCAGTTGTCTTCCATTCAAGATCATTCCTAATGGCATTCATTTCATTCACATGATCAATAAGACACAAATCATGACGTTGGGAAAACATGCACTCATTACAATTCCAACATTTCAAATTAGAATTCACAAATGGTTTAAGCTTCTGCACAGGCGCAGATCTTTTAGTCTTAGCAACATGATTCTTTTTATTTAAATCTGACATAACATTCCTATGGTGAGCTTCTACTTTCTTCTTGAAGGTACTACTAGTGGAGGGCTTGATCTTATCTTTCTTGAGTGGCGATCCTTTAGCCTTAGTAGACTCTTTTAATCCTGTAGAAGGCAAAGTGGGAACATTAGTAACAGATTTTAAAGGTGCCTTAGTTGATGGTGCCAATGACGGTTTTGCTCCTGGAGTCTTATTGAATGGAGTTACAGCAATGGGTCGATTATTAAGTAGTGCAGAACCCGGTTTTCCTATGTATTGCAAATATGCTAAGCAATACTGAACCCGCTTAATATATTCATGAGCTGAATAATAGTAACTACTTGAGGGATCTAACGCATACAAATCATCTAAAATATCCCTAACAAGATCTACATGCTTAATTGCATTCCTCATATAATCATCGTAGGTAACCGGGTTTTTCTTATGGAGCGGGTTCTTATAAAGCACTACTGAATTGGTTGTTGGAGCACTAGAGGACGGTGCAGAATTGGTGGCTAAGTTATTAACAACTTCTTGTCGGGTGAGAAGAAGTGTCTCCTTTAACTCGGCCAAAACCATATTTTTGTCATTGAGCTGGATGTTTAAGTCAGAGATTTCCTCACACTTTTGGTTCAGTTGTTCAACATAAGATTGTTGCTGTGCTGCATTAAAAGCTAAGCGTTCTTCTATTGAACCATAAAGAGCGGATAGTCCCTGTCTTGCCCGATCCATCTCCCCTAGAATAGACGAAAGTCTAATTTCTAAGTCCTGGTTTTTAGACTCTGCAGCCTCTAGTTCCAATTTTAGTGTTTAATTTGATGACACATCTCTCTTTAATCTCATAATCTCTTCCTCTAATGTCTTAACTATCTCAATCATCTTGTCACTCGTCTCAACACTGTTTTCACAACCATTTGTTATCAAAAGATCCTCATTTTGAGTTTGCTGTTTTAATTCTAAAGATATACAATGTTGTTCAAGTTGATTAAAGCGTTTTGTAAGTAAATTGTAAGAATCTTGAAGCTTTAAAAATTCAGCGTTAGACTCGTGACAAGAATGATTATCTACCTCATTTACAATATCAGCAACATTTACAGAGAGATCACACACATCATCACATATATTCACAGCATCACATTTAATCATAGCGGAAGTAAGCTCATTCGAATAATTAACATTCACAGTAGTAAGCACATCACACGAAATTACTTGGGACAAGAATCGGTCATATTCGGATAAAATCTTTTCCTTTTCAATTAATTGTAGTTCGTAAGCGGTGTCCATTTCATAAAACACTTTTTGAACTTCTCCAATTTCAAACTCGAGATTTTCCGAAAGAGATGCAAAACTTCCTTTTAGACTTTCGACAAACGGATTGATCTCATTCTTAAACACCTCGTTCATGTGTTCGAAAGCCCATTCTCCGGCGTTTAGGACATTTGAAGTCGTACATTCCAGAATGACCTTGTCAAAACTAGCAAAGTGTTGATTAATCTCTTGCAAGTTTAACCATACAGTGCTAACAGGTGGAAGATCCTTTGGAATTTCCTTAGGTCCTTCCATTTTGATAAGTGTAGGAAGTGTACTAGGGTTTTCTTCATTTAACATGTAGGTTGGTGCTGTGATAAGATCTTTATCCATATGGAAGCGAATTCTAAAGTCCGTTTTTGCAAGCTCCTGGTTCATTTTAAAATAATCACACTGAGGATATTTTGCAAAATTGTATGACCGATCCTCATCAACTAGATCCTTATTTGTGCGATCCTCGAAAAAAACAATCGGATCTAAGACCAATCCTAATTGGGTTGCATTATAAAGTCTTGGACTATGGATCAAAGCTTGTCTTGTATACCGTGGGTTAGGGGGAAGGCCTTTTTGACGCGATAAGTTAAATTCTCTAAACGAAGCATCAAATAAGTGCACTAGTTGAGAGGCAGCGTATTGTCTTAAAAGCAAATAATCTAAACTTCTAATCTTATTAGCCGCATTAATTTCCACTTCATTCTTTTTAGACTCGAGTAGTTCAAAATCCGTTTGAAGTTTGTGAAAATTAGTGACCACTAACTCTTTTTCTTTAAGTTCGTTAGAAAGATTTGCTCTTAATGTTTCAATTTCTTGCAAATGACCCATTTGTTTGTTTCGAAAATGATCATATTCGGGATTGGTAAGAACATTTGATGAAGGAACTAATTCCAAAGTTTGAACCTTTTCGTTGCACAAGGCAAGCTCAGCAGACAAATTCTTATTCTTAGCTAGGGTTTCTAAAAGTGCAGTATTCATTTGGCTAAGTAAATTTGCAGGAACCATGACCAAATCTTGTTGAGCAGGAGTATGCGTATGCGAAACGACTCCCGGTTGTGATTCACTCAAAGTCTGGGGACTTGCATTGATATTGCTATCATTGTTTGTCTCCTCATTTGAAAGACTCACCACCGAAGACTC
This sequence comes from Glebionis coronaria, assembly GCA_025667525.1. Lineage (NCBI taxonomy): Eukaryota > Viridiplantae > Streptophyta > Magnoliopsida > Asterales > Asteraceae > Glebionis > Glebionis coronaria. The sequence goes on from CM046877.1 coordinate 240,034,161, forward strand.
ATTCGGATCAGCACCCTCTTGCCCAACTTGATGTGGTTGAATACTAGTATCAGTGGAATTAGTAAGTACCTCAGATATTTTATCTGACCCAAAGCTAGAGATAGTTGCCATAAGAGCAGCCTGAGCAGATTGAAGATCATCACAGTCTGAATCATAAGCATCCAGATCATCTGCTTGGTATGCTGCATTCTGTGTAGTGACAACTTCTTGTTCCGCAATCCCTGGATCAGCAAGAAATGCAAGCTCCTCTTCATCAAGTTCCTGTCCTTGTGCCTGAGCATTTACCAAATAAATCTTCTCTGCAAACCATTGACCATCCCTTCTCCTCTTGGGTTTTGTACAATCCCTTGACATGTGACCCTCTTCCTTACAGTTGTAGCATGTAATCATTCTCAACTTACCTGTGGAATTAGCCCGTGGAGGAGTTTTGACCATTGGAGCAGGATTGACCATGCGTGCATTGGTTGATGTAGTGGGTCTCCCCTGATTAGGTTGTATAGGTTGAACCATTACCCTGCCATTCTCAATGGTAGCTTGTTGTCGAGAATTGGATGAATTCCTCAGCTGATTGTTAGTAGGAGTTGGTCCTCTAAATCCTCGTTTGCTCAATGTCTTTGTGAGATAAGCAGACAAAGTGGCTAACATTTCAACTGGGTCAGTTCCTTGTTTGAACTCAGGAATGGGAACTTCATCATTATCACAATACAATGCTTGGTCTAGTTGAGGAATACTAATGTGGTCAGAATAGCTTGATGGATATGCAGCATTTTCTTGATAAGAAGGGTATGATGACTGACCATAATATGCAATGCTTGTTGGTGAATATGGGTGAGGTTGTGAAGCATATTGTGATGCTTGTGGTTCTCTCTGAGATGAAGGTGCATTAAACCGATATTGTTGCTGATGTGAGGTGGGTGGTTGAGGTAGAATCGAATATTGGGGGAAGCTTGGAGTCAGGTACGGTGATGGATGATAAGCTTGGTGTCCCATGATATAAGGAGTGTTGTTGTATGACAAGCTTGGTTGATTAGCCATCAATGCTAGAGAATCAGGGTACATACCTCGAGGTGAACGGTGCATGATCACGTGTTTCTCATGCTGCTGAAGAAAAGCATAGAGTTGATCCAAATTGCACTTATGAAAATCCCTGGTTAACTTAACATCGGTAATATACTCACCCCATCAGCTTGAGGTAAAGTATTCAAAAACTTGGTGTTAACCTGGAATGGAGCAATCACGAGATTATATACATTCAAATCATTCATTAGAGTAGTGAATCTGAAGTAGTAGTCGTGAAGCGTTTCTCCTGGGCTGTACGTGAACCTATCAAACAGATCATACAACTGACATTCCCGTTCCTGTTTTGTAAGAGACGTACCTTGTAGCAAAACTTTTAGACGTTCCCATAAATCCTTTGCAACCGTACACTGACTCACCATTCGATAGATGTCATGTGGAAGAGCTTGGAGAATGGTTTGAAGAGCCTTTTCGTCTGCATCAGCAATAAGTTGTTGGGCTGGTGTAAGTTCTTCAAACTCCCGTGGTCGAGTCACATTGTTAACAACGATGGTACCATAATCAAGTGGACCATTTAGAATGTACTTGACCATAAGCCTCCCATATGTCGGTTTTCCCTTAAGATATGACATCATATGGCCTTTCCATGCTTCAAAGACTTCTTTAATGAGCATTGGAGGGCGATTATCCGTTCCCGTTATGACTGAAATATCCGTAAGTGATGTCATTTGAGGCATTAATGAATTCGGATTCATTTTGATCACTTTAAAGAATCACAGATTATCGGTTGATTGAGCTGTGAAGTAAGGTTGTGAATTGTGTTGTGTTGTTGAAGTAAAGAGTGTGTAAGAAGCCACGATTAAATCCACTAAAAATCGTCGAAAAACTCGTAAAATACCCCTTGATCTTGCTTATCCGGAATAACCCTATTCTGAATAAATCTTATGCGGAATAATCCCCTATTCGGAATAATCCCTACACGGAATAATCTCCTATCCGGAATAAAACCCTATTCGGAATAATCCCCTACACGGAATAAACTCCTATCCGGAATAATACGTTATCCGGAATAAGTTGCTATTCGGAATTTTGTGGCTATTCGGAATGTTTGGCTATCCGGAATATTTGGCTATCCGGAATGAGATGCTATGCGGAATGTGAGGCTATTCGGAATGTGAGGCTATTCGGAATGTTTGGCTATTCTGAATGTTTGGCTATTCTGAATGTTTGGGTATTCGGAATTTTTGGCTATTCTGAATGTTTGGCTATTCGGAATTTTGTGGCTATTCGGAATAAACCTGAAAAAACACTTCGAGACCAAATACACCAACTTTTGAACGATTTTAAACCCGATTTTTGATCAAAAACCACAAAAAGTTTTGTGATTTCTACCAAAATAAGCTAAGCCCAACACTTATCTACTAATCCCAACAACAAAAACACCAAAATTTACAAGATTCAAGGTTGATTTTCCTAAAAAATCACTAATACCCTTAAGAACTAAAAAACAACACTAATCCTTACCTTAAATCACCCCATGGCTCTTGATACCAATTGAAGAATATGATAATCTTATGAATCAATGAAGTGGGTTGAAGATTTCTAGAGAGAGAAAGTTAGTGAGAGAAAGTATGTGTTTTATTAACTTGATAAAATGGAAACATCAACAACCAACCCCTTTCCATGGTGGAAAGGGGTATTTATATCCAAGCCACTAATGGGCTTGGGCCGACCCATGACAAACCCATGGGTCGGTTTCTTACTTAACTTAATAAGCACACTTTAACTACGAGCTATACAACATTAATAATATTGTGGAGTGACCGATACTTCTAATATACGTTAAAAACGTATTTCTAACAGCATGCTAATATTGCTGTAGTGTGGAAAGGAAATGGCACTGACCTATACTGTTTGATTGGAAGGATTAGTATCGATAATTGAATGGATGAGGAGTTATAGATAGGATGTGTCATGAGGGACGAAGGGCTTGGAATAACTGAGACAAAATGAGGAGCACTATGACCTTGGAGGTAAGACATTGTGTAAGTATAAAAAAAGTGTTGAGTATCAAAAAAAATCTTTCATGGAGAAAAGTGAGAAGGAAGTGTATAGGTGATACTATTAAGCTATCCAAATTTAATGGAAGTAGTTGTAGCATGGGTTTGGATGGCAGTTGATAGACTAACTAAGATAACCGTCCTTTTGGTGATATGTATAGATCATAAGTTGATTTGGGTTGGAAGATCCTTGTTATGATGAACTAATGAATATGTGAAATACCGTCATAGGTCACTTTTGTAAGGAAATTAGGATTTTTAAGTGGTTTGGGTTAAGGACTAAAGGGATTGGATGAACATGATTGGATATGAGTATATCATGCTAATTGTAGAGGGATGGACGAAGTGAGCAATTGCTACAAGTATAGGAGTCGTGTTGAGAGCTTGGGTAACTAATTTAGAGGGAGGTGGAAAACTCGTTAGGGATGTCTGAGTTTTCATGTAATGATAGTTATCATACTAGAAGTCGGTGAATGCCATTTGAGGCACTCTATGGAAGGATAGGGTGAGTTGTCCTTATGGTGGACTAAAATTGGTGAAAGAGTCTACTAATGTGGAAATGGTGTTTGTGGAAAGGATGAGAGCACACGAGAGATTCTATGTTGAAAAAGAGGAAACCACTAGAGTTTAGTGACAAAGTTATGTAGGAAGTTTCTCCCATAGTAACGGTTGGTATGTTTTGGTAATATGGAAAAGTTGATGTAGAGTTTTGTAGGTTCACTTATGATCCTTGGAAAGATCAGACCAGTAGCTTATGAGCATAGAATTTCCTGGGGAAACGAGTGGTATACATGATATATTTCATGTATTAAGATTTGTAAATGTTGTTTGGGAATGCATATTTGCATGTACGGTTATTCGGGATTTGTATTGATAAGAGTCTTTGTTTTATCAAAGAGTTACTTGTGAGATTTAATGGCTGTGAGGTCAAGCGTTTGGGAATGAATTTAAATATTGTTGGTTAGTATATGTGGTAAATTGAATCATGAACTATGGTACACATGGTAATGAGAGGAGTTCATTTAGAACAAGTATCCTCATGTGATTTGTTGATTGTGTGTTTGATCCTAAGGAGTAAATCTCGGGACGAGATTTCTATTAGAAGGGAGTGATGTGACAACCACGGTTTTGAGGTTCGTCACTTAGTTTTATTTTGTGCAAGTTACGTGTCTTTATGTGTTTATGTGCTAATTGGTGTATATAGATTGTGATGATTTCATGTTCATGAGATCATAATGTAGTGAATATGAAATGAGATGGTGTTGTTTAGTGGTTTTACGTATACGTATATGTATTATAGAAAATCGTAGTTTTACGGTTTAGGGTTTTGCATTTAGGGGTCTCAGAAGAGGTATTTAGTAACGGTAATAATTTACGGGAAGGTTTTAAGTCATTTAGGACTTAGTTATATAGTTTATTTTATATTCTAAGAGTTTTTATAAAACTGTATATTTTTACGTCTTTTACGGTATACGCGTAAATTTGACTAGTTTTGCGGTTTTGAGGTTTCGGAGGATTTAGGAGCTGAAATAAATTAAGGGAATTTAAGGTAATAATAATTAATAGTTAATTTACAGTAATTTAATTAAAAAAATTTGTCCATAGGGTGTTGGGCTTGGTTTTGGGCCGAATTTTGCTTAAGAAAGGGAAGGGGAGCCCAGTTTGAGTACTATTAGGCTTCCTGGTTAGTTTTAATTACCTATACTAATCCTTTTAGCACCAAAAACGATTTTAGCATTCCCTAAACCTAATCTCAGTCGTTTCTATCAATGGAGGAACAATAAAACCCAATAATTCAATTATGGTTTAAGGTATGCACTAAAACTATGCTTAATTAACGTTTAATTTATGTATGTAACCTAATATGATGGATTAGGGTTTAACATTCATAATTTTTATTTAGGTTTTGTTAATAATCTATAGTTAATGATGTACTTAATTAGTTTTTATCATTGGAAATCGTTTTTAGGTTCTAATTAGGGTTTATGTATGATTAATTAGATTAATTATGAGAAAATCGTTTTTTAAAAACTGGGCAGAATTTTAGGTCACTTGTTTTGATCATATCTAGAGTTCTACATAATTTCATGATGCTATCCAAGTACTCTTGGAAAGGAATTTGAGTTGTATTTATAATCCAAGAAACAAGGACTAAATTGGAGGTAGGGAAGTGGGTCAAAAACAGGTTACAACAGTCGGAGGTCAAAACAGTTTTGAAATCAGTTGGGTTTAAATTAATGTTTTAAGATGGTTAGGGTACTTAGGAGTACAATTGGACCTTCAAAAGAACGTGAGGGTTAGTTTATATGTTATGTAAGATATCTGGAAGAGGGATAATCAATTGGGATAGTAGAAGACCGTCTGATCATAACAAACTTTTCATATGTTCAAAATCGGTAAAATCTGGATAGGCGAAAGTATAAGTTGTATATCGGGGACTTAAAATTAGCTTCGGGGTTGGGGAAAGGGCTGAGATTTTAGCTAACACATATAAGTTTATGATATGTTCATTGCAAGGAATGTGGTTTAAGTTTGGTGGGCGTTTGGCGCATAATACGAAGTATGAAAATCGGGACTTTTTTGGGTAAAATGTTAACGGGACGAGTTATGAACTTAACTAAGCTAAGGGCTTATTAGAGGGGTGTAATGGGATTATTATGGCATATAAATGGGTTTAAGTTGTAGGATAAGGTTAGATATCCATCATAGGTTGATGAGCCATTTTGGTATGTGGTTCATGTCTTGATTGTGTATGTTTGTGTGTTTAGATTTTGCTAGAGCATGGATACTTGGAGAAGCTTGTTCAGGTGAGTTTCATAGTCCCATGTCTTTTTATGATATGACTTCCAGATGGGATGGAAGAGACACTGTGTGGTTTTGTAAAGAATGTTGTGAATGTTTTTATGGTTTGTGATGGATGATGTAGGTAAATCGTACACGTTTTAGGAAAAACGCGTATATGGCAAGTATTAAATTCGTCGATTTAGGAAAACCGACAAATCGAATACATGCGGGTTCGTTCTCGAAGGAGGTGTGTGTATTAGGTGCCAAAATAAAATAACAATGTTTGGATTAGTGTCGTTTTTTATTTTAGAGAAAGAAAAATAAAAGACGAGTTACGCTACGATTACACTACGACGAATTGACGTAAAACGCGAACGTAAACACGTAAATACGTAAAACGTGACGAAATTAAAAATGAAACCTAAAAATTAATTAAAGATTTAAACTAAGTCTAAAATAATATAAATAAGAATAAAAATCCAACAAATATATTTTAAAACCTTTTATTAATTAAATATTCAATTTTAAATGCTAATTAAAGCCCTAAAATTAAATATAATTAACAAAACGCCCAAAATATTATTTTATTGAACTAATAACTAACTTATATTATTTAAAGACTAAAAACTATTTTTCCTAAATTTTCAAAACTATTTTTCTATTTTTAAAACACTAAAAACTATTTTTAGATTAAAATAATGATTAAAAATAATAAAATAATGCTAAAATTAAACTAACTATTTTAAAATATCTAATTTATACTAAAGAACAGTAGAAAAATACAAAAGTTTGAAAAAAGTAAAAATTTTCACTAAAAAACAAAAGGGGTAATAAAATGGGTAATAAAACTTAAACTAATTTTAAGAAATACTAAAAAAGTGAAACAGTAAAAACTTTTTGGACTAAAAATTTTAAAATGTTTTTCTAAATCTAAGAAAATTTTTAAAACTGGAAAATACTAATTTTTTGCACTAAAAGACAAAATGGGTAATAAAATAAAACGAATTAAAAAGCTAAAATTAGAAAAAATATCAAATGAACAGTAACATAAAAATAAAATAAACAAAAAAATCAAAAATAAAATAAGAAAAATTGTGAAAAAAGAATCAAGTCCTAAAACCTATTTTAAGTCACTAAAGACAAAAAAATGAAAAACTGATGTTGACCTTTTGGACAGATTTGTCCTCTAGCTAAGCAGGGGGAACTGAATACACTAGCAGTGGGAATTGGTTCCCACTGCTTTAACAGAAAAACGAGAACTGGTGCTCTTTTGGCTTATAGCTTGAGTTTTGCTTGGTGTTTCTTGGAAACAAAGGCACCCCTACACTCAGTGGAGTGTAGGGAGTCAGTAAAAATTAAAAAACACACAATAACTTAGCAATATAAGCACTCAAATTAGCAATTAGCAGTCACTGTTTACTATAGGCTGGGCTGTGATGTTTTTGCTGGTCTATTTGGCTAAAAAAACGAATTTCAAGAACTAAAAACTTGCACACAACTTATCCAAATGACTTTTAACTGATTACAAACCCTACTTTAACCTATCTTCTAACAAACTTGCAAAGTTGGTGAGCAAAAATCATCAAAGAACAAACAGAAAATGGATTTCTGATTTAGCTAATGAATACCAAATTTAAACATGCAATTTGCTTCCAGAACCTATCTAAACCAAAGACAAGCAAATACTTAACCTATCTTGACCTAAAGGAGTGTGTTTAACAAGTTTAAAAACCAAAAGGTGTTACCAAATCTCAGTTAAAGTACAAATCCAAACACCCCCTTAAAACTGGAAATCAAATTTTTACAAGTCAAAATCTAACAAACCTAGACTAAACTGATTATGCTTATCCTAAACATGCATACAATCATCACTAGATCAAAATCAAACCATGAAACACACACAAGAACAACAATCTCACAAAATCACATAAAGACTTAAGAAAAAGAATGAAAACAAGAAAAAGGGTTCAAGCCCATACCATGGTTGATGCCATCTTTTCCTGGCTTTTTGGACTTAATCATAAGTTATTAGAGCTTTTGTAGAGAGCTTAGTAGAGAAATGCTAGTGGTGGGTACAAAAGACCACACACACCCAATATATCTTCAACAATCTTGGAGAATTTTGCAAACCTGTCAAGAAGAAAACAAGGAAAGGTGACCTGTTGACAAAAGCTTATAGGATATAAGCTAGCTTATTAATTAAGCAGCTTATAGCTTATAGCTTAAATGAAAAATAAAAAAAAACTTGAAACTGATTTTTTTTCTAAAATCTTTGAAACCACCAAATTTTTGAAACCTTTTTAGTATGAAAAACAACTTTCAAAACAGATTGTGAAGCTCAAAACCCGACTTCCACTTTCACTTCCATAAGGTTTGATTCACAATCTTTATTTCTAAAAATTTGGATAAATGAAAGATAATGAAAAACTTTTTAAACTAAACTTGCAATTAACTCAAATTTGTTTACACTAAGAAAGCTGAATAAAAGTGGAACTCAGAATTTGCATACTTTTAAAACTTGTTCATTTTCATTAATAAAATTGAAAAAAAAATACAAAATTCTGGAACAAACTATGTGGACACAAACGTCTCACATTTATACAATGAAAGAGAACAATCTAGAAAAATAAACCCTAATGTTAGAATTTCCTACTATGCCCTTGGTTCAAATCTTGGTCAAATGGTCCAATCTTCAACATGTGATGCTTCTGCCAAGATGGTGATGTCTAGCTGTTATCTTTTGATCACAATCGTTCAAAGTGGTGTGGGGGTTAAGGAATGAACAAGGATGGTTGATCTTGTCCCCTTTTGGGGTTTTGTATGAAAGAGACGGGGCAGGGGTGTCACATGGGTGAGTGTGATGGAGGTTCTTGATGTGGGTTTAAGTGAGGTAAAGGGGAATTAGGGATCTGGATAATTTGGTGAGGTAATTTTGGGTAAAATAGTTTTGGGAAATTAGGGTTCTAAACCTGGGATTATGGGTAAATTAGGGGTGATGATGTTTTTGGCGCCAGGGTAAGTAATTTATTAACCCGTTTGAAAAATATTAATAAATTAATCAGGGGTGGAGTTCTGACGTGGGATGAGGGTGGATCTGATTGGTGGGATGGATGTTGGGTGGTGACGTGGAGGATGGAGATTGGAGGGTGGGGTTGAGGTTGTCGGGGGTTAAGTATTTAATGGAGGGCTGGTTAAATAGTTTGGGGAAATGGCAAGTTTAGTCCTCCCCGTTATCTTTCCCTTTAAACATCTTTGTATCATTGATCCTTCATCACTTTTCATGGTTAATCCTTTAGGCTTTGCACTTTTATCCTTTAGTTACCAAAGCATTAAACTTTGTAACTTTATCAATTTCCAAGGGCTTTTCTTGTATATTCATGAAACTTTAGGGACCCAAAGTATTTGTAAGATAATTAAGGGGTATAAAGAGTCAAATCTTCAAAGTAGAGGGATCAAACTTGTCAATCTTCAAACTTCAAGGGCATTTTTGCAAATTCCATAATTGGGCCCGGTTCTTTGTGCGGCTTCGTTTCCCGTGTTCGTTTTTGCTTGATTCTTGTGATCATTTGTTGATTTCACGATATCCGTACCTAAAATACACAATGAACAAACACAAGCGTATATTGGGGTATTTTGACGATATTTTAAGCGTTTTAAGCCCGATTTGGACGATGAGACTATGTATAAAAGCAGTCTCATCACTCCCTCATACTAAACCATTGTTGTGTCCCCACGCAATGCTAGAATTAAGTATCGTAGCACATCCAAAATTCATTTTTTGATGACATTTATTGAGAACGTAAACTTAAATAAACTACTACATGTATTTTAGACATAATGTAATGTTTTCATCACGAGAACGTGACTTTTAGGATCATAGAATAAGAACACGTGAATGCCTCATAGAGATAAGTTCGTCATCCTCGATTTTCACTCGATTCCATGCTAAGCGTGTAACGAGATCATTGTTATTATAAGTTAGCAACACAATCATTACTCATGAGTGTTGATTATGTACTTAGACTCCCTTATTCCTAATTGGTATCTCTTATATTTTATTTTGTCTTAATGATCACGAGGATACATCATTGACTTATGCGTGAATAGAGATTAAGTCCAAAAATAGAGTCTTAACGGGGTAACCTAAATCATAAATTAATAATTCATCCTAATAGACAACGATGTCAAAAAATTAAGTCAACAAAGAGGATCGATAAACACGGTTTTATAACGGTTTTGAACATGAGACTTATTACCATGACTTTTATTATCCGCCTCATTATCGGTGGTTTTATTATCTTGGTTTACCTCCATCTTTTATTCAACTTCGCCATGAAGCTTTTATTATGACTTCGGTCTTGCCCTTGTCTTTTATTATCCGCCATCATCGGTGGTTTTATTATGACTTGACGTATATCCTCATGCTAAAGCGAATTTTGGATCTTTAAGGTTTCAAAGATTAAGGCTTGATTCACTTTCAATTTTGCATAGATTTTTCGGCTTTGGGAGCTTCAAATTTTTGCTTAATTTAGGTGAGCACTTGAAATCTTTTTATTGGGTGAAACCTTTGATTATTCGGGTGCCAATACTTCAAAACCGTGACGCTGGCGAATCCTCAATGTTTTCCCAATTTAATTACATGGAAGCTACTAAAACCAACTAGAAACCAACAATAGAGACTAAACCGCTAAATCAATATTTATTTACAATTTATTTATATACAAGCGTGGGGAGAATAAGCGATAATTACTATACATAAGATCGTGAAAGATTACATGACTTATAAATAACTCTATCATTTCTCGTCCTCATTTAAGAGACTTAGCCTAAAAAGTTAAAGAATCGAAGCTAAGTGCTCAACACGCACGGTCGAGTCAAAAATTACTCTTATTCTCACCATCGGAAAACCTACATTCGTGTCTTAAACACTTATGAAAAATACGAAAAATTTTAAAATTTGGCCATTTTTAGCCTTATTTTGCAACAAAACGATAACAAAACGATGAATATTGGATTGCGTGTTGACGTAAGCAAGGTGAAGTATCTACTCACCCCCCCAAACTAAAACTAAACATTGTCCTCAATGTTTCGAGTCTAGGGGTGAAACACCCCCATACTAGAGACGAAGTCGAATGCTTAATCTCGAGCATGGAAAGGGTAAAACGAATAACCTAAAAGCCGTTTATGAAGTATGCTAATAAGATAAACGTTAGAACGTAAAACGATATCATCGGATATCGTAATCTCCAAAGGCAACGATCGAAGCTCGAGTGATCCGTAAAACGAACACGAGAGGCTTCAATGATGTCGATGTACCCAATGGATCACAATCACAAACAACCACGGAACAAAGGTTGGAAAAGCACAAGTCCCCTCGTTACGTTAACTAAAAAGCGATAATATTTTCAAGGATAAACATGGGAACTCCCCCACGTGGCACCTCATTTTTGATAACCGAGTCAAGAGCTCGACTCGAATCCCCATAAATGTGATCATTTGGGGACTATCATGGTATGGTCATTTTGGTGGGGCTTACATGATAAACAATGCCCAAAAGTACGTGGAGTACTTAAAAAAACGATATACGTATACCGGGTTCAAAGATAGCGTCTTCGTTTTCGGATGAAAGACGAAACAACGCTACTTCAACCGATAGTGGAACCAAGACCCCAAAGGGGTCTAAGAAAAGAGATGAGAAATAGAAGGGTGGGTCAATGGGTGGGGCTCCTAAACAATGAGCTACTCGAGGTAGACTCACACCTAGCAAATGAATAAGATTTCCATTTATTGCATCGGTGGAAGACCGAAATTTCCCTTTACAAGCAATTCCGGGATCGTAGATCTCGTCCTTGGTGGAGAAACGTGAGGAAACATAAGGAGCTTCCCCCACACTCAAACCACACACACCATCGTCAAAAGGAGTAGACGAGGTGGTAGTACTCATGAAACACGGTGATGACGGAGTTTGACATGTAGAAAAATCTTTTAAATCAATTTCAAAATCTTTTCCTTTTTCATCGTTTAAAAACTCTTTATGAAAACCCGATTTAATGATGTCGAAAATATTTGGTGTTTCTAGTTCAAAATAGTCGCGCTAAAAATTCTCACATTTAAGTCATTGGTGGGAGGGGGTGGGTTGTACAAACTCTCAAAACGATGATCGATAAAGAACACCGCCCCCTCGGGGTCTACATATTCATCATCCCTATGAACGTCGATCTCTTCGATTTCCTCATCGTAGATAGGCTTGTCAAACCAAGGTTTGTCATTCCCCTCGTTAATGATTTTGGAAACTCTCTCGAAAAGATCGCGATCAAGTACGAAACCATCATTCCTTTGTGGGGATCGTTGATAAGTTAGATCCTCACGAATGTGGTATACGTCATTCTCGTTTGAGGAGCGTTGATTAGGTAGATCCTTGAGAATTAGATTATGAATTTCATGAGTTGGTTCGTTATCATGAAAAATTAGACGTTCCAACTCATCGAGTTCGGCCTTAATGTCAGAAAAATCAACCTCACTCGTAGGTGGTAGTGGAGGTAAAAGAGCTAGCTCTCGTTCGATTATTTCCTCGATCTCAGGCTCGAAGACGAAATCATCATACTCACCACATGTTGAACTCTTTTTGGGAGAATCAAATATCGCTTGTGGATTTTGGAGTATGTGATTGAGTTCGGTAAAATCGTTCTCGTCTTCCTTGTCAAAGAAAGTGTCGATGTGAGAACTCACAACCATGGTCTTACAAGTCAAGTGACTACGCTTAGGTGACCTTTCTATGACGATTGGATCGAGATTGATAAAACCTTTAGCCTCAACGGTCGTTGGGCTAGGTTATGGAGGCACTTCAAAAGATTTAGAAGTTGTAGCCTCAAATACATGGTCCTTCGAAGGTGGTGAAGACGAGTCCATTTTGGTCATTGTCGTGATGGCACTAACGTCGCCCTTCGGAATTGGTTGTTCACTTTGTTCACCGAATAGACCCCATAAAGATTTTTCATCCATAAATTTACGCATACCCTTTTGAATTAAGTACACGTATTCTTTTTCATTAAATTCCTCGTCTTTAAAACCGTTCTTTTTAATTCTTTCAAAACAAGCGTCAAGTCTCATATTTTCCGCTATAGTTAACATTTTGAAATCATTAGATTTTGAAGCTTCGGTTTTCTCAAGATCATTTGAAATTTTGGGTCTGTTCGTGAAAAAGTTCATTTTTTGGTCCCCATATGACATCGTTAAGTTTCCACCGTGGACGTCGATTACGGCTCGAGCCGTCGATAAAAAGGGACGACCTAAAATAATGGGACATTTAGGATCGTACTCGTAATCGGAAATGACGAAATCCGCGGGAAAAATAAACGTTCCGATTTTGACATAGACATCCTCGGCTATTCAAATTGGTTTCAATGGTGTACAATTTGCTAGCTCGATTGTCATGTTCGTTGGGGTGAGACAAGGCAATCTCATCAATTTCCAAAGAGAATGAGGCATGAGATTGATGCTAGCTCCTAAGTCGGCGAGTGCTAAACATCCCTCAATCTCGGAAAAATCACAAGGTAATAGAAATTGGCCCGGATCTTCTTCCTTTCTCGGCATACGCCTTTTAGGCTTTTGTAGAAGAATCGAGGCACAAGTTTCTTCAAGGGTTACATTGGTAAGGTCGATAAATCTCTCTTTTTGAACCGTGGATGGAATTTGAGGTACACGAGGGTGTGCACTCCTTTCCTTCGTCACCACGTTCATCCTCTCAAATTTAGAACATGAAGGCGTTTGAGAAGTCGAGGGTCGAGGGTAAGCAACAATCCTAAAACCACTAAGGTTTGGGGAAATCGAACGACCTTTTCCAACGGTTGAGGCGGCTTTACATTGTTCTTTATGATTGGCAACGGTGTCACTAGGTAACAAACTCGAAGACGCACCACTAGAATTAATCATAATGGCCGAAAACATCTTTTTAATGTCGATTTGTCCTTGTTCAATTTTAGTATTTTGGTTCCTCAACGTTGTAGAAAATTCTTTTTTCAAAGTACCAATTTCTCCCTCTAATCGTCTCATATTAGCCTCATTCATTTTCATGTAATTTTGAAAATCGTTTGACGAATTATTTTGATTAAAATTAGAGTTTGCTTGGTTTTGATTATTTCTTTGAAAATTTCCTTGATTGTTGTTGTTAGAAAAATTCGAGTTTTGCTTATTATCTCGATTTTGCCAATTTAAGTTACGACCTTGATTATAATTTCCTTGATTATTATTTCCTTTAAAATTGTTACGATTTTGGAAATTATTGCCTTGATTGTTGTAATTCGTGTTTTGTGATGGACCGGCGTTATTTTGATTTTGATTTGAAAAATTGTTGTTTAACGCGTTGACGTTCGAAGTTTGGCCATCCGTAGCCGCACAATCGCAATAATTATGTGGTCCACCACAATACGTACACGAAATCTCCACCGCTTTCACCGTAGCGGGAGCGTCCTTCTTTTGCATTTCGATTAAGAACGATGTGAACACATTCGTTAACTTGTCGACTTTTGCGTCAACTCTCTCAATGTCGCGATTAGAATTACTAACGTTGGCGACATTGGCAACACTCGGTGTGCTACGGAGTTGGAAGACCTTGGATCGATTTTCGATAATCATCAAAGCGTCTTTCGGAGTTTTACACAAAAAGTTGCCACCGGCGGCGGAATTCAACGAATCTTGTTCTTGGAAACTAAGACCGTTGTAAAACGTATCGATTTGGTGCAACTCGGAAAAGCCGTGGTGAGGACATTGCCTAAGCAATTCCTTAAAACGATCCCACGCGTCTCTAAACGATTCATTCGGTTTTTGTTCAAATCTCGTAATCTCGTTTTTGAAAAACGTCGTCTTAGACGGTGGGAAAAAATGATTAACGAATTTAGAAACGAGATCCTTCCACGTAATTATGGAATTAGGTGGCTCTTTCTCGTACCAATCCTTGGCGGCACCATCGAGCGAGTACGGAAAAAGCATAAGCTTAATGACATCGGTGTCGACGTTCTTAAACTTGCTCGTGGCTAAAAGACGATCGAAATTTCGAATATGATCGTGAGGATTGTCGGCTTCACGACCTCGGAACTTCGTAGCTTGGATTAACGAGAGCATTCCGCTCTTAATCTCAAAATTCTCCGCCTCGATGGCGGGAATTACGATCGCGTCTCCATAATCCTCAGTGGGTGCTTAGAGCAATTCCATCATCGTACGATTCTCGGCCATCTCGTCTACGGTTTCGACAACGATATTAGGAACGTACGTTTCTAAAGTTCGTCTACGTTGTCGATTCTTTCGATTTCGATTGTGTCGATTCGATGCGTCGCTAGAATTCATGTAGTCCTTCGATCGCGTGCGCATGCACTAACGTAGAATGGGAGGTAGCAAAGAAGATTCTTTTTGGGTTTTTACGATTTTTCAATTTTTATTTTTTTTTGGTTATTGATTGTTTTTAATTTTTTGGATTTTTGTGTATTACGTAGACAAAAATCTACAAATCTCTCCTCGAATCGACTTTATCGATTAAAGGAGCCTCAAGGAATGAAAACGATCACGTGAAGTGAACGCTTTCGATGACTTTAGAACGTTGGTGGAACACCAAAACGTTCAAGAGGGTTTAATCTTGAAAACAAGCAAATATATATGATACGTAGATAATACTTGGGCGGCAAACCTTCGATTAGCCTTCTTTCTCAAAACACACACAAGCAAGCGGAGGAAACGAGGCGGCGCGAAGCACTTAAGAGCCTTTTTTCTTTAGGTCGTGAAATACAACCGCCTTATACCCACCTTATAGTTTGTGTTTTTCAAAATTAAGCCTCACGAAAGTATTTATCTATTTTGCCTTTAAACTTTGCTTTAGATTCGAATACAATGACTGAGTGATGAAATCCCAAATCAAGGTTGCGTTTTCACGCTTTTGGAGTACTTGTATATTTATTGTTTTACGTATACAATATATTAATATATTCACAAGAAAACGAAAACTATAATGGATTATCTACAACAAAGTAAATGATTTTTTTGGTGTGTTTAGTTTAGGAAAACTAAACACGTTTTTTGGATATTCTATAATATAGTAATAAAAATAAAAAGGAGTATGTACGTTTATATACGCTTTCCAAAAATGAAAAGCAAAAACGCACTACTCACACAAACAAGATATCTAGTATGGCACTAAAACACCTCCCTGGCAGCGGTGCCAAAAATTGATGTAGGTAAATCGTACACGTTTTAGGAAAAACGCGTATGTGGCAAGTATTAAATTCGTCGATTTAGGAAAACCGACAAATCGAATAAAGGCGGGTTCGTTCTTGAAGGAGGTGTGTGTATTAGGTGCCAAAATAAAATAACAATGTTTGGATTAGTGTCGTTTTTTATTTTAGAGAAAGAAAAATAAAAGACGAGTTACGCTACGATTACACTACGACGAATTGACGTAAAACGCGAACGTAAATACGTAAAACGTGACGAAATTAAAAATGAAACCTAAAAATTAATTAAAGATTTAAACTAAGTCTAAAATAATATAAATAAGAATAAAAATCCAACAAACATATTTTAAAACCTTTTATTAATTAAATATTTAATTTTAAATGCTAATTAAAGCCCTAAAATTAAATATAATTAACAAAACACCCAAAATATTATTTTATTGAACTAATAACTAACTTATATTATTTAAAGACTAAAAACTATTTTTCCTAAATTTTCAAAACTATTTTTTATTTTTAAAACACTAAAAACAATTTTTAGATTAAAATAATGATTAAAAATAATAAAATAATGCTAAAATTAAACTAACTATTTTAAAATATCTAATTTATACTAAAGAACAGTAGAAAAATACAAAAGTTTGAGAAAAGTAAAAATTTTCACTAAAAAACAAAAGGGGTAATAAAATGGGTAATAAAACTTAAACTAATTTTAAGAAATACTAAAAAAGTGAAAAAGTAAAAACTTTTTAGACTAAAAATCTTAAAATGTTTTTCTAAATTTAAGAAAAATTTTAAAACTGGAAAATACTAATTTTTTGCACTAAAAGACAAAATGGGTAATAAAATAAAACGAATTAAAAAGCTAAAATTAGAAAAAATATCAAATGAACAGTAACATAAAAATAAAATAAACATAAAAATCAAAAATAAAATAAGAAAAATTATGAATAAGAATCAAGTCCTAAAACCTATTTTAAGTCACTAAAGACAAAAAAATGAAACACTGATGTTGACCTTTTGGACAGATTTGTCCTCTAGCTAAGTAGGGGGAACTGAATACACTAGCAGTGGGAATTGGTTGCCACTGCTTTAACAGAAAAACGAGAACTGGTGCTCTTTTGGCTTATAGCTTGAGTTTTGCTTGGTGTTTCTTGGAAACAAAGGCACCCCTACACTCAGTGGAGTGTATGGAGTCAGTAAAAATTACAAAACACACAATAACTTAGCAATATAAGAACTCAAATTAGCAATTAGCAGTCACTGTTT
Source organism: Glebionis coronaria (assembly GCA_025667525.1). Lineage (NCBI taxonomy): Eukaryota > Viridiplantae > Streptophyta > Magnoliopsida > Asterales > Asteraceae > Glebionis > Glebionis coronaria. The sequence continues at coordinate 240,051,511 of CM046877.1, forward strand.
ACTATAGGCTGGGCTGTGATGTTTTTGCTGGTCTATTTGGCTAAAAAAACGAATTTCAAGAACTAAAAACTTGCACACAACTTATCCAAATGACTTTTAACTGATTACAAACCCTACTTTAACCTATCTTCTAACAAACTTGCAAAGTTGGTGAGCAAAAATCATCAAAGAACAAACAGAAAATGGATTTCTGATTTAGCTAATGAATACCAAATTTAAACATGCAATTTGCTTCCAAAACCTATCTAAACCAAAGACAAGCAAATACTTAACCTGTCTTGACCTAAAGGAGTGTGTTTAACAAGTTTAAAAACCAAAAGGTGTTACCAAATCTCAGTTAAAGTACAAATCCAAACACCCCCTTAAAACTGGAAATCAAATTTATACAAGTCAAAAGCTAACAAACCTAGACTAAACTGATTATGCTTATCCTAAACATGCATACAATCATCAATAGATCAAAATCAAACCATGAAACACACACAAGAACAACAATCTCACAAAATCACATAAAGACTTAAGAAAAAGAATGAAAACAAGAAAAAGGGTTCAAGCCCATACCATGGCTGATGCCATCTTTTCCTGGCTTTTTTGACTTAATCATAAGCTATTAGAGCTTTTGTAGAGAGCTTAGTAGAGAAATGCTAGTGGTGGGTACAAAAGACCACACACACCCAATATATCGTCAACAATCTTGGAGAATTTTGCAAACCTACCAAGAAGAAAACAAGGAAAGGTGACCTGTTGACAAAAGCTTATAGGCTATAAGGTAGCTTATTAATTAAGCAGCTTATAGCTTATAGCTTAAAATGAAAAAAAAAAAAAAAACTTGAAACTGATTTTTTTTCTAAAATCTTTGAAACCACCAAATTTTTGAAACCTTTTTAGTATGAAAAACAACTTTCAAAACAGATTGTGAAGCTCAAAACCCGACTTCCACTTTTACTTCCATAAGGTTTGATTCACAATCTTTATTTCTTAAAATTTGGATAAATGAAAGATAATGAAAAAAAATTTAAACTAAACTTGCAATTAACTCAAATTTGTTTACACTAAGAAAGCTGAATAAAAGTGGAACTCAGAATTTGCATACTTTTAAAACTTGTTCATTTTCATTAATAAAATTGAAAAAAAATACAAAATTCTGGAACAAACTATGTGGACACAAACGTCTCACATTTATACAATGAAAGAGAACAATCTAGAAAAATAAACCCTAATGTTAGAATTTCCTACTATGCCCTTGGTTCAAATCTTGGTCAAATGGTCCAATCTTCAACATGTGATGCTTCTGCCAAGATGGCGATGTCCAGCTGTTATCTTTTGATCACAATCGTTCAAAGTGGTGTGGGGGTTAAGGAATGAACAAGGATGGTTGATCTTGTCCCCTTTTGGGGTTTTGTGTGAAAGAGACGGGGCAGGGGTATCACATGGGTGAGTGTGATGGAGGTTCTTGATGTGGGTTTAAGTGAGGTAAAGGGGAATTAGGGATCTGGATAATTTGGTGAGGTAATTTTGGGTAAAATAGTTTTGGGAAATTAGGGTTCTAAACCTGGGATTAGGGGTAAATTAGGGGTGATGATGTTTTTGGCGCCAGGGTAATTAATTTATTAACCAGTTTGAAAAAGATTAATAGATTAATCAGGGGTGGAGTTCTGACGTGGGATGAGGGTGGATCTGATTGGTGGGATGGATGTTGGGTGGTGACATGGAGGATGGAGATTGGAGGGTGGGGTTGAGGTTGTCGGGGGTTAAGTATTTAATGGAGGGCTGGTTAAATAGTTTGGGGAAATGGCAAGTTTAGTCCTCCCCGTTATCTTTCCCTTTAAACATCTTTGCATCATTGATCCTTCGTCACTTTTCATGGTTAATCCTTTAGGCTTTGCACTTTTAGTCCTTTAGTTACCAAAGCATTAAACTTTGTAACTTTATCAATTTCCAAGGGCTTTTCTTGTATATTCATGAAACTTTAGGGACCCCAAAGTATTTGTAAGATAATTAAGGGGTATAAAGTTTCAAATCTTAAAAGTAGAGGGATCAAACTTGTCAATCTTCAAACTTCAAGGGCATTTTTGCAAATTCCATAATTGGGCCCGGTTCTTTGTGCGGCTTCGTTTCCCATGTTCGTTTTTGATTGATTCTTGTGATCATTTGTTGATTTCACGATATCCGTACCTAAAATACACAATGAACAAACACAAGCGTATATTGGGGTATTTTGACGATATTTTAAGCGTTTTAAGCCCGATTTGGACGATGAGACTATGTATATAAGCAGTCTCATCAATGGACTTGTGTGTACACTTATGTGATTAACTGCTATGCGATTCTTGATTGTTCTTATGGTTTGACTTGGTACCAAGGGGATGTTTACAAGGTAGGGCCTTAGGATTGATTCATAGGTGTATGGGCGCCTATGGGACCATGGTTATTGGTAAGGCTGGGAGCCTTGGAAATTGTGGTTATTGGTAAGGCTTGGAGCCTTGGAATTGTGATTATATGGTTAATCTTGAATGGTAGTTGTTAATGCATCATTGTAACACATTGTCCATATGTTCTTTTGGTGATGGTTGTTATTCACAGCTTATAACTGTTTTGGGGTTGGAGTCTAAACCTATGACTCTCACCAACTTTATGTTGACGTGTTTTAGTGTCTTTTTCAGGTGAGAATGTGGTTAAGCGTGAGAATAGGAGTGGCTAGCTAGGAGGCTTAGGATTGCATTTGGAGGAACCTCCTTTCCTCTTAGTCTTTATTTATGTTCTGATTAAGTGATACTTTGTAGACACCTATATGTTTGTTGTATGTTGATTGTATGTCTTTGGTAAGAGGTAGATCTGTTACCTACTTACCTAGACGCGTGCATTGTTTGAGGTATCTTCATGACATTGTGTCACCATTTATGATATTTCTGTTTCATTTAGTTATCTCTATAGACACGCTATTGTTGTGATGATATCCATACGTCGCACCCTATATTCCGCCATGGTGGGGTGTGACATCTTCAAAGTGAAGAGTCGTGAAGATTGGTTCTAGCTTTCGATTAGAACTCGACATCTAGCCTTGTGTCGTTAAATGGTGAAGTGGGCAACGTTGTGTAGATTGGTCCTACCTAAGATTAGGACTCGACATCTAGCTTAGTGTCGGAAATGTGTAAGCGACGTGTATGGTTTTCTCCGCCTTGAAAGGAGTTTTGTTGACTAGTGAAGTAACTCTCGAGTAAGGTGTACTCGAGGAGTGGAGTAGGGCGAAGAGGAGCTTCGTGACCGAACCACTATAAATCATCGTGTCGGTACTTTCCTTTACATTTATGTCTTTACTATTATAGATGTATTTATATGTTGTGTGTTGTGTGCATCTCATAATCTAAACATCTAAGTTGCGGAAAACCTAAGGCTTAGTACGTGTGTGCTCTGTGTTTAGTTTATGGTCAAGTGTACATCACTTAGTCTAAACATCCTAGTTGCGGAAAAGCTTATGCTTAGTACGTGTGTGCTTAGTGTTTAGACTATTGTTTGATGTACTCTTGATTTGATGTGTTTGTGTGTTTACTTACTTGTAGTATTTATCTTTCAATCAAACACATCTCGTATCTAGTCAAGCTTGATCGAGAATTTGATACAAAGGATTGTCAAAGTTTAACATGTAACAAAAGGTTAAGTTCATTGTGACGGTTCTCTAAATGGACCGGCGGTTCTTTATTAATAAAGAACCGCGGGTACACATAAGGAACCGCACACAGTGGATTAAGCCGAAATGTTTTGAAAACTAACTAGAAACTATTCAACCCCCCCCCTCCCCTTCTAGTTTCTACACAAACCCAAATAGTGGGAACTATATAATCAGTGGGAACTACAGAAAGACAGTGACAATAATATTCAGACCAGTGGGTACATGTTTAAATAGAAATTAAAAAGATTTAAATCTGAAGTTAGCGACAGTTTAGCGAAAGTATTTCTGTCGCAGTTTTAATGACAGATTCTGGACAGCTTTTAGTCACATTTTTAGTGACAGATTTTTATGTTGCTAATTCTTATAGGCAGATTTTATATAGTTTGTTGAATTGTTTTAGTGCGACCGAGAGGGGGTATCTCGGTAGGCTTGGGACATGGTTCTAATAATAAAAATGAAGATTTTTAAGTTATACCTTTTTATTACTTATTTTTTATAAATGTTTAAATTGTATATTTATAGGAATTAAATTAAAATAGTTTCATAATAATTAAAAGGGTATAATTTTATTAAAGGAATTATAAATGATTTTGGAAACCTTCTAATTTGGGAAACTTTCTATTTAGCGGGTTGCCTAATATAGAAATATTATAACGTTAGAATACGTGTTATACCGTAGTTAATAGTATAACAGGAATACGTTAATCAGAAATATTAGAACATTCAGATTTGTCAGTTTATATATTAACAGTAATTACAAGGATAAAAAAAATTAAACTAAGAACAGATAAGAATCAGTAACAGTAAATAGTAATCAGATAACTTATTACGCGTCTGTTATTTATGTAGTAACCGTGAAGTCGGAGTAGATCTTTCAGCTTTCATTCTTGTTTCATTACTAGACACGAGGTACGGATTTCCCGTCCTTTCAGTAAGGACTTCCCTTCTATGCATGATTAGGATTTTCCGTCTGCAGCCAAATGTTTTCCCCAGTACATGTTATAAATTATCAGAAATTATTTAAATAACTAAGATATTGCCTGAGCCTTATATACAAGCATGACCAGTTAGTTGTACTAGTTACGGATGTACCGTAACCATGACACTTGAGGCACCAGTGTCGTGACTCACATACAGGAGAGTGATATCCTGCATCGTCCCACTCAGCTCAGCTTGGCCATTTTATCAGTATTATTAGTGGAGCGTATGGATGCATCCTAGGCTTATCAGTTTACAGTTATCAGGTGAATGTGGTGTGTGCTCTACATCCTTCACATTGGAGCTGATCCCTCCACCCAGCACAGTATTTAGAGGTCACCCCTCTACAGTTATTTAGAGGCCACCCCTCTACAGCATGACGAGGTCACCCCTCTATGTATTCATGCAGCAGTTGTTACAGCACATGGCCTATATAAGCTCTTGGCAATTAAAATACAGTAAATGCATGTTGTTTATATTTAACAGATAACAGTACAACTTTATTATTTATAAATCAGACTTTACAGATTCTACACAGATTTCTGCTACAAATTTACTTATCAGTCTTACAACTTCAGTATTTTATCATCTGCTTCATTTCAGTAATTCCTTATCATGCTTTATATCCGTTCACTGAGCGTTATGCTCAGCCGTAGTTCTTTCATGTCCTAACAGCAAATACACCAGGACACCCTTAAGATTCTGAGAGCATGTGCATTTGGATGGAAGCTATCCAGACTTCTTACTTTATGCACTTCTTACATTATTCTACTTATTTAGACATTGTTTAGTCCTTTCCTTTAGTATTTTACTTTTCATGTTTTGAGCTTATGTTCGGATTATCGATGTTTGATTTCGGTAATGCCTTTATGGTTAGTTAATGTTTTAGGACATTTACCTTATGCTTTGATGACGCACCATTAATACATGTAACGGTCCACTTATCCAAGTGGGGTGTTACATTGTGTGGTTATATTTTCTTTGTTTTATTGTTTGTTTCTTTCTTCTATCAGTTATAATGTGTTAGTGCAAACATTACGATGGTTAATCGAGATGATTCCTTTATGTTTTGGTGATGACAAACGTATAACTCGTAATACATTATGTAAAATGTGTAAGGTACTCGTAATCACTCAAGCATACTTATGTATACTTCTCTTGACACCTTGAAGATTGCATTCGTCATGAAGGACAAGAAGAACGAGGTTCTCTTATAGTACGAACGGTTCCTTAAAGATATAGAACCGCGGGAAGGTTAAAGAACCGCGGGCAGTCAAGCCGGTTTTGGCTTATGAGGAGACTTTTGGAAGCATCTAGAAGATAGAGGGAAACTAATAAATTCAAAATTCAAATTTTGAATTTGCTTCTAGAAGATGGAGGGAAGAAAAATAAATTCCAAATTTAAATTTTGAATTTGGGCTCCAAGATGAAAAGGTGCATCCTTTTATCCAATGGGTAGTCCATCCTTTTATCCACTAGGTAAAAATGAGCTCTCCAAGGCAAGAGTTGACTATAAATAAAAGTCAAACTGCTTCCATGTTGCTTGTGAAAAAATACATACAATTCACCTCAAAAAATCCCATTCCTCAACTGCCTCCTCCTCCTCAAGTGCAATGAGAAGAACACTTTTATCCTTGAAGTGTTGTGTCTACCTCAAGATATATTGAAGATCAAACATAAGTTGTGTATTTGTGTAGTTGTGAAGAATTATGTAGTTGTGTAGAGTTGTTGGTTGTGTTGAGTTGTCTTGTTGTGTGGTTGTGTAGAGTTGCGTAGGTGTGAAGATCCAAATTGATGTGTCAATTTAGAAGTTGTGTAAGTTGTGTGTAGATTGGTCCTACCTAAGATTAGGATTCGACATCTAGCCTTGTGTCGGAAAATGGTAAAGTAGGCGACGTTGTGTAGATTGGTCCTACCTAAGATTAGGACTCGACATCTAGCCTTGTGTCGGAAAATGGTGAAGTAGGCGACGTTCTGTCGATTGGTCCTACCTAAGATTAGGACTTGACATCTAGCTTAGTGTCGGAAATGTGTAAGCGACGTGTATGGTTTCTCCACCTTGAAAGGAGTCTTGTTGACTAGTGAAGTAAATCTCAAGTGGGGTACTTAAGGAGTGGAGTAGGGCGAAGAGGTGCTTCGTGACTGAACCACTATAAATCATCGTGTCGGTATTCTCATGTACATTATGTCTTTACATTTATATCTTTAGCCTTATAGATGTATTTGTATGTTGTTGTGTGTTGTATGCATCTCATAATCTAAACATATAAGTTGCAGAAAAGCTAAGGCTTAGTACGTGTGTGCTTTATGATTAGATTATGGTCAAGTGTGCATCCTCTGTCTAAACATCTTAAATTGCGGAAAAGCTAAGGCTTAGTACGTGTGTGCTTAGTGTTTATATTGTTGATTTATGTACTCTCGATTTGATGTGTTTGTGTGTTTACTTACTTGTAGTATTTATCTTTCAATCAAACACATCTCATATCTAGTCAATCTTGATCGAGAATTTGATACAAATGATTGTCAAATTTTAACATATAACAAATGGTTAAGTCCACTGTATGCGGTTCCTTAAATGGACATGTGTTTCCTTAGTGATAACGAATCGCGGGTATGTTTAACGAACCGCGGTCAGTGGGTTTTACCTTTTGAAAATTAAATAGAAACTATTCAACCCCCCCCCCCCCCCCCCCTCTCTAGTTTCTACAATAGGTATCAGAGAGAGGTTATTCAAGATCTTTGAAGTATATTGTACTTTAAAGCTTGGATCGATCTTTGCTCTCTTTTTCAAAACAAATGTTTTTTTAAATGATAACGGCTTTTAAAATAAGAGACGATATTTGTATCAAATTGTTCATGAAGAGTGATTACATATGAAATATGTTTTAATGTTTCATTCGTACAAGTTTTGATGTTAAATAAACTTCGTATAATAGCTTGATTACAAATCTTTTCATGTTTAGAAGTATAAAAATCTTGTGTATCATAATTAACTCTAAAATACGAGTTCTATGTGTCTAAAATGATTTTTGTAGAGTCCTAAGTCCTTCCAAAAATTTACCAAATGATTTTGTTCAAAAACTCAATTTTTGTCCACTGTCTGCGGTTCTTTATCTATTCCCCGAGGTTCCTTATCAATAAGGAACCACGGTCAGTCCGACTCAGATATTTGCAAACTTTTAAAAATCATATAAAATCAACCGCAAGTTCGTAGAAGTCGTTCCACCTGTCGTTTCGAACGTAATTAAATTTACTTTATATTAAAAATGCTTCCAAACCTTTATTCAAACTTTAAAATTTGGATGGTTTCTAGGTTCCATACTTTGTCTAAAGTATTGAGCGTCGGTTTGTTGTAAAACTTGTGTTTTACTCTTTTCTATTAAGTTGGACATCTCTTGGTGATATATCTTTGAAAATTGATATATTTACAAAGTGTAAAACTTAATTAAATTTTTAAATGGGTCAAAGACTATTTTCAAATAAAATCAAGCTATGAATACTTTATTGTATCTAACACTCAAAACATGGACGAATGCTTTTATGTGTTAAGCTAATTATTTATGTGTGATTCCTTGTGTGTTATTATTTTGTGTAGACATTATTAAGTGTTCCTTACTATTTTTAGTAGTGTTGCTTATATGTCTAATCTCTTATGCCTTGCTTGGTATTTGTTAGTATCTAGTTTTTCCTAATTAGGATGTATGCTAGATTTCTTGCATTTTGGTTGCAGCATTATGTGTGCATTGCATATAGGATTAACATCTCTCTGTTTACAAATGTTACATAAACATTTTGTACACCTTGGCATGTTCTTTAACACTTTTAGGTTTGAAATCTTTGGGAGCTTGTCAAATATATTGATGTGGGTCGTCTTACTCGATCATTGTCTTATTAGTTCAACTAGATTAATGTCTCACTATAAAACATGAAACACCCTTTGAAAATCTTAGTTATTTTCTCTTAAAGGAGTGTTAGTTGGAATCAAGAAAGATTTCGAACATATATCAATTCATTAATCAAATTATAATTGGTATCATTATCGAATCTAATTGACATGTTTTTTAGTGTAGACATGAATGTGGATTTTTAATAATATACATTGGATCATAACTCACTCTTGTTTTGATGATTGGTATATTTAATCTACTTGTTTAAATTGTTAGACTATTTTTTTTTAATAATTGCTTATAATGCACAATGGAGTCGGTTTGACAACTTGGATGTTTCATCCGAAATACTCAAGTAATTTACATTGCAATGCAATTTGTAAATGTGTCATTTCCGAAAGACCAATCAAGAGTGTTCCTTTGTTTTGTGTAAACATTATTTATACACTTCAAAGTTATTGGCCTCAAGTTCTGCTAAGGTAAATAACCTTAACTAGACTTGTTTGACAAGATATGCAAAGGTGCATTCTTAACCCTCATTAGGTTGTGCATGGTGTCGTCACGCAAGTTTCATTCTTGTTACACTTTATTAGACAAATGTAGGAATTACATTTTGTCTAACTTGAGAATGACTACTAGAGAATTTATGCACTAGAATCTTAATTTGACCTAACGGTTGAATTACTTCCATGTGGGAAGTCGAGCTATTATATAACTCGTAAAAACCGTCGTGCTTAGCCTTAATTGAGCACCTCTAGTGATAGTCTCATACTCATTCTCTAAATTATCTAAATGGATCTTCCTAAATATGAATAATGATAGTTTACTTTGATGAACTTTGTATGTCATTAGGAGTCTTTTTCTTTTGTAGCCATTAGGTTTTTCTTAGCCTTCTTCCTACGTGCTAATTGAACCTATGTGTTTTTTCCTTTATGTGTGTTCTAGTTTTTATTGCTCTTTAGCATAACTTTATGATAATTTAGACTAGAAAATTAGGTGTAAACCCCGCATGCTTTTACCATGAACAGTACACTTAATAAACGAACGTACATATTAAAAGTTTCCTTTTATAGCATGAACACGTGTCACGAATATTAATTACAGAAATTAAGTACGTGTTAATACACGATAAGTATTATATACAGGATAGTGCACGATAATTATTACCAATAATAATTATAGTCACGAACATAAAATCACGAACACATAATTATGTACTTACATATATTATTAATACGATAAATATCGTTGCGTACAAGTATTTAGTATTAACATGAATAATTAATAATAACGTAACACATAAACACGAACATACGAACACATAATATTATAGACACGGGAAAAACCGGGTTTCCCTTTATGGGCCCCATATGCCACGGACACCAAGAAGAGAAGGGCCAAGCCCACTTTAGTTTTTACCAAAAGAGGAAAAGGGAAAAACATTTGTCATTTACAGAGGTTTTAATAAAAATCAAAAACCCTAGCTCTTCCTTTCTTCCCTTTGGCGGTCGGCAACACAACACCAAGGAAAGGTGTTTGATTGATTTTGGTTAATAAATTTCAAGCTTTGTGTTCGTGTGATTGTTCTCCATTCGTTACACGCATTCGGTAATTTGTAAAACCTTTTCTTTTTTTATTTTAATTAATTATGAACATATGATCATGGGTTTATAAAAACAAGAATTAAAACATGTTAATAAATCATGGTGGGTAAATTCTATATGGTTTCCGGGTAGTTTTGGTTCGGCAGACGCACACAACCGAGAGCCGAAGCTCTCGGTGTCTCTCGTGTGACTGATAGGTGTGTAAACACCCATCCTTTCTACCACTTAATTACAATAATAACCGAGCCAAAACGTGTATTTTATGTCTTTTATGTCGGAATTATGCGTGGTTTGTGTTTTTGTTGTGATTTAGGACGAAAAGGTGAAGAGTGGAGAAAACACGGGCATTCACGGGCTTTTATTGAAGAAAAAGATGAAAGACGAAGTCGAGAAGTCAAAAGTGCAAAAAGAACGGAAGTCCAAGACCAATTCTGAAGATTTATCGAAGAAAAAGTCAAAAGACGGAAGTTTATCAAAAGCCGAAGAACTCAAGTCTACTTTATTGAAGAATTAAAAGACGAGTTCAAAGAAATCCCGAGCCAAAAGTCATTAAAAGTCCAAGATTAAAGAAGATTTAAAGGCTTAAGGACTAATGGTGCAATTAACAAAGAGATTAAGAAGGAAGGGCCTAATGATGCAATTAAGAGAAAATGAAAGAGGGGAGGAAGCTTCCTAATCCTCCCCTATATATAGATTAGGCTAGTTAATCATTTTTCTTTGTTGGCTAATAGTGACAATTAGTTCTTCCATTTATTTACCTTGCACCTTTAAATTCATGTCAATTTAATTACCTTGTCTTGCACCTTAAATTCCTTTAATTTCAAGTAAGTTTCCATTTAATTCTTGTCAATCTTTACTTTATCTTGTTAATCTCCTATCTACCTTTCTTAATCTTTAATTTTTTATGTTTATGTTCATGTTCATATTCTTATTTTGATCAAAGTGGGTTTTGATTATTGTGGTTAGTTTTATTGATTTGGATAGTTTGTTTATGATTATTGGATGTTTTGTTATTAGTTTAGTTTAATCTTGTGTTTGATTTTGGTTAAATTTGTGGTTAGATTCGTGTTACTGTATTTCCTTGTTCTTCGGGGAGTTTGTTTTTCTGTGACTGATCTTTTCCAGGCAAGTTCCGATATAACTCTTGTTCATTAAAAAGTCTTCCGAGCCAAGGAGTTCCGATTCAGAAAAGTTCTGAATCAAGAACTTCCGGATCAAGGATTGAGTGATTCATTCGGAACCTCTAAAAGTTCCGAATCAAGCAATCTCATTCGGAACATTGAAAGTTCCGAATGAAAGTTCCGGATCAAGGACAACTTCTGAATCAAAAAGTTCAGGATCAAGAAGTTCCAAACCAGGAGGGTTCATTCGGAAGAGTTCCGGATCAACTCCAAAAGTCCCGACTCAGGAACTTCCGAGTCAAGGTTTCTTGTTCATTCAGAAGTATTCCGAACCAATCTTCCGGATCAATAAGTTCCGAATCAAGGGTTAAGCAGAAACTTCCGAATCAAGCAACTCATTCGGAAAACTTCCGAATCAACATCTTCCGAACCAAGAATTCCGGATCAAGGATTTCTTTCATTCGGAACATTTCATTCGGAAGTATTCCGGATAAAGTACTTCCGAACCAAGGCTTTGTTCCAGTTGAGTTCCGAATCAGTAAAGTTCCGAACGAAGGATTGTTTTGGATAAGTGACATATTCAGAATAATTTGTTCCGGATCAAGGATTTTGGTCATATTCCAAGCCAAGAAGAATCATTCCGAACGAAGGTGACATTCCGGATGAGTGATTGTTCCGAACGAAGGGTTATTCCGAATGAGCTGTATTCAGGTTCTTTTTAGTTTTTGTCTTTGATTTCTATTTTCAAGCTTTATTTTTCCCGCCTTTTTTCCTTACTCGCACTTTAAGTTTATTTGCCTTATCTTTATTTTTAGCCTTGCCTTAGTTTAAGTTTTAGTTGCGTTTAAGTTTGCCTTAGATAGTTTTAAGTTTGCGTTATTTACTTTAGTGCCCTTTAATTTTCCGTCAAGCTTTTAAATACTTGCCCCATTACTTTAAATTAGACTTAGATTTAAATTACCTACCTTTTACTTTAATTGTTTTTGCACTTTTAATATACTACAACGACAACTATTTGTTTCACCAAAGACAGCTGAGTCGCACATAGAGAACCTAGATCAATTCGATTAGACATACATCAACGAATCTTTTTACGGGCCAAAAGCCTTGTATTAAATGGCGCCGCTGCCGGCTCTTTTCGTAAAGATTAACGGTTTTCTGTGAGAGACGCGTTGCTTTTTGGGATCCGTTCACTTGTGAGCGTTATTTTTCTTGCATAAAAAATTCAAAAGATCATAAAAATTAAAAATTGATAAAAATACATAAAAATTAAAAATTTCAAAAATCCAAAAAGATTTTATCTTTATTGTGTATATATATTGTCTTTGTGTTTGGTTTCTTTTTCTTTTGCATTTTCAGGTGTATGCGTACTAGAACTTCTAATTATCAAGAGCCCGAGACTCAAGAAGATTTAAGTATGTCAGGTGTTAACAACAACAATAATCCACCACACCTCCATAATAACAACAATGTTCTTCCACAGCCCGATCTTCGGACAATGGAGGAGCTTTGTCAACCTACCACGTTTGGACGAGGAGGACCGATTGCGCCGATGCAAATCAACGCTCCGGAGTTTTCGTTGAAGCACCACATGATTCAGCAAGGGCAAACAAATCCTTTTAGAGGAATGCCTGATGATGATGCCAACAAACACCTCGACAAGTTCATTACAATCACCCAAAGCATGAAGTTTCCTGGTGCCACAATGGATGTTCTTCGCCTACAACTCTTCCCACACACTTTATCACATCATGCCGAAAAATGGTTTGATCGTATCCCGAAGAATTCTATTCACACTTGGGATGACATGACTCAACGCTTTTTGTCGCGCTACTTTCCACCATCCATGGTCACGAGCCTTCGCAATCAAATCAGCGGTTTCATGCAAGAACCCGATGAATCTCTTTTTGATGATTGGGAATGATATAATGTCTTGACTGATCGTTGTCCAAACCACAACATGCTTCCGGTCACATTGATTGATACTTTCTACAACGGTTTGACTTTTCGAGATCGTGATACGATTAATGCAGCCGCCGGTGGCACATTTATGAAAAGGAGACCCGAGGAGTGTAGAGAGCTTATTGAAAACATGACTACTCATCATAAAAACTGGGATTCCTCTGCTTCTTCAAGGAACAACCCGAGAGTCAATGTTTCCTCCACCTCAGCAAACCCTGATATGACCGAACTCACCCGCATGATGACTGAAATGAGCAAAAGTATTACGCTTCTCGCTTCAAACCAACAACAACAACAAGTTAAAGCGGTTGCTAATCCTTGTGAAACATGCGGTGGTCCTCACTCATACACCGATTGTCCTTCTACTCAAGGAAATCCGGAAAATGTGTATGCAGCTTATGGTAATTATTCACCGGAAAATTACCAAGCTCGACAACAAGGGGATCGAAATTTGCTGAGTTACCGATCCAACAATTACCTTTCACCCGGTTTTTCTCCTCAAAACCAAAACCCCGCCAACAACTACAATAGAAGCAACCAAATCCCACCAAGAGCTTCTAATCCTTATCACCCACCCGCTCAACAAACCCCACCCATTAACCCGGATGTTGAAGCCATCATGAGAACCCAAGGTGAGCAAACAAGAATCTTCAGAGCCAAATTATCAATCTTAAAGGAGATATTACCAAGCAAGGGAATGAGATAAGATCCGAGCTTCGCGATAATATCCAATCTTCCTTCAGCAATCAAACAAATGATTTTAAGAATATGCTTGCTAGTTTCTTGCCCGCAGCTCAACCTTCTACTTCGAGTTCTCTACCTTCAAACACCGTCACTAATCCGTGAGCAAATGTGAGCGCTATTACTACTCGTAGTGGAATTACCATTGTCGATCCACCAATCCCACCCCCATCATCTACACCTCCTCCACCAACATTTATCCCTACTCCTCCTACACCTAGTATTAGTGCACCATTACCGTCTCCGCCTCGCCATGACGATGTCTCTAGGAAGGACCCTTCAACATCTCAACCATTACCTACACCTGCACCTTCACTACCCAAACCCAATATCCCTTATCCTTCTCGTTTAGGCAAGACCAAACTGCTAACCAAGGATGACTCTGAAGTGACACGCTATGTGAAGATGATTTCTCAAATGAACTTCAACATTAGCTTTCTTGAAGCACTTGTCCACATGCCCAAATTTTTCAAAGCATTTAAGGAATTGCTTAACAAGAAGGAGAAGCTGATTGAACTCGCCAACACTCGCTTAAATGAAAACTGCTCTGCAGTTATTCTTAGAGAACTTCTAGAAAAGCTTGGAGATCCCGGTCGTTTTGTGTTGCCTTGCGTGTTCAACAAAACTGAAGAATTTACTGCCCTTGCTGATCTCGGGGCCAGTATTAATTTGATGCCATTGAGTGTTTGGAAAACACTATCATTGCCCGACCTCACTCTAACGAAGATGACTCTCGAACTTGCAAATCACACTCTCGCTTACCCCGTTGGTATTGCCGAAGATGTGTTCATTAAAGTTGGCACATTTACTTTCCCGGTCGATTTTGTCGTAGTTGATTATGAAATGGACCCTCGTATTCCTTTAATACTTGGTCGGCCATTCTTGCGAACCGGACGATCTCTAGTTGATGTTGCCGAAGGTGAGTTAATCTTAAGAGTCGGGGATGATGCACAAGTTTTCAAAATGGGAAAGCTTACAGGCAAATCCTTTGGAGGCCGAGAATCAATGAATATGATTAATGTGCTCGATGACTTTGTTGTCTACAACAATCCTCTATTCGATTCTCCCATTGATAATCCACTTTTTGAAGATGATGTGGATGATTCTCTCTCCAATTTGGAACCTTCTCCCATTTATGATTCTCCACCGATCTTTGATGCTTATGATGATGATTCTAGCTCAGATTCGGATGATTATGATGACCTTACTTCTGAGTATCCCGAGCTGCCGACATATGATGATTTTGATGAGGTTGATACTCTGTCGAGCGATTCTTCACACGATGAAGATCCTCCGCCATCACTCGATCCTACTTTGGACGATTACTCATTTGAGGAAGACTTTTCAACGTTTCTCAATACTTACTTCCCTCATGAGAGTGATGCTCCTCCTTTGGATTTTGAAGATTATCGTCTTGATCCTACTTTGGATTTGAAGAACATTCTTTCAAAGGAGAAGAAACCGGTCGACACCAATATCCGCAGCACGTATGAGTTAACACCTCTTTGTCCCCCTTCTGAGGACGAGGTCGTGCTTCTTCGCGGATCTTCTTCCCATTCTGCTAAGCCTAAGTGTTATTTTCCCTTAAAGGAAAAGGTGTTCGACCCCGGTATTGCAATCTTTAAGCCATCTCAGTATCCACCTGATGAAATAAAAGGAAAAATCTTTGTAACTATTGAAGACATGCTTGCACATCACCATACTTGCTTCCACCATGCTCCATCGCTGCTTAAGGGAACCTTGCCTACTCTTCTTTGGCTTGCCTTGTTCGCCTTAAGCTTATGCTATTTGATGGACGAAAACTATGTCTTTGATCCTGGTGGATATGTTTCATGCTTCTTCCTATGATGATCAAGGTCGAGTCAGGCTCACGACTCGGTTAACAAACACCAAGCGCTTCTTGGGAGGCAACCCATGCATCTATCTTTTAGCTTTCTTTATCCTAAGTGTAGGGGAGACCCGTTGGTTTGCTATTTCCTCTCCTCGCTTCTTAATCAGGGATTCGAGCGCTCAATGATCCACTCTTGATGGTTCTTGACGACCCGTGATTCCGTGTTTCCCTTCTTCCCGGTTCTATCCTAAACTCTTTCGATTCACTATTTTATATTTTCTCAATATTAAAATAGGAATCTCTTTAGTTGTCCTTTCCTTAGCAAGATTTAAACAAAGTGCACAATGTCCTAAGTGTAGGGGAGTTTACTCCCACATGCTTAAACATTGAGGACAATGTTTATCTTAAGTGTAGGGGGGACTTCTATCGAAGTTAAGTGGCCTTTTCCTTGTATTTGTCCTCATTTTAACCGGAAAATCAATTTTTCGACATTTTTCAAAATTTTTGATCGATTTTGGCCCATTAGTTTTTCCCTTTGTATAGTTATTTTCTTTCCTTATTAGAATAAATTTTTAATAAAGTGGTTTTAATTTTCAAACGTTGTGAATCTTTTGACTCAACCCGAGTTTACTTATCTAAGTTACTCTAGCTAGTATCCTTAACGTGTTTAAGTCAAGTTTTGCTAGGCTTTTATATAGGGAGCTATAAAACGCGAAAGTCTTAACTCTCACGGGTTAAGAAAAAGAACTTTTCGCAAGTTCCTATAATTGATCCTAGAGAGTCGTTTATCAAGGGAACTTTAAAACGCGATTTCTAAACTTGAAAAAGTCTAAGAGTTTGCAAGATCCTATAGGCGACTCGAAAACCCAAAACTTTGATTTAATAGGCTAAGCATCCACGAGTCTCATTACTTGAGATTTTAAACTATGAGAACGAGAGATGATATAGCCAATTATAAGTTTGGTATTCTTTCGTGAATTTATGTGAGTTAATTATGAGCCTATTCTCCCATCACCTGCTAATGAATTTATCTGCAATAAATAAGGTTGTACGATTTGAAAAGTTACTTAGCTTCTAGCCCAAGATCGTTTAAAAGTTGCTCGGTATGGATTAGAGTTCATAGCCAAGGCATAACTTATTGAAGCGGGATGCGAAGATTGGAGAGTCCAAAAAGGTCCTAACAAGACATGAGGGCTACATTTTGTTGCTAAAGATCCCAAGTGATGTGAAGAATCATTTATCAAAAATCAATATAAGGATCGAGACACACGACGAAAAGCAAAAACTCCCAAAAAGTCATGGAGAAGTGTATCCAAAAAGACCCTAGCAAGGTATGAGGATAAATAGATCCAAGTCATAAAAGGAGGCGGATCGTTGTATATCAAAGTCCAAAATAAAGATTGGAGAAAAATGAAGAAGTCGTGGTCCAAGTATGAATCTCTCAAAACTTCAAGTGAAGAAATTCCTATATGAAGAGAAGACCATTATTTCATGAACGTCTCTCAAGGTTTGAAGTATGAAGTCGCTGCCAAATATCGGTCCAAGAAAGGTCTCAAATCGCGAAGCGAGTTATGCCAAGATATGAACTTTATGAGGTCCCGAGAAGCAGTTTTAAAAGATTTTGTCCTTTAGCTAACTATTGATTAAATCGTTCACTTTATTTTCGGACTAAATAACTATCGAAATAAGTCAAAAATGCATCCTCGTGATCATTCAAGACAATAATAAAATATAAGAGATACACCTAGGAATAAGGGAGTCTAAGTGAATAATTGGCCCACATGAGTTCGTGTTAGTCTACTAACTTATAATAACAATGATCTCGTTTTTAAGCTTGGTTTGGAGAAAGTGAAAACTTGAGGATGATGATTATTCATGACATCTCCAAAACCTAAGGTATGCTTTTGATTTCTTTACTTTGAATGTTTATAGTTTTCTATCTCTTTATTAAAGGCCAACGTGGATTGATTATGATGAAAAATGTAAACGTGCTTTGTAACTAATGCATTGCATGAGGACATTACAATGGTCAAGTGTAGGGGATTTGATAGGTGTGTAAACACCCATCCTTTCTACCACTTAATTACAATAATAACCGAGCCAAAACGTGTATTTTATGTCTTTTATGTTGGAATTATGCGTGGTTTGTGTTTTTGTTGTGATTTAGGACGAAAAGGTGAAGAGTGGAGAAAACACGGGCATTCACGGGCTTTTATTGAAGAAAAAGATGAAAGACGAAGTCGAGAAGTCAAAAGTGCAAAAAGAACGGAAGTCCAAGACCAATTCTGAAGATTTATCGAAGAAAAAGTCAAAAGACGGAAGTTTATCAAAAGCCGAAGAACTCAAGTCTACTTTATTGAAGAATTAGAAGACGAGTTCAAAGAAATCCCGAGCCAAAATTCATTAAAAGTCCAAGATTAAAGAAGATTTAAAGGCTTAAGGACTAATGGTGCAATTAACAAAGAGATTAAGAAGGAAGGGCCTAATGATGCAATTAAGAGAAAAGGAAAGAGGGGAGGAAGCTTCCTAATCCTCCCCTATATAGATTAGGCTAGTTAATCATTTTTCTTTGTTGGCTAATAGTGACAATTAGTTCTTCCATTTATTTACCTTGCACCTTTAAATTCATGTCAATTTAATTACTTGTCAAATTTAATTACCTTGTCTTGCACCTTAAATTACTTTAATTTCAAGTAAGTTTCCATTTAATTCTTGTCAATCTTTACTTTATCTTGTTAATCTCCTATCTACCTTTCTTAATCTTTAATTTTTTATGTTTATGTTCATGTTCATGTTCATATTCTTATTTTGATCAAAATGGGTTTTGATTATTGTGGTTAGTTTTGTTAGTTTTATTGATTTGGATAGTTTGTTTATGATTATTGGATGTTTTGTTATTAGTTTAGTTTAATCTTGTGTTTGATTTTGGTTAAATTTGTGGTTAGATTCGTGTTACTGTATTTCCTTGTTCTTCGGGGAGTTTGTTTTTCTGTGACTGATCTTTTCCAGGCAAGTTCCGATATAACTCTTGTTCATTCAGAAGTCTTCCGAGCCAAGGAGTTCCGATTCAGAAAAGTTCCGAATCAAGAACTTCCGGATCAAGGATTGGGTGATTCATCCGGAACCTCTAAAAGTTCCGAATCAAGCAATCTCATTCGGAACATTGAAAGTTCCGAACGAAAGTTCTGGATCAAGGACAACTTCTGAATCAAAAAGTTCAGGATCAAGAAGTTCCGAACCAGGAGGGTTCTTTTGGAAGAGTTCCGGATCAACTCCAAAAGTCCCGACTCAGGAACTTCCGAGTCAAGGTTTCTTGTTCATTCGAAAGTATTCCGAACCAATCTTCCGGATCAATAAGTTCCGAATCAAGGGTTAAGCAGAAACTTCCGAATCAAGCAACTCATTCGGAAAACTTCCGAATCAACATCTTCCGAACCAAGACTTCCGGATCAAGGATTTCTTTCATTCGGAACATTTCATTCGGAAGTATTCCGGATAAAGTACTTCCGAACCAAGGCTTTGTTCCAGTTGAGTTCCGAATCAGTAAAGTTCCGAACGAAGGATTGTTTTGGATAAGTGACATATTCAGAATAATTTGTTCAGGATCAAGGATTTTGGTAATATTCCAAGCCAAGAAGAATCATTCCGAACGAAGGTGACATTCCGGATGAGTGATTGTTTCGAACAAAGGGTTATTCCGAATGAGCTGTATTCAGGTTCTTTTTAGTTTTTGTCTTTGATTTCTATTTTCAAGCTTTATTTTTCCCGCCTTTTTTCCTTACTCGCACTTTAAGTTTATTTGCCTTAGCTTTATTTTTAGCCTTGCCTTAGTTTAAGTTTTAGTTGCGTTTAAGTTTGCCTTAGATAGTTTTAAGTTTGCTTTATTTACTTTAGTGCCCTTTAATTTTCCGTCAAGCTTTTAAATACTTGCCCCATTACTTTAAATTAGACTTAGATTTAAATTACCTGCCTTTTACTTTAATTGTTTTGCACCTTTATTTAAAAACAACCGAAAATATTTGTTTCACCAAGATCAACTGAGTCGTACTTTAAGCCGGAAATCAATTCGTTAAGATACCGAGAACAACAATTGAACCTAGATCAAAATCAAGTGTATTAGTGACCACAACCGAGACCTCATGGTCTCGGTGTAGCTTTGTGGTTCGGCAGCAGGGTGAAACAAGGGACCCCGACATGAGTCGGGGTACCGTTTGGTTTGTTGGGGGTCTCAGCAACAACATCCACCACCACCGGCACACAGCCGTTGGTAGTTTTGGTCAAGCAGGGGGAACCACCGGCACACAGCCGGTGGGAACTTTCTATGGTCAGCGGCTAGCCGAGAGGGAACCACCGGCTTAAGCCGGTGGAAGTTTTGCGAAAACAGTGGCAACCGGCCGAGCCGGTTAGCCACTGTTAAGGGTGTTTGTTTGGTCCGGTTCGAGGGTGAATTCGGTCCAGTTCACGACAAGTCTAAATTATACACGGTCCGGTTCATGACTTAGATTTACAAGCTTAATTAATTTTTACAAGTATATTATTTTTACAAGAATTAAATTAATTAATAACATGACTAATAATTAATTTAATTAATCATGAACTTAGGTTATTTATTATTTATGAAATAATACATGATTTAGCCAAAGTATTTTATTTAATTAATTTAGACTATAATTAATTATTTAAAACATGGACTATAATTAATTAATAATCATGACTTAGGTTATAATTAATAAATATTAATACATGCTTAAACTAAGTATTTTATACATTTAAATCTAATTAAATCAGGCTTATATTTAATTAAATCATATAACCTATAGTTTATTTAATTAACATGCATTATTAATAAACTATATTAATAATTACATGACTTATTATATTTAATCAGTAAATCTTAGGCTTATATTATTAGCTTATTAATCCAGCTTATTTCTAAATATGGAAACTTTCTATTTCAGGAAACTGACTATTTTTGGAATTTTCTATTTTTAGAAACTATTCTATTTTTAGAAGTTAATCTATTTTTGGAAACTTTCTATTTTTGGAAACTTTGTATTTTTGGAAACTTTCTATTTTAGGAAACCTGCTAGTTTTAGAAAGTTACTTATTATTACACAACAAGTATAATAATACAAGAATACCAGTTAATACTTAATCAGAATACTTAAAACACATGATAATCACAATATAACATTGAATCAGTAAAACAAGACTAAAACATATAAAACAAGCTAAGATATACTATTATCAGTTACGTACTCAGTAAACGGAATACTTATACATGTCCCCTATTTATGTAGCATTAGTAAGATCGGAGTAGGCTTTCGTGCTGTTCTTTTTTTTTCGTTCACTGGACACAAGGTACGGATTCTCCGTCCTTCAGTATGGACAATCTTTCCTTATTAGGATTCCCCGTATGCAGCCAACTGTTTTCCCAAGTATATGTTGTATATGTTTTGATCTGCTTATGTTTAGTTTCAAATGCCTAAGCCATATACATGCATGACCAGTTCCACCTAGTTATGGAGGTACCATAAGCATAACACTGGAGGTGCCAGTGTTATGACTTCACCACGGCGAAGTGATAGCTCGTGGCGTCCCTTTCAGCTTTTGGCCATATTATTATTATTATCATGTGGGGCGTATGGGTGCATCCTAGGTTACATGTTTTAGCAGTATTATCAGGTGAATGAGGTGTGTGCCTTGCATCCTTCGCAAGGAGTTGATCCCTCCTACCCAGACTTAATTAATTAGAGGCAGCCCCTCTAATTGCATGATGAGGTCGCCCCTCTAAGTATTCATGCACGTTGATATTTCATGACCTATATGGGCTTTTGGTTAACATGTAATACAGTTTTTCATAAGATAAACATAAGGCTGTTCAAACTATAAAACCAGTTTTACTAAGTTATACCAGGTTTTCCATGACTTATTCAATTCTGCTGCTCTATGTCTTATATCCTTATATTATTCATTATATGCTTGTATATCCGTGCACTGAGCGTTATGCTCAGCCGTTTTCCTTTCATGTTCCCAAACGGCGGGTAGTCAGGGACGTTCGTAGACTTTGAGGGTACGTGCATACAGATGGAAGCTGTCCGGCCTTCATTTATTTATGCACTTTCATACTTTACATTTCAGTACTTTATTTCATTTCTTGGACATTGTTTAGTCCTTTCCCATTTCGGTACTATTATTCATGTGTGATGAGCTTTTACTTAGACTGTCGATGTTTGATTCCGGCATTTGTCTTTATGGTCAATAAATGTTTTTAAGACATTTACCTTGCATGCTTTGATGACACGCCATAATTACGCGTGACACGCCATTTACCAAAATGAGGTGTTACAATTATGGTATCAGAGCTAAGGCTTCGACTTGTAGGCTCTAGAAACATGACCTGTGATTAGTGGGTAATCACCATGGTCTTCCTAGAACTGACAGTTTGTTTCATGCATGCATTCATTTATATCATATATCATTTGTTACAGGAATTTTGACTAGTAATGGTTGGTACAGGACTGGCCATATTAGTCGCATGTGATTTTATCGAAACTTTTAACTTTAGGATCGACCCATAGGCGTCCTCTCACCATGTCTTTTGTTTTGGGTGAACTGACCATAGGCGTCTACCCTCGCGCATATAAAAGTTTTATAAACTGCATCATGCATTCATGCACTGTTTTCACGCATAAATTTTTTTCATGATTATTTCATAAAAAAATTTCATGATTATATATATTATGTTCTAACAAGATTTAATCGTTGCATTTGTTTTTATACTGTCAGATGGTGAACACACGCAATACTCGAGAGATGGTTGCAGCTGCCAACGCAGCTTTGCAAGACATCCTTCACCAAAACAACAACTATCCTCCTCCACCATATATCTTCCCCACGACTGAGAGGAATAGGCTGACAAAGGAGTACTACGCAATTAGGCAGAGAGTTGAGGAGAACAGCAACGAGTTCATGCAACGCTTTCTTCGTTTGACTGGTGTTTTAGGCGCAGCAGCAGGTACTGCTGAAGAGCGAGCACACCATTTTCGTTGGGCTCTTCGTCCATCGATCACCAATAACTCGGCGTATGCTAAAAATATTTGTGTATAATTGAAGTTGGTTTTCTCTATTCTTAACCAATTGAAAGTCCTAACAAAATCGGGTTTATGATTATTTTTTGTTGGTAAGGTTACTTGGATATTCTATGTCTAATTCAAACAACACGTACAAAAAATGAAAAATACCAATCTACTTATACATAAAACAAATTGCAATTACCAAATTTTTTATTCAAATAAGGACAATAATCTAAGAACGATGGAATTAAAGGGCTGAAAATGTAAATTCTAGAAACTACTGTGCTTAAAATGTAAAATTAGTTAACTACAAGGACTAACTATGCAAATGTAACTAACTATCAACTAATTCTAACAAACTTATGAAACTAACCAACTAATTTTTAACTAACCTGAAAACTGAAGGACTAAACCTTAACAATCCCTAAAAATTAGGAAAATTAGCTAACAATACACACAGCAACAAACTAGAAGGGCCTGTATGCAATTAATGGAGAAATTAAAACTAAAACGGGCACAACAACTCAAATAAGCTGGCTGGGACTTATTACTGGACCAAATAAGCTCTAATAACTTGCAAAAGGCTTAAAATCAAGAATTACCAAGGCTTGCAAAAGGAATTCACTTAAAAGCTATTAAAACTCAAGTTGGCTTATTCTAATAAGCCCATATTAAGCAAACTGGAAATCTAAACATCCACAATTTGATTTCTTGAGAAAACTGATTAATAAGCTGACAAGGAGTATGGAATGTCTTTCCAAATGGAAAATGATCCACTGGATAAGCTGGAATATGAAATTAAGCTAAACTAGTGCTTATTTGACTTTAGTTGCCAACTTTTTCAAAAAGCTGAAAATTTCAAAACCTACTCAGGAACACTTTCTAAACACAAATGTGAAATAAAATCAGGAAGTTTATGAAGTAGAAATGCCAGAATAAGAAATCAGTTGAGCACAATATTACAGAAACTGACAAATGCTATGGTGCTTATTCAAATGCTTATTCCTAACTCAAATCAAGATACTGTATAAATTCCTATTACACACTTAAACTTCAGATGTTAGGTGATGTTTAGAAGCTGGTTTGAAGAAATTTCATCAAGTAATAAGCAAATGCTAATGAATTGAAATCAAGAACTTTTTTGAAAACTTATTTAGCAAAGACTGACCCAAACTATTTTTTGTGCAAATTGCCTTTTTAACTAAAAACTTGACTAGAAAACTACTAAACTTTGTTTAGAATGACTAAATGACTGAGAATGAGCAGGAATTAACCAAGTAACAACACTTAAACACAAATTGAAATTTAATCCCAAACACTAGTTAACTGATTTTTAACAAACTTTTGTGAAAGAAATTTGAACAAATGGCTAAACTGATTTAAGAATGATATCAAGCTAAGTTTAACAACCAAAAGGTCATGTAAATGAACCAAATTCAAGCTAAGACTCATAATGCACTAACAAGCTAATTAGACTGATATATTGCAAACAAAAACAAGAATTAAGCTAGTGATCAAGTACTAAACTACAATTAAGCTACTCAAACACCAAAATCAGTTCAAATGCTATCTAAACACACTTGATCATGCAAGCAAAAAAGTTTACACTAGGAATTAAGCAGGCAGACAACAATTCAGTGGAACAAAAATGCAGAATCTAAAACCTTTTAGCTTAGGCCTCCGTTGATGGAGTAGAGAAGCGCTGAGCTTTCTAACCAATGCTAAACCACCACCTTAGCATTTAAATCTACCAATCAACAGCTAACATAATCATCATCACCATTGTTGAACCATTAATCTTCAAAATCAACTAAAACTGGAACTGGATGAACAGCACAAGATCAACAGCTACAAGTCTTCAACACTTAGCTAATCATGATCATTTGTGATCACAAGAAGCTAACAACATCAAGAGAATAACATAATTGAAGAAGATGAACAGTAGATTTAGGGAATGAAAGTGCAATTTTATTGATTGAAGAAGGAAGTTTGTTACAAAGCTGGTAAGTAAAGTGGTTACAACTACTAACAGACTCAAGAGGTTGTCAATCTCTTGAGTTGTTAAACTAATTCATAACTGAATTGAGAGAGAAAGGAAAAGTGTGTGTGTTTTCACACTTTCTACATTACAACAAATGAAAGCTAGCTAGGGGTATTTATAGAGTGCAGTTGAGTGTTGGTGAGGGTGAGTGACGTGTTAGAACCAATCCCCAGCTTCCACGTGGCCTAAATTTGTTAATTGCAATCTGCAGTTGAAGAACACAATTGGTCTTTTCCTCTTGAATGGATTTTAGCTTAATTGGATGGTTGGAATGAGTTCGTCTCTTGATTTTAAACAGTTTTGATGTTGGAATCTTTCTCTCAAAATGCACTCCTCCATTTTATTGATTTTGGGCTCGTCACTTTGTTGAAGATGACACGTGTCTCTTTCTGGTTGGGCGAGGAGCGAGCACACGGATTATTATCCAAAGTGGATAATTGGATTATTGCATGGCTTCTTTTTATTGGTTGAAAGTTGGTGAGTGGGTTTTACTGTTGAGATTTGGTATTAATTGTTGGCGGCTGTTAGTGGCCAGCTGTTGAGTGAGCTGGTGATACAAGACCAGTTTTCCTTGAATTCTCATTGGTCCATTCTTCTTTCACACAGATTAAGCATAAATAACTTCCAAAAATGGCAGATTTAACCCCTCAACTTTGGTAGTTTGATGTTTTGAGTTCTAGTCTTCATTCTTTTGGCAAAATCAGTCCTTCAACTTGCATTCTTGAACATTTGAGCCCTTTGACTTGGTTGACTTGATAGTTGACCAGGGTGGACTTTGATCTTGACTTTTCCAAAATTGCACTTTAGTCCTTCATCTTTTGAATATCGTTAAGATAGGTCCTTTGTCTTCAAAGTCTTGTCACTTTTGATCCTTCTTTGTCTTTTTCATCCAAATTAGCTTGATTTTCTTCTTGTTTGCTTGAAAATGTATCCTTCTTACCTATTTAAACACAAACACAAAACATACTACATAATACTGCTTTATAGCACAAAGGTTAGGTATTTTCCATGTGTTTTAGGGTGATTTGTTGATTAATTGATATGAGTTTTTGCTCATATCAAATCCTCTACACTTGACCATTGCCATGACCTCATGCAATGCAATATTTCAAAACACCAAGTTACACTTTCTCATAATTAACCCACCTTGGCCATTATGGAATGCATCTACACTACTCTACACTATATGATGCATGATTTGGAATTTTTACAATGCAATGCAAGAGAAAACAATTCTATTTACATATTTTTGGATTTTCTTGAAATGGTTTTGATGGAAATAACTCATAAAGGCTCAATAACTTGGATTAGGGCCCTTTGTACCATGAATTTATATCACCCTCAAGTTTCACTTTCCCCAAACCAAGCTTAAAAATGGCATCATTGCATTCACAAGTAAAAAGTGCATCAACTAGTTCATAACAATTAATTGTGGAACCGGTTATTATTTGAGCAAATTGCTTTTGGGCAAATTTGTCATTATTCAAGTGTGAAGTATAAGAAATGCAAAATCCAAAAATAAGGAAGCACGGTTTTAACCTTGAGTAGTCATCTCATCCGTTACTTGAAAAACCGCCCATGGTTAATATAAGTCCGTTTCAAGAATAATAAGTCATTCGTTTTATGTGTAAAATCCTCATGTCATGCATTCATAAGTAGCTACACACTCGCTAAGGAAAGAAAAATAAAACTCACGCAATAATTTACATCCGTCGCCTTTTTGAGACCTTGGATCTTCAACCCCGCAACCCGTCAAGGTAATATTGGATTGGAGCAATCTATCAAATCCTCGCAACCCGTCAAGGTAATATTGGAATCCAATAATCACTATAATTAACACCACACTGCCCCTCTTGGGAGTCTTGTATAATTTTTTATTTTTTTTTTATTTTTTTTATTTTTTTTTCTAGCCACTCATCTTTTTTTTATAAGCCGCTCTTATTTTTCTTTATTCCTCACAAAGAAAGTAGAAAAGAATAAAGGGAAAAACACCCGCTAAGTATTAAGCATGACATAAGTCTAGTACACATAAAACGTTCTAACTTAGAATCTTAAGACGTACTTATATCAACCACGAATGATTAGTCAAAAATGCATAAGAGACTACAAACCGATAAAAACCGTTCTTGATTATTTATTAACAATATATACATGCGAAGAAAATAGAGGCAAAGAAAGAGAAGGGTTTAGCCACAGTTAATTGTCATGAAGTTTATCTAGCCCTTTTATACTTGCTTCAACTCTATCATCTCCCATTCTCCACAAATTTAAAATCTCAAATAATGAGACTCGTGGATGCTTAGCCTAATAGACCAATGAAGGACTACATGGTTAAGGATACTAGCTAGAGAATGCTTAGATAAGCAAACCCGGGTTGAGTCAAAAAAATTCATGGCGGGCCTAATATGTCAAAGAGATCTAGATTTGTTAAACCATGTCCTTTATTATATTTTTTTTCTTTTATATATTTTTGATGAAAAATAAAAGAAAAGATATATACAATGCAAATGTGTTATGCAAATGAAAAATGATTAATGCAAAAATTATGAATGCATATTTTTGGTGGCCAAAGTAGATCAAAAATTTGAAAAGCGTTGAAAATCATTTCCAAGTTATCATGAAGTCAATGACAATGGTCTAGGTAAGGTCACTTCGATAGAAGACCCCCCTACACTTGAGATAAACATTGTCCTTAATGTTTAAGAGCATGGGAGTCTAAACTCCCCTACACTTATGAAAATGACTAGACTTTGTTTAACTCTTGTTAAGGAAAGGTCAACTATTAGTGAATTCATGTTTAAGCACAAGGTGTCTATGAAAAATCACAAAAGTAACGAAGTGAACCGGATACAAAGGCCTCCTCCATAAGCTCCAAAGCATGTAGTGAGTGAGCAACCCTACAAACAATCATGAAGACAAAATAAGGTCTTCCCTACACTTATCCTCAACTCTATACCCTTATTTCTATCCTACAACACTCTAAGTCTAAGAACTTCTAAACCTAGTTATACAATGCTTGAGTTATGGAGTCTCTAGCTCGACTCATCCCTCTTGAATTAATTCATGGGGAAAATGGGGACCTCTTGGACCATTTCAATGGAAATGTCCTACCCAAAGTAATGCTTTACACGGTGACCATTCACTTTAAAATTTGGGCCATTTGGTTGAGACAACTCAATAGTCCCATATGGGAATACTTGAGCAATAGTGAATGGACCGGACCATCTTGACTTAAGCTTTCCCCCAATGAGTTTCAACCTTGAGTTAAAGAGGAGAACCGGCTCTCCAACTTTGAACTCACGGTTCTTGATCTTAGCATCATGCAATTGCTTAGTCTTTTCTTTGTAAAGCAATGAGTTTTCATAGGCATTTGCGCTTAATTCATCCATCTCATTGAGTTGGTCTTTCCTATGTGAACCGGCTTGGTTTAAATCAAAGTTTGACCATTTGAGAGCCCATGAAGCCTTATGTTCTAACTCGAATGGGAGGTGACAAGCTTTTCCATAGACAATACTATATGGAGTACAACCAATAGGTGTCTTAAAAGCCGTTCTAAAAGCCCAAAAAGCATCATCAAGCGTATCCGACCAAGAAGCTCTATGCTCTCCCACCGTACGTTCCAAAATCCTCTTTAAACCACGATTTGTGACTTCGGTTTGGCCATTGGTTTGAGGGTGATACGCGGTAGAAAGTCTATGGTTAACACCATATTTCTTCATGACTCTTGTGAATTGGTCATTACAAAAATGCGTACCACGATCACTTATGATGGCCCGAGGTACACCAAATCTAGCAAAGAGTTGCTTCAAAAATTTCACTACAACTCGAGGATAATTAGTAGGCAAGGCTTTGTCCTCAACCCACTTTGAAACATAGTCCACCGCTACGAGTATGTACTTATTACCCTTTGATGAGGGAAAAGGTCCCATGAAATCTATTCCCCACACATCAAAAATCTCACACTCTTGGATAAAATTTTGTGGCATCTCATCATGTTGAGTAATTTTGCCTTGTCTTTGACGAACATCACAAAATTTCACCATCTCTTGGGCATCTTTGTAGATAGAAGGCCAATAATAACCCGAATCAAAGACTTTCTTGGCAGTGTAGTTGGGCCTAAAATGGCCACCCGTTGGTCCCTTATGACAAGCTTCTAGAATCTTAAATGCTTCGGGGCCATCTACACACCGTCTTATGATTTGGTCCGCACATTGCCTAAAGAGGTAAGGATCATCCCAAAAGTAGTACTTCACTTCCTTAAGAAATTTCTTCTTTTGTTGGGAAGTGAGACCCTCAATTAGCATACCCCCCTACAAGATAGTTTGCAACATTCACAAACCAAGGGGTGGCATCCTCTTGAGAATAGATAGACATGAGCTCCTCTAAGGGAAAGGATTCATTGATTTCCTTGTGGGGCAAATCTCCTTGAAAAGGATGCTCAAGTCTACTCAAGTGATCCGCCGCTAAATTCTCGGCTCCTTTCTTATCTCGAATCTCTATCTTAAACTCTTGTAGCAAAAGAACCCATCTCAAAAGCCTAGGCTTAGCATCTTGCTTTGTCATGAGGTATTTGAGAGCGGAATGATCCGTATACACTATGGTCGTCGAAAGCACAAGATAGGGTCTAAATTTCTCAAAGGCATAAACTATAGCAAGCAACTCTTTTTCCGTGGTACTATAATGAAGTTGAGCACCCATCATTGTGTTACTCGCATAGTGTATAGGTTGAAAATGCTTATTCACTCTTTGGCCCAAAACAGACCCTATAGCATAATCACTCGCATCTCACATGAGCTCAAAAGGCAAATCCCAATTTGGAGAAACCAAAACGGGAGCGTTAGTCAATTTCTCCTTAAGGGTCTCAAAAGAGTCTAAACATTCTTGTGTGAAGATGAAAGGAGCCTCTTTTTCCAAGAGGTGGGTCATGGGTCTTGCTATCTTAGAAAAATCTTGTATAAAGCGCCTATAAAAACCCGCATGTCCCAAAAAGCTCCTAACTCCTTTCACCCTGGTAGGTGGGGGAAGTTTGGCAATCACATCTATTTTAGCACGATCCACTTATAACCCTTTATTGGATATCTTATGGCCCAAAACTATTCCCTCTTTGACCATGAAATGACACTTCTCCCAATTTAGAACAAGTCGTGTGTCTTCACACCTTTGTAGCATACGTTCTAAATGGGAGAGACAAGAAGTGAATGAATCTCCAAAAACCGAGAAATCATCCATGAATACTTCCATAGTGTGCTCAATCATATCATGAAAGATTTCCATCATACACCTTTGAAAGGTCCCCGGTGCATTGCACAAGCCAAAAGGCATTCTCTTGTAAGCAAATGTACCATAGGGACAAGTGAATGTGGTCTTTTCTTGGTCTTTGGGATCAATGGGTATTTGGAAATAACCCGAAAATCCATCAAAGAAGCAATAGTACTTATTTCCCGCCAAACGTTCAAGCATTTGGTCCATGAAAGGCAATGGGAAATGATCTTTCCTAGTACCATCATTGAGCTTCCTATAATCAATACATACTCTCCAACCCGTGACAAGTCTAGTAGGAATAAGCTCATTAATCTCATTAGGCACAACGGTAATCCCGCCCTTCTTTGGAACACAATGAACCGGGCTAACCCATGGAGAGTCGGAAATGGGGTAAATCATGCCCGCATCAAGGAGTTTGATAACTTCCTTTTTAATGACCTCATGGATTTTTGGGTTAACCCTTATTTGGCTTTGAATGGCGGGTTTATAATCATCCTCCATAAGGATCTTGTGAGTACAAAAAGTAGGATCAATTCCCCTTATGTCAGATATCTTCCATGCTATGGCTTTCTTATGTTGCTTAAGGACTTCTACAAGTTTTTCCTTCTCATCCTCTTTCAAATCTTTAGCAATGATCACGGGTAATTGGTCTTGTCCCTCTAAGAAAGCGTACTCTAGATGGGATGGAAGGTCCTTAAGTTCAAGAGGAGGTGGGATTTTTATGAAAGGTTTCACTATGGAAGGATCATCATTGACCACTTCTTGTGGAATGGGTGAAGGAATGGGATCCTCATTGAGTAACTTTTGGATAGTGAGAATATCTTCTTCCTAATTAATGGGAGAATCATCATTACCAAGAAAGTTAGTCTCAAATTCCTCCAAGAGGAAATCACTCTCTCCAAAAGGTGTTAAGGAGGGAGCAATGGAGGCCACGGTTTCAACATGAGGCATCTCTTCACTAGTACTCTTACAAGCGTCATGAAAATGCTCATCACACACCTCATCTAGCACATCAAATATGTTAATGGTCTCACAAGGTTTAGACTCCTTAATCTCTTTCTTATCACAAACTTTCCCTAGCTTAAACACGACTTTCTCATTCTCAACTCTCATAATTAATTCTCCCTCCACCACATCTATCAAGGTACGGCCCGTTCTCAAAAACGGTCTACCAATAATCAAAGGAACTCTCGGGTCCATATCATAATCAACCACTACAAAGTCGGCCGGAAAGGTAAACTTATCCACACCTACAAACACATCCTCCGCGATACCTACGGGGTAAGCTATGGTTCGGTTGGCTAACTCAAATGTCATCCTAGTGGGAGTGAGCTCGGGAAGAGAGAGTTTTTTCCAAACCGATAAAGGCATGAGATTGATGCTTGCCCCTAGATCCGCCAAAGCCATGCAATTTTCCACCCTGGGAAAATTACAAGGTATCAAAAAGCGCCCCGGATCTCCAAGTTTTGTAGGTAAAGTCTTGAGCAACACGGCGGAACAATTCTCATTAAGGGATGTGTTAGGCAAATCCACCAATTTTTCTTTGTTGGAGAGGAGATCTTTGAACATCTTTGAAAATTTGGGCATATAAGCAAGAGCTTCCGCAAAGGAGATATTTATGTTGAGTTGCTTGAACATCCTCAAAAAGTTGGTGACTTGTATATCATCCTTGTTTTTCAATTTCTCCTTTCTCAATCTTGAAGGGTAAGGTAGATTTGGTTTAGGTGTAGGTTGAGTAGGTGGTGTAGTGGAAGATTTATCTTTGGTAGCTTCTTCATTGGGAGGTGTGGGTGGTAAAGGAGAAGTAGGTGTAGGAGGATGTGGTGGAATAGATGTAGAAGGTGTTGAAAAAGAAAGAGAAGGCACATCACAAGGTGGAACCATAGTAAGCTTAACCATAGAAGGTGCAGAAGGTAAAGGTTCTTGAGTTGTCTTTCCACTTCTTGTTGTGATAGCATTAACATTTGCCCTTGGGTTTGTTTGTGTGTTTGAAGGCAAAGCCCCTTGTTGTCTTTGATTGAATGCCATCATAAGCCTCTTAGTTTGCTCATCCATTAAAAGTTTTATTTGGTCATTCATTCTCTTTTCACTTTCACGAATTCTCCTCTCAACATACTCATGAGTCTCTTGTAGCCCATATCCTTGATTTTGAAGTGGAGGGTAACCTTGATTTGGGAAGGTTGGAAGTGGTGGATTAAATCCTTGATGTGGTGGATAAAAAGTATTTCCTTGATTTTGAATGTTGTTAGGTGCCTTGTAGTTATTCCCTTGGTATTATGGTCTTGGCCCTTGGTTCCTTTGTAGCAATTGAGGTGGATTGGGTTGAGTAATGGTGGGTGGATGGGGTGGGAAACCAGGTGGAGCAAGGTATTTTTGAGACTTGTAAGAAAGGTTGTTTTGATTGATGTTGGGTTTGAAATGTTCTCTATGTTCCTCTTGGTAAGCATAACACTCCCCTTGATAACCTTGCACCTTATCACATTGTTGATATAAATGGGGACCTCCACAAGTCTCCCATGAAAGAGTAATAGCATGCATATCATTGGTGGAATGATTTCCCAAAGAAAGCTTCATAAAGTCATTCATCATTGTTTCTAGCATCTTTTGAGTGTTTTGGATGAGTGTTTGACTTTCCTTTTGAGCTTGAGTCAATGCTTGAATACATGAAATGAGTTGAGTCTCCAATGGTTTAGAACCTCCTTCTTGAATAACATTAACTCTCTCATCAAATTGTGTGTTAGTTTGCACCATTGCTTTAGTCTCAATAATATCCCAAGCCTCTTGAATGATTTTAAGAAGAATATTTCCTCCCGCAGAAGCATTGAGTGAGTCTTGATGATGAGGTTTAAGGCCATTGTCGAAAGTAGTGATTTGGTGAACTTCATCCAATCCATGGTTAGGGCATCTCCTCAATAACTCTCTATACTCTTCCCAAGCATCACTAAAGGTTTGACTAGGTTTTTGTTGAAAGCCTATGATTAAGTTCCTCAAAGCCGTGGTCTTAGATGGAGGAAAGAACTTGTTCAATAACTTCTTAGTGAAACCATCCCATGTGGTAATGCTCTCGGGTGGTTGTGTATCTATCCAATGCTTAGCGGGACCCTCTAGTGTAAATTGCACCAATATCAACTTAATGGCATCATGGGGAACTCCATTGTACTTAATGGTGTTACAAAGAGCAAGGAACTTCTTCAAGTGATCATGTGGATTATCATTCTTGTTACCATAAAATGGTGTATTGAAACCAAGTTAATCATGGATGTCTTAAGCTCAAAGGTGTTTGCGGGAATATCGGGTATCTTGATAGCATCGGCATATCCTTGCACATTGGATTGCAAGTGCTCCATCAAAGGTAGATTATCCATGGCGGCCATAACTTCTTGAACGGGGTCGAAAGCACGATGCTCGAGATCAGCTTGATGAACGGTGTTGGTTTTACTCTTTCTCTTTTTCTTCCTTTTGGGAGGAAGGGGTTGTACACTGATAGGTGTGTAAACACCCATCCTTTTTACCACTTAATTACAATAATAACCGAGCCAAAACGTGTATTTTATGTCTTTTATGTCAGAATTATGTGTGGTTTGTTTTTTTGTTGTGATTTAGGACGAAATTGTGAAAAGTGGAGAAAACACGGCATTCACGGGCTTTTATTGAAGAAAAAAGATGAAAGATGAAGTCGAGAAGTCAAGAGTGCAAAAAGAACGGAAGTCCAAGACCAATTCTGAAGATTTATCGGAGAAAAAGTCAAAAGATGGAAGTTTACCAAAAGCCGAAGAACTCAAGTCTTATTTATTGAAGAATTAAAAGACGAGTCCAAAGAAATCCCGAGCCAAAAGTCATTAAAATCCAAGATTTAAGAAGATTAAAAGACTTAAGGACTAATGGTGCAATTAACAAAAGATTAAGAAGGGAAGGACCTAATGATGCAATTAAGAAGAAAGGAAAGAGGGGAGGAAGTTTCCTAAGCATTCCTTAACCTCCCCTATATATAGATTAGATGAGATTAGCATTTTTCTTTGTTGGCTAATAGTGACAGTTAGTTCTTCCACTTTTAATTATCTTGTCATTTATTTACTTGTCAAATTTAAATACTTGTCTTGCACCTTAACTACCATTTAATTTCAAGTAAGTTTTTCTTTTAATTTTTGTCAATCTTTATCTTTATTGTTCATCTCTCATTCTACCTTTCTTAATCTTTGATTTTTGTTGTTTATGTTTATGTTTATGTTTATGTTTATGTTTATGTTCATGTTCATGTTCTTATGTTCTTATTTTGATCAAAGTGGGTTTTGATTATCTTGATCTTTATAGTTAGTTTTGTTGTTTTGGATTGTTTGATTATCATTAATAGTTGTTTATTGATTAGTTTGATTTAATCTTGTGGTTGATTTTGCTTAAGTTTGATTAGATTCGTGCTATCTTGTGTTTCCTTGTTCTTCGGCCTTGCTGTTACTGTTTCTTTCCCAGGAAAAATCATTCCGAGTGAAGTATTGTGTTGATTGTTCCGTATCAAGATCTTGACCAAAGTACTCTATTCGGAATATTCAATATTCCGAATAGGCCAGGTATTCCGAATAGGGAGGTTATTCCGGATTGGCTACTTATTCCGCATAGGGCAGGTATTCCGCATAAGGCTGATATTCCGAATAGGGCAACTTATTCGGAATAGGGCATTATTCCGAATAGGGCAATATTCCGGATAGAGAGGTTATTCCGAATATCCAGGTTATTCCGGATAGAGCAAGATATTCCGAATAGAGGGAATATTCCGAATAGGGCAACTTATTCCGGATAAGGAGATTATTCTGGATAGGAA
This sequence comes from Glebionis coronaria, assembly GCA_025667525.1. Lineage (NCBI taxonomy): Eukaryota > Viridiplantae > Streptophyta > Magnoliopsida > Asterales > Asteraceae > Glebionis > Glebionis coronaria. The sequence continues at coordinate 240,086,500 of CM046877.1, forward strand.
AAGTATTCCGAATAGGCCAAGTATTCCGGATAGCAAGGATATTCCGAATAGGCCAGATATTCCGAATAGAGGATTATTCCGGATAGGTGACATATTCTGAGTAAGCCAAATATTCCGAATAAGGGTTTATTCCGGATAGGTAATTTTTAGTTTCTTTAATTTCAGTTTTTAATTTTCTGCTTTTTAATTTCGAGCTTTATTTTTTCCGCCTTTTTAAATACTCGCACTATTTACTTTAAATTAGACTTAGATTTACTTTACCTGCCCTTTACTTTAAAGTCTTTGCATTTTTTAATTACTACAACGACACAGACTTTTGTTTCCACCAAAAAAAACAATAGAGTCACACATAGAACCTAGATCAATTCGTTAAGACACACGACAAGGAATCTTCTTAATTAGGTAAAAACCTAGTTATCAAATGGCGCCGTTGCCGGGGTATAAAAACTAGTTAATCGGTATGAGTGCACGCCCTCGTGTGAGCATGCAACTAAAAGCGAGGAGTGAGAGAGGAGCTCTCGTTCGACTTTGAAAAGGAAGGGATTATCCTTTCCAAGGTTCAATATGAAATATCCTCAAGAAATTATAATATATGTAAGTAATACTTGGGTGGCAAGACCCCCAAAAAGCTTTCCTTCTTAGAATACACACTAGTGAACGGGGGGTTAGGTGGCGCGAAGCACTTAAGTACCTATTGACCCTTAGACGGCATTTTATAGCATGTCGCCTATCTATTCACTTGGATAGTTTGTATTCTTTGAATTCTTGCTTTTGGAAGTATTTATCTATTCTTGCCTTTAATTTACTTTGATCGATACACGAACTTAGGACCGGAACGCCCCTAAGAACGGGGTACTGCAAAAGCAATACTTATGGAAGTAGGTGTGTTAATTGTTCGTATACGTATACTTATTTACATATAATAATATAGAGAAGATATTTTTGTATTTATGGTTTTTTTAAAGAGAATATAGTATGTACGTAAAAACTGAGGAAATCCAATAATATATATTTTTGGTTGCAATCTCTTAGGAAAAAGATTGCTTTTGAGATTTTTTATTTTTTGGTTCAATTCTTTAGGAAAAGAATTGATTTTTGTGATTTTTTTAGTTTTTTTTATATTTTTATATTTTTGATTTTTTTATGTTTTTGATTTATGATACGTAAAAAAAACAACATTCACAAAGTGAGCGGATCCCAAAATCCAATGAAAACCGTCAATCGATAGTCTCTCGTAAAGTCAAAGAACCAGCAGCGGCGCCATTTGATATTTGTGTATAATTAAAGTTCGTTTTCTCGATTCTTAACCAATTGAAAGTCCTAACAAAATCGGGTTTATGATTGTTTTTGGTTGGTAAGGTTACATGGATATTCTATGTCTAATTCAAACAACACGTACAAAAAATGAAAAATACCAATCTACTTATACGTAAAACAAATTACAATTACCAAATTTTTTATTCAAATAAGGACAAAAATGTAAGAACTATGGAATTAAAGGGCTAAAAATGTAAATTCTAGAAACTACTGTGCTTAAAATGTAAAATCAGTTAACTACAAGGACTAACTATGCAAATGTAACTAACTATCAACTAATTCTAACAAACTTATGAAACTAACCAACTAATTTTTAACTAACCTGAAAACTGAAGGACTAAACCTTAACAATCCCTAAAAATTAGGAAAATTAGCTAACAATACACACAGCAACAAACTAGAAGGACCTGTATGCAATTAATGGAGAAATTAAAACTAAAACGGGCACAACAACTCAAATAAGTTGGCGAGGACTTATTACTGGACCAAATAAGCTCTAATAACTTGCAAAAGGTTTAAAATCAAGAATTACCTAGGCTTACAAAAGGAATTCACTTAAAAGCTATTAAAACTCAAGTTGGCTTATTCTAATAAGCCCATATTAAGCAAACTGGAAATCTAAACATCCACAATTTGATTTTCTTGAGAAAACTGATTAATAAGCTGACAAGGAGTATGGAATGTCTTTCCAAATGGAAAATGATCCACTGGATAAGCTGGAATATGAAATTAAGCTAAACTAGTGCTTATTTGACTTTAGTTGACCAACTTTTTCAAAAAGCTGAAAATTTCAAAACCTACTCAGGAACACTTTCTAAACACAAATGTGAAAGAAAATCAGGAAGTTTATGAAGTAGAAATGCCAGAATAAGAAATCAGTTGAGCACAATATTAAAGAAACTGACAAATGCTATGGTGCTTATTCAAATGCTTATTCCTAACTCAAATCAAGATACTGTATAAATTCCTATTACACACTTAAACTTCAGATGTTGGGTGATGGTTAGAAGCTGGTTTGAAGAAATTTCATCAAGTAATAAGCAAATGCTAAGGAATTGAAATCAAGAACTTTTTGAAAACTTATTTAGCAAAGACTGACCCAAACTATTTTTTGTGCAAATTTCCTTTTTGACTAAAAACTTGACTAGAAAACTATTGAACTTTGTTTAGAACGACTAAATGACTAAGAATGAGCAGGAATTAACCAAGTAACAACACTTAAACACAAATTGAAATCTAATCCCAAACACTAGTTAACTGATTTTTAACAAACTTTTGTGAAAGAAATTTGATCAAATGGCTAAACTGATTTAAGAATGATATCAAGCTAAGTTTAACAACCAAAAGGTAATGTAAAGAAACCAAATTCAAGCTATGAAACAAGCTAAGACTCAGAATGCACTAACTAGCTAATTAGACTGATATATTGCAAACAGAAACAAAAATTAAGCTAGTGATCAAGTACTAAACTACAATTAAGCTACTCAAACACCAAAATCAGTTCAAATGATATCTAAACACACTTGATCATGCAAGCAAACAAGTTTACACTAGGAATTAAGCAGGCAGACAGCAATTCAGTGGAACAAAAATGTAAAATCTAAAACCTTTTAGCTTAGGCCTCCGTTGATGGAGTAGAGAAGCGCTGAGCTTTCTAACCAATGCTAAACCACCACCTTAGCATTTAAATCTACCAATCAACAGCTAACATAATCATCATCACCATTGTTGAACCATTAATCTTCAAAATCAACTAAAACTGGAACTGGATGAACAGCACAAGATCAACAGCTACAAGTCTTTAACACTTATCTAATCATGATCATTTGTGATCACAAGAAGCTAACAACATCAAGAGAATAACATAATTGAAGAAGATGAACAGTAGATTTAGGGAATGAAAGTGCAATTTTATTGATTGAAGAAGGAAGTTTGTTACAAAGCTGGTAAGTAAAGTGGTTACAACTACTAACAGACTCAAGAGGTTGTCAATCTCTTGAGTTGTTAAACTAATTCCTAACTGAATTGAGAGAGAAAGGAAAAGTGTGTGTGTTTTCACACTTTCTACATTACAACAAATGAAAGCTAGCTAGGGGTATTTATAGAGTGCAGTTGAGTGTTGGTGAGGGTGAGTGACGTGTTAGAACCAATCCCTAGCTTCCACGTGGCCTAAATCTATTAATTGCAATCTGCAGTTGAAGAACACAATTGGGCTTTTCCTCTTGAATGGATTTTAGCTTAATTGGATGGTTGGAATGAGTTCGTCTCTTGATTTTAAACAGTTTTGATGTTGGAATCTTTCTCTAAAATACACTCCTCCGTTTTATTGATTCTGGGCTCGTCACTTTGTTGAAGATGACACGTGTCTCTTTCTGGTTGGGCGAGGAGTGAGCACACGGATTATTATCCAAAGTGGATAATTGGATTATTGCATGGCTTCTTCTTATTGGTTGAAAGTTGGTGAGTGGGTTTTACTGTTGAGATTTGGTATTAATTGTTGGCGGCTGTTAGTTGCCAGCTGTTGAGTGAGCTGGTGATCCAAGACCAGTTTTCCTTGAATTCTCATTGGTCCATTCTTCTCTCACACGGATTAAGCATAAATAACTTCCAAAAATGGCAGATTTAACCCCTCAACTTTGGCAGTTTGATGTTTTGAGTTCTAGTCTTCATTCTTTTGGCAAAATCAGTCCTTCAACTTGCATTCTTGAACATTTGAGCCCTTTGACTTGGTTGACTTGATAGTTAACCAGGGTTGTCTTTGATCTTTACTTTTCCAAAATTGCACTTTAGTCCTTCATCTTTTGAATATTGTCAAGATAGGTCCTTTGTCTTCAAAGTCTTGTCACTTTTGATCCTTCTTTGTCTTTTTCATCCAAATTAGCTTGATTTTCTTCTTGTTTGCTTGAAAATGTATCCTTCTTACCTATTTAAACACAAACACAAAACTTACCACATAATACTGCTTTATAGCACAAAGGTTAGGTGTTTTCCTTGTGTTTTAGGGTGATTTGTTGATTAATTGATATGAGTTTTTGCTCATATCAGCTACCTTGAACATGGTGGCACGAGTAGCTGATGCAGCACGAAAGTTGGAGATGTTGCAAGAGAGGGATGAGTTTGGAAAGGCAGAGAGACCCGACAAGAGGTATATCTCGTCATTCAGCGGTGATCATTTCAATTCATCCTATAATATCCAAATATTTATCTCTCTATATACAATTTCATCTTTCAGGCAGAAGACTGGGGATCGGTCCCAACCGGCCACTCAGCCACAGTAGAGTCAGCACAAGGGTAACGGTCAGACCCATGACCGTTCTGATTCGGATAGGCGTACCGGTAATGACCATTACCGTGGCAATGCCAACAACTCCAATAGCAGCAGGTCCCTAAACTTACTCAATTCTTATGTTATATGTTCAATTATCATGATTCTGACACTTCAGCATCTTTTACCAAGAACCATGGCAACGGGAGGGAGTAGGACCGCAGAGGTTCCCAGCCTCATCGTGCAGCTATTACTGGTATTATGTCTTACAATTTTCCGCATTGTGTTGATTGTATCCATAAACTGTGTCTCATGTATACTTTTCTTAACAGGCTCTCAGTCAGCAAGGGCACCTGTTGGAGGGTATACTCACCCTCTCTGCACAACGTGCAACCGTAGGCACCCAGGGCCATGTCACCGTGACAGCGATGCTTGCTTCAAGTGTGGTCAGTCAGGCCATCGCATGAAGGACTGCCGCAAGGGCGAGATAGAGGGCACATCTGGACATGCCGACACCAAGCCACCTCCTACTACTGGGCTGGTGTAAACGACCTCGCGCGATCAGGCTGCTAAGTCTACAAGTACAATCATTGGGATCTTGTATATGTACGGTCGAGTTGCATGTGTTTTATTTGACACGGGTGCTACTCATTCGTTCATTTCTACTGCTTTTGCCAAGAATGTTAGGATAACCCCGATGCTATTAGGAAATGTCCTAAACATTTCCACGCCCTTACGAGACTTTGTACGCGTTACACATGGGTATAAGAGTCTTCCCCTTGAGTTTGACGACAAGATTCGTCCAGTTGACGCACTTCCATTGGACATGTGCGATTTTGACATGATATTGGGCATGGACTGGCTATCCAAATATCACGCCACCATCGACTGCCATTCATATCGGGTCATCTTCGGTGATGTAAATGCACCATAGTACATTCACAATGGTTTCATACCCGGAAGGTCTGTACAAATAGTTTCAACCTTACAAGCGGCGTGCATTACTTTCGCATGGTTGCGAGGGCTATCTTGCTACTGTACATGACATGGATGCTGAATCTACATCAATCCAGAATCAGCCAATTGTGTCAGAATTTCCAGACATGTTTCTAGAAGAACTTTCGAGCGTGCCACCTGCTCGTGAAGTAGATTTTAATATCGAGCTCATCCCAGGAGCTGAGCCAATTTCCAAGGCTCCTTATCTCATAGCTCCCATCAAACTAAAGGAGTTGAAGGACCAATTATAGGAACATCTGGAATGTGGTTTTATTCGACCTAGTGCATCTCCATGGGGCGCACCGGTCTTATTCGTAAAGAAGAAGGACGGCAATGTGTCTTTGCATTGATTATCGCGAGCTCAACAAGATCACCATCAGGAATCGATATCCTTTACCACGCATTGATGATCTGTTTGACCAACTCCAAGGGGCCAAACATTTCTCCAAGATTGATCTGAGGTCGGGCTATCATCAGTTACGGGTTAAAGAGCAGGACATCGCCGAGACTGCTTTCCGTACACGTTATGGACACTACGAATTTGTAGTCATGTCATTTGGCCTTACCAACGCTCTAGCTGTTTTCATTGACTTGATGAACCGTATCTTCCATGAATTTCTGGACAGGTTCGTCATCGTATTCATTGACGACATCCTTCTATTCTCTAAGTCAAAGGAAGAGCACGAAGACCATCTTCGTAAAGTATTCTTACTCTCTATTTCAGGAAACTTACTATTTTTGGAAGCTTATTAATCCAACTTATTTCTAAATATGAAAACTTTCTATTTCAGGAAACTTACTATTTTTGGAAAAATTTTATTTTTAGAAGATAATCTATTTTTAGAAGTTAATCTATTTTTGGAAACCTTGGAAACTTTCTATTTTTAGAAACTTTCTATTTTAGGAAACCTGCTATTTTTAAAAAATTACTTATTATTACACAACAAGTATAATAATACAAGAATACCAGTTAATACTTAATCAGAATACTTAAAACACATGATAATCACAATATAACATTGAATCAGTAAAACAAGACTAAAACATACTATAATCAGTTACGTACTCAGTAAACGGAATACTTATACATGTCCCCTATTTATGTAGCATTAGTAAGATCGGAGTAGGCTTTCGTGCTGTTCTTCTTTTCTGTCCACTGGACACAAGGTACGGATTCTCCGTCCTTCAGTATGGACAATCTTTCCTTATTAGGATTCCCCGTATGCAGCCAACTGTTTTCCTAAGTATATGTTTTGATCTGTGATAGGTGTGAAAACACCCATCCTTTTTACCACTTAATTACAATAATAACCGAGCCAAACGTGTATTTTATGTCATTTATGTCGGAATTATGCATGGTTTGTGTTTCTGTTGTGATTTAGGACGAAAAGGTGAAAAGTGGAGAAAACACGGGATTTCACGGGCTTTTATCAAAGAAAAAGACGAAAGATGAAGTCGAAAGATCAAGAGTGCAAAAAGAACGGAAGTCCAAGACCAATTCTGAAGATTTATCGAAGAAAAAAGTCAAAAGACGGAAGTTTACTAAAAGCCGAAGAACTTGAGTCTTATTTATGAAGAAAATTCAAGAGAAGTTCAAAGAAATCCCGAGACAAAGTCATTAAGTCTAAGATTAACAAACAATTAAAAGAAAAAGGGCTTAAGTGTGCAAATAAGGAAAAGAGGAAAGAGGGAGGAAGCTTCCTAAGCTCCTCCCTAATCACCCCTATATATAGATTAGACTAGCTTCATTTTTCATGTTGTTGGTGGCTTGACAACCCACTCTTCCACCATTTTCATACTTGTTATTTTCATTTCTTGCACTTTAATTTCTTGTTATGCACTTTTAATTTTTTCTATTCAAGTAAGTCTTTTAATTTTGGAATCTTTTCTTTTAATCAAGTTCTTATTTTTAATCATCTTCTTCTACCTTTCTTATTTTGCTTATCTTTGATTCATGTTCATCCTTGAGTTTATTTCATCTTAATGCTTATTTGATTTATAGTTTTCTTAAAAGTATTTGTCTTTTTAAAAGTTTGATTTAAAAGTGTGCTTATTTTAAGTTGATAAGTTGTTATTCGAGCTTATTTAATCTTTTTCACATTAGATTCGTGCTAGTTTTGGTGTTAGCTTATTCCTTAGCTTATCTCCCTAGCTTAATATCGGATCCAAGAAGGTAATCGGAAAGGGTGTTAAACCCTTTTCCGATGTGTTCATTCCGACCAGCACCATCACCTTATTCCGATCTGTAGATCGGAAAAGGGTTTCCATTTATTCCGATTTGCTTCCCCATATTCCGATCGAGTGATCGGATTAGGGTTTATAGATTCCGACTGTGGCCTTTTGATTATTCCGATTGGATGTTTTTGTAGACATTCCGATTAGAGTAATTTGCAATACATTCCGATTGGCACTTTTCCATTATTCCGATTACCATTTTTCTTCTATATTCCGGTTATGTCCTTTTCATTCATTCCGATTGCAACTTTTCGATGGGATACATTCCGATCGGATTCCGATTGAATTCCGATCGGGTGTATTCCGATGGGGTGTTTTGTTTTGTTTTAGTATTTTGTTTTAGTTAAAGTGTCAATTTTTCTCGTTTTATTTTTAGTTCATTTTAATTTCGTTTTGCATTTTTATTTAATTGTCAATTTACTTTTCGTTAGTTTTAATTTTACGTATTTAATTTCTCGTCATTTAATTTCAAGGTTTTAAATATTGCACCGTTTATGTTTCACTTAGTTGTAGCTTTAATTACCCGTCATTTATTTTTAAGTCTTGCACATTTATTTTACCAAAACCAAAAATGTTATTTTCACCAAGAACAACTGATCTCGCACTTTAGATCGGTAATCAATTCGAAAAAACTTGGGACTACGAATTTTGATACGAGGTGTAAAAGCCAGGTATTAAATGGCGCCGCTGTCGGCTCTTTTCGTGAAGATTAACGGTTTTTTGTGAGAGACGCGTTGGCTTTTGGGATCCGTTCACTCGTGAACGTTATTTTTTGTATCAAAAATTTTCAAAAATCCAAAAACATTTGAAAAATCATAAAAAGCATTTCTTTTTCAAAGTTTTGCACCAAAAATATTCTTCTTGCTTGTCTATTTTTCTTCATGGATTCGTCTTGTGTACGGTGTGGGAGACCATGGCATGGTTTTCAAACATGTCAATGGTGTACTTGTGAGCGGTGTGGTTCTGATATCGATGATACACAATTTGGATTTTGTCCATTTTGCAATTCAACAAATTCGTACTTCTCCTCTTACAATACTTTCTCACCCTCTCCCGTCTATGACGATCCTTATCCTCAAAATGCACCGGATTTATCTCCATCCCCGTGGTGCTATAAGTGTGGGGGTCCTCACGAAAGTTTTCACTGTCCAACGGGGGATCATAATTACTATAATTATACCCCTTCCAGTTTTGACCAACCCCTGCAATACCCAATTGATCATCAGCCTCGTCACGGGATGAGTTACCAAGAACCAATTGACGATCTTGCTACAGCCTTTCAAGAACAAAGAAACGATCTTGCTACAGCTTTTCAAGAACAAACGAAAGAGCTTTTACACACGCTGCAAACTTGTATGGAGTCATTTTTACAGCAGCGAGATCAAACGAGTACTCATATCCCTGAGCTTATTATTAGCCCTTTAGGTATTGAGGAGAGCGATGACGATATTGAGGTTATTTTCGACGAGGAGGAATTTCGAAAGCAACGTAAGACTTCTCCCCTTCCTCCTTCGTCTATTGCTATCACACCCGAGGAGCCCTTGGCTCTCTCATAATGGAGGATGAGCATCTTGACGTTATCTCGGCAACGGATTCAGACAAATTCCTAAAATGTAGTGTCGAGGAACTTGTCGTCATTCCAGGTGAGCCCGCGGGTATTCCGGAAAATCTGTGTGATGTGCCGACTTTTGCGGAGCTTACGGACAAGTTTGCTTCGCTAGTCAATGATCACATACTCATAACTCCACATGCGGTATTTGATCCTCCCAACAAGAGTTCAACATGAGGTGAGTATGATCATTTCGTCTTCGAGCCCGAGATTGAGGAAATTATCGACCGAGAGCTAGCTCTTTTACCTCCGCTTCCTCCTACAAGCGAGGTCGATTTTTCCAACATCGATGCCGAACTTGATGAGTTGGAACGTCTTATTTTTCATAATAATGATGAACCAACTCACATGCCCAAACATCCTATTCTCGAGGAGTTACCTAATCAACACTCCTCTTCTGAGAATTACGTTTACCACATTTGTGAGGATTTACCTTATCAACAATCCCCACAAATGAATGATGGTTTCGTACTTGATCGTGATCTTTTCAAACGAGTTTCTACACTCCTTATTTACGATGATATCGACAAGATCTACTTTCATGAGGATAAATGCCTTGACCCGGGAGGTGACATTGATTATGCTATGATTGATAACAATACAGCTTTGCCGCTTGCTCAGCATCCATTGTCTTTGGGGGAGGACAATGTGCTTACTTTACCCACCCCACCTCCCGTGGACCTTGATTTCACATACTTTTCGTATGTTGAAAGGACCTTTCTACCTTTCAAGACTTATCCCCCCGCCTATCCTTTATTGATGTCCTCCGGGAACGAGGACAAGGTCTTTGATCCCGGTATTACATTCGATGCTTCCCCATGGACCATTTAATTCGGGGACGAGTCAGGCTCGTGACTCGGTTAACAAAAACAAGCGCTTTTTGGGAGGCAACCCAATTATCTATCTATTTTCACCATAAGTGTAGGGGGAGCCCCGTGGTGTTTCTTGTTTTCTTTCTTATCATGTGCAGGGATTAGAGCTTCAAAGACACACTCTTGATGACTTTTGACGAACCGTGATTTCGTGTTCCTTTTTTCCCGGTTCTATCCTAAACTCTTTTCGATTCACTATTTTATATTTTCCAATATTAAAATAGGAATCTCTTTAGTTGTCTCTTCCTTAGCGAGATTTAAACAAAGTGCACAATGTCCTAAGTGTAGGGGAGTTTACTCCCACATGCTTAAACATTGAGGACAATGTTTATATCAAGTGTAGGGGGGACTTCTATCGAAGTTAAGTGGTCTTTTCCTTGTATTTGTCCTCATTTTAACCGGAAAATCAATTTTTCGACATTTTTCAAAAATTTTGATCTATTTTGGCCTATTAGTTTTTACCTTTGTATAGTTATTTTCTTTCTTTGCTAGAATAAATTTTTAATAAATTGGTTTTAATTTTCAAACGTTGTGAATCTTTTGACTCAACCCGAGTTTACTTATCTAAGTTACTCTAGCTAGTATCCTTAACATGTTTAAGTCAAGTTTTGCTAGGCTTTTATATAGGGAGCTATAAAACGCGAAAGTCTTAACTCTCACGGGTTATGAACAAGAACTTTTCGCAAGTTCCTATAAATGATCCTAGAGAGTCGTTTATCAAGGGAACTTTAAAATGCAATTTCTAAACTTGAAAAAGTCTAAGAATTTGCAAGATCCTATAGGCGACTCGAAAACCCAAAACTTTGATTTAATAGGCTAAGCATCCACGATTCTCATTCCTTGAGATTTTAAACTGTGGAGGACGAGAGATGATAGAGTCAATTATAAGTTTGGTATTCTTTCGTGAATTTATGTGAGTTAATTATGAGCCTATTCTCCCATCGCTTGTTAATAAATTTATCTGCAATAAATAAGGTTGTACGATTTGAAAAGTTACTTAGCTTCTAGCCCAAGATCGTTTAAAAGTTGCTCGGCATGGATTAGAGTTCATATCCAAGGCATAACTTATTGAAGCGGGATGCGAAGATTGGCGAGTCCAAAAAGGTCCTAACAAGACATGAGGGCTATATTTTGTTGCTAAAAGATCCCAAGTGATGTGAAGAATCATTTATCGAAAATCAATATGAAGGATCGAGACACACGACGAAAAGCAAATACTCCCCAAAAGTCATGGAGAAGTCTATCCAAAAAGGCCCTAACAAGGTATGAGGATAAATGAAGCCAAGTCCAAAAAGGAGGCGGATCGTTGTATATCAAAGTCTAAAATAATGATTGGAGAAAAATGAAGAAGTCGTGGTCCAAGTATGAATCTCTCAAAACTTCAAGTGAAGAAATTCCTATATAAAGAGAAGACCATAATTTCATGAACGTCTCTCAAGATTTGAAGTATGAAGTCGCTGCCAAATATCGGTCCGAGAAAGGTCTCAAATCGCGAAGCGAGTTATGCAAAGATATGAACTTTATGAGGTCCCGAGAAGCAGTTTTAAAAGATTTTGTCCTTTAGCTAACTATTGATTAAATCGTTCACTTTATTTTCGGCCTAATAAACTATCGAAATAAGTCAAACAATGCATCCTTGTGATCATTCAAGACAAACAATAAAATATAAGAGATACCCCTAGGAATAAGGGAGTCTAAGTGAATAACTGGCCCACATTAGTTCGTGTTAGTTTGCTAACTTATAATAACAATGATCTCGTTTTTAAGCTTGGTTTGGAGAAAGTGAAAACTTGAGGATGATGATCATTCACAACATTTCCAAAACCCAAAGGTATGATTTTTTTTTATTTCTTTACTTTGTATGTTTATAATTTTCTATCTCTTTAATAAAGGCCAACGTGGATTGATTATGATGGAAAATGTAATCTTGCTTTGTAACTAATGCATTGCATGAGGACATTGCAATGGTTAAGTGTAGGAGATTTGATAGGTGTGAAAACACCCATCCTTTTTACCACTTAATTACAATAATAACCGAGCCAAAACGTGTATTTTATGTCATTTATGTCGGAATTATGCGTGGTTTGTGTTTTTGTTGTGATTTCGGACGAAAAGGTGAAAAGTGGAGAAAACACGGGATTTCACGGGCTTTTATCAAAGAAAAAGACGAAAGATGAAGTCGAAAGATCAAGAGTGCAAAAAGAACGGAAGTCCAAGACCAATTCTGAAGATTTATCGAAGAAAAAAGTCAAAAGACGGAAGTTTACTAAAAGCCGAAGAACTCGAGTCTTATTTATGAAGAAAATTCAAGACAAGTTCAAAGAAATCCCGAGACAAAGTCATTAAGTCCAAGATTAACAAATAATTAAAAGGAAAAAGGGCTTAAGTGTGCAAATAAGGAAAAGAGGAAAGAGGGAGGAAGCTTCCTAAGCTCCTCCCTAATCACCCCTATATATAGATTAGACTAGCTTCATTTTTCATGTTTTTGGTGGCTTGACAACCCACTCTTCCACCATTTCCATACTTGTTATTTTCATTTCTTGCACTTTAATTTCTGGTTATGCACTTTTAGTTTCTTCAATTCAAGTAAGTCTTTTAATTTTGGAATCTTTTCTTTTAATCAAGTTCTTATTTTTAATCATCTTCTTCTACCTTTCTTATTTTGCTTATCTTTGATTCATGTTCATCCTTGAGTTTATTTCATCTTAATGCTTATTTGATTTATAGTTTTCTTAAAAGTATTTGTCTTTTTAAAAGTTTGATTTAAAAGTGTGCTTATTTTAAGTTGATAAGTTGTTATTCGAGCTTATTTAATCTTTTTCACATTAGATTCATGCTAGTTTTGGTGTTAGCTTATTCCTTAGCTTATCTCCCTAGCTTAATTTTCGGATCCAAGAAGGTAATCGGAAAGGGTGTTAAACCCTTTTCCGATGTGTTCATTCCGACCAGCACCATCACCTTATTCTGATCTGTAGATCGAAAAAGGGTTTCCATTTATTCCGATTTGCTTCCCCATATTCTGATCGAGTGATCGGATTAGGGTTTATAGATTCCGGCTATGGCCTTTTGATTATTCCGATTGGTGTTTTTGTAGACATTCCGATTAGAGTAATTTGCAATACATTCCGATTGGCACTTTTCTATTATTCCGATTACCATTTTTCTTCTATATTCCGGTTATGTCCTTTTCATTCATTCTGATTGCAACTTTCCGATGGGATACATTCCGATCGGATTCCGATTGAATTTCGATCGGGTGTATTCCGACGGGGTGTTTTGTTTTGTTTTAGTATTTTGTTTTAGTTAAAGTGTCAATTTTTCTCGTTTTATTTTTAGTTCATTTTAATTTCGTTTTGCATTTTTATTTAATTGTCAATTTACTTTTTGTTAGTTTTAATTTTACGTATTTAATTTCTCGTCATTTAATTTCAAGGTTTTAAATATTGCACCGTTTATGTTTCACTTAGTTGTAGCTTTAATTACCCGTCATTTATTTTTAAGTCTTGCACATTTATTTTACCAAAACCAAAAATATTATTTTCACCAAGAACAACTGATCTCGCACTTTAGATCGGTAATCAATTCGAAAAGACTTGGGACTACGAATTTTGATACGAGGTGTAAAAGCCAGGTATTAATCTGCTTATGTTTAGTTTTAAATGCCTAAGCCATATACATGCATGACCAGTTCCACCTAGTTATGGAGGTACCATAACCATAACATTGGAGGCGCTAGTGTTATGACTTCACCATGGCGGAGTGATAGCTCGTGGCGTCTCTTTCAGCTTTTGGCCATATTATTATTATTATTATTATGTGGTGCGTATAGGTGCATCCTAGATTACATGTTTTAGCAGTATTATCAGGTGAATGAGGTATGTGCCTTGCATCTTTCACAAGGAGTTTATCCCTCCTACCCAGACTTAATTATTTAGAGGCAACCCCTCTAATTGCATGATGAGGTCACCCCCTCTAAGCATTCATGCACGTTGATACTTCATGACCTATATGGGCTTTTGGTTAACATGTAATACAGTTTTTTATAAGATAAACATAAGGCTTTTCAAACTATAAAACCAGTTTTACTAAGTTATACCAGGTTTTCCAGGACTTAATTCAATTCCGCTGCTATATGTCTTATATGCTTATATTATTCATTCTATGCTTGTATATCCATACACTGAGCGTTATGATCAGGCGTTTTCCTTTCATGTTCCCAAACGGCAGGTAATTAGGGACGTTCATATACTTTGAGGGTACGTGCCTACAGATGGAAGCTATCTGGCCTTCATTTATTAATGCATTTTCATACTTAACATTTCAGTACTTTATTTCATTTCTTGGACATTTTCTAGTCCTTTTCCATTTCGGTACTATTATTCATGTGTGATGAGCTTTTACTTAGACTGCCGATGTTTAATTCCGGCATTTGTATTTATGGTCAATAAATGTTTTTAAGACATTTACCTTGTAGGCTTTGATTACACGCCATAATTACGCGTGACCCGTCATTTACCAAAATGGGGTGTTACATTAGGATTTGCCGAATTGGAAAAATTCCCTTATCCTCCTAAACACACCCTCTGTGGGCGGTTCTTTATAGAGACCGCGGCTCCATATCGTTATGGAACCGTCGGTGGAAATAAGGAACCGCGGGCAGAAGCAACTAAAAACGGGTTTTCTAAATCTTCCCAATTGTTCCAACTACTTTTGGAATTTTTGTTTTAAGCCTTTGAACACTCCCAAAATATCTTGTGCTTTCTCTACTTAACCCTAAGCATTTTTGAATCTCTTTTTCACCTAAGCAAAATGTCTTATTTACCAAATGAAATCCTTGATTTTCCACCAAAGAACACACATTTCAAATCTCTTTTCATTCTAAGGAAATTGATTTTGGAAACTCTCCTTTTCCACCACTCCCCTTTTGTGTTCTTCTTCCATCACGTGATAAGGTCATGCATCATGGAACATATTGTCATTATTTTTAATATCAACATCTTTTCATGTCTCATATCTTTGATGAGTTGAATTACAAGATTCTCACCAATCCTTTTTTCCACCAAATTCCGCTACCACCTTGTCTTCTAATTAAGCATGTGTGTTGCTTATTAATAAGACATCTAACTTAAGCAAATTTGAGAGTTCTAGTGTAACTAGGATTAGAATTATGCTTGAGTTATAGGCTTGTGTTTCATACATATTTGTATGATCTTTATGTTCTTGTATTTCTTTCATGATTTTCAACATGATTTATCTATGTGTCTTGGATCTTGTGGTTATTGTGTTTCTTTCTTTTCTCTTA
Source organism: Glebionis coronaria (assembly GCA_025667525.1). Classification (NCBI taxonomy): domain Eukaryota; kingdom Viridiplantae; phylum Streptophyta; class Magnoliopsida; order Asterales; family Asteraceae; genus Glebionis; species Glebionis coronaria. The sequence continues at coordinate 240,102,096 of CM046877.1, forward strand.
TTTGAGTCATTTTCTTAAACTAATAAGCATTAGAATTCTCCTTGGAGATTTACACTACATGTAGCTTGATTTATGATATCTAGATAGATGACTTGCTTATATGCTACTTGCTTATATGTCTTCTTGTTTATCCTTAGGCTATATGATTAATTGCTAAGTTAATAAATGCATGCTTATTATAAAGGTTTTGCCTTTGTCAAGCAATTCCGATATACTATCTCTTAGATGTGTCTAACTCATGCATGTCCTTAAATTCTAAGTGCTAACATGTTTTACTTAGTCTTCTATTTTTAAGTAATCATGTTTCTTGCATGCCATATGTGTTAATTGCGCACCTTCTCTACACTGGTTTATTGTAGACTTTATTAGGCTTGCCTTTTCTAGATAAGTCTCTAGAGTACATTTAGCCTTGCACATTAACTCTATGGTTTTTGCTTTGATGCTTGCTTAATTGCTACTACATGCTTATGCTTACATGTTTATGTTTACATGCTTATGCTTACATGCTTATGATTACATGTTTAGGCTTACATGCTTATGCTTACATGCTTATGCTTACATGCTTATGTTTACATGCTTAAACTTACTTGCGTTTAAGTCTAGGAGTGTTGGAACTCCTACCCTTATTTTGCATGCTCAGTTGAGTTAGGTTCTACTTTGTTGAATGTTCAGTAAACCGCCATCTCCTTTGTGTTGCATATAGGGATTTACTAGGATATTTTCTTAATGTCAATCCCTCTTCTATGATTACATTAGGCATTGCATGAATTATCCTATGTGCTTACTTGATTATGTATTAGATTTTGTGCTAACTCTATCTTGTCTTCTTGAACTTCTTTTGAGTTTCTTCTCTCGTTTTCTTTCGAGATTTCACTATCACCTTCTAAGGTATAGCTTTCTTGAATTATTTTGTGAAGTTATCCTTAACTTCGTTGTTGAGTCTCTCTTGATTTACTTTAAGCATGCCTCTCTAAGTCGAGTCTCTCTCTTTTATCCTTCTAAACTAAGTCGAGTCAAGCCTCACCCTTTCCTCGTCTTGTAATTGTTCTTTGAACATTCACAATGATTGAGAAGAGCTACGAAACTTTGAGCATGTAGTTTATCGTATGCTAAACACCATCCATCTTGGTCTTTCTATTCTTTGGCTTATTTGATCTCTTTCTCTATATCATTGAGTCATCTTTTTGGTGTCGACATTCATAAGCATCCTTGCCTATAATGTCTTTGGTTTTATATTTTTCGTTCTTCTCGTTTTTGAGAGTAGATTGTGGTTAAAATTTACAATTGGATTGGGTGATTCCAACAACTCAAAGTTTTTAACATTTTGAGAGGATTTTGGTTAAATCTTGAATTTTCTTGGGTGATTCCAAAAATTCTAAGCTTTTAGCCCTTTGACATGTTACCATTACAATTAGTATGGATGTTTCTTCTCTACCTCTATTCCAACAATTGTGAACTGATCTTGTCAAGATCCTCTCCTTTTACTTGTCTTTGGATTGATAGCATCGTGTGCATACTTCTTTCTTCAATGCTTGTCATTGTTTGTGTAAACAACGTGTTTATCATCCTCATTTTCCTTTTCATCATAGTCATTCTTCCTCTCCTTTTGACTATGTGGAATTGTTTTTATTGTCCATGTCATACTCTCTTTAGTTTGGTAATTTTGCCAAGATATTAAAGCGGAGAATGTCCTCTCGACTATATTATATATTTTTATAAATTAGACATTTCTTTTCTCACTTTAGTCCTCTTTATATATTTTTTGGTGTCACCAAACTAAGTTGGGTTCTCTTTTCTATCTAATAGCCCTCTTATTTTTCTTAACTTGTCATATTTTTTACACTTCTAAAATTTAAGATTGTTTTAGCTTTCTCTTGAGTCCCTCTCTTTGTACTCGAGTTGTTTAAAACTAATTCCGCTTGGGTGACATTGCTATACATATATGATCTTTTCCACTAACTTTGTTTTGTAGGACTTTTCTAACCCTTCTTTGTAGATTGTCACTATCCCTGCTTCATTGGTGCCTCAAGCAAGGGGGAGCTCATATCAAGGGGGAGCATTTGCAAGATTTATAGTCATTACATTTGCGATTGTTGACTCACTTAAATTTCATTCATCTAACTTCTTGCAAGTAATGAATTTTGGAAACTCAAAGATAAGCATTTTATTATGCATGGAGTTGGTTAGCCTGTGTTGATTGAAGACTTCACTAGGATGAAGCAAGCTCAATATCTTTAGATGATGGGTCTACGGTTTAGATTCTTGCCTCTCAACCAACGACTACAAGGTACGGCTAGCTTTTTGGATGAATATTCTCTCGAAGTCGATTCTCCTCTTCTACATATGAAGACTACCTTTCGGATGCAAGCTCTCGTGACACAATTCTTCTCTTCCTCAAATGACGTGTTATAGATGACTACCACTTTGGATGTGTGCTCTCTTGACATTGATTCTTCTCTTCTTCAAAGACGTTGACTACCTTTTTGATTCGACAAAATGGGGAGAAGTAAGTGTAAACGAGTAACTTATACATTTTAATATGCGTTGCGGTTTACTTGTTTGTCATCATAAAAAAAGGGGAGATTGTTAGTGCAAACATTACGATGTTTAATCGAGATTATTCCTTTATGTTTTGGTGATGACAAACGTATAACTCGCATTAGATTATGTAAAATGTGTAAGGTACTCGTAATCACTCAAGCATACTTATGTATACTTCTCTCGACACCATGAAGATTGCATTCGTCATGAAGGACAAGAAGGACGTGGTTCTCTTATAGTACACGCGGTTCCTTACAGATATCGAACCGCTGGAAGGTTAAAGGACCGCGGGCAGTCAAGCCGGTTTTGGCTTATGAGAAGACTTTTGGAAGCTTCTAGAAGATGGAGGGAAACTAACAAATTCAAAATTCAAATTTTGAATTTGCTTCTAGAGGATGGAGGAAAGAAAACTAAATTCAAAATTCAAAATTTGAATTTGGGCTCCAATATGAAAAGGTGCATCCTTTTATCCAATGGGTAGTCCATCCTTTTATCCATTGGGTAAAAAGGAGCTCTCTAAGGCAAGAGTTGACTATAAATAGAAGTCAAACTTCTTCCATTTTGCTTGTGAAAAACACATACAATTCACCTTAAAAAATCCCATTCCTTATTTTCCTCCTCCTCCTCAAGTGCAATGAGAAGAACACATTCATCCTTGAAGTGTTGTGTCTACCTCAAGATCTATTGAAGATCAAACATAAGTTGTGTAGTTGTGTAGTTGTGTAGTTGTGAAGAATTATGTAGTTGTGTAGAGTTGTGTGGTTGTGTAGAGTTGTGTAGCTGTGTGGTTGTGTAGAGTTGTGTAGTTGTGAAGATCCAAATTGGTGTGTCAATTTCGAAGTTGTGTAAGTTGTGTGTAGATTGGTCCTACCTAAGATTAGGACTCGACATCTAGCCTTGTGTCGGAAAATGGTGAAGTAGACGACGTTGTGTAGATTGGTCCTACCTAAGATTAGGACTCGAGATCTAGCCTTGTGTCGGAAAATGGTGAAGTAGGCGACGTTGTGTAGATTGGTCCTACCTAAGATTAGGACTCGACATCTAGCTTAGTGTCGGAAATGTGTAAGCGACGTGTATGGTTTTCTCCGCCTTTAAAGGAGTCTTGTTGACTAGTGAAGTAACTCTCGAGTTGGGTACTCGAGGAGTAGAGTAGAGCGAAGAGGTGCTTCGTGACCAAACCACTATAAATCATTGTGTCGGTATTCTCTTTTACATTTATGTCTTTAAATTTATATCTTTAGCCTTATAGGTGTATTTGTATGTTGTTGTGTGTTGTATGCATCTCATAATCTAAACATCTAAGTTGCGGAAAAGCTAAGGCTTAGTACGTGTGTGCTTTATGTTTAGATTATGGTCAAGTGTGCATCCTTTATTCTAAACATCTTAAGTTGCAAAAAATCTAAGGCTTAGTACGTGTGTGCTTAGTGTTTATACTATTGCTTGATGTACTCTCGATTTGATGTGTTTGTGTGTTTACTTACTTGTAGTATTTATCTATCAATCAAACACATCTCATATCTAGTCACGCTTGATCGAGAATTTGATACAAATGATTGTCAAAGTTTAACATATAACAAAAGGTTAAGTCCACTGTCGGTGGTTCCTTAAATGGACACGCGGTTCCTTAGTGATAACGAACCGCGGGTATGTTTAACGAACCGCGGTCAGTGGGTTTTACCGAAATTTTTTGAAAATTAACTAGAAACTATTCAATCCCCCCCCCCCCCCCTTCTAGTTTCTACATAATGGTTGAAAGTAGGATTGTAAACGAACTGGACGGACATGAATGGAGCCTTGTTCATGTTCGTTTATTTAATTTTAACCTGGTCAAATAAATGAACACGAACATTTAAACGGATGGATTTTCTTGTTCGTTTATTAAGAAAATAAGTTGTTCATGTTCGTTTATGTTCGTTCATTAAGAAACTAAACGAACCTTAACCGCACATAAACGATCTAAAACAAATGAACGAAGAAGAAAAAACATAAAATTTATCAAAATATGCATAAATCTTGTTTTATAATTGTTATTTTATGTAAACATATTAGTTTTAAAAGTATACATGATAGATGAACATGAACAAATAAATGAACATAAACGAACATTAACGAACACATAACTGGATGTTCACGAACATAAATGAACGGACGTGACTTTTGTTCATGTTTGCTTATTTAACTAAACGAACGTAAACTTTTGTTCATGTTCATTCATTTAATAAATAAACGAACATACACGAACTTTTTACCAAACAGTTCATGAAATGTTCACTGAACGTTCAGTTCGTTTACAGCTCTAGTTGAAAGCAGTAAGAAAGATAAGGAAGTTGGGGGGTCTAGTAGTAATGACATTTATATGTCTGTTCCACTGTACTTGCATAGTAATGATACTAGCGGGGTTCCACTTATCAATTTTAAACTCGAAAGAATTGAGAATTATAAAATTTGGAAAGCTGCTATTTTATAGCTATTCACACAAAGAATAAACTTGGTTTTCAAAATGGTAAAGTTTTTAGGCCCACAGAGGCTGGTTTTTTTAAAGAACAGTGGGACATGTGTGATTATGTGGTTCTTAATTGGATTCTTGGTTGTGTGTCACAAGATGTGTTTATGGGTCAGGTTTTGTCTAATGATGCTAAAACAGTTTAGGATGAATTAGAAGAGACGTATAGTAAACAAGATGGTTTTATGATTTTTAATTTGAATTATAAGATTCATTCATACTCAGTCAGAATCCTCTATGTCCGAGTATTATCACAAGTTTAATGCTCTTTGGAGGCATTATGACACTCTTTTTAATTTTCCTGAGTGTGTGTGTGATAATTCTGATAAACTTAAGGAGCATAGTCAGCTTCTTAGGTTGATGCAGTTTCTGATGGGTCTTGATGAGGTTTATGCTCCCATTAGGAGCATAATACTTACTTCGGACCCTCTTCCTGATGTTAAGAGAGCCTTTGCTACTCTTTCCAGATATGAGTCCCATAGGGGTTCACATTCACAATGTATACCTAAAACTGGGAACTCTGCTTTTGTTTCAAGAAATAATACTAGACCTAATAATAATTGGAACAGTAATAGTAACACATAGACCATAAAGTTAATAGGCTTAATCTGGTTTGTACTAATTGTAATATGAATGGTCACACTGTGGATAGATGTTTTGAGCTTGTGGGATATCCTCCTAATTTCAAAAGGGTCTCTATTGTTAATAAAAACTTTGGTAGTAATAATTCTGCTACTAGAGTTAAGGAGAAACCTAATAGTTCATCTTATTCCTTTACTGATGAACAATATAAAAGGTTGCTGTCTTTAATTAGTGACAAATATAGGCCTAATAGCATACATGCAAATGCAGTAGGTATACATTCTGCTTTTAGTTTTTGTACTTCTAGGTTTTTTAATCAGAACATTAATATAAGAACCTATAAGTTGTATGTTGGCTGGATCATAGATTCTAGTGCTAGTCAACATATGACATATACTATAATTAATATGTTCAAAGTTGTTGATGTATCTAAACTAAATATGATTGTTGGTCATCCAGATGATTCTAAGGCTATAGTCACCCATGTGGGTAGTCTTACGATGAGTGACAAGATTGTTATTAATGATGTTTTAGTTGTGCCTGATTACGAAGTTCGTCTTCTATCTGTTCATAAGCTAAATAAAGATAGTATATTCATAGTTATTTTTTATGAAGATTCTTGTATTATTCGGGATTATGTTCTACCCCAAGTGGGGACTCGTAGTGAGAAAATGGATTGTATTTTCTTAATACAGGTAAAAGACTTGTAACTAATAATATTTCTGTATGTTATTTGTCTAAATGTATTGGCATAATAGACTTGGTCATCCTTCAGACCAAGTTTTGAACATTTTAAAATCTAAACTTGATATTGAAAATGATTTAAGTGTACATGTATGTGATGTTTGTCATAAGGCTAAACAAACTAGGGAACCCTTTCCTTTAAGTGATCCTCTAACGAAGGAGATTGGACACATGATTCATTTAGATGTTTGGGGTCCTTATAAGGTTCAAGGTAGAGAAGGTTTTAAGTATTTTCTTATTGTGGTTGATGACTTTACTAGAGTTGCCTGGTGATTCATGTCAATAAATTAAAAGATGAAGTGTTCTATAATATTACTGTTTTTTCAATATGATTAAAACTTAGTTTGAAAATTTGGTTAAAATGTTGTGAAGTTATAATGGGACTGAATTTGTTAATAATAATATGGATAAATTTTGTAAAAAAATGGAATACTTCATCAAACCTCATGTCCATACACTCCTCAACAAAATAGGGTTGCTGAGAGAAAGAATATACATTTGCTAAATGTTTCTAGAGCCCTCATGTTTCAGGGGGGACTACCTTTGAACATGTGGTATGATTGTGTTTTAAATGCTGTTTATTGATCAACAAGATTCCAAATTTAGTCTTGTCTGGAAAGTCACCTTTCGAATTAGTTTATAATGTGGAACCTAATCTCTCTTTATTAAAAACTTTATGTTGCCTATGTTTTGCATATGTTTTAAATGACACTGACAAGTTTTCATCTAGATTAGAAAACTATGTTTTTATTAGGTATTCCTATGACAAGAAAGATTATAAACTATATAACCTTGAAAGTAAAAAGATTTTCTTCTCTAAGGATCTGAAATTTTATGAAACTGTGTTTCCTTTTAGGAATGATGTTGAGAATAATTAGTATGTGATGAGTTTCAAAAATAAAAATAGTTTTAACAATATTAATCAAGATGAAAATTAGTCAATGTCAAGTGATCCCTATGATTATAAGAGAGATAGTGTATGACAACCCATAAATTTCACAAGTATAATATATGTTATGGTTAATAGAAGTAGAAAATCAATTAGAAATTTTTGCTTTTTATGCATTACTTGGTAAGATGAACTACTTCTCACAACCTGAACTACCATATCAACATATTCCTATATGTTGTAAATATAACAAATATAAAATTATAAGTAATTTAACAAGTACATTTATCAATAAGAACATTTCAAGAAATATAAGGATACCCTAAATTCTTTTAATCCCTATAAATGAATAAAGAACTCAAGGATGGTAAAAGTATGAATACATAATACATATGAACAAGTGAACAAGGAATGATAACAACGATTATACTGACATATAGAAAGTATAAAGTTACTAAAAAAATAAGTAAGTGTAAACCATACAAAGCTAAAGTACAAATAAGTGTACATAATAGTCTAGATCATCACCTGGAAACCTTTATAAACAATATTTCAAGCATTGTAATTATAATTGTAAAAAAACTATATATTTATAATCAAAAAAATATATTACTTCTAATCTACTATATAAAGAAGATTTAAGCCATCACAAAGTACTAATTTTCACTAATCTCAAGCTAATTACAAGAAAATGACCTAAAACCAAGATTAGCATATAAAATCCATTCTATAAAGAATTAAAGTCTAATCTTTTGCAGCTTGTTATCAAACTCAATTAAATATCACATTAAGGTAATACATTTGTATCAAGTTAAGTTACAAGTTCATAAAGCATAATGTACAGGTTATCAAAGCATAGGATCTTAAGCTCCCATAATTAACCCTAGATTATGATTACCCTATATAAACCCTTAAACTAAGAATGTGAAAACCATAGAATTTATAAACATATCATATAAACCCTATAATAAGTGTACATAAAGATATAAACCCTAATTACCCAAAATAGAAAGTCATTAGGCATAATGACATAGAAACCCTTATATTAAGAAATCTATATGGAATCATTACCTAGTCTTTTAGGACAAGTCTACAATAACTTATAGGACACCATTAAGGTTATAAGATTATGATGATACAATGTAAAAGTACTCTAATGCACAAGGTACAAGATTTTAATGCATGACTTGTAAATTAGGTCAAAATAGGTATGACATGTTTACTTAAACTAAGCTATCAAACCAAGTGTAAGAACTCACTGGACACTTAAAACAAAATGTATAGGATCTAAATTAAGTTTACATCAGTATCTAATTGAAGGATAAAGCCTTTTACTAATATTTAACCCTAGATCATTAGAAAACCCTAATCCACATAAGTATACTTCCCATTTTCACAACAAACCTTTGTTAAATTTCAAACCAAGGACCCAAATATCTTAAATACAATTTCTAAACTCTAATTAATCCCTAATAATTCACTAATCACTTTCCTAAGTACTTAATCACCAAAATCACAAAGCATAAGTTACAAGCCCTAGTTTTTAAACCCGATTTTGTATTTTCCCTCCAAAACTCATTTTAAACACTTTCCCTCCCATTCTAAGTTTTAAAAACAGATATTTACATGTTCTAAGATATTTTAGAAGTGGTGACAAGTAGGTACATCACCTACTAGGGTGCTACATATCACCATTCTTATGACAATGTTGTTGTGACCTATTTACAGCCACAAGTGAAGATTGGAATGAAGCTAGAGTCTAGGAACTTGAATAGAGATTCAATAGATATCCTTAGTAATTCTCCTATCTATCTTACATGTATAATACCAAGCCTTGGAACCTAAGTGTTGGAAAACTATAATTAGAGCCGTATGAACTTCATTTGAAACTCGCACCTGTTTTCTCTCAACCTCCTACCCATTCTTCATATTCACTTATATATACATCCTAGTACATCCTCCAAGACTAGAAACCAGGTCTAGAAGGAATCCATTGAAGCTTTTGAATCTTTGATAACAAGTAGTGTTCATAAGAAGTCATAAGGAGCCATTTTGGAGCTACCTAGGTAATTCTTATGTTAAGTAAGTTGATCTTGTTATATTGATATATTAGACTTTTTATACTGGCAAAATTATGTTAGAAAGATAATCTAAAAAGAGTTAAGTCATATGATCAATTTAAATGAAAGTTGTAATCTAAAGATGTCTTAAAATCCTAGATTTGTATTTTTACGTGAAATAATGAGCAATACCCCATTTCAAAAGCTATAATTCTGGTAAGATGTTGTTATTATTATTATATATGTGTTTTGAAACTTTGTTTTAAAATCTTAGATCATTTGGTACATTATTAAAGAAATTATATGATTTTTACAAGTATAGGGACTAAAATTGTCATTTTTAAACTATTTAACACTTTGGGCCAAAAGTGTCATTTTGAGAAAGTCAAAGCTATAATAATAAATGTTGGAAAATTTGAGATCCTAAGGTTAAATATTGAGGGTTGAAATTGTAAATATTAAAACTATATACTTGAGGGGTTAAAAGTGTAAATATGTTAAACTTATGAAATTAAGTGTTAAAAAGGTAATTAACCTAAATTATAAATTTAAAAGACTATTTTTGTCAATTATGAAACTAAAGGATAAAAGACATGAATATAAATGAAATATACCAACTTTTGAAGAAATTTCAAAAATATATATATATATATATATATATATATATATATATATATATATATATATATATATATATATATATATATATATTACTATGTATCATGTTAGTAGGAAATTTTGTACAAAGATGTTCTATTTCGATATTACGTTCTGACTGAGTGGTTGGGTTTACGATTTAAAGTGACCTCGCTCCTCAAACGTGTATAGAATGGCTTCTGAATATGATGGCCCGAACAATGATACAATATTATCACAATTAAAGAATACATAAATAATACACAAGAATGTTGAACTCAAAATCAAAGACTTAATACTATACCAAATATATTAAACCAGGTTGGTGTAAGATCAAGTTCTTGTTTGATAGCTCAAGTTATTTTGTGTGATATAAGCCTGACAAGATTACTGGACCTAAGGTGAGTTCATAGCCTCACTAAAGTATACTACTTTTAAATGATTTGAAAACCCGTGAGGGGGATATATGCTAAACTAGAATACAAGTATTTTTTGTATGCTTCCCAGATATAATTTTTTGACACTATGTTTACTGCTGCCTTGAAAGTATCTTTTTAATTATGAATCGTTAATCATTTCCCAGAAATGAGCGCTAATATTGTAAATAGTACTATTTGGAGACTGACATCTCATGTTTGGGGCAAGTCGCACTTGCTAGCACCTCATTGGTCAAACAGGCATACTTTATTTTGCTAAGTAGGATAGTCTGGCAGACTTCCTCGTAAGGGAAAATTGTGGGTTTTTATGTCTATTCGCGGTATCATAAGCTTAATGCATTGATTAATTTATTTACGAGCTAATAATAACGTAGCTCAGGAAAAAGGATCTTGTATTCAAATTTTTTTTTAAACCTATGAATTTACTCAACCTTTGTGTTGACTTTAAGCATATATTTCAGGTTTTGATAGCTTATAACATGGAGCAACATAGTGATGACGTGGAGAGACATATACTTGGCATTTTTTATAATTCAAACCTATTTTCTAGATCTCGTGAACCTGTAATGTACAGAGTATGTACAAATTGTTTTATTGAAATTCTCTGATTTTGAATGGTATTTTATAAAGAATAAATAAAGTTTATTTAAACACTCTTTTGAGTTGTTTTTTTATTACTGTGCTTTCATATCATGAAGTAATATTCCAAAAATATTATTCCGCTGCGTCAAGGTAAAAATGGAGGTGTTATAAAGTGGTACCAGAGCTATAGTTATAGAGAACAAGAAATTAAAATCTTAACTATAACTAAATTTCTTAAATAAATTCCAAGTGAAAATCTCCGCATCAAAACCGTGCTGCTACAAAAATTGCATGTGATAATTTGAAGTTGTGATTTTTAAATGATAATATTATGTGATACTATGATAGTATGGGTAAGTAATATACTAAATACTAATATAAATAATTTATTTTATCGACGTCTTTAGAAATATGTCTTCCTATATTCATCCCATTGTCATATCAGATTCGGATCCAGAAAATATACCTTATGAATTTACCTAAACCTTTTGTACTAGCCTTTTCTGCTAATAATTACCGTAATCCTTTATCTCCAGAAAATAATCATCAACCAAATAATATACCTATTCTGCAGTGTCAAACTTTTTCATCCCAAGCATCCAATAATATCCCAAATACCCAAAATATATTTATGGAACAAATGGAGAATATGTTCAACTATTTTAGTGAAGTGCCTCCTAAGCGTATTGAAGATTTGGAATATGAAATTGAAGGATTTAAGTATGGAAAGAAAATAATGAGGAAATGGAAAATAAATAAAATTATCTAATAAAAGTAAGTAATGAGAACTATGAGTTACGAGATAAGCAGAGGTTGCATGATGAGGAAATTACCTTAGCTCGAGTAAGAATGACAACAATGGAGAAGCTAATTGAAGATATTCAAGTACGAAACCAAGACAATATCAAAGGACTCTTAGCCATAATCAAAGATCTCAAGAAGAAGGAGTAAAGCTGCTCAAAATATTTCAACTTCTCTAAAACCCTTGTAAATATTTTAGCTTTCAGTTTTTACTTTTATGTAACAAAGAAGCATGCTTACCCATAATCAAAGTGAATTGTTAATAAATAAATGTTTCTTTTTCTTTCCTTTATTTGCATATTATTATAGAAAAGATAAATACTTGACAAAGTATAAGTCTTAAAAAGTATTATAGCAAAAGAAAGATATTATCTTAAACTAAAAAGGACTTTTCAAGTCTATTTGGTTAAAAGAAAGTATTAATCTAAATAAAGGATAAATAAACTTAGGAAATTTAAGACCAGATAATAGTTACGTAACCCTATAAACCTATTCTTTAACCCTTATATTATGTATCTTTAAATTTTTGAAAAATATGCTCATAAAGCATTGTATGTATACACATATGGAAAATGCTTAAAAAGACAAGTATATCTAAACTTCACAAAAAATTTGTCTTCCAAATTCAGAATGACACATTTAAGGACATCGATATCTTCTACCCTAAATCCCGAAGGAATTCAACAAATAATTAACGATGGAATTGTTGCAGCTATAAAAATACCGACTTTTAAGATAATGAAGAATACTACTTCAACAGAAAATTTTATAACTAGTCAGTTATATAAATTCCAAGAAACCGAAGATGTTATTAGTATCACCCATTGGATTGAAATAACTGAGATGATTTTCTCCCAAAGTTGTGCTGAGGATCATAAAGTAAAGATTATTGTTAGTAGTTTAACTACCAAAGCATTATCATGGTGGAATTACTATTATCAACTCGTTAGAATAGAAGAAGCTCAAAAGATGAAGTGGTTAGATTTTAATTACCTTATAATGACCCGATATTATCCCTCCATAGAAATCAAGAAATTTCAAAAGGAATTTTGCTATCTAGTGACACAAGGAAATGGTCTCAATGCTTATTTGAGAAAATTTCAAGAGTTAGCAGAATTATGTCCTATCACTAATTCCCAAAGAATGATGAAAGCTTTTATCAAAGGATTTCCCCAAGGATTCAAGAAAATGATTACTATCTCTAAACCCCAAAGTTTAGAAGAAGGCATCAATATTTCATAGAAATTAATGGATCACGTAATCAAGCACAATCCTGTGCAAGAATCAAATACTCTTAAACATAAACTTAGTGAAGAAGAAGAATAAGAAGAAGAATCTGCTGAAATGAAACCTAATCCTTTAAATTTTTCCTATGATCCCTATTTTCCTTACTTATATTACCCAAATCCCACTTAGTTAAAAATCCCAAAACACTAGGATACAAAAATTATGCTGGAAAGCTTCCTCTTTGTGTGAAGTGTCTACTACATCACAAAGGACTCTGCCCAGCTAAATGTCAGAATTGCTTCAAGAAAGGTCATCAAACACGATACTGTTGGAGCAAGGCTAATTTCTAAGTTTTCTTTTATTCTGTATCTTGTAAATAAATAAATGTAATAAATATATGTGAGTTTTATCAATAAAGTCTATGTGTTTTTAATTACGCCTCTTGTAAGTGTTATTTTATTTCATTATCTGGTAGTACAACTCAATTGTAATATATATGTACTTAGAATAATATTTATTTGACCTTTATGACTAAATATTTAACTCCTATCTTAACAAGATTGTAAAATCTGAACTTATGAATGTTCAAACCTGGATTTCCCTTATAAAGATAGGCAAGAACAAGTAATAGGACTTTTTAGAATTTCTTAAGACACGATGCCCTTCGGATTATTGTCAATTGTATTTTACTAATGATATATAAACTCTGACAAGATTATACCCAAAATAATATGTTGACATAGAGTACCAATATCTATAGTTATGCATTAAGAAGAATATTATCACTTATACCTATGGTTAAAGTGAGAGAATTACCCAGATATTAGAAATTCATACTCCATGTATGCATTATATTATCTTGAATTACACTTATCCTATAAAGGTATTGTTAGAATAAAACTTTATAATACAATAAGTAATGACTATTAGCTATCTACTAGATTTAAATGGTGAATTATGAGAGAACTTTATCAAGAATGATTTCAATTCTTTTCTTAGTATCGACTTTAGAAAGATATTTTCCTTATAAACCAAATTGATTTTGAAAAACAGCAATAATCAATTCAAGATTTTAATTAAACTGTGACTTATTGATTTAATTTTTTCCCAAAGAATTCAGAAATAATCATACTTCCTTCCGTATTTTGAAATTTAAAATGGACTTATCTGATTTAGTGGTACGATTTATATTTATCTTAATGATATTTATAAATTACATTACGATCTTAATGATTAGAATATAAATTAATGCTTCATAAATGTTCATTTATAATAACTTTAGTAAAAGAGATTGATTGAAGATAAAAATAAAAACAGTAAAATTTGTATTCATTGGTATATGAATGAACTATTAAAAGGAGTTTTTGAATACAGGAACTATATCTGCCTTTAGTACACTACCTTATTATTATAATCTCGGGACGAGATTTTTTAAGGGTAAGAGGCTATGACAACCCATAAATTTCACAAGTATAATATATGTTATGTTTAATAGAAGTGGAAAATCCATTAGAAATTTTTGCTTTTTATGCATTACTTGGTAAGATGAACTACTTCTCACAACCTGAACTACCATATCAACATATTCCTATATGTTGTAAATATAACAAGTATAAACTTATAAGTAATTTAACAAGTACATTTATGAATAAGAACATTTTAAGAAATATAATGATACCCTAAATTCCCTTAGAAACCCTAGAATCCCTATAAATGAATAATAAACTCAAGGATGGTAAAAGTATGAATACATAATACATATGAAGAAGTGAACAAGGAATGAGAACAAAGATTATACTAACATATAGAAATTATAAAGTTACCCAAATAATAAGTAAGTCTAAACCATACAAAGCTAAAGTACAAATAAGTGTACCTAATAGTCTAGATCATCACCTAGAAACCTTTATAAACAATATTTCAAGCAATGTAATTGTACAAAAACTATGTATCTATAATCAAAACAATATATTAATACTAATCTACTATATAAACAAGAGTTAAGCAATCACAAAGTACTAATATTCACTAATGTCAAGCTAATTACAAGAAAATGACCTAAAACCAAGATTAGCATATAAAATCCATTCTATAACGAATTAAAGTCTAATCTTTTGCAACTAATTATAAAACTCAACTAAATACCATATTAAGGTAATAAATTTGTATCAAGTTAAATAAAAAGTTCATAAAGCATAATGTACAAGTTATCAAAGCATAGGATCTTAAGCTCCCATAATTAACCTTAGATTATGATTACCCTATATAAACCCTTAAACTAAGAATGTGGAAACCATAGAAGTCATAAACATATCATATAAACCCTAGAATAAGTGTACATAAAGATATAAACCCTAATTACCCAAAACAGAAAGTCATTAGGCATAATGATATAGAAGCCCTTATATTAAGAAATCTACATGAAATCATTACCTAGTCTTTTAGGACAAGTCTACACTCACTTATAGGACTCCATTAAGGTTATAAGATTATGATAAGACAATGTACAAGTACTATAATTCACAAGGTACAAGATTTTAATGCATGACTTGTAAATTAGGTCATAATAGGTATTTTCACTCTTTAGACATGTTTACTTAAACTAAGCTATCAAACAAATTGTGAGAACTCATTGGACACTTAAAACACAATTTATAAGACCTAAATTAATTTTGCATCAGTAGATAATTGAAGGATAAAGCCTTTTACTAAGATTTAACCCTAGATCATTAGAAAACACTAATCCACATAAGTATACTTCCCATTTTCACATCAAACCTTTGTTAAACTTCAAACTAAGGACCCAAATCTCATAGATAGAATTTATAAACCCTAATAAACCCTAATCATTTGCTAATCACTTTCCTAAGTCCTTAATCACCAAAATCACAAAGCATAAGTTACAAGTCCTAGTTTTTACCCAATTTTGTATTTTCCCTTTAAAACTCATTTTAAACACTTTCCCTCCAATTACAAGTTTAAAAACCAGATATTTACATGTTCTAAGATATTTTAGAAGTGGTGACAAGTAGTTTAATCGCCTACTGGGGTGCTACACATCACCACTCTTATCACAATGTTGTCGTGACCTATTTAGAGCCACAATTGAATATTGGAATGAAGCTATAGTGTAGGAACTTCCATAGAGCTTCACTATCCTATCTATCGTACACGTATAAGACCAATCCTTGGAGCCTAAGTGTTGGAAAACTATAAATAGAGCCGTATGAACTTCATTTGAAACTCGCACCCCGTTTTCTCTTAACCTCCTATACATTCTTCATATTCACTTATATATAGGTCCTAGGACATCCCCCAAGACCAGAAACCAGGTCTAAAAGGAAGCCATTGAAGCTTTTGAAGCTTTGATAGCAAGTAGAGTTCATAATAAGTCATAAGGAGTCATTTTGGAGATACCTAGGTAATTCTTATGTTAAGTAAGATTTGATCTTGTTATAATGATATATTAGACTTTTTAAAATGAAAAATTATGTTAGAAAGATAATATAAAAAGAATTAAGTCATATGATCAATTTTTTTTTTAAAATGAAAGTTGTAATCTAAAGATGTCTTAAAACCCTAGTTTTGTATTTTACATGAAATAATGAGAAAACCCCCATTTCAAAAGCTATAACTCTGGTAAAATGTTGTTATTATGATTATAAATTTTTTTTTAAACTTTTTTTTTAAACCCTAGATCATTCGGTATATGTTTAAAGAAGTTATATGATTTTTACAACTATAGGGACTAAAACAGTCATTTTTGAAACTATTTAACATTTTAGGCCAAAAGTGTCATTTTGTGAAAGCTAAAGCTATAATAATAAATGTTGGAAAATTTGAGACCCTAAGATTAAATATTGGGGGTTGAAATTGTAAATATTAAAACTATATACTTAAGGGGTTAAAAGTGTAAATATGTTAAACTTATGAAATTAAGTGTTTAATAGGTAATTAATCTAAAATTATAAATTTAAAGGAATATTTTTGCCAATTATGAAACTAAAGGATAAAATATATGAATATAAATGAAATATACCAACTTTTGAAGAAATTTCTATATATATATATATATATATATATATATATATATATATATATATATATATATATATATATATATATATATATATATATATATATATATATATATATATATATATATATATATATATATATATATATATATATATATATATATATATATATATATATATAGACATTGCTATGTATCATGTTAGTAGAGAACATTGTACAAAGATGTTCCATCTCGATATTACGTTCAGACTGAGTGGTTGGGTTTACGATTTAAAGTGCCTCGCTCCTCAAACGTTTATAGAATGGCTTCTAAGTATGATGGCCTGAACAATGATACAGTATTATCACAATTAAAAAATACATAAATAATATACAAGAATGTTGAACTCAAAATCAAAGACCTAATACTATACCAAATATGTTAAACCAGGTTGGTGTAAGATCAAGTTCTTGTTTGTTAGCTCAAGTTATTCTATGTGATAAAAGCCTGACAAGATTACTGGACCTAAGGTGAGTTCATAGCCTAACTAAAGTATACTTCTTTTAAATGAATTGAAAACCCGTGAGGGTGATATATGCTAAACTAGAATACAAGTTTTTTTGTATGCTTCCCAGATATAATTATTGACACTATGCTTACTGATGCCTTAAAAGTCCCTTTTTTAATTATGAACCGTTAATCATTTCCTGGAAATGAGCGCTAATATTGTAAATAGTACTATTTGGAGACTGACATCTCCTGTCTGGGCAAGTCTCACTTGCTAGCACCTCAGTGGTCAAACAGGCATACTTTATTTTGCTAAGCAGGATAGTTTCGCAGACTTCCTCGTAAGGGCAAATTGTGGGTTTTTATGTCTATTCGCGGTATCATAAGCTTAGTGCATTGATTAACTGATTTTACGAGCGAATAATAACGTAGCTCGGGAAAAAAGGATCTTGTATTCAAATTATTTTTAAACTTATGAATTCACTCAACTTTTGTGTTGACTTTAAGCATATGTTTCAGGTTTTGATAACTGATAACATGGAGCAGCATAAGGATGGCGTGGAGAGATATAGACTGGGGAATTTTTATCATGCAAACCTATTTTCTAGATCTCGGGAACCTGTGATGCACATAGTTTGTACAAACTGTTTTATTGAAATTCTCTTATTTTAAATGATAATTTATAAATAATAAGTAAAGTTTATTGAAACACTCTTTTGAGTTGTTTATCTATTATTGTGCTTTCATTTCATAAAGTAATACCCCAAAAATATTATTCCGCTACGTCAAGGTAAAAATGGGGGTGTTACATAGTGGGTCTGATAGTAGTAAGGGCATAGATGATACATCGCTAGGAGGTACTGAAAATGCTAGTAATACTAGAGAGAGTGGTGTTAGTCTTAATGATAGTAAACTAGCAGAAGCCACTAGTGATGTAGATGAAAATGCAACACCATATGAGTTTGATTATGTGTCTGAGGGTGATGACAGTGATTATCAAGAGTTTAGTAATGTTTTTGAAAGTCCAGAAGTGACTTCAGACATGCAGAATGTTTTTTATCTTATGAGGTCTACTAGGAAGACTAATATGCCTAGCAAATTTAATGATTATAAATTGAATACTAGTATAAAATACAGAACAGAAAAACAGGTTAATTACTCTTCTTTAAGTGAAGAGAATAATAATTTGTATACTAGTTTAAACAAGACTGTTGAAGCATCTAAAGATGTTAGATAGCTTATGGCTATGAATGTTGAGATGGAAGCCTTAAATAGAACTGGTACTTGGGTTCTTGTTGACCTGCCTGCTGGTAGAAAACCAACTGGCTGTAAATGGGCTTATATGATGAAACATAAGTTTAATGGTGACGTTGAAAGGTTTAAAGTCAGATTAGCGGCCAAAGGGTATAATCAAAGAGAAGGGATTGATTTTGATGATACTTTTTCACCTATGGTTAAGATTGTTACTGTTAGATGTATTTTGACTTTAGCTGTTTTTAATAGTTGGCCAATATATCAGCTTGATATAAACAGTGCTTTCTTGTATGGTGATTTAGTAGAGTTTATATGTCTTTATCTGATGGATATTTTGATAGTAGTGATAAATGAGTTTGTAAACTGGCTAAGTCATTGTATGGGCTAAAACATGCACCAAGGAAGTGGAATGGAAAACTTACATCAATTTTTACTTGAAAATGATTTTATACAACATAAAAGTGATTTTTATTTGTTTATTAAAGACAAAGATGAAGTTTTTATTGCACTTCTGGTTTATGTAGATGATTTTGTTGTAATTAGAAACAACATAGATGAAATTAATAAGTTTAGGAAATTTTTGAATTCTAAATTTCTTATTAAAGATCCTGGAAAACTTAAATACTTTTTGGGTATTGAAGTTTTAGAATCCAATCGATCTTTATATCTTACTCAAAGAAAATATTGTTCAAAACTTTTGTCTGAGTTTGGTATGCTTGGTTGTAAGCCGTGTGGTACACCAATTGATGCTAAAGAAGGTATTAATAAAAAGGTTAGTGAAAGTGATGTTTTTGACAAACCTTTGCTTGGTATTAACAATTATCAAAAGTTGGTTGGTAAATTGATCTACTTAACTCATACTAGGCCTGACATTAGTTATACTGTTCATGTATAAAGTCAGTATATGCATGCTCTTATGTAGTCTCACTTAAAACTAGCTTTTAGGGTTTTAAGGTACTTGAAAAATGCTTCAGGAAAATATGTTTCATTTAATAGGAGTGATTACTTGAATCATGGCGTTTATGTTGATTCTGATTGGGCAAAATGAAAAATTACTAGAAGATCTGTGACTGGAAACTGTGTATTTTGGGGTAACAATCTTGTTTCATGGAAAAGTAAAAAACAATCAATGTTGTCTAAATCTTCTACAGAAGCAGAATTTAGAGCAATGAATAGTGCTACTTGTGAAGTGTTTGGATTATGAAAATTTTGGTTGAGCTTAATGTTAAAACTGATTTGTTTGTACCTCTAAGGTGTGATAATAGTTCTGCAATTCAAATTGTTGTAAATCTTTTATTTCATGAAAGGACTAAGCATTTGAAATAGAGCTATTTTTCTTGAGGGAAAAAGTAGCATCTGGTGTTGTGAGTACTATCAAGGTTAAGTCTGTTTATAATATAGAATATATATTTAAAAAGACTTAAGCGTTTTATAGCATATATAGAGTTGGTTTAAGGGGGAGTGTTAAAGAGAATGGTTAAATGGTAAACACAACTCACGGACTTATTCTGCAATAAAGGTAAAGTGCAGGTATGTCTTTGTGAATATATTATATATGTTTTTATCATATTTAAGTGCAAGGTGTGAAGTAGCTTTTGTGGAAAGATGAAGGGCTGCTTATGTCAAGTTGAAATAGTTTGTTAGGGTTAAAGCTGAGGATTATATAACTTGTATTTCGGCTCACTGTTTGTTTTAGCCACTTTATTTATCTCTCATTGTAAACTGTGTGTTTGTTTGTTCTTGATCTAATCTTTGGATCTTGAATCTGTTTGTTTATCTTATAAGTACGATCACAAATCCAAGTATCACATTTGAAGTGATAGCCTGAAGCATATAATAAAATAAAAGGGTGGTTGGTCGAGTTCATATTCTGGGTTTTTTGTTTGAATCTTTGATACATTTTCTTCAGTTACACACTTACACTAGTAAAAAAGTTAACTCACTGAAGATCAGGAGCGATACTAAACAATACTTAACCACTATTTAAATCAGGATGTTCAAAGACACATGTATATACATTTCATACCTCCAACCATATCATCCGGTACAACAGTTCAACTAAATTTTTGACATGTATATGCTATTTCATTGATCGGTAGACAATCATCATTTATTCATTACGTAACCGCCATAGCTAAGGAAAGAAACGATACATGTCACTGTTATTAGGCTTCGGTCGAAAAATACACGCGAGAGTGTGGTCCAATTTCCCTAAGACTAGCTTTATTCATGACTTACTTCCAATCGGTTGCAAGTACAAAACAATAAATATTCCATATAATATTACAACAAGTAGAAAACTCACCCAACCTGTTCTACGAACTGGTTGCTTTGTGATCTTAAGATGCTCTACCCAATGTGCCACATGTCTTGTTATTATTAATCATCAAATTTTTATTTATTTAAAAAAGTTTGCTTGTTTTACATAATGTAAGAGCTAATATATATTTATTTTATTTTTTATAAATAATAATTATACCGCTAATTTTAGTTTCCAATTTTTTATAAATCGATTCCAATATTGAAATATTATCATACACTTTCTCAAATATTATTAAACAAGTAATTTGTAGCTAGCGTTTTCGGACGAATGCGGATGGACGTTTTTTTATTTTCACATGACAATAAAATAAACTTGAACACTCAAAGGGGTAATTTTTTGTTAATGGAGTATGATTTTATTTCAATTATAGCATAAAAGTTAAAAAATAATAAAAAAATTAATAATAACTTTGTTGGATCAAGTAAAAATATAATAACTGAACTATTTTATATACTACATAGTACTATATTATCTCATGTGGTTCATAGCTTTTTGTTAGGTTCGTTTTGTGTTTTGTGCTTCTGTTGGAAATACGTTTTTACGTATTTAGGAAGATTCGGTCACTCCGACAATATATTAAGTAGTAGCTCGTAGTCTAGACATCGTTATTTAACAAACAAGTCCAAGCCTAGCCTACAACTTGTGTAGGCCGGCCCAAACGTGTAAGCCCAAGCCCATTACAAGGCTTGGGTGTATAAACCCTCTCCTTAGATGGAGAGGGTGGTGTGGTTTCATAATTTACACATAGTAAACATTGGTTTTCTCTCTCTAAGTGTGTGTGTAATCCACCATCTCTCTATCTCTTTCTCTCTCTAAAAACATAAGAAAGATCTATATTTCTTCAAATGGTATCAAGAGCCATGGGATGATTGTTTAGTTCTTGTGTTTGTGTTCTTGATTCTCGCCATTTTTGATCCTTTTTCACACGAACCAAAAAAAAATTTGTGTTTTTATGGGTTAATCTTGATTTACTTCATCTTATTACTTGTTATAGTGATTTGGCATTGTTATTTGGGTTAAAAACACAAAATTTTTGGTTGTTTGATTCATTTTTTGGCTTAGAATCTTGAATTGTTTGTGTTCGTGTACTGTCCGAGAAAAAAGGTAAGTTGGTATCCAGTACGATCTGAAGTTGCGATTGCATAAACCCTGGGGGTTTCTACTTGCGATCCATCGTCACGATCTGGTGTTACGATCTAACTGCGATCAGTAGTACGATCCAAGTTACGATCTTGACTTCGATAGCTCACTTAGATCCTCGCTACGATCCATAGTACGATCTCTCGTTGCGATCCATAGTACGATCACTTGTTGCGATAAGGGAGTGCGATCAGGGTACGATCGTTGGGTACGATCTGGGAGTCCGATCTAAGTGCGATCATAGGGAGTACGATCATCACTGCGATCTGAGTGCGATCATCACTGCGATCTGAGTACGATCATCACTGCGATCTGAGTACGATCATCACTACGATCTGAGTACGATCACAACTACAATCTAAGTACGATCATAGGGAGTCCGATCACCACTGCGATCTGAGTACGATCCAACATTTTTTTCAAAAACGTGTTGTAATTTTGACTTGGATTTTTTTGGTTTATCGAGGACATAATTTAGGGGATTTTAACATTATTTCTCGGTTTTTAACACACTACAACAAACACATTTACTTTCTTTCATTGATCGATCAACTTTGTAAATCTTCACTTATTAAAATGGAGTACACATCTCTTACGGATAAGTCCATCCTCTCGGGTACGGATAATCGTCCACCAATGTTGGTGAAGACTATGTATGAGGAATGGGCTTCCCGAATGGAACTTTATATGTTGAACAAGGAGAATGGACATCTAATTTGGGCATCGGTGCTCAATGGACCATTAGATTATGGTACTGTGACGGAAGGAACAACTACTCGTCCTCGCACAACGGGTGAGTTGACTGGAGATATGAAGATTCAAGATAAATGTGATAAGTATGCTACAAACATCATTCTCCAAGCCCTTCCTCCAAATGTCTACAAACTCGTCAGCAAACATAAAGTTGCCAAATATGGGATAGAATTCGTGTTCTCATGCAAGGCACCTCGTTAACTAAACAAGAACGAGAGTGTAAGCTTTATGATACTTTTGATAAGTTTGCCTATGTGCCAGGGGAGACTCTCAATGATTACTATCTGAGATTTACCCTATTGTTGAATGAGCTTAATATCTATGGCATGGCAATTCCTACCTTTCAATTGAACACCAAGTATTTAAACACTCTTCCTCCAGAATGGAAAAAATACGTGACGGATGTTAAATTGGCTAAGGACTTGCATAACACCAATGTGGATCAACTTCAAGCTTTTCTTCAACAACACGAATGCCATGTGATCGAGGCTCGGTTGTCTACACCTCAAGTTCATGATCCACTTGCAATGTATGCTTCTCAACAAAACATGGCTTATACTTATCAACAACCATCATACTTGCAGCAGCCACCACCACACATCTATCAGCAACCATCTTATCAACCACCAATGATGCCACAGCAAGAATATCAACAAAGTGTTCATCAA
Organism: Glebionis coronaria; assembly: GCA_025667525.1. Lineage (NCBI taxonomy): Eukaryota > Viridiplantae > Streptophyta > Magnoliopsida > Asterales > Asteraceae > Glebionis > Glebionis coronaria. The sequence continues at coordinate 240,125,761 of CM046877.1, forward strand.
CAATCTTTTCCACAGCAACCACAATATCAGACATCACCATCACAAGCCAACACTTCTCCATTGTGTTATACTCCTCAGCAAGGATATTTTCCAATAGAAGCACAACCAGCACAAGCTTTCTACTCTAATGAACTTCCTCCAATCCAAGCACCGGTCTTTACTCCAAATGATACACCAGCTGATGTACTAAACCATCTCACCGCCTACTTGTCAAAACTTGTTGCAACTAGAGGATTTCCACCAACAAACAATCAGCTCCGCACCTCTTCAAATCCTCGACAACAAGCTACTGTTCAAGATGGTCAAGTAACAGTGCAACCTATTCAGGGAAGGCAAAATTCATATGGACCTCCTACAAGGACTGTGAACAATCAAGCTGTGAATTCTCAAGCTAGTGGAAATGGGAGTCCTATTGGTCCTAAGAAGGTTGTGACTTGCTACAATTGCCGAGGACAAGGTCATATGGCTAGGGAATGCACTCAGCCGAAAAGGAGAAGGGATGATGCATGGTTTCGTGAGAAGATGTATATGGTTGATGCTTAGTCTAAGGGGAAGATTTTGGATTCAGAGGAGTTAGCATTTCTTGCAGACCCAGGGGCAGCAGATACTGAAGGCATTGCAGTCGTTTCTACTTCTAATGCAGCTTATCAAGCAGATGATCTTGACGCATATGATTCGGATTGTGATGACATTCACTCTGCCCAAGCTGCTCTCGTTGCTAATCTCTCTCACTACGGTTCTCATGTCATCAGTGAGGTACCAACCACATCTAACAATATTGATAATAACCAACATCAAGTTGGGCATGAAAATGACAACCTCGAACAGCATTCGGGAACTAGTAACTCAAATGATGTGGTACCCAATCCTACACATTTGAGTGAACCTCAACCAAATGCTACGACGGGTATGGAATCTTATGCTCAACATGATTTGGTAATGGTGCCTAAACATATTATTGATCAAATGCATATGGCCCTCAGACAATCCGTAGATACCAATTCCACCCTAACTGCTGAGCTTGCGTTGCATAAAGAAAAGGTCAAAGCTTTTGAAATGGTCCCTCAAGCAGAGAAAATAACATGTTCTGAATTTGACCAATTTCGTTTTGAAAAGATTGAACACTTGAAAAAAATAGAATCATTAAAAGCTAATCTTTCTAATGAATTAAAAGCAAAAGAGTCGGTTGTCAATGATTTTCAGAAACTTAAAATGGATTTCGAAACTCTCGAGTCTAAAAAGTTTGAATCGGAAATTAATGCTACCAAACTTCTTAAATTCAAAGAACAACAGCTTTTAAAACAATACGCTTCCACAGAAAAGGTTCATCTTTTGACTAAATCATTTAAAGAATTCGAACTTAAACGTCTTCAAGATTTACCACCTAATCCCGGTTATGCAAAACAAGCTCAGGAATATATTCCCGGTCTTTATGATATGACCATAATTGGCAAATCAAAAGAAGCACCTTATGTTCGTAGTACTGAGGAGACACAATCACTTGCGGATGAAACTAATTCTAAAATGCTTTCAAAATTCCATACAATTGATTATGATCAACACAACAAAGATCAATTTTCGAAAAAGACACGCATTCGCTTACAAAAGGAATTAGCAGAATTAACAGTTCTTGTGCCCTAAAGTTTGTCAAAAGAAAACCTTCCTAGTACGTCTCCTACACTTGTCAAAATGGATTTAACGAAGTTAATCCCACCGGTAAGTAAGGCGTCCGTTAACTTAAATGCGGTTCACCAACACTTAGCCGATTTTGACAAGGTCATTTTGGAACGTACGACGGCTTCGGCCATAACGGAAGGTGAATGGAACTTTGAGCACACTAGAGCTGCGTTTCGAGATGAAATTGTTCCGTTTGTAAAGAATGTTAAGGCTTGTCTTAGTAATCTTGATCAAGATTTGTTTTTGGAAATAGCAGAAGTTAGACGTGTTTTCAATGAAATGGATGATGCTTATGAAAACAGTTTACTTGAAATAGAACGGGTTTCACGCCAAAATGATCAGCTTCTGAAGCAAGTGATGTCTCATGATATAGTTTCTGTCTGTGTGAATAAAAGTGTTGATCATGATTCTATTGTACATAATGTTGAATCTGTGGATACTGTGGTAGATAGTACTTGTCACGAATCTGACGCTGAATTTTTAAAGCTTCAAGATTCATATTCTTCGCTTTCAAAACGTTTTGATGAGATTCAAACACATTGTATTTCGCTTGAATGCAAGCAACAATTTATTCAAGAAATATTTGAAACGTCATTCGAAGGTGTTAATATCGATGATGCAAACTTTGAAAAGAATTTTCGATTGAATTTACAACCAAAACAGCGTCAGCCAAGTGATAAAGTTGCTCAATCTTTGCCGATAGACATAGAGAAATCTAAGGAGCTTAACTGTGTGAACGTACTTGAGGCCGCTGAGAATCTTAAACTTGATCTAGATAATCGAGTTTCCAAGATTTTGTCCAAAGTTGATAACTTAAAACAGAAAAATACACAACTCTTCGATTTAGTAAAGCCCGCATGTGCTAATACCACTGCACAGAATCAATCATTGATTGAACAATTGAATCGAAAGTCGGTGGAAATATCTGATTTGAGGGAACAAATTTGTGATAAAAATCTGGTCTTGGCTGAGTTAAAGGAAACACTTCGTACTTTAAAAGGTAAGAATGTTGTGGATAACGCAGCCACTGTCTCAGCATCGTCCTCTAGTGCAATAATAAGGAACCTTATAGCCGTCACACCACTTAACAAGGGCCCTAGGACCAAACCATCTCAAACTTTGGTCACTAAAGATAAGGCAGAATCAAAACCAGCTTCTAATATTCCCGTGTTGCCTTCTACAGGAGTAAGCACCACTACTAAGGCTCAAAGATCTAAGCTTAAGAGAAACAAGAAGAATGATAGGATCTTGCCCCCATCTAGTAGTCAAGTGAAGAAGAAAGTAGAAGCCCATCCTAGGAATGTTATTTCTGTTTTGAATAAAAAGAATCATGTAGCTAAACCTAAAGGCTCTGCGGTTGTGCAGCGTTCTAAGCCTAGTGTGAATTCTAATTTGAAATGTTGGAATTGCAATGAATGTATGTTTTCTAGTCATCATGATTTTTGCCTTATTGACCATGTGAATGAGATGTATGCCCGGAAAAATGGATTAGCATGGAAACCGACTGGGAAAGTGTTAACCCAAGTTGGTTGGATGTGGCGCCCCACTGGTAGAACTTTCACTATAGTAGGAAATATGTGCCCTTTGACTAGGATCACTCCCACTAAAGCGAAGAAAGCTTGCCCTTTAACTAGGAGTACCAAGGCTACCAAAACACAAGCGTGTCCTTTAACTAGGAACACCGACACTACTGTAGGAACCAAGTGCCCTTTAACTAGGTCTACTCCCACTGTAGTGCCCGCGGATAATCCAAAACCTAAGAAAGTTGGAACTGTAAAACCTGTTAGTGCTAAAACTCAGATTAGAAAACGCAAGAAATCTAAGGGTCACAAACATGTTAGCAATTCTGATAATCTTATATCTGTATCTGCTAACACTCAGGAACCAATAGTTTCCAATGCATTGTCTACTGTTGTTATTGAAAACAGGTGGTCCAAATTGTTCTCTGGTATTTGGACTCTGGTTGCTCCAAGCATATGACCGGAGATCGCTCTCAGCTCAGAAATTTCGTCAGCAAGTTTCTTGGTACGGTTCGATTTGGGAATGATCATATTGCAAAGATAATGGGTTATGGTGAATATCATATTGGGAATGTTATAATTTCAAGAGTGTATTATGTGGAAGGTCTCGGTCACAACTTATTTTCTGTGGGACAATTTTGTGATGCAAACCTAGAAGTTGCTTTTCGAGAGCATACCTGTTTCATTCGTAATTTGGAAGGGGTTGATTTATTGAAAGGTACTCGAGGGAATAATTTGTATACTTTGTCTCTACAAGACATGATGGCCGCTTCTCCCGTATGTCTTCTCTCCAAAGCATCGAAGACTAAGTCATGGTTATGGCATCGACGGTTATCTCATCTTATCTTTGACGCTATTAATCACTTGGCGAAAAACGAACTTGTTCGTGGTCTTCCTAAACTTTCATTTCACAAGGATCATTTGTGTTCCGCGTGTACAATGGGGAAAAGCACTAAGAAGTCATACAAACCCAAGACTGAAGACACCAACCAAGAGAAACTTTATCTTTTGCATATGGATCTTTGTGGGCCAATACGTGTTAAAAGTCTTAGTGGCAAAAAGTACATCCTCGTCATTGTCGATGATTACTCTCGGTTTACATGGGTGAAATTTCTTAAAGCAAAAAATGAGGCACCTAAAGTCATTATCGGATTTCTCAAGATGATACAAGTGCGTCTCAACACTACTGTCCGACGCATTCGTACAGATAATGGAACCGAATTTGTGAATCAAATTTTGCGTGATTATTATGAAGAAGTTGGCATATCTCATGAAACATCCGTTGCTCGCACTCCACAACAAAATGGTGTCGTTGAAAGACGAAATCGCACACTTAGGGAAGCTGCTCGAACGATGTTAATTTACGCAAAGGCTCCATTGTTCTTATGGGCAGAAGCAGTATCTACAGCAGTGTACACCCAAAACCGGTCACTAATCCGTAAACGCCATGGTAAAACACCTTATGAGCTTCTCCATGGAAAAGTACCAGATTTATCATATCTTCATGTATTTGGTTCTCTTTGCTATCCAAATAATGATGGTGACAATTTGGGAAAACTTCAACCAAAGGCTGATATTGGTATTTTCATTGGTTACGCCCCCGCAAAGAAGGCATACCGAATCTACAACCGTAACTCTCGCAAGATCCTCGAAACTATGAATGTTGATTTTGATGAGCTGACAGCAATGGCTTCTGAGCAAAGCAGCTCTGAACCCGCACTTCATGAAATGGAACCCAGTAACATTAGTTCTGGTCTTGTCCCAAACAACCCTACTTCATCATCATTTACACCACCTTCTAGGACTGAATGGGATACGTTGTTTCAACCGTTCTTTGATGAATCCTTTACTCCTCCAACTATTGTTGCTCCAGAACCTGAGGTAATAGCTCCGGTAACCGAAGTTGTCGCTCCAGCAATCGTTGCACAATCAGACACATCTGCACCTACAATTGGTCAAGATATACCTTCAACGAGTAATTCTCAACCAACACATGTAACAACTACTCATGTCATGCCTACTGATGATGAAGAGGATGATGATGATCACGATTTGGAATTCGCTCAAATGCGTGAACTTCCATTCTTTGGTGTACCTATTCCCGACCCTAATCAAGTCGGGTCGTCCACCTTAGAGGAAGCTCCTTCTACAGTTTACTCCAATCCACGGATTCGTGAACATGACAGCAAATGGACAAAGGATCATCCTATAGATTCTATTATTGGTGACCCTAATCGTCCGGTATCCACACGAAGTCAGTTACAAGAAAGTGCATTGTTTTGTCACTTTGATGCTTTTCTCTCTGAAGTTGAACCTAAGACATGGCAACAAGCTTTTACTCAATCTTGTTGGATAGAAGCTATGCAAGAAGAACTTAACGAATTCATACGTCTTGAAGTTTGGGAACTTGTCCCATGCCCGGATCAAGTGCAGTTACTCACCTTGAAATGGGTTTACAAGGTGAAACTCGATGAGTTAGGCGGAATATTGAAGAACAAAGCTCGACTAGTAGCTCGTGGATACAAGAAATTATTGGGCGTCGACTTTATGGAATCCTTTGCACCTGTTGCCCGTTTGGAAGCTATTAGATTATTCCTCGCTTATGCAGCCCATATGAATATGATCGTCTATCAGATGGATATGAAGACGGCATTTCTTAATGGTGAACTCAAGGAAGAGGTCTATGTTCAACAGCCGGATGGTTTTGTGAATCCTAATTATCCTAATCATGTGTATAAGCTTAAGAAGGCTCTCTATGGGTTGAAGGAAGCTCCTCGCGCATGGTACAATCTTTTGTCACAATTCCTCATTACGCAAGGCTTCGCTAAAGGCAAGGTGGATCCCACGTTGTTCATTCAGAAACGAGGTAAAGATATGATTATGGTACAAATATATGTTGATGATATTATATTTGCAGCCTCGACCCAAACCTTATCGGATGAGTTTGGGACACTCATGTCTTCCAAGTTTAAGATGTCAATGATGGGCAAGGTATCATTCTTCTTAGGTCTTCAGATATCTCAGAGTCCCAGAGGCATCTTTATCAATCAATCCAAGTATGCCCTTGAATCGCTTAAGAAATATAAGATGGAATCTTGCGACCCCGTGGACACTCCAATGGTGGAGAAAACTAAGCTTGATGCATATCCACATGGAGTTGCCGTTGATCCGACACTTTATCGTGGAATGATCGGTACTCTTCTGTATATCACAGCCAGTCGACCTGATCTTCAGTTTGCTATATGTATGTGTGCCAGGTATCAAACTAGGCCTACAGCGTTACACTTAGCTACTGTTAAAAGGATCTTTCGATATCTTAAAGGAACCATTAATCGGGGACTTTGGTATTCGAAGGACTCTTCTATTGCACTAATGGCATATGCAGATGCGGATCACGCGGGTTGTCAAGATACAAGGCGTAGCACGAGAACTTTGCAACTACTAGGAGATCGACTAATCAGTTGGGCATCGAAAAGGCAGAAGAAAAGCGCTGCAATATCAAGTACGGAAGCAGAATACATAGCTATGTCCGGTTGCTGTGCTCAAATTCTTTGGATGAGATCGCAATTAACCGACTATGGTCTAGGTTTCAACAAAATTCCGATGTACTGCGACAAAAAGAGTGCAATTGCCTTATGCTGCAACAACGTTCAATTCTCCCGGTCGAAGCACATTGACATTCGCTACCACTTCATCAAGGAGCAAGTGGAAAATGGAGTAGTCGAGCTTTACTTTGTCTGATCTGAGTATCAATTGGCGGATATTTTCACGAAGGCTTTAGATCGCGCTCGAATTGAATTTTTGGCCGACAAGCTAGGAATGAGAACTTTCTCGCCTGAGACTCTAAAGGAACTAGCAGATGAAGCGAAAGAATAGTCTTGGTAAAACTATTCTCCGTATCTTTGGTGATCATCTGTATATATTGTTTATATTTCTATCCACAAAAGCAAAATACAAAAATATAAAACCATATAAAAACCATAAAAATTGAAAAATTCATTAAAATCCAAAAATATTTTTACTTTAATTTTCAAAGGCATGTCTTTTGGTACGATAATATTTACGGCCTTAGAAATGTTGATTAATATCGACACGGCGCCATAAATAGAGTTCGTACAAAAGTTGTAAATATTTCATAAAACATGCCCTTATGGCTTGTAGTTATTTCTGACTGCAACCCGGTTTTCATATTAAAGTCAAGTATTTCTTATGAAAGCTTTGGCTCACAACGGAAATTAATTTTCTCGGGCAAGGTTTACTTTAAAACCTTGTAAGGGATCAAGTTTACTTTATAACTTGGTCTCACACAAATATATGTACGTTTCAGTGCATTTATTTTTTAAAAAAAGAGAAGTCTTGTTTTTATGAAGCTATCATCTCTACAACCATAGCAATCTACAATTGGTATCTACATACTCGACGATGCGACTACTCAACCGACGACTACAACTCTTTCAATAGAACACGGGTCAACAATTGAGAGGGAGCAATTGTCAAGCATTCAGAATCTTCGATGCCGAAAGTGCCAGGTTCACAAGTTGGTGTCAAGACAACAATACCAATCGTACATGTGGTGTCAAGAGATGACTTCAGACGTGACGAGGCGACCAACATATGCTGACAAGAACCATTTGATCTTATCATATGATGTTCTCATCTATCAGGTCCAACCTTGTCAATTCTTTTCTAATATGGTGAATATGTGATCATGTTATAAATCGATATCATATCTCATACGTTTGATATCATGAAGATAAAATGGACTTGCATTTTTCTTCCCAAAATCTTTGTTAAAACTTCATTAAATCAATTGATATTAAAAACATCGATTGGGTTAATATTTTCAATATGGGGGAGAAAATGTGATTTAATATGGGATATTATCACAAATGGTTTGACTTAATGTGCTGGCTCATCCCGACATGTGCGAAATGTTTTCGAATATCGAGGCATATGTTAAGGGGGAGCAAAATGGATTTGCTATATCAAAATGGATTTTCATGGTGACATATACTTACCCAAACCTCATTTAATTCACGACGATGAAGATTGTGATGACATAAGGATGGTAGGATAGGTTAAGTCCTATGATTCTTCCAGAACCGGAGGAATCTTCCCAAGGACATTCCATAGCTAGAAATAGTAGTCCTTAGGAAAGATGGAGTAAGATTGTGAACGTAGCTGAATGCCGACCAAGTACTTAAGTTAGCACTGGAACAATCACAACAAGGTGCTAGTTATGACGTATTGGTAAGCATTGAAGGGGTTGAAGAATGAAAAAGAATTGTAAAGATAAAGGGTGTAAAGAAAGAAGCCCTCCTTACAACTTTAAGCAGAAACCGGGTCAACACATATGCTATTGAGATCATTTTAATGATTCTCGATATTGAAGACAGACATCATGGACCCAGTGATGCAATGCACAACCCATCCCAGCTAACTCAGATATCTCTCAAAAGGTATTTGTTTTAATCACACGGAGACAATACGTTATCTATCGATTTATTCACTCCGAATAAATTGGTATTGAAAAGGTGGCACTCCTCTCTAGCCTCCGATCACTAAAATCCAAAATGCACGATCGAGTCTAGAGCCATTTGAGATCATCAAATATCTCATTAGGACACACTTTCATATTTCCTTGCTTCTTCACACACTGTGAAAAGTAAGAAAGATTTTAAGAGTCCTACGCAAAATCTTCATGATCTTGCCTGAACATCCGAGTAATACGAAAGTATTTACAATGAAGATGGAAATCCTTCTTGAGCGAATATCAAAAAGCTCATGGTAGGTGACTTGTGCGATTCTTTATGAATCAAGCTTGTGATAACTGGAAAGCAACAGTGGTTTAATTCTTAACTGAACTTAAACACGTTCCAGGCCTCTACGCAAAATCTCAGTGATCTTGCCAGAACACTCAGAGTGATACCTTAGTGTTCACAGTGATGAGTGGAAATCCTTCTAGTGTTAACCTCAAACAGCACTTGGTAGGTAACTTGCAAGATTCTATACGAATCAAGCTCGTGACAACTGGAAAGCAACAATGGTGCGGTTCTTAATTGAATTTCACTTGTTCCAGGAACATGAATTGACGGCTTCAAATCATGCGGATATTATTATCCAAATGATTCACTCTTTATGTTCGCAGTCAGCTTTGGACGGTCGAATAAAGAGAACGGGTTTACCCGCGAAATCCTGTCAGGAAGTTACTTAATTGAAACTATCCGTCACGGGTACGATATCTAATATCGTCCAACGGTCTTCACCGACCGGAGGTAAAATACTACCGAATTAGAATGAAATGTTCAAAGCCATTTCATTCGTGTCTACTTATGTTGCGGCATTTGAAGACGGTGGCGTTGCGGGATCCAAGAAGAAGTCGTCCCCGCATGCTTATACTTTATGTACTTAATACCTCATCTAATTCAAGAAAGCCTAAAAGTTAAGTCTTCCGCTGTATCGAACTCTGAAGCTTTCAAGAATTACGAAGGTATAAGTATGTGGGACATGGCGTCACGAAGAGGCGAAGATCACAAGTGATGGATGCACGAGATCAAGGCAAGAGATTAATGCTCAAGATTGATATCAAAGATCACATCAGCATGTTCACTAGAAAAGAAAAAAGAAAAGAAAGACGAAGACTACGAGCTCAAGACAAGCATAGTATGCTAGGTTTATTTCATTATTGTAACTCGGGTAACGCCCTTGTTTGGAGTGACCTCCCTTAGGGGGAGATTGTTGGAAATACGTTTTTACGTATTTAGGAAGATTCGGTCACTCCGACAATATATTAAGTAGTAGCTCGTAGTCTAGACATCGTTATTTAACAAACAAGTCCAAGCCTAGCCTACAACTTGTGTAGGTCGGCCCAAACGTGTAAGCCCAAGCCCATTACAAGGCTTGGGTATATAAACCCTCTCCTTAGATGGAGAGGGTGGTGTGGTTTCATAATTTACACATAGTAAACATTGGTTTTCTCTCTCTAAGTGTGTGTGTAATCCACCATCTCTCTATCTCTTTCTCTCTCTAAAAACATAAGAAAGATTTACATTTCTTCATCTTCGATGGTTAGGTCTCTCGTGTGAGCTTTGTGAATTTTTTGTATGTGTTCTCTTTTTGGGGGTTTGTCCCATGAAGTGTTTATTTATTTTGGTAATTTATCTTGCTTTTCAGAAAAGACTACGTAGTTCTATATAAATTTTAAGTATTTTAATTAGATATTAAAAATAATATTATATGTTAAGTTGGGTTGGGGAGGGTTGTTGATAAATGATTAAAAAAGGTTAAGGTTGGTGGTATGTATTAGTTGTATAAGGCTGGGGGAGTGGGGCAACAAAATCCCACCGCCACCTCAGCTTTCTCTTTCCTCTCACTAACCCACTCAAAACTCACCTTTTAAGGTTACTAAGATAAAAAAAACCCACCACCACCTCACCTCCATCTCATCTTTCCACTATCACTTTTATTTAATTTATTTATAATATACATACTTTTATTCCATCAAATTATAAAACGATACACGCAGGTAAATACAAACATTAAAAGTATTAGGCGTATTAGCCAAGTGTTGGATTAAATCGGATCGAAGGTTTTGATGCACTTGAGATGATCTGATGTATCCCATAACTGCATGAATTTCTTCCGTGCTTCGTACCAGATCGTCCGGTTGTTGTGCTTCTCCTCGGTACCATTTGGGACTTATCGCATATTCTTTGTGTTTACGAATCATATTATGCATTCTGATGCATGCATACATCATATTAACAAGTCTTTCTTTCTTCGTCGCACGTGCTGGATTGGCGATTATGGCCCATTTCTTTTTCAAAATACCAAACGCGCGTTCCACATTCTTCCTTGCCGATTCTTGCTTCAGCTTATACAATATTCGACTGTGGTCATCGTTAGAGGGTTCTGGAATCGTCTTAACAAGTGGAGATAATTCGGGAAATATCCCGTCAGTAAGATAGTATCCAAATGGATAATTAACGCCGTTAGCCGTAAAAGGGACCTCTGGTGCTCATCCTGTTTTCAAATCGTAAAACAAAGGGGATTGATATAACACATTGATGTCGTTGTTAGACCCAGAAACACCAAATAAAGCATGCCATATCCACAAGTCTTCCGACGCAACAGCTTCCAACAAAATGAACGGATTAGATCCGTGATCACGTCTAACATATTGCCCTTTATGGGCATACGGACAACCAAACCACTCCCAGTCCGTACAGTCTATACTTCCTATCATCCCAGGGAAACCGTTCTTCCTTTCGTGATGTTGATATAGTAATTCAACATCACTCACCGTGGATTTTCTCAGATACTCTGGCCCATAAATTGCCCTTACAGCAGAACAAAAATGATCAAGACTCTCCTGTTAAGTTCTTTTAGAGATTTGCAAATATTCATCTAAAAAGGCTGGAACAATGCAGTATGCCAATTGACGAATTACAGAAGTGCATTTCACCACTTGAGCAACGCCTTCTTTTCCGATACAGTCGATATTTGCATTAAAGTAAGGATCATGTGCAGTTACAGCCGTAACTATATCGTTGAAAAGTGAACGATACATTCAGTATGTCTTCCGGAATGCACGTGCCTCGTAGATCGGGTTGTCAGTGAAAAACTCAGCAAGTAAACGATCATGGGCACCATAACGATCTCGATTAACCGGGTTTCTAGGCACTCGTTGTAGTCTATTTCGAAAAAACTCCATCGCTCTTGCTAGCAACCGGCACGAGGGCTGTTCATCAAAGTTTTTTCATCTTGGATCATTAGATCGGGGTACATAAATGTATATTCATCAATGTTTCCATTCTAAAAATTTAGAAATTATGGACAAGATGATTTTTTTTTATTGAGAAAAAAGATTAAATGAGAGATATGAAAAAAAAAGTGAAAATGAGGATTATATAGAAATAAATGGGGATGAAAAAGAAAGATTTGGGGTAGTGTGGTGAGAAACTCACTTGTAGCGAGTTTTTTTTGCCCTGCGAAGCTCAACCCACGCGTGGCTTTTTAAGGTGGGATAGTGGGGTCCCTGACAACCCACGCGTAGGTTTTTGCCACATCAACCCCACCCGTGGGTTTTTATTACCACTCCCCGGCCTAAGTGAGGAAATAAAAAAATAATATCATATATTATGTTGGGTTGAGATAGGTCGGGAATAAACATGGTCTAATTCCATGCAAACACGTATTGATATGGGCAGAGGCGGAGCTAAGGGGGGTCAAAGGGATCAGGTGACCCCCCACCGGAAAAAATTGTAGTGTGAAATTTTGTGAAAATTTAAGATATTTTTTGAATTTGACCCCTCTAAAAAGTGTCCGACTTATAAAAACTGGAAGTCAACTTCGATTTAAAGAGATTTTTGAGAGTGGCGAATCGTATTTCTTTGTTCAGATGTGTAGAAAAAAAAAAGTCACCGGAGAAGAAGATGGTAAATATGACAGAAAAATAATACTGTACAGCATTAGCATGTTTTGTTTGTCACGTGTGGTTGTAAGAAACATGCACATAAATAAAGGTTCTATCAATATTTTATAATAATATTTCATTCAGCTTATTTATATACTGTACTTTTTAACTTTTGTATTAGTCCATAGATATTATGAAAAGTTTTACATCGACCATTTTTTCATTATAAATTCACAGCTGATGCAAAAAAGAATTTTTTTTTTTACCCTCCTTCAAATATTTCCTGGCTCAGCCCCTGTATTATATGGGCTTCTTAAAACCCTAACTGGGCTTTTGATGTAAACCAATCTTTTCTTTCTAATCACGTCACGTGATATATTTGACGATTTTATAACTCTATCGACTTCCATTCAATATTCTAAAAGTGGCTGCCAACGTCTTCAATCTGCTGTTAAAAAATATACTGAGGTTTGAAGTTACTTTCAAGTATAGTTTTTAACTTTTTATAATCCACTCGTAAAACTTATAAGTTCTTGCATACTGCCGTTTTCATGTTAACGTATTTGTACAGTGTCGATGATCATGTTGTTTAAGTTTTTTTTTTCATAACCCTGGTTGCGTAAAGGTCTCCCTTTTCACGAGGTTGATGTGGCAACTTAATTGGGTTGTTTGCACCTAGCATGAATTGAACTTGATACTTCTCATATTTAAGTGACGATAGTCGTAAGTCTTTGTCACTAGGCAGCCCCGTGAGTGGTGGTTGTTTAGTTCGTAGTGTTAATTATCTGACTTTACTGCCTACCACTTTTTATATCAATAGAATCATAATTATAATGGGATGCGGGCGCTGGCCTCTGGCATGTAGATAAAATAGATGAGATTAAGATCACTCATGTCATGTGTACGTTTATGTTACTATTATCATCTACGAATTGAACCATGTTTTGTTGGTGTTGTCCCCTCAATAGTAGTCCAATGGTTAGGGGTATGTGCAACATAAAGCATAGATCATAAGTTCAAATCATGGTATGTGTTCGCTTTAATCATGGGATTAGGGGATTTACCTCTCTACGACTCGGCCACTAGAGGGTTGGTCAATTACCCTTTTAATTCATTCTGTTGGTTGCAGGAGGGAGTGGGATTGGTGGTTAGATTCTTGAAGTGATATCTGATCTCACCTTAATTAGTGATGTCATTTAACTTTAGATAGGTCACCTGCCCGCCCTCCTCGACTATAGCCATGGTTCTGGACTGCTGATAGGAACTGTTAAGTTACGGAAATCACATTCCATTGCATTTGTTTGCCCACGTTATTAGTCTTCTAATTTTGAAGCCTATGTTATTTTTCAGAACCATATTGTGGACATATTATTCAGTCGATATATAAGTATGGTAGTATGAAATAGAATTATGCTCCTACGTACGTAGTTATGTACCCTTCATTAAGTCTTTATGGTAGTTTATATGGGGAGAAATCCCTTTTGCACCTATATCATGGATTCATGGGGTTTATACTTTTAGGAGATGTCTGATAATATTTGGTTGGCCCATTAATGTTTCTTCTTCTTTTTTTCTTTCTACATTATAATCCAAGCTTTAGGATACCGGTAAGATAGACAGGTCACGTGGTATAAGTTTGAGGAGTTTACTAAGCCGGCTACAAGAGCTAGGGCATTATGGGCCTGTTTAGCATTAGTTGTTTTGATGTTTTCTTAGAGCTTTGTTTCAAAAAGAAAGGATGCAATTATGTGTCAGTTTGTGTGAGTCAAAAAGTATTTATTGTTAGCCTTTCTAATTTTGTACCACTATAAGAATATGCTGTAATTATGTGAACAAATATTACTAGACGCGTATGTTGTTTAAATGATAACAAAAAAGACAAATAGGTCAGAAGAGCAGACATTGCCTTGGTATAATGGTAAGATAATGTAACATCAAATACCGTTTTTCATGCGTTATAGTTTTTATGAGTACGAATACCCTACTTAAAGTAGAGAGGATACTTTCTTGTCTACCAAAGGTAGAAAAAGCGAGGTTCTTCTTAAAAGGATATATAAACGAAAAGGGTCGAAATATCTCGTTTAAATGGGTTGAGCTTCAACCAAAATTTGCAACACAAGAATATGTTGTAATTATATGTGACATATATTACTAGATGAAAAGAAAAAACAAGACATTGCCTTTGCGTGAATTCTTAAAGGAATATATAAACGAAAATGGTCAAAATGTTTTGTTTAAATGGGTCGAGCTTCAACCAAAATCTGCAACACTTGTTAATCGTACAAATATATAACGAAAATGGTCCAAGTGTCTCGATAATTATTAATATACAGAGTAATAACTTTATTTTTATGTTTCCCTATTATGTCATTCACATCTTATAATAACAGTCCACATCTAACTTACCAAACACTTTATCTTGAAAACAAACATACCCAATATATAGTTTTTTGGTGTAATAAACTTAATAATAGATTACGCATGGATTAGTTGGTAGTGTGTATGTAAGTAATGACGTAGTGTAAAAAGATTGTACAGTGAATTCAGCATATTATACTGTGGAAATCAATGTAACATTTAGATTTCAGAATGAAACAACCTTATATATGTTTCATGCAATGTAGGTTTACTTGAAATCATAATGTCTGAAAAGGGTTACGCATCGGCTATTGGTATTGACCTTGGAACTACATATTCTCGTGTGGGTGTTTGGCGACCTGGCAGAGTTACAATAATACCCAACGATCAGGGTAACAGAACAATGCCATCTTGTGTTACTTTCACGGAATCTGGCCTTCTAATAGGTGAAGCTGCCATGAACCACGCCGTCATGAACCCCAATTGCAAAATTTATGGTACGTGATATAAACAGTTTTTAGAGTGTCAGAGATTGCTTATCTAATTTTTGTAATTAAAAGTAACTTGTTTTAGACTTTTAGTATATGTACCTTAAACTACGATTTACAATAGTTATAAGCAGTTAAGTAGTTTTGATATTCAAAACAGAACGCCCCCTTAGTAATTGATCATCAACTTTTAATTGTTACATACTCAACATAATTCTTAACTTCACTTTTCAGATGCAAAAAGTTTAATAGGAAGGAAATTCAGTGATGCTAAAGTTCAAGAAGAAAATACATTTTTTGCTGTAGCAATTTTATCTATGTTTCTTAAGAAACTTAAAGAAGCCGCAGAGGCATACCTTGGAAAAACCGTGAAAGATGCAGTTGTCACTGTGCCAGCTTATTTTGATGATTCTCAACGCCAAGCGACAAAAGATGCTGGTCGTGTTGCTGGATTTAATGTTCTGCAAATAATTAATGAACCGACATCAGCTGCAATCGCGTATGGACTAGACATGGGGAATGATATAACTCGTGACACAAATGTGCTCATATTCGATTTAGGTGGGGGAACATTTGACGTCTCTCTTGTTACAATTGATGAGAAGGGTGAGATAAAAGTGAAAGCTGTAGCAGGTGACACTCATTTGGTAGGTCAAGACTTTGATAATGAAATGGTAGAACATATTGTCGAAAAGTTCAACAGGAGGCACAAAACAAATGTATGTGAGAACTCTAGAGCAATAGGGCGGATAAGGGTAGCTTGCGAAAAGGCGAAACGTGTTCTCTCTTCAACTACTCAAACATATATTGAAATCGAAGGTTTGCATAAGGGTATTGATTTTTGTATGCGATTTAGTCGTCCGATGTTTGAAAATCTTTATGCAGACTTCTTTAGCAAGTGTATACAAACAGTGGAGAAATGTTTAAGTGATGCGGCAATGAATAAGAGCGACGTAGATGAGGTAGTACTCGTTGGTGGGTCAACAAGGATACCCAAGGTACAACAATTGTTACAAGAATTCTTTGATGGAAAAGAGCTTTCTAAGAGGATCCATGTTGATGAAGTTGTTGTGTATGGGGCAGCAGTTCTTGCTGCAAAGTTAAGTGGTGAAACAAGCAGGGACGGAACTAGGGTGGGTCCTGGGGGGTCCTGGGACACCCATGGATTTTTGTCGCGCATTGTTAAATTTGTTAAAAAAACTTCGATTTTGTTAGATTTGTGCTAAATGCACCTGGTCCCTAAAAACGTTGTTTGTAGCATTGTATAATTTATTGTAAGTGCACCTGGTCGTTTGGTCTTCTGGTTCCGTCCGAAACAAGATAAAGTGAAGAATTTGGTGTTGAAGGATGTAGTCCCACTCTCTTGATGTAAAACTTCACGATGGCTCTTTCTCTGCCCCATCATTGCAAAACTTGTCTAAGTAACATTCACTTGTGGGAAATAGATTGCAGTTTCATGTTATTATTGGTCTTCTGTTCGACTCTGAGCATAAATGGTCAAATGATACTACTATATATATGTCATTCCGATAATTTATTTTCAATCGTAGATTTTCACATCATTGATACCTGATTATATACGTATATAAAAAGTAATCGGATTATCAGTTTTATAGTTCCACACATCCCTTGCATCTTTTTTGAGAGCCTGCATTCCCGTTGCATATTTGCGCAGATCAGATTATTCCACTATAGGCTAATCATTCAGAGCAGGCCGTCCTCGAGGGTGGGCGATCACCGAGCACCCCCAAATTTATTAGGGCCCCAAAGTATGCCAAGCAGAGGCGGAGCCACGGGAGGGGCACGTCGTGCCCCCCCTCCGGAAAATTTTGCAGTGCAATTTTTTGGTGTTTTTGATATATTTTCAAGATGTGCCCCTCTTATAAAGTGTCTGAAATGATTTAATCGAAAGAAATAATGGGGAAGAAAGAAAAGAAAGAATGGGGAAGAAGATATACGTATTAAAGAAGATGACTTATAAAATAGTAGTACTAATAAAATATAACAGCCTTATATTCGAGAAGGAAAAAGTATACAAGTAACTTTTGTTTTGGATTTGGAAATCACGTGGGCTGACCGGCTTATAGCATATGTGTTCACTTTCAAAGTGTTCTTTTTTTTATTTTTCATATAAAATCTTTTTACCAAATCCTTCTACTTATCTTGCTACACATATAATCATATAATATTTATTTTTTATATTTATTATCTATTCAGATCTTAACCTTCAATTTCGCCACATGTCAAAATCTAATGTATAGGAAGATTTTTAGAAGGTTTTTTTTAGGAAGAATTAGCATTTTTGTTTTCATATTTATGTAATTTGATTATTTTATATAATTGGCTAAATATACGAATGAGATCAAATCTAGTTTGCAAATAGCACTTTTGTTTATTTTTATTTAGCTTAGGCCTGTGACGATAATGACCGGGTTCGATCTAAAAAAGTATTCGTTACAGTAGCTTTTTTTTTCTTTCGCAATCTAAAACGATTTTTTTTACATCAGAACGACCTACACTATAAATATTTTACACAAACACTTACGCAACTAGATCGCATAGACTGCTACTTCCCTCCTACGACCGAGTTACAACTTGATCGCCACAACGGTGCGACCGGGTTCGACAACAGGCGACTGAGTCGTTGCGACTAGGTTAAAAAAAAAAAATTTTGCCCTCTCTCAAAATATTTTCTGGCTCCGCCCCTGATGCCAAGAGGAGCATATGAATGTTAACTTTGATAATTTTAGTATACGAGTTACTTTTAAATTTTGCCTTATTTTTTACAAGTTACACGTTTGTGGTCACCAAAACATAAAGAGATTATATATATATATATATATATATATATATATATATATATATATATATATATATATATATATATATATATATATATATATATATATATATATATATATATATATATATATATATATATTAAATATCGTAATAATTGCACTAACAAATCTGCTCCGACTTCAATCATTATAGTCGGGTATTTACAATCATGTCTTGTAAAAATGACCATGTAACCTTTTGGACAGTTTGTCCATTTTCAATGCATACAATCATTATGGTCGTAAGGGTAGGTTTACGTAAAAGTGTAATTAATGGCAACAAATGGTTTTGCACGGTATTGACCTTGGAAACTTACTCTTGTGTGGTTGTTTGGTGAGTGGACAACGTTCACATCATGCCTAACAGAACTAGCATTCTTGTGTTTCTTTTACACACTCTGAACGTTTAATAGGTGAGTCGCCATGAACCCAAAATTACACAATCTGTGGTTTTCTTTTACCCTTAAGGGCGTGTTAGAGATTTCTTGTTCCATTTTTATAGATTTGGATAACCTGTTTTGAGATGTTTGGGATTACTTTTTCCAACTGCTTATGTAGTACTCATGAAGGACATAGGCTATTTTTAATAAGAACTTTTAACTGTATATCATGTGGTGTTTTTCATCGTTTTCATCATGTTTTATTTCGCTGTTCAAACTTTTCTCGCATGCATGAATTCAGCCAATAAATTTTTGATAAGTGCTTAAGAAACAATGTTAAAATGATGTATCTGCCAAAAAACAATCAGAACAACCTATTCAAATTGCTCAAACATAAGTTTAAAATTTCATAAATAATTTGTTCTTTTTTTGCCAACAACAAATGCATTAACATAACAATGCCTGCTACAACTACATTTTGGAAGATGAAATCATCTGGTGTAACAAGACCCAGATCTACCAAAAAGATAACCATGAAAACACTAGTTATCTGGACTGGTGAGGAACTCTCATATACAACCACCGCATCTCCTTGGGGTATCGCCTTGTTTTTACCAAAGTTCGCGCATTTTATCCACCACATCAAAACTGCTCCTAGACTCCACACCGGTTGTACTATCATGGAACCTGCCAGCAACAAAATTGGAAGGGTGATGAGACCTTGTATGATTCTTGAGTTAACACTAGGGATGGCAAGATTGGTGGCTCAAAAAAAAGTTTGCGTTGAAGTGGGTCAAATTCTAGTAAAAGTCGAACCAGATGTGAGCCGACTATTATAAATTATTTATGTGTCAGGTATCACTGAAAAAGTAGACTTCAGGCGATTTTTAAACCTTCGACTTTTTTGCTAAATACTCCCTCCGTCCCTAAATAAAAGTCCACTTTGACTTTTTGCAGTCTTTCTTTTTCAACTTCGATCTTAAATATTTATGTTTGTGCTAGATAATACTTGATGCAAAATATATGGATGGATTGGGTTTTAAATATATTTTAATCGCTATAATTTTCATTACGTATTATATAACACAAAAAGCAATATTTAAGGTCAAAATTGAACAAAGAAGACCGTAAAAAGTCAAAGCGGACATTCATAGTCAAATGGATCAAAATCGGCAACTTTGTTTGTGAACGATAACTAGATAAAATCCATCGGTTGAAAGAAAGAAAATAATAAATGGAACCTACCGCAATACTCAGACTGGGGATTCATCCGATATTCACACACTAAAATGATAGCGTTTATAAAGAACTAACAAATTATTAAGCTTAATACTAGCTCTTACCTCTTATGCTGGGCTGTTTCTGAAAAAGGTATGATCAAGAGCTTCTCGAGCAGTGATACGCTCTGCAGGATCAAACTTCAGTAACCCATGCAGTAGATCAACAATAGATGATCTTGTACCTCCAACTGAAACACACTGCGATATCATATTCTGCATTGTAAGAGGGCACAGAGTTAATTTGTAAGGCCCAGAGATGGAATGCATAATGAATTTAAAGTCCTTTCTTGTTCCAACAGAAGAGTATTGCATATTTTATTTTTTCTTAAATGAAAAGATGTTTAGATGGAGGGAAAAAAAATAGAAAAGGGTGAAACGGTATTTTCTATTTTTCTATTTAAAAGTGGAGAATGAGAATTTCTCTTTCTTTGAAAAATATTGTAAGATGTTTACTTTGGTTTCCATGTGACGAGTTGATCATCAAACTTTGTATTTTTATTTTTTTTTCGATGATGCTATGAGTAACAAAGAAACTTATTCATCTACATTAAACGTAGTGCTTATGTTCAAAAAAAATTTAGTGCTTTTTCGTTATAAGAACATAGCTTGTTAAAGAATACTTAAAACATGGTTTTTAAAAATCTATAGCATATAAAAAGGAAACTGGAAGAAGGGAACCTTCAGCCGGTCTAGCTTCCTCACTGCGCGAATACTCTCCCGAGATATCGCACCCTCAGGCCAGTTCAATCTTGATCGTCTGAAGTACTTCTCCGCTCCCCGACTGTGATAACAAGTAAAAAGAAAAAGACTGATTATTTTTGTTTCTGTCAACGTGCATACCGACTGAAATAAAAGTAAAACAAGTAATACATTATTGATGGGATTTTGTTCTAGATCTTTCACTGTGCTTAACCAAATGAAATCTGAACACAAGAACTGTCTTTCAACCACCAACAACTTAGAAGCCCAATTCATATGACTTCATAAACATTATTTACAAATCATAACCTTGATCTCTGACTTTATATAATATTTATTTCAGGTAGAAGAAAAAAAAAAAGAAGCGAGTATTTGAGGAGATTGATGTTTGATTATGTTTCTCTTTCTTTAGCTTGATTGCCAAATGTGCATTTACATCGTTATCAAGCAAAAAGCTTTATTGTTCTACATGACATAAAGTTGAAACAAATAAGCTAAAATCAAACCAAAGTAGACCACTTACTCAGCTTTCCGAACCATATGCTCTGGTAAAGGCCCCAGTACCCTCTCCATCATTGCCAGATGTTCTAAGTTCTCATGAGTCTGAAACAAAGCTTCACCCTGAAAGAGTACATCAAGTGTTTTAATCACTAAGAATAACATGTTATGGCTTTATTGCACGTGATTACATAACCTGAAACAGGAAGAAGAAAAGAGAACAAACCGAGCATAGTTCAACAAGTATGCAGCCAACACTCCACATATCACACGGGTAGCTCCATCCAAGGCCTGAAAGGATAATAAACCCACATATGAAAAAAGCAAAATGAAATGCAGACGACTTTCTTATACACCAATAGCTCAATCTAACAAATAGTAATCTACAGCGTTTTAACATATTAGAGTTACAGAGATCTATCAGCTCAAATGACTAGAGAAGCCACTTAGAAGACTCAAATTGCAACTTATAAGGCAGTCACGCATATAAAAGATAACTTGCAGGCTGCATAACATAAAGTATAACATAAGAGACACATGCTCATGCCTATCAACAAAAGGAACCAAAAAGATTATTCTTCTCTCTATGAAATATAGTACAAGACACTACTAAAATGGAAATGTTTCATAGTTTCAACTCATCTACCTACGCCGCAAGGTGCCACCTCGTGTATATACATAAACAAAATCAAGAAGTCTCTGCTTGCCAACAACTAGTTACCTAGAATAACCTCAGGTGCTCGGTAGTGTCTTGTAGAGACAATGGAGCTATGCTTTTGATTATCATAAGCAGTACTGCCAAAATCAATCAACTTAATCTCACTCGACTTTGGCAAACATCTAAAATGCGATTCTTCCTGTGAAGTCCTCTGCAACATTTCAAGAAATCACTTTAAAATATTTTGAACCAATACACCAGCTGTAAAATGGTTCAAAGTTTCAAACAGCAGCAGTTATTTACCTTGTAGCCAGGAAGCTTCAAGTAATCAGAGGATACAAGAAGTATATTTTCCGGCTTCAGATCAGTATGGATTAGGTGTAAACTATGCATATCTGCCAAGTATGATAAATAACAAAGATATGTTACCCAAAAAATTGTAATAATTCTTAGTTACCCACTATTGACCAAAAAAATGAAGAGTTCCCTCTCGAGCCAGTTAGAATATGAACATGACGAATGAGAGATACAGTAAGGCCAAGAATAATCTACACACAGGCTACAGATTCCAAAAGCTGACGTCCAATTTCACGAACAAGATCCACAGGGAATGGGCAGTATTTATTTCTCTTTAGAAAATCAAATAAACTTGGTCCAAGCTTCTCAAAAACCTGATCACCAGTGAAATGCGTTCAAAGGAGATTGTGTATTTAGTGATAGTGCTATGAATGAAGATCACATGCAGAGAACAATCTTAAAAGCCTCTGTACATTTATATTCTAACAAGCATCAGATTAACTAACAAAACACATCAGCACGTAAAATAATGGAAGTAAAGGAAATTTCAAAAACAGCGAGAAGCTAGATTCCTAGATCATGTAGAGAAATATATAAAATTGCATACATTTACAGGATCGGCAAACGGAAGAAACACCAGAACCAAGTTATTAAGAGACTTACTATGCAAATATGATTGCGATAATCAAACCAATTCCGGATCTGCACACAGCTGCACAAATATTTAAGCAGAAAGATTAAACAATATCCAAATGAACCATAAAAGCCAAACACGGGGTGAAAGAAACATACCGTGATCTGCCTTTATCATTCTTGGCAAGTTGTTCAAGTACATCAACTTCAATCATTGCCGCATCCCGATACTTTCTTATGCTTCGGACTACCTTGATTGCTACATATTCTCGAGTTTGACGATCCCAACATTCCAAAACTCGACCAAATGTGCCTACAGCACTAGCAATTTGCTGATACCCACAAAAGAAGAAGATTCATAAAAAATATAAGATTTTGCAGACAGCTGACACTTTACTGCTAACCTTCACCCATCTTGCTCAGTATTTTATCTGAATTAGAAGATAAAAGAGAACCAATAATCAGTTGCTAGATAACTAATAAAAATTAATAAACAAAGAGTCGGAAACGGAGCATGTCATGACAATACTGTACTGATGGACCGAAGCAAAATAACAGAACTCTTATGAGCATACGATTTGTCACGACATGCGACTGTCAATTCCGGACTGGCTCAAGCGGCAGTATACCAACCAAAAAAAAATTAAGAAATTGCATGAGTGATGGTTTAAGCATTCTCATTTGCATGTGATCGTTTCACCTCAAACTCCTTTACTAGAGGGAAACTAGCCGAGTCGCTCGTAGAAAGCTAGGGATCGGATCGGTAAAAAGATCGAACAAGCCAAAAGCCTAAACGAGCTCGAGCCTAAATTATAGCTCATTTGATAATCGAGCCCGACTGCCCGAACATTATATACAAAGCTCGGCCATGCTCGAGCTCAAGATAAACAAGCTCGAACAACTAGGTTCAAAACGCCAAGCTTTATTTTTTATAAGCGCGTCACAAACGAATTGAGCTCGAGCTTTATATATAATACCACGAGCCGAGCTAAAGTTCTGGCAGACTTGCGCTCGGCTCAGCTAGTTTCAACCCCTACCCTTTACTATCTTAGTATATGTATACTACTTTCTAAGTCGCTACATATACACTTTGTAGTTAAATCCATCTCAAAACAATCACTTTAAATTAACAAAGTTGTTTTTATTAACGTTTCTTGCAAAACATTCACTTTTTCAACTAATAACTTTAGATACCCATTATAAGCTGAACACATAACCACTATACACTCGTCAAATTACCCATAACAAACATATAACAAACTTAATACAATTAACATAAAAACGCGACAAAAAATAAAAGGTGAAAAACTAAAAAAACTCACATCTTGGAGTCAAATTGTCTCCTAAAGTATACATATAATGCCCGTCACGATCATCTTCTCGCGTCGGAGGCGACACGTGTCTACTTCTTACATGCTCCCGTACTTGATCCTAGAAAAAAAATCCAATTATAACAAAAGCTAATAAAAAAAATAGTATTAGCTAGCTAACGAACCTCTTGTTGTTGTCTATGTTGTTCAGGGGCAACGTCCCAAGCCAGACGACGTCGTTTGGTGGTGTGTTGCTTATCTTCAGCCATTGTAAAACCCCCTGAATAAGAATCAATTGGAATCATATAGATTAGCGGTGATGATTTTTATAAATTATTAGGATTAGGGTTTGTGATTAATTTTTTATTTGGGGGGGTTTTGAAGAGATGGGTGTGGACTGTGTGATTCGTTACCACGTGGGGGTGTTGTGTTTACCGGGTCGGATACGGGTTTGTTTAAGGGACCAACCGAGCGAAACCGACCCTAGTCGACAAAAACCAACCCAAAATCCAAACTGAGGAATTCAGAGAACTTTAACACGGAAATCGAACCGAATAAAATCAGGTCAATACGGTTTTGGTTAAAGGGGCAAACGAGCCAAGTTTTTATTAAGGTATTCGAGTTCGAGTTCAAGCTCGATTCAATCGAGCGAAACTTTTATCGAGCTCAAGCCCAATAACATGGCTCGAAACATATAATGAGCCGAGCTCGAGCTTTTGATAGCTCGGCTCGAGCTCTTGTCGAGCTTATCGAGCCTTATTATAAATAAGTTTTTACATAAATAAACAAACGTTGATTTGAATATTAACATTATTATAAAAGATAACTCTATAAAATATTGAATAATTTATTGATAGTCGTTATCATAATTCTACTACTTATTATATAGGGGAATCACGGTTCTCAATGAACAGTGATTCCCCTCACGCTCTATTAAACAACATTTTCATTTCCTCTCACAATCCGTCTCTTCCCTCACAAAACTTACACACATAGAACACACACGGTTCTCTGTATACGTCCCGTTTTCGGCACTCCGTTCTTCATTAATCACTTCGTTTGGCATTAATTGTCATTAATTGATAACTTGCCCTTTCATTGACAATTAATTTGTTCTGCCCTTTGATTCATTTTAATTGGCCTTTGGTGACTAACTCTTTCATTAATTCTGGTTGTCTGGTTGTGTAGTGGCTACAGAAAAGTCATATTAGGCGTTGGTTTCATATTCGTGTCACAATGGTGCTCGTTGATTGTCTTCTCCTTGCATCCATATATATACCAACACAACCAAAGAAGTTGTTCTGGGCTCCTATTATTTGTCAGCCCGTCATACTAACTTGGGGTTTGATGGAAGCCCTTTCTTAGTTTTGATGGAAACCCTAATTATTTTTACCTGTGATGGAGAATTTGTATGATGTAGTCGTCCTTTATTGAGTTTGATGGAAACCCTTTCTTGGGTTTGGTGGAAACGTTCATTTTTAATGAGGTTTGGCTCTTGGATGTATGTTTACTTCTGGCTAGGTGAGTTTCCATGTTTTCCCCCTTTTTATGAAGTCTTGCTTATTTGATTTTCGCTTATATAGGGAACACCCTAGATTTTGAAATATGATCGGGGCGTTTGTGTTGTTGGAGGCTTTGTTACTTTTGGGTCTGGAAACCATTGGGTTTTGATGGAAACCTTAATTTATTTGTGGTTTGATGGAAACCCTTTGTTGGGTTTGATGGAAACCCTCATTTTTTAGCTCTAGTTCATAGATTCAGTTCGTATCAGGTTTGATGGAAACCCTTTCTTAAACAATACATTTTAATATTGGTTTGGCAGCTCATTTACTGTTCATAGGGTTGCGTGATTTTCCTTTATTATAAAATAGATAACATTGAAATCGTACCAGGTTTAATGGAAACCCTTTTGTTTGTTTGATGGAAAGCCTAATTTTTTACCTCTGGATGTTTATTCTTTATGGTTTGAACCGCATACCCAGAACCCTCTTCGTTGTCGCCGGCTTCTTTGTTGTCGCCGTTCATGGTTTGCGGCGTTGATAGTCGGTTGGTGGCGTCAGTTTGGTTTGGTGAGTGCCAGTGAATGGTGCTTGTAGCCATTAGGGTCGCATTCCCCTTTCGTTGTTGTTGTTATTGGCAGGCGACGATAGTGTGAGTGTTTCTTTTATTGCTGCTATTGATAACAAACGATGATAGTACCGCTGTGATGGCCTCTCTGTTCGTGCATATAATCGTATCGGGTTTCACTTTTTTTCCCAAATGAGATGAACAATATTTAACAAATGAGATCAACAATATAGAAACGCGATTCCCTCTATTGTTAATAGTATAATTGATAGTAGCACCTTATTTGAGCCTAAGGCGATGATGAAAACCTTATGCGTTTGTGTTTTGTGAGCCGCAGTTTACGGGCTCCCATGTCTTGGCCGGGCAGCCACACTTTCATAGTGGTTTTCGCCACGGCGGATGTTCCGAATGGTTCCCACAAAAAACAGATTTGATCCTGAAAATAAAAAAGAGCTTCCTTTTGCACTATATGCGTGGTTAGTGATCTACTTGAATGTGCCGCGCATCTACTGATGCCATTGCGAGATGGGTTGAATGACTCAGATGTTGGCTTGGCAACCGTTCAAGGTTGCAGCCATGTCGGGTTTCACCTTTTCCCCAAATGAGAGGGGCAATATTTTAAACTTTATGTTTGACAGAAAACACTGTGCCTATTGGTTTGAGATTCTCCTTAGTTATTAAACTGATAATTGCACCCCATATGGCCCGTTAAAATTGAATGGTATATTATGTAGAAGGCAATGATGACAGTCTTATGATTAGTATGTGTGGTTTACCGACACCTACATCTAGGCTGGGCAGTCACACCAAGCGTGTGATTGCAGCCATGTCACGTGTTTGGGCCCGCGGTTGTACTAAAATATATGAGCCTATTGTGTTATTACATAATATCATAGAGCTAGAAACGTGTTGGTTCGGATTTACTGGTATTGGTTCCTCTCAGCAATATCACAGCTCAAAACCTTTTGAAGTTTTAAAAAACATAGGCGTATAACCATCTCTATGGCTCACAATTAATTGGTGTTCCTCGGGTATTGGGTTTTTTACGTGTCCTGATACGTTTTTTTATGTATGTTTGACACAGGAACTTGATTCCATCTTCACCCATTTATCTACACACACAATACTCAATCTCGATTATTGATTATGATTTGGTAAAAAAAATCACAGGCTCCTCATTTGGGATTCTTTTCGACTGTTTATGCTTAATCCAGTGAGGTTGGTGTTGTCTTTCATTTTCGATTGTTATATATTTGGTTTTAGTATTCCAAAATTTATATTGATTCTGATTTTCATAAATGTGTACAGTTACCAAGACGAGTTATAACGACGGATGACAACTGATAGTTCGCTTACATGTACAACATTTTTTGACAAAGATATACGGAGCCTGCATGTGCGCACAAACTCAAAAGGATTGTGTGTGAGACCTATTCAAGGTATGCAGGTATGGTAAACCTTAATTACCCATCTATTATGTTGATAGGTATACTCCCTCTATATTGCGAGTGTAAGGAATTTGAGAGTCAACTTCTAAAGCTTCACGTATCCAACAATAGAACATCGACTTCTTTACAGGTCCTTTTTCAAAATAGTCGATATTTGTATTCCTTCACTTTCGGTTTATCATTGGGAAATGGTACAACGGTTACATGATGGTTTAGATTATATTATTTGTTCTCTACCATGATGGTTTAGATTATGTACTTGCGTTAGATGTGTTAGAAATGTTTAGATGCAGCTTGGTGTCTGATTTATTCTTTGTGCGTTATCCTTTTTATGCATGTTACATATGTGGTTTTGCTAGACCTAGGTTGATGGAATGCGTGTGTGTCTTCATGTGCGTTGTTAGTATGGTTTATTCATTAGTGTTTGTATAACTAGTGTGCCAATGGGTTTCGCCGTTTTTGGGTGAACGTATGTCTTATCAGAACTTGGCCTGCCAAGGGTTCCGTGTTAGTTAACGAAAACTTTTGCATGTTGTCCGCCATTGAGGTCCATTATTTTGCGTGACTTATTGGCCCGCTTCAATACACGGGATGTATCCACTTCCTTCTCATCCTACCGCGTGACTTGGTTGGCATACTCATATATGCCATGTTTGCCACGCACCCGAACGCGTGGGCTCGTGCAGGCAACCCTTCGTCCGAGGTAGGCTATAGAAGAGAAAGCCTATTTTATTTTGTTGCTTTCCATACTGCATTTTTATGTAATGTTCTCCCAATTGTTTTCCCAGGTTTTTCGGATGAATCCAACAGTACCCATTCATTGCACATTGCTGATCTACCGAGGGTCTCGCCTAGCATCCTTGCAACCTATGATTCCTCGGATGCGGGTCCAGCACTCCCGTGTAAGCCTTCTTGCGTTTGCATTAGATGTACTTGGTTAACAGCTTCTGACATTCCGTAATCTGCTTTCCACAAACAGGCAAGCAACCGTCGTTCGCGCATGCGTCACCATCTGAACAACAAACCCCAACACATGTCCAGCAAGTCCTATCCGTCGTCACTCACGTACGCACGGACAGCTGCAACTTCCTTACGATAACCATATACATAAAAATCTCCATAAAAAATCAAGAAAAGAATTTATTTTTCACATCACATATTTTTTATTTGTGAATTGGAAGTTTGCGTTACTGTCTATGGGTCGTCCCACTTACCTTCAGGACTCGGATATTGTGTCTACCCGCTTTCAGGTCCATTACAAACACCCAGTCGTTTATCTGTCTTAATATATTATTTTGAACGAATTATGTGTTTATCATAACAGGATCTACTTTTTTTTGTTTTTTTGGTTTTAGAGACGGAATGTGTATGGTGCCTGGGGAACAATATCTCGGAGGAGCACATTGATACTGCACCCAAAAGGTCTTATGCTGCAAATCAGGTACACGAGCTTAATCTCATAATCAAAATGACAAAAAATTTGATATTGCACGGCACCCTGTTTAGGTTTATGTGGCCCATTTGTTGCAAAGACAGCTTTAGTCTCTTCATTTGCCGTAAATAATAATATTGTATCCTGAAAAAACTAGGGTCTATAGACGACCAATTTTATTATCACAAAATAAAACCTCTTAAGTCTTGATTGTAACATGCTAAAGAAATAAAGAAAGTTTAGATTTGGGTAAAATTTATCATCTAAATAGTCTAATATAAATAAGCACACTTGCATAATTATTGGATGTTGAATCTAACTATTCTTACGTGCAGAATCGTCACACATATGAGAAACCAGTAAGAATCTACAACTAAGCAAGTGAATAAGACGAGATGAAGCTGCACCAAGTTTATTGGCCGAGCGATATGGAAATCATGAATACGAGGCGGGTAAAGATTTAGATTTTGGCCAGTCCTCTATGACCCTTGAGATAAATTTGCATTTGGAGATTGAGGTCAATGGATTGAACAACAATAAGGTCGAAGAATGCGTGGGAGAGTCGAACTTTAAAGGAATCAAAGCTAATCAGGATCCTCTTGTTGAGAAAAATCAAAAGAATGATGAGTGTGCATCCCTAATTTTTGGAAGTAAATGTGGTATCGTGGATGTAGATACTGCTAGAAATATGTTTACTGCGTGGATAGGCAATGGTTGAAAAGTTGACGTTCTCGGTGTTAAGAAATGCTCAAGCGGCTTAATGGAAGCGCGACTGGAACTTTTTTAGAATCAGGTTGAGATAACCCAAAAGCTACGAGGCACGGCTAATGTGCAGTATGCTTGGTTTGAAGCTGTTGGCGGTGCACCATCTGGTGGTATATTTTACGGGAATAATGGACCAAAACTTGGGAGGTACGGCTATTGAGTCCACTTATCAGTGATTCATTCTGCTCATAGTAGGTATGAATAAACATTTTATGTTCCTTTCTTTTCTGTCGTTCAAGATTTTTTTAAAGAATTCTAAATTACAGTGAATACTATGTTTTTTAAGAGTAATATACTTGGTAAAAAATATTTACTACTTTTTAGTACGTTTTCAAGCATGTGCAGTGTTTTTGTCACTATAATTCTGGATATAATGCAAATTGAAAAGCTATATGATTAAAGAGAGTTTTAATTAAAAGAGCTGGCTTTAAAATGTTTTAAGCATTTCAATAGGGCATGCGTAGTTATTATGATATTTTGTTTTTGCACTTCCTACCGTACCACTATAAATGATGTTGACGAAAAAGGTCTCCAACAGACGGTATTTGTAAAGATGCTAGCTGATCGTAAGTGAGATTTTTGAAAAAGCATATTGAAATTCTCTCTGGGTAGGCGATGCGAATCTGTTTCTATGCCTCGATCGGATACCAACCTTTACCAAGTCAGAACGATTTCATCTGTTGAGGAAGCTATTAGGAACTTCAGTGGTTATGTAAGTTTCTGTTAGTACCCTGATCTTTGAAAACCCTTTGCCCCTTAGTGGTACAGTTATGAAAATAGAATATCAAACATGGTGTGGTGCAACTAAATTAGGAATTTGAAATTGAAAGAAACAAGAATCTAAATGCTATAGTTAATATTGATAATAAAAAAACATTCAGTGGTATATATTTTTAAGTGATGCTTGCGTTTTTTCACTGTTGGACATATCTAGCTGAAAACTGATTGTCTGCTTTCTTTTTTGCAACTAATGGCCAAGCACTACCATACTACTATGAATCATAGAGCGTTTAACATGGTAAACTTTAAGGTCAGATAATGAGGTGTTTATCGTGTTTGGTTTGAAAATTAAAACTGATGTTTGTCCCAAATTTCTTTTTTTCTCTTTGAAACAGTCTCACTTCTTTTAATAATCGAACAATTGAAAACATAAAGTTTTAATGACACTGCTATGAAATTTTCTAAGTTTGTTTTTTTTAATTTCTGGAACAAGGCTATTGAATGTAGATATTTATGATGTGGAATTTGAAATTCTTAGTATGAATTTGTTTCCGATCAACCAGATAGATAGCATGGTTTATCGTCATGTTTCTGCGAACACTTTTTTAGTGTACTTTGGCTGCAAAAAATCTGTTGACGCTTTCTATGTTGGCATTCTATTCAAATAACCACTTTTAAATAAGTTCAAAGTATCTGCATTTGATTAATAAAAGCCGGCAATACCAAACAACCTGTGATCAATGGTTGTTTGGAGTGATTACACTATGTTTTTTAGAAGATGGAAACGTTGTATCCTTTGTATTGATTAATAACTTTGATTTTATGTAAAACTGAATCAGTTTTGTGTATATCATTTCACATAGGTGTTAAACATCGTAGCAGCAACGGAAATTGGCTCAAAAGGAGGTGACATTCGTTCTGCAACACAACTGCAGCCTGCTAGCTCGCAAGATCGGTATGTACGTAGAAGTAAAAGATATTCGCAAATTCTATAGTCTATGGGTCTGCTATAAACAAAAAGGTCTAAACTGAAATAGCTTGGGTGACTTTAAAACATAAGATACCAAAGGTTGTATTCTAAACAAATGTCTTGGTTTTTGGTCTTAGTTTTACTGAGAGTCAAAAACTTCAAAAACATAAATGTATTCAAAGGTTATGATTTTTTTTCCTATTTAATGTTTTCCCAAAAGTAAATAAATAACAAGAGATGGCAAATTACATTGGTTGTGTATGTGAAGAGCATCATTTAAGATGTGCCTGCTAACTTGATATATTTTTTTTCTTCATTTTAACAGATTGTGCCTGCTAACTTGAAAAGGCGAAAAAAGCCAACGATGTTGCGGGCGACACTGTGGTAACACTGTTGAAGAAGAGTTTTAAGAAAGTATAGTATACAAATTACAAGTAGGCAAGGAAGAAGACAAGGAATAAACTTATACAATAATCATTTCAGAGACGATGGGATGTCAAGCAAGTACGTCAACATTCAACAATGTGAGAATGACTAGGAAGATGAATGGGATAATGATGTTTCTATTGGTCCATTTGCATAATCAAAAGCTAACGATTTCGTAGTACAGCAACAACAATGGCAACATATATGTATGTATGGATTAGAGTTTTCTTTTGAATCATGTTATGTAACACATTATATGTATGATACTGCTCTTGCAGAATGAAAATACAACATATCTAACAGTTTTTATCATACATAAATTGCAACTAATGAAACCAAAACACTCGCGGCGAAGCGCGGGCACCTTACCTAGTTTACTAAAAACATAAAATCCAACTTAATATGTGTAATGCACATGTTAAGGGGAGCGTTTTGTTGACAAAACACTAAGGTACAAAATATTTGATACTTATATCACAAGTACCTCAGTGAGTTTTTAAGGAATTTTCATGGTGATAAGTACTTACCCAAAACACAACTATTTCACGACGGATGTGGTGACAAAAGGATGGTAGGATTAGGTACAAGTCCATCGATTCTTCTATAACCGGGGGAATCTTCCCAATGACAAATCCATAGCTAGAAATAGTAGTCATTAGGAAAGACGGGGAATGGAGTGTGAACGTAGCAGAATGCCGACCAAGTACTTAAGCTAGTACTGGAACAATCACAACAAGGTGCTAGTTATGAAGTATTGGTAAGCATTGAATGGTTTGAAGAATGAAAAAGAAATGTAAAGATAAAGGGTGTAAAGAAAGAAGCACTCCTTACAACTTACGCAGAAACCGAGTCAACACATCTTGAAGATGATAAGACATCATGGACCCAGTGATGCAATGTATTACCCTTACCAGCTAACTCAAATATCTCTCAAAAGATATTTGTTTTAATGTCACGAAGTTCAACACGTTATTTATCGGTTTATTCACTCTGAATAAATTGATATTGAAAAGGTGGCAATCCTCTCCAGCCTCCGCTCAGCAAATCAAAACACACTAGGACACCTGGCATTTATTCCTTGCTTCTTCATACACTGTGAAAAGTAAGAAAGATTTTATGAGTCCTACGTAATATTATTACAATATTGCCAGAACATCCGAGTGATACGAAAGTATTCAATGAAGATGGAAATCCTGCTTGAGCCAACATCAAACAAGCTCATAGTAGGTGACACGTGCGGTTCTTTTAGAACCAATCTTGTGATAACTGGAAAGAAACGATGATTTTGATGTAGAGTTTTGTATACCCTTTTAGGAAAAAGAGTGTACAAAGTAGTGGTAAGCGTTAAGTGTCGGTTTAGGAAAACCGAGCACTAATGACCCTTTGAAAGTTCAAGTTCGTTTCCCAAGGAGGCAAGTGCGTTGTGTAATGAATTGATTAATGTTTGTGATTATATTGTAAAAGAGAAAATAGAAATGGGTGAGAAGAGAATGACGGTTACGAAGACGGATCGAGCTAAGACGAAAAGATCGTTCACGTAAAACCGTAAAAACCTACAAATTAAAAAAAATTTAAACCTAAAAATTAATTAAAAGTTAAACTAAGTCTAAAATAATATAAATAAGAATAAAAGTCCAATAAAAATATTTTAAAACCTTTTATTAATTAAATATTCAATTTTAAATGCTAATTAAAGCCCTAAAATTAAATATAATTAATCAAAATGTCCAAAATATTATTTTATTGAACAAATAACTTACTTATATTATCTAAAGACTAAAAAGTATTTTTCCTAATTTTTAAAAACTATTTTTCTATTTTTAAAACACTTAAAACTATTTTTAAACTAAAATAATTATAAAAAATAATAAAATAATGCTAAAAATAAGTTGACAATTTTGAAAATCCTAAATTACTCTAATGAACAGTAGAAAAATGAAAAAGTTTGAAAAATATAAAATTTTACACTAAAGGACAAAAACAGTTTGAATAAAACCCTAATTAAACTAATTTAATTCTAAAAAATAATTTAAAAGTGAACAGTGAAAACGTTTTTAACTAAAAATCTTAAAATGTTTTTCTTAATCTATGAAAAATGTTTAAACTGAAAAATAAAGATTTTTGGCACTAAATGCCAAAAACAGAAATATTAAAAGTTAATTAAAAATGGCTGATTAACCTAAAAAATAGCAAATGAACAGTAAATAAAAATCTAATTAAACTGAAAAATCACAAATAAAATTAGAAAAATAATGCAACAAGTTTCAAACCCTAATTCTCAAATTTGGGCACTAAAGACAAAAAAATCTGGGTTTCTGAAAGTGACACTTGCTGGAATTTTGTCTGCTAGTCAAGCAGTACTAAAAATAACACTAGCAGGGAGTCAATGTAAACACAATGTAACACTAGCAGGGGTAACTTTTTTCCCACTGCTAATGTAAAAATCAAGTCTGGTGACTGATTAAGCTTTGGAAAGCTTTTGGTTGAGTTTCTTTTGGAACAAAAGGCACCCCTATACTCAGTTGAGTATAGGGAGTCAATGTAAACACAAAAACACACAAGTTCTTAGCAAGAATCAAGCACAAAATGCACCAAAAGCTTACTGATGAAGCTTAAGTTTACTGATGAAGGGTAACTATAGCTTACATGCACAAAAACGGATTTCAAGCCTTCAATTCTTGCATATAAGTTTACCAACTAGCATATAAGCAATCCTAATCCCTAGATGATACCAATCTATAACATATAACAAGACTTGATGGCACAAAAATCACAAAAACAGGCAGAAATATGACTTGACTGTTTTTGACCACTTATCCAAATTTTAAGCATGCAAGTGAGTTCTAAACTACACCAAACTGAAAACCAAACTAGCATATAACCTATTACAACCCTAAGAGTGGTTCTAAACAGGTTTTAAACAAGACTTATATAATTTACCCTGATTTAGACCCTAATCCAAACACTCCTTTAAATTTCAGATTTCACTTTTTTCAAATCAAATCAAGTCAAATCCAATCCAAACTGATTCTAATCTATCTAGACATGCATAACAACCTAAAATAAGCAATATCCAACAGCTTAACAAACACATAACCAATTTTCATGCAAAATCACATAAAACTGAAAACTTTGAAAACTGAAAAAGGTAACAAGGGATTTACCTTGTGGGACCCACATCCAGGCCCCACTAAGGCTGCTATGCCTTCTCCTACAAGCTGGGGCTTGTGCAGACTTTTGGGCTTATGATTTAGCAAGAATGATGATGATGATATTGTTCTTGTTTCGATCCTACACAAACACAAACAACAAGGAAAACACTTCAAGTTGAAAGATGAGCCAAAAGCTTTGTCAAAAGCTTTTGGACAGCTTCTCAACAGTAAGTGTGAAGTAAAAATAGGAAATAAGATTTTGAGAAATCTTATAAAACTGAAATTTTTAGAAAACAGACTTAACCAATCTTTGAAACCTCTTAAACCAACAAACCTTGAAACCTTAAACACGTTTTAAAACAAGTCCAATATCAGAAATCCAATGATCCCAATCCACTTTCACTTCATGAAAGCTTGGATTTCTAAAATTTAAACCAATTTAAAACCTTTTTGAAAACTCAAACACACAAAGTGTTTACAAAATATTTATGGAACTCAGAATTTCTAGCTCAAAATTTACCAACTTTTAACATACAAAAAGGAATCACATTTACTGAATAAACTACCAACTTTTATATTAATTAAAAAGGAATTACAAGATTTTTGCTAAAAATTCTGGAACAAAGTAAAAGGGACACATGCGTATCCTTTTATAATACATGATGGAACTATCTAGAAAATAATACAATGTGTGAAACCCTAGCTCTTGATTTCCCTAAAATGCCCTTGGTTTAAATTTGGAATCTTGGTCAAAAACATTGGCATGTGATTGCTGATGGTACCAGGCTGTTAGAAGCTCATCCTAGACGTTTGTTTGAGCTTGTGGTCCAAGTAGTTGCTAGGAGACGTTGATCCTGTCTGGTATTGGGGTTTGGGAGGAAAGGGACGTTGCAGGGGTGGCCCTACAAGACACATGGGTGTGTCTTGGTCACGTTTTGGGTGTGGGTTTAAGTGAGGATGATGTTAATTAATGATCTGGAAGAGTAGGGTGAAAAACCCTTTGTTTTAAGGTGGATTGATGCTGGGAAAATTAGGGTTTATGGGGTGTTTAAGGATGTGTTTAATCTGTTTTGGGGGGTTAAGATTTTAAAAAGGTGTTAAGGAGGGAAATTAGGGAGGGTTGACTTAGCTTGACCAGGTTTATTTAAATAAACCTGGTGGTGGAAGGGTGACATGGCGTGGGGTGTGAGGTAGTGAGGTGTGATTGGTGGAGTGGGGTGATGTGTCAGTTTAGTTGGCTGGGGTGAATTTGGGTGTTTGACTGAAATGGCCCCCCAAAGTTCCAATTGTCTTCAACTTGTAATAAATTGCAACAACTTCTACTTCCTCTGATAATTACTTTGGCAGTTTGGCATATTTGGCCCAAATACTTTACAAACTTGAAACAAGGACTTAAAATGCATAACTTGCATTGTTCAAGGGTCATTCTTGTAATATCTTCAAACATGGAGGACCTTTGCTGCCAAATGATGATTTCTTCAAGGCCTTATCTTGCCAAATCTTCAAAAATGAGGGACTAAAGTTGCCAATCTTCAAAACTTCAAGGACCATTTTGGAAATTCTTGATTCGGGTCCGGTTCATTGTGCGACTTCGTTTCCCGTGTTCGTTTTTGATTGATTCTTGTGATCTTTTTGTCATTTCCTCAATATCCGTACCTAAAATACACAAGCAACAAACACGAGCATATATTTGGCAGTTTAATGATATTTTATGCATTTTAAGCCCGATTTGGACGATGAGACTATGTATAAAAGCAGTCTCATCACTCCCCCATACTAAACCATTGCCGTGCCCTCACGCAATGCTAGAATAAAGTATCGTAGCACCTCCAAAATTCATTTTTATCGACTTTATTGAAAGATAAACTAGCTACATTACTACTATTACTGCTACTTGTGTTATAGACATAATGTATGATTTGCATCGCAAAATGGGACGTTTAGGTTCACAGAATAAGAACACGTGAATGCTTCGTTAGAAATAATTTCATCGTCCTCGATTTTCACCCTAATTCCATGCCAAGCGTGTAACGAGATCATTGTCATTATAAGTTAGTAATGCTAACACTACTCATATGCCCTAATCACGTACTTATTCTCTCATTGTTCCTAAGTTGTATCTCTTATATTTTATTTTGTCTTGAATGTTTCACGAGGATACATTGTTTGACTTATGCGATAATAGAGATTTAGGTCTAAAAATAGAGTCCTAACGGTGTAACTAAGACCATCAAATCAATAACCCCTCCTAATAGACAACGATGTCAAAAAATTAAGTTGACAAGAAGAATCGATAAACACGGTTTTATAACGGTTTTGAACATGAGACTTATTACCAAGACTTTTATACGCCCCCTAACGGAAGGGCCTTATTATCTTTGGTTTACCTCCATCTTTTATTCAACTTCGCCATGAAGCTTTTATTATGACTTCGGTCTTGCCTTGCCTTTTATTATCCGCCTCATCGGTGGTTTTATTAGCCAAAGACGTATATCCTCATGCTAAGGCGAATTTTGGATCTTTAAAGCTTCGAAGATTAAGGCTTGATTCACTTTCAATTTTGCACAGATTTTTCGGCTTTGTGGGGCTTCAAATTGTTTGCTTGATTTAGGTGATCACTTGAAATCTTATTATTGGGTGAAGCTTTCGATTATTCGGGTGCCAATACTTCAAAACCGTGACGCTGGCGATACCTTAATGTCTTCCCAATTTAATTACACGGAAGCTACTAGAAAAGACTAGAAACCCAACAATCCTAACTAAACCGCTAAGTCAATATTTATTAAGCAAAAAAAATTTGCATGCCAAGGGAGAATAAGCAAACAACGAGAACACATGAGTTTTTGAAAGAATACGAGTATTCTACGTTTAGCATAGTAACTTATAATTAACTCTATCATTTCTCGTCCTCATTTAAGAGACTTAGCCTAATGTGTAGTTAAGGAACCAAAGCTAAGTGTTCAACACGCACGGTCGAGTCAAAAATTACTCTTATTCTCGCCATCGGAAAATCTACATTCGTGTCTTCAAACACTTATAAAACATGAGAAAAATTTTAAAATTTGGCCATTTTTAGCCTTATTTTGCAACAAAATGATAAACAAAACGATAAACTTTGGAAAGCGTGAAGGTTTGTCAAGGCAAGTATCTATTCACCCCCCATACTAAAGTTAAACATTGTCCTCAATGTTTCGAGTCTAGGGGTGCAAACACCCCCATACTAGAGACGAAATCGAATGCCTAATCTAGCATGGAAAGGGTGTAACCAATAAATTTATAGCCGTTTATGAAGTGTGCTAAAAACCTAAGGTTAGAACATATAAGGATATATCATTTGGATATCGAGAAATGTGTTCAAAGCAAACAATCGAGTGCTCCCATAAAACGAACACGAGAGGCTCCAATCGTGAAGATCATGATCTAAAAACCACAATGCACAAACAAACACGGAACAAAGGTTGGAAGGGCACAAATCCCCTCACATTAAACTAATTAGAAAGCAATAATATGTACATGGATAAGCATGGGTCTCCCCCACGAGGCACCTTGTTTTTGATAACCGAGTCAAAAGCTCGACTCGAATCCCCATAAATGTGATCATTTAGGGATAATCATGGTATGGTCAATTTTTAGTGGGGCTTACATGATAAACAAGGCCCAAAAACAACCGGTATAAAGGACTAAGTCCTTTGATGGTGCAAAATATCGGGATCGAAGATGGCGTTCTCGTTTTCATTGGAAAAACAAATCAACGCCACTCCATCATGAGTCAACAAAAACCCAAAGGGTTTCAAGAAAATAGATGAGAAGAAATAGAAGGGTGGGACAATGGGTAAGTCATAAAAACATTGAGCTACTCGAGGTAGACTCGCACCAATCAAATAGAAAGATTTTCCATTTATTGCATCGGTGGAAGACCGAGATTTCCCTTTATAAGCAATTCCAGGATCAAATATCTCGTCCTCGGTGGAGAAAGGGGAGGGAACAAATGGGGTTTCCCCCACACTAGGTCCACACAAAGCATCGTCAAAAGGAGAAGACGAGCTTGTAGTACTCAATACACGTGGTGATGACGGAGTTAGAGTTGTAGAAAAATCTTTTAAATCCAATTTAAAATCTTTTCATTTTTCATCTTTTAAACTCTCCTTATGAAGACCCGACTTAATTATGTCAAAAATATTTGGTGTTTCTAAAGCAATATTAGTCACACTAAAATTTCTCACATTTGAAAACCGTTTTGGTAAAGGTGGTGGTAAGTTCTCAAAACGTTTGTCAACAAAGAAAACTCCCCCATCGGGATCAACATATTCATCATCCGAAGAATCATTCGTGATTGGAATCGTAGGCTTAACACTCTTAACCTCCACCGGCGGAGGGGACGGAACTTCATTTTTCTCAACAACTCCTAAAACTCTTTTTGAAATCTTTTTGCAAATGTTTTTGATGGGATTGACATTGTACAAAGACGTGATAGAATACACATGAGAAAGTGTGGAGTTTTGAGTTGCATTAATGACGAGTTCTTCCTCATTGAAACGAAGAGTAATTTTTCTAGCATGCACATCGATAAGTGCCCTCGAGGTATCCAAAAATAATCGACCTAAAATTAGAGGAACTTTAGGATCGATGGGAATGTCAACAACAATAAAGTCTACGGGATAGTAGAACTTTCCAATTTTCACAAAGACTTCCTCGGCTACTCCACAAGCTAGAATCGTAGAATGATCGGCCATCTCGATTGACATCCTTGAAGGAGTGAGATTGGGAAGATTGAGCAATTTAAAAATCTCAAGAGGCATTAAATTAATACTAGCACCAAGATCGGCCAAGGCGTAGCATTCCTCCATATCTTGTATAGCACATGGGATTAAAAACTTGCCGGGATCACCGACTTTTTGAGGTATGCGGCTAAGAAAAGCTGAAGAACAACTAGACGATTTTTGCAATTTCTCTTTGTTATTCTACATACTTTTGAAGTTCGCGGCAAATCGAGGCATCATGACCAAGGCGTCGGCAAAACTTATATTAAAATGCAAGTCACGAAACATTTTCATAAAAAGTTCAAATTGATAATTATTTCGTTCTTGTGCCTTTTCCTTGTCTCGTCTTGAAGGGTATGGTAAAGGTGGTGTGGGTTGGGGCATAGGCAACGGCCTTGGAATCTCGGGTTCCAATGTTGGTAATGGGTCAACCGTAGGTGTGGCATGAGCGGTACTTTGTGGGCTTGGAATTTGCTCCTTTTATACCACCACCTCGGGTTCTTTCTCTTTTTCCTTCTCCGTAGAAGTACTTGGACGAGAAATGGGTTCTTTGAAAGTTTTACCACTACGAGTAGTAATAACCTTCAATTCTTCTTTCGGGTTCACGATGGTATCACTAGGAAGACCACCCGAAGAAGAGGGTTTACACATGATAGCTTCAAACATTTTAGCCATTCGGTCTTCAAATTTAGATTGCCTAGCATCCGCTTTTAACAACTCTTGCTTAATCTCATGTTGGCCTTGCTCCATTTTTTGTTGATTTTGTTAGAGACGTGTGACATTTCCTTCCATTTTATTAGCATGAGTCTTAAGTTCATTAGCAAGTTCGTATTAAGCTCATTTTCAGTTCGGATCTTAAGCTAACCATTTCACGTTGCATATTGTCAAACTTAGCATCGTTTGCTTTAGCATAATTAAAAAATTCTCCTTGAAGATTTTTGGTGTGATCGTTTTGAAAACCTTGTGTGGTAGTTTGAAAATCACGGTTTTGGTTTTGGTTTGAAATTTGCCCATTTCCACTTTGATAATTACCCTTGTTGTAATTACGTTGGTTGCCTTGATAATTACCACCTTGATTGTTGTTTCGATAGTTATTAGCATTTTGATTTGGTGGAGCTTGATTTTGGCGGGAACCTTGACCGTTTTGGTTGTAAGTTCCCGTGGCTACATAAGCACTCGAAGTGTTACCATCCGCGGTAATGCACTCGGAAAGATCATGAGCTCCACCACACGATAAACAACTCTTAGCAACCGCTTTAACCGAAGCGGAATTCGAAGCTTCTTGAGCTTTCCAATGGGACATAAGGTTAGCAAATCTATCAAAAAACCGATTCTCCTCATTTGCCTCATCTTGTAAGGCATTAATGCTACGAGACGATGACGATGATGATGAACCCAATTTGGCAACACTCGGTGTGTTACGAGGGCTATAAACCTTAGACCTATTCTCAATTATGACCAAAGCTTCCTCAACCGTTTTACACAAAAAATTACCACCCGCGGCGGCATTTAAATAATCTCTTTCATGATCATTACGTCCATTGTTAAACGTGTCAATTTGGTGCAAGTCGGAAAAACCGTGATGAGGACATTCATGTAAAATTTCCTTAAACCTATTCCAAGCCGTTGAAAAACTTTCATTTGATTCTTGTGAAAATTTTGAAATCTCGTTTTTCAAATGCGTAGTCTTAGAGGGCGGAAAAAATTGGTTCACGAACTTAGACACGAGATCCTTCCACGTCAATATAGAATTGGGTGGCTCTTTCTCTAACCAAATTTTAGCGGGCCCCGCTAAGGAATACGGAAAAAGCATCATCTTAATCGAGTCATTCGAGACATCCTTAAATTTGCACGTAGCGGTAAGACGATTGAATTGGCGGATATGGTTGTGTGGATTGTCCTTCTCATCACCACGGAATTTGTTGTTTTGGATCATCGACAACAAACCCGTTTTCACCTCAAAATTCTCCGCAAGGATAGCGGGAATCACAATAGCTTCTCCATAACCCTCGGTGGGTGCTTGAAGTAACTCCATCATAGTTCGATTCGCCATGGTTGATGCTTCTTTTACGATGGGTTCGTCAATAGGAGACTCCTCACTAGAAAGATTGGGAGTGTTTGATTTGTTTCTTCGTTTACGTGCACGTCTTGCTTTGGAGCGAGTTTGCATAAACGTCACGTACAACGGGGGGACAAGCAAAGAAGATTCTTTTTGGTGTTTTTAACTTTTTCAATTTTTTTTGTGGTTTTTGATTGTATTAACCTTTTTTGGAATTTGGAATGTATTAGGTAGACAATAATCTACAAATCTCCTCCTTAATCAAATCTCTCGATTAAAGAAGCCTCAAGGAATGAAAACGATCACGTGAAGTGAACGCCTTCGATGACTTTAGAACGTTGGTGGAACACCAAAACGTTCAAGAGGGTTTAATCAAATGAAACCAAGAAAATATATATGATACTTAGTAATACTTTGGGCGGCAAAACCCTCGATTAGCCTTCAAAATCAAATACTCACAAGCAAGCGGGGAAACGAGGCGGCGCGAAGCACTTAAGAGCCTTTTTCCTTAGGATATATTTTATAATATCCGCCTTATACCCACCTTATAGTTTGTATTCTCAAAATCGAGCTTCACGAAAGTATTTATCTATTTTTGTTTTTTTTCTTTGGTTTGAGATTCGAATACAATGATTGGGTAATGACCTCCCAAGTCAAGGTTGTGATTTCTCACGTATTTGGAGTACTTGTGAATTTATTGTTCTACGTATACAATATAATATTCACACAAAAACGAAAAACCGATAATACGTATTAGTAGAGTGCTACTAATACAAATAATTATTATGGCTATATAAAAACAACAATTGTTCAAGTCAAAAACACAACACGCCTCCCCGGCAGCGGCGCCAAAATTGATGTAGAGTTTTGTATACCCTTTTAGGAAAAAGAGTGCACAAAGTAGTGGTAAGCGTTAAGTGTCGGTTTAGGAAAACCGAGCACTAATGACCCTTCGAAAGTTCAAGTTTGTTTCCCAAGGAGGCAAGTGCATTGTGTAATGAATTGATTAATGTTTGTGATTATATTGTAAAAGAGAAAATAGAAATGGGGTGAGAAGAGAATGACGGTTATGAAGACGGATCGAGCTAAGACGAAAAGATCGTTCACGTAAAACCGTAAAAACCTACAAATTAAAAAAAATTTAAACCTAAAAATTAATTAAAAGTTAAACTAAGTCTAAAATAATATAAATAAGAATAAAAGTCCAATAAAATTATTTTAAAACCTTTTATTAATTAAATATTCAATTTTAAATGCTAATTAAAGCCCTAAAATTAAATATAATTAATCAAAATGTCCAAAATATTATTTTATTGAAAAAATAACTTAATTATATTATCTAAAGACTAAAAAGTATTTTTCCTAATTTTTAAAAACTATTTTTCTATTTTTAAAACACTTAAAACTATTTTTAAACTAAAATAATTATAAAAAATAATAAAATAATGCTAAAAATAAGTTGACAATTTTGAAAATCCTAAATTACTCAAATGAACAGTAGAGAAATGAAAAAGTTTGAAAAATATAAAATTTTACACTAAAGGACAAAAACAGTTTGAATAAAACCCTAATTAAACTAATTTAATTCTAAAAAATAATTTAAAAGTGAACAGTGAAAACTGTTTTAACTAAAAATCTTAAAATGTTTTTATTAATCTATGAAAAATGTTTAAACTGAAAAATAATGATTTTTGGCACTAAATGCCAAAAACAAAAATATTAAAAGTTAATTAAAAATGGCTGATTAACCTAAAAAATAACAAATGAACAGTAAATAAAAATCTAATTAAACTGAAAAATCACAAATAAAATTAGAAAAATAATGCAACAAGTTTCAAACCCTAATTCTCAAATTTGGGCACTAAAGACAAAAAAATCTGGGTTTCTGAAAGTGACACTTGCTGGAATTTTGTCTGCTAGTCAAGCAGTACTAAAAATAACACTAGCAGGGGTAACTTTTTTCCCACTGCTAGTGTAAAAATCAAGTCTGGTGACTGATTAAGCTTAGGAAAGCTTTTGGTTGAGTTTCTTTTGGAACAAAAGGCACCCCTATACTCAGTTGAGTATAGGGAGTCAATGTAAACACAAAAACACACAAGTTCTTAGCAAGAATCAAGCACAAAATGCACCAAAAGCTTACTGATGAAGCTTAAGTTTACTGATGAAGGGTAACTATAGCTTACATGCACAAAAACGGATTTCAAGCCTTCAATTCTTGCATATAAGTTTACCAACTAGCATATAAGCAATCCTAATCCCTAGATGATACCAATCTCTAACATATAACAAGACTTGATGGCACAAAAATCACAAAAACAGGCAGAAATATGACTTGACTGTTTTTGACCACTTATCCAAATTTTAAGCATGCAAGTGAGTTCTAAACTACACCAAACTGAAAACCAAACTAGCATATAACCTATTACAACCCTAAGAGTGGTTCTAAACAGGTTTTAAACAAGACTTATATAATTTACCCTGATTTAGACCCTAATCCAAACACTCCTTTAAATTTCAGATTTCACTTTTTTCAAATCAAATCAAGTCAAATCCAATCCAAACTGATTCTAATCTATCTAGACATGCATAACAACCTAAAATAAGCAATATCCAACAGCTTAACAAACACATAACCAATTTTCATGCAAAATCACATAAAACTGAAAACTTTGAAAACTGAAAAAGGTAACAAGGGATTTACCTTGTGGGACCCACATCCAGGCCCCACTAAGGCTGCTATGCCTTCTCCTACAAGCTGGGGCTTGTGCAGACTTTTGGGCTTATGATTTAGCAAGAATGATGAT
Organism: Glebionis coronaria; assembly: GCA_025667525.1. Taxonomy (NCBI): domain Eukaryota; kingdom Viridiplantae; phylum Streptophyta; class Magnoliopsida; order Asterales; family Asteraceae; genus Glebionis; species Glebionis coronaria. Next base: position 240,170,417 of record CM046877.1, read on the forward strand.
GATGATATTGTTCTTGTTTCGATCCTACACAAACACAAACAACAAGGAAAACACTTCAAGTTGAAAGATGAGCCAAAAGCTTTGTCAAAAGCTTTTGGACAGCTTCTCAACAGTAAGTGTGAAGTAAAAATAGGAAATAAGATTTTGAGAAATCTTATAAAACTGAAATTTTTAGAAAACAGACTTAACCAATCTTTGAAACCTCTTAAACCAACAAACCTTGAAACCTTAAACACGTTTTAAAACAAGTCCAATATCAGAAATCTAACGATCCCAATCCACTTTCACTTCATGAAAGCTTGGATTTCTAAAATTTAAACCAATTTAAAACCTTTTTGAAAACTCAAACACACAAAGTGTTTACAAAATATTTATGGAACTCAGAATTTCTAGCTCAAAATTTACCAACTTTTAACATACAAAAAGGAATCACATTTACTGAATAAACTACCAACTTTTATATTAATTAAAAAGGAATTACAAGATTTTTGCTAAAAATTCTGGAACAAAGTAAAAGGGACACATGCGTCTCCTTTTATAATACATGATGGAACTATCTAGAAAATAATACAATGTGTGAAACCCTAGCTCTTGATTTCCCTGAAATGCCCTTGGTTTTGAATTTGGAATCTTGGTAAAAAACATTGGCATGTGATTGCTGATGGTACCAGGCTGTTAGAAGCTCATCCTAGACATTTGTTTAAGCTTGTGGTCTAAGTAGTTGCTAGGAGACGTTGATCCTGTCTGGTATTGGGGTTTGGGAGGAAAGGGACGTTGCAGGGGTGGCCCTATAAGACACATGGGTGTGTCTTGGTCACGTTTTGGGTGTGGGTTTAAGTGAGGATGATGTTAATTAATGATCTGGAAGAGTAGGGTGAAAAACCCTTTGTTTTAATGTGGATTGATGCTGGGAAAATTAGGGTTTATGGGGTGTTTAAGGATGTGTTTAATCTGTTTTGGGCGGTTAAGATTTTAAAAAGGTGTTAAGGAGGGAAATTAGGGAGGGTTGACTTAGCTTGACCAGGTTTATTTAAATAAACCTGGTGGTAGAAGGGTGACATGGCGTGGGGTGTGAGGTGGTGAGGTGTGATTGGTAGAGTGGGGTGATGTGTCAGTTTAGTTGGCTGGGGTGAGTTTGGGTGTTTGACTGAAATGGCCCCCCAAAGTTCCAATTGTCTTCAACTTGTAATAAATAGCAACAACTTCTACTTCCTTTGATAATTACTTTGGCAGTTTGGCATATTTGGCCCAAATACTTTACAAGCTTGAAACAAGGACTTAAAATGCATAACTTGCATTCTTCAAGGGCCATTCTTGTAATATCTTCAAACATGGAGGACCTTTGCTGCCAAATGATGATTTCTTCAAGGCCTTATCTTGCCAAATCTTCAAAAATGAGGGACTAAAGTTGCCAATCTTCAAAACTTCAAGGACCATTTTGGAAATTCTTGATTCGGGTCCGGTTCATTGTGCGACTTCGTTTCCCGTGTTCGTTTTTGATTGATTCTTGTGATCTTTTTGTCATTTCCTCAATATCCGTACCTAAAATACACAAGCAACAAACACGAGCATATATTTGGCAGTTTAATGATATTTTATGCATTTTAAGCTCGATTTGGACGATGAGACTATGTATAAAAGCAGTCTCATCAGATTTGATTCTTAATTGAACTCAAACTTGTTCCAGGGCCTCTTCGCAAAATCTAAGTGATCTTGCGAGAACACTCAGAGTGACACTTTTAAGTGTCCACAGTGATGAGTGGAAATCCTTCCAGTGTCAACATTAAACAGCATTGTGGTAGGTGACAAGCAAGATTCTATCAGAATCAAGCTCGTGACAACTGGAAAGCAACGATGGTGAAAATCTTAATTGAAAATTCACTTGTTCCAGGTTTAGGAATTGACGGCTTCAATAATGAGGATTTTATTATCCAAATGATTCACTCTTTATGTTCGCAGTCAGCTTTGGACTGTCGAGTAAAGAGAACGGGTTTACCCGCGAAATCTTGTCAATGAGATTTTAATTAAATCTACCTGTCACAAGTACGATATCTAATATCGTCCAACGGTCTTCACCGACCGGAGGTAAAATGCTACCGAATTAGAATGAAATGTCAAAGCCATTTTCTTCGTGTCTTTTTATGTTGTTGTATTCGAAGACGGTGGCATTGCAGTGTACCAGTTAAAGTCGTCCTCACATGCTTATACTTTCTGCATCAAATATACCAGCAAAATTCAAGAAAGTTCAACCTAAAGTCATCCACTGTATCAACCCTGAAACTTTCAAGAATTCAACAAACTATAAGTGTGTGGGAGATGAAGTCACGAGGAGGCAAACATCAGAAGAAGGCAAAGATCGTACGTGAAATGCCAAAATAACATGCTCTAAGCCAAAGCCTAATGATTATCAACAAATATTCACAACAATTAAGAAAAATAAAAGAAGAAAAGAGGAAGTGGACTACGAGCACAAGAACGAAGATATAACATGCTAGATTTAGGACTTTATAATTTGGAGTGACCTTCCTTAGGGGGAGATTGTTGGAAATACGTTTTTATAGTTATAAAGTCTTGGTCACTCCAACAATATAGTTACGGGCTCGTAGTATAGTTAATGTAATAGATTAAGAAAGCCCGACCCATGAGCATGTTCATGGGCCGGAGGCCCAAGTCCTTTCATGGACTTGGGTATATAAACCCTCTCCTTTGATGGAGAGGGTGTTAGTTGTTTTCACATTTTCTCATAATAAACACATAGTTTCTCTCACTTTCTCTCTCTACTTTCTCTCTCTAAAAACAACAATCTAGATCTAAGATCAAAGATTACCAATATTCTACTGAGGTTCAACTGGCTAGTGGGTTCCAGGACAAGGGTCTAGCGACAAATGTCAAATTTGCTGGGGGGGGGGGGGGGGGGGGGGGGGTTCACAGCTTTAGTGACAGGGGTCGCTGGTATGGGGTCTAAGTTTAGCAGCTAGGTACACAACGACAGGTCCAGTGACCTGGGGGTTCAAAGATAGGGGCCACCCTCTTTTTTATCACATTCAGCAAACACCCATTTTTAATCACGTAAGCTTATTTGAAGCTTGATAAACCTAATCATGGTCAGCATCATTATTAGCTGAACATCCACACACCATTTATTTCAACCTCTGACTTCTATTTTCATCTTAACCAATACGCTCATATGTTCCTGTCACAACGTCCATCTAGCTGAACAATTACCAGCACCCACTGACTTCGATCCGTACACTTTGCCGACACCGATTTCCATAACAACTGATACATTATCTAAACCGTACGAATATGTCAACACCCTTTTGACTTAACAACAATATCTACAACACATCATTAGACTTATCTTTAATCACTTCACCTTACCCAGATTCAACAATGAAGACGAACCCATCACAAATCGAATACATCTAATCCATTCATATCAACACAACCATTTTTCTATGAAATCATTGTACCCAATACATAATCTTCTCAAACAGCTCAATCGAATATCTTCATATCGAGGTCAAAACAAATACTCATAATCGTTAAATAAAAACAATCGATTCATCACATAAAACATTTATTCTTGTGGCCACAAGAAACGAATATATTCTTCGATTTGATTTTATTTCGGGGTGAACGGATTTGAGTGGTTTTGGTTTTGAGTGTTTTTTTAGTGTTTTGTTTGAACAGGTTGTATGAATTGTTAATAAGCTTTTGGATCTTGGAATGTAACCGGTTTTTGAGATTCACTTGAATTTGGTGTTGATGGATGGATTTAGGATTTGTGAGGATATCAAGTCACGATTTGGATTTTTGTTGTTGATGAAGGTCGTGGGTGGGAGGTTTGTGTGAGATCAGGATTAAGGGTAGAAAAAGATATAATGAGTCGGGGGAGGGTAGGTGATAATTAATAGTGACGGTGGTGAGTTTTGGTACGAGGATAAGGTTTGAGTGGGTGCTGTTTAACATATGTCAAACAGCAGTGTTCATCTCCTCCTAAAAACTGCTATTGTAAATGCAGATTTTAAACACACTGATGAGTGTGACAATGATAAGATTGTTATTAACAGCCATATTTCAAACGGACCTGGATAGAGAAAATCCAACGCGCTCTGATACCACTTGTTAGCCCACTATTTTTGTGTAAACATTGGATCTATGAAGATCTAAGAAGAACATTTGCACAATTAACCAATTGACAACTAATAACACAAGCTTGTACTTTTCATCGTTTGTATATCTTATTAATAATGAATCAATAGATTTACAAGTGTTGCCTGGTTGTTTGCGGAATACCAACCGGGCGATGATGACAAACTAAACTCCCATTGTTACAAGAAGAAAAGAACCAATGGGGGGGGGGGGAGAAATCCTAACACTACACTATGTGTATTTTGTGGAATGGAAATCTACGATTATCTCTAAGAAATGAGACCACTATATATAGTGGGAAAGTGAAGCTTTCTTTGGAAGCTTCAATAAAGTCAAAGAACCACCTTGCCCTTTCTATTCTTCTTTTTTCACCCAAGGAAGTTCTCACTATGTCTTCAGTATAAATACTTCAGGTCTTCATATCAGAGATGGTCTTCAGGGAGTTAGTGAGTTATTGTCATCACTCACTAACTCCATCATCCTGATCTTGGTTCTTATCTTCACTGGCTGAGATCCGCTGCAGTAGTCAAGGAGTCTCTGTGGACTTCTAAGAACATCTTGAGGATGACTCGGTAAACTAACATAAGTTTACCGACCTATATAATACTTAGGGTATATTTCATTCAAATCAGTACAAGGACAATTTAGGCTCTAAATTGGCCCAACAAATAGAGTAATAACTTTGAATTGGAGGTATCAACATTGAGTTTCACCAATGTTATTGTGTATGCCTCTAATACTCAAATTTTTGGCAAATTAGTTATTTATTAAATACAAATTGTAAATTTGTAAAAGGATTTTTTAATCAATGGTTTGATGTAATCTATAACTTTTTTTATCAAACTTTTTTTTAATTAAACACTTCATCTGCTATTTTACTTACGTCATTCCTTAATTTTGCATAAATTATTTATTTGCCTTTTTATATACTTTTAGTTAATGCACATGAATTAATACAGCATGCTAATGTGAAGCTTTGATGTGTTTTTTATAAGCATTCGAGAAAAAGGTCTTTATCTTATATGTAACAATCGCAAAATTTTGACTTGGTTAATTTATTTAAATCCAAGTTAACGGGTTAGACTTGTATGTCTATTGAATTTTATCCGTTTAATTTTATGTAAAGTGCGTCTGTACCCATTTGGCGTTTAATGAAAATTCAACTTATAGAATCATTCCCTTTCATCTTTTATTTATATGTGTCATTAACGAGTTTTTACGCGTACGATTTTCTAGTTACTTGTGAGAATACGGCGACCAGTTAACCGAACTTGAGAACACATGACTCATATATTTACTTAGGCTCCCCGACCTGTTGAAACTACACTAGCAAGGAAGAATTAAATAAGTGACTCTTTACAAATGGCCTTAGGAAATTATAAGTTTCATAGAAATGTTTAAAGTACTATAGAACTCATTTTGTTCCACCAAACTGTGACCCTCTTTTCATTTTTCTTCTTGCCATCACATAAAAATGGACAAAGTATATATAGACCTAAGTAGAAATCCCTCATCTCACTTTCCCCCTCAAAAACAAACCTTTCCCTCCTTGTGTTGCAAATGCAACGCCTATTCTTTCTTTTCCCCCCTTAACGAGTAAAATATGACATCTCCCCATCACATACATCAAGCTACACACTAAATGTCAACACACATCCCACCATTTCCTAACCAAGACATGTCTAGGCTACACTTGAAGAAATCACTAGTCAAACATATTTATAAATGTAGTTATAAAGAGACTAGTCTGCCATTTTATGTTACTCAAGAAAACTAGTCACTGATATTACAAGAGTTATACTCCCTTTTCCTTTACATTTCCTTGGTTCCTTAATAACTTTAACAAATATCAAGTTCTAAACAACCCTCTCATTCAAGCTACCAAGCCTTAGAAACCACATGATTTGTTCATAGCCCATTGTTGAAAATACATTTCTGTTTGGGTCGACATGAGCGAGGTTGGTCAGTGTTGGTTCATTATTAGCGTTCGCGGCTGCGGGTCTAGTTAGTTCGGCCCATGTATCACAACCACTTACTTTTCTGGTAAGTCTCTGTTCATTTGTTTCCCTTCATGCTCACACCTTAGTTTATATATGTGCTTGTGAAAGTCCCTTAATATGACAATTGTTGAAAAACTATAACTCTTGTAACCACGAAATACAATGAAATACTTTTCAAACGCGTAATGCTTTATTAAGTATTATAAACAAAGTATTACAAAGTGCTATGAATACACCCGTTGAATGACAACAAGATATGAACCCTAGAAACAAGTAAACTAGATTCGAGACTCAAGTTTACAAGGGAACCAATGAGACGCTGGTAGACAGCAGGGGGCTCAACGGTTCCAAGGTGAGAAAGAACTTAGATAAATTATCCAAGCACAAGGGTTGATTTACTTCTCCTTTCTCACTCCTATTTATAGTGTACGAGGTTGCTTCCTTAGTGGGAGTAGTTGATACGTGTCACCTTCTGAATGAAAGAGTACAACGTATTAAATGCATGTCCAAATCGAGACATACCTTTAAACAACTTTAGGTGAACAGTTCTGCCAACTGTTCACCTTTTGTCCCAATAGGTCGTACTAGGCTTTATCTTGAATCTCTTGTTTTGTCCCGCTCAAAACACTTGGTAGATTCTCCCGCCTAAACTATAAAGGATTGGACAAGATTTGCTTGTCCCAGACTTCTAGGGTTCTTTAGTGATCTCTGAGTGTTGTCAACTCAGAGATCCTTGAACACAAGTATATTCCTTCAACATCCCAGCTATCCATAATCGCTGGTGAGTATGACTTCAGATTGTCTTCGACTTCTCTGAAGTTGTCTTTGACTTGAATGTTCCTGGTGTGCCAGCTGAGGCTTTGCCTTCCACTGGTCTAGTCTATGTCGCTGGTCCTCTCAGCGATCAGTGAACACTTAGTCTAATTAAACAAATCTAGACTGGGCCATAGTTAAAACTTTCATTGGCCCAACAATCTCCCCCTATTTGTTTATAAATTATACTAAGTCTAAAATTATTGTAAGTGAGTACACAGCTTCTTCTTACACATAATTTAACAAACATACCTCAGAGTTTTATTAAACATAAAGAACCTAGTCTATTACAAGAACACCCAAAGGTGTAAACATAAACAAAAAGTAAAAAGGTTCTTCAGCGATCGAGGCCTTGATCACAGATTCTCTGGGCTTCAACTTTGTCACTTCTAGAGTTGATGACTAGCTCAACTTCAAACTCAAAATCCTCAGCTGTTTTGCAATTCCTTAGGATGCCCTGTTTGAGTCTGATAAGCTGGATGGTTGATGCCAGATGTAGTTCATTCATCCGCTGAAAGCAATACTCACAATTACCATTCATGAAGACCATACCTGTCTCTGGTTCTGAGTATACTTGGCCCCCTACTAGTTTAGTGATCTCTTTGGGCAGTACCAAGTTTCTGTGCATCTCATCAACAACAATGTTTTCAGTGACCAACTTCTCCACCAGAGGCCCCATTTGGGTTTTTCTTTTCCTTTGTCCTTGAGGAGGTTGTTGTTGTGAAAGTTGAGGAGGCAGAGGTACCTTCAGCTTCTTTGTCGTGTCTCTTACCCAATTCAGCTTTGCTTGAATGTTTTTCATCATTAGGGCAGCACCAGGCCCAATCTTCTTTTGGGCAAGAGACAACATTTCTAACCATTCAGAGAGGCCCAGATCTCTGAGTTTAAAGTCACTGAAGACTTTGTAGTTGGTTAGTTGGTTCTCTCTGTAAAGAGTCATCACCACTCTTTTGTCTTTGTCAGTGTAACATGCATACTTTGTGATTTGACCAGGTTCAGCTCTTTGGTTTGCAAGTCTTTCATATTCCTTATGAAGGTTGCTCCTTTTGACCTCCAGTTCTTTGAGCTTAACCAGCTGAGCTTCCTTTACAGCAGGAGAGAGGTTGTTCAGAGCTTCTTTGCTCTTGAGTTCAGCTACTCTGATGTTTGCAAGCCTTTGGTGTTCCAAGATTTGAGCCTTTGCCTGCTCTGGGGTAAGTGGTGGTTCATCAGCGCTCTTGAATTTGTTTAGGTCAGAGTGTTTGGAGAGCTTGGCTGTATATCCGCCTTCTTCTTGGAGGGAGTGCAGGGTTACTTCAGGTTGTTCAATGGCAATTCCTTTACCCCTATCCTTTATTGCTTCAGTGCTGGGGTTGAAGGATCTGAGAGGTTTTGGTGTAGGAATCCCTGCTGAAGGTGTTGGTTGTTTAAGTGACTGCTCCCCCTTAGGTGAAGCAGTGTCTTCTTCTTCTTCAGAGGTGGAGGTTGCTGAATTCTCCCCCTCAGGCATAGCGCCGGTAGTAGCTGTTCCTGATCCAGGCTTGAGGAACTTAACGAATTCTTGATGGACAAATAAGCAGATCTCTTTAAGTTCCTCTTGCAACAGCTCTTGAAGAAGTTTTCTTGAAGGCTCAGACGCCTTAGCAATAGCTGCAACATTTGCTTTGACAGCTGATGTGAGGACCGATGGTATGTATTGCTAGAGGCTCTGGTCTAGAACAGCTAGGAGGTGAGCTTGCAAGGCATTTCCCAGTAGTTGCGGAAGCAAGGCAATCATAGAGGACTCCACAGATGAAGTTAGTGAAGTCTCTAGTGTGGTGGTGAGTTCCTCAGCAGTATGTGTGAGTGTTTGTAATTCAGGACATCATTTGTGACATTGGGCTTGGTTTTACTGATGTCACCCCTCTTAACCCAGAGAACCTCAGCAGCGAGTTCCTGAACATCTTTCATTCGAGGAACATGGAAAGGCTTGAGGTTTTGTAAATGTTCTAAGTGTTGCTTGGCCCCTAGTTCCATGACATTTGGTAAGGTTGGGAAGGGAACTGGGGTTGGCGTACAGAGCCTCTGGTTTAATAGCCGTATAGTAGCCAGTTCTTGCACATTGGGCATTGATGGGAAGGAGATGGGTTTCAACTCTGATGTAACGTGGTCATCATCAGCATCCATATCAGTATAATCTGAAATGGTCAAGTCCTCTTCAATAATGAAGACCTCATCCTCTGGCATGGAATCAATGTCTGACATGGCATCGAGATCTATGTGGGGGGCTTCAACATTTTCATCACCAGCAATGGAATAGGCATCATCATTCTGTTGTTCTTCATGAAGATTATGAGCCTGTTATGATATTTGTTAGTAACCAATTGTGAAAAATTATGAAGTTATAGATCGCCATTCGCCGCCCCTAGGAAAGCTGGGTGTGATTATCCAGCCCCCCCTAAGGATTTCTCCTTGGGACTCTTTTAAGTGTGAAATAGTTATGTTGAAGGGTCGCCATTCGCTGCCCCTAGGATAGCTGGGTGTGATTATCCAGCTCCCCCATAAGGAATACTCCTTGGGACTCTTTTGAGTTGTGAAAATTATGTGGTGAATGGTCGCCGTTCGCTGCCCCTAGGATAGCTGGGTGTGATTATCCATCTCCCCCTGAAGGATTGCTCCTTGGGACTCTTTTAGTTGTGAATTCATGGAAGTTAAAGGTCGCCATTTATCGCTGCCCCTATGAAGACTGAGGGTGATTATTCAGTCCCCACAAAAGAATAAATTCTTTGGGACTCTTTTAGTTGTGACTTATTTGAAGGTAATGGTCGCCTTTTATCGCTGCCCCTAGGAAGACTGAGGGTGATCATTCAGTCCCCCCAAAAGAATAAATTCTTTGGGACTCTTTTCATATAAGGGGACCCAGAGACTGCGTGAAGTGCAGAGACTCTGGGTCGGGACCTATAGCATGCTCAAGTTGGTATGGACAAGAGCACAGTCCAGAGGGTGAAGGATCATCGGGGTGCGTTATGAGCACAAATCAATCATATCCTTGTGCTAAGACAGAGTGTACAGATAATCCTAAGAGTTCTAGGTGTTGACACAGACACTCTATGGGTTGAGGCTGTAAAACCCGCATGCTTTTACCATGCATAGTACCCTTAAGATCGTACGTACTAGTTAAAAACTTTCCTAATATAGCATGATTACGATTACGTGTTAGGAGTTTACGTATTACGTACGTGTTAGAACACGATAAGTATTTTATATGCACGATCACGTAATAATTATTTAGCAATAATTAATCACGAACATGCGATCACGAAATCACGAACGTAATTAAAACACGAGCTATTATTAATTACGTATATATATATTTATTACGAGCGTAATTAAATATATTAGATTATGGTATTTACGTAACGAGAACATTTAAAACACGAACATAAAATAAACACAAACGAGTAACTAAATAACGAGACACGAAAAGAGGTACGGGAACCCCATGGGGGGGTCCCTACCCGCGGCCAAACAAGGGTAATGGGCCAAGCCCATTATCAATTTTTACTAAAAGGGGGTTAATTAATTTTTACTACTCAAAATCACTTTATAGAAGATTTCAAGAAAAACCTAAAACCCTCTCTTTCTCCTCCTCTTTGTGCCGTCACCTATACATCACCATACAAGGTGATTCTTTGATCTTGGATCTTGAAGATTTGTTGGTTGTTCGTGTTTGTTCTTCGTTCTCGTGATCCACGAATACGGTAAAACCTTTTTAAACCTTTTCTTTTAATTTAATCTTTTTATTAATTATGAACATGAATGTTGTTATAAAAACATATTAATTAATCATAGATCTAACATGTTTTGATGATTAATTAAATCAAAGGGTCGATTTAAGGGGTGTTTTGTTTTGGCCGCAGGCTACAACCGACCCCAAGGGGGTTTCGGTTTGCCAAGCCGACCACCACCAAGACCTTATGGTCTTGGTTGGTGCGTGTGGGTCCCACGGCAGCAAGGGGTACCCCGATTTGGTTCGGGGTACGGTGTCGATTCATGTCCGGTTCATGTTTTTAAGCTTAGATCCGGTTCATGGTTATGTTAGTTTTTTTTGATGTTATGAACTTATGTTAAAATTAAATTAATAAAAGATGTGATTAATTTAATAACATGACTTAGGTTATTTAATTATTAATAATCATGAAATTATTTTAACCTAAGTATGTATATTATTAAGACTTATAATTAATTAATTATTTTAAAAACCATGGATATAATTAATTAATTAACATGACTTAGGTTATATTATTAATATTTAATAATGCATATTTTAATCTAAGTATTTAATATATTTAATTAAAAATATGTTATACTTTAATTAAATATTATAACCTATAGTTTAATTAAATTACATGAAATAATTATTAAACTATACAATATATCATATGACTTAAGAAATAATCATGAAAACACTTAGGCTTATTTACTTAGCTTATTTAACCAGCTTATTTCTAATTATGGAAACTTTCTATTTTTAGAAACTTAATTAAATAAGGCAGCTAATTTATTTATGGAAACCAGCTATTTTTAGAAACTTATTTATTTAAGGCAGCTAATCTATTTATGGAAACTTATTTAATTAAGGCAGCTAATCTATTTATGGAAACTTTCTATTTTTAGAAACTTATCTATTTTAAGCAGTAAATCTATTTTTGGAAACTTTCTATTTTTGGAAACTTTCTATTTTTGGTAACTTTCTATTTTTGGAAACTTTCTATTTTTGGAAACTTTCTATTTTTGGAAACTTTCTATTTTAGGAAACCTGCTATTTTTGGAAAGTTACTTATTATTACACAGTAAGTATAATAACACATGAAATACCAGAAATACTTAATCAGATTAAACAGAATATAAGATTTAATACAGTTTAAGGTTTTAAACAGTAAAAAATAGTAAGAACACATAAAATAAGCTAAGACATGACATAAAACCAGTTATGTATTTAGTAAGCAGATACTTATTTCATGTACGTATTTATGTAGCACTAGTGATTCAGAAGTAGGATTCTCGCAGTTCATCTTTCTCGTTCACTGGACATAAGGTACGGATTCCCGTCCTTTCAGTATGGACATTCTTTCCTTATTAGGATTCCCCGTATGCAGCCAACTGTTTTCCCGTAGTATAAGTATGAGTTTGATTGCTTATGTTTAAATATGATTACCTATAGCCATATACATGCATGACTAGTTTCACCTAGTTATGGAGGTACCATAACCATAACATTAGAGGCACTGATGTTATGACTTCACCACGGCGGAGTGATTGCTCGTGGCGTCCCTTCAGCTTTTGGCCATTTATTTATATTTATCATGTGGGGCGTATGGGTGCATCCTAGTTACATGTTTTTATTCAGGATTACATGGTGAATGTGGTGTGTGCCTTGCATCCTTCACAAGGAGCTGATCCCTCCTACCCAAAAACCAGTATATTAAATTAGAGGCAGCCCCTCTAATTTGCATGATGAGGTCACCCCTCCAATTATTCATGCACGGTGGATTTTCATGACCTATATTGGTTAATGGTAAAATATGACAACAGTTTTTATAAGATAAACATAAGACTTTCAAACTATAAAACCAGTTTTATTAAGACTTAACCAGGTTACTCGGGACTTAGTTTTCTTCCGCTGTTATTATGTTATATGCTTATCCTATTCATGCTTTATTGTACATCCGTGCACTGAGCGTATTTGCTCAGCCGTTTTCCTTTTCTATGTTCCCAAAACGGCAGGTACTCAGGGACGCTCGTAGACACTAAGAGTATGTGCATATGGACTGGAAGCTGTCTAGCCTTCTTTACATTATGCATTTCCTTTCTTTATGATACTTATGCTTTGGACATTGTTTAGTCCTTTTCTTTTACTATACTATGTTTGTGTGTGATGAGCTTACTTTTGGACTACCGATGTTTGGTTCCGGTATTTTCCTTTATATGGTCAAGTAATGTTTAGACATTTTACCTTGTATGCTTTGATGACACGCCATAATTACTGTGATATTTCCATTTCCAAAATGGGGTGTTACAATTATGGTATCAGAGCCAAGGCTTCGACCTGTAGGCTCTCAAATATGACCTGTGATTAGTGGGTAGTCACTACGGTCTTCCTAGAACTGACAGTTGTTTTCATGCATTCCTCATTTTTAAGCATACATATACATGTCATTGTTGCAGGGTTTTTGACTAAGTAATGGTTGGTACAGGACTGGCCCTATTTAGTCGTATGTGTTTTATCGAAACTTTTAGATTTGGGACCGACCCATAGGCGTCCCCTCGCTATGTCTTTTGTTTTGGGTGAACTGACCAGAGGCGTTCACTTTCGAGTATACAAAAGTTTTCATAAAACTGCATCATGCATTCATACACAAAATTTTCTTGCATAAAATTTTTCTCGTGAAATTTTAGTATAAATTTTTTTTTCATGTATATATTTATATTTTATGTTTTGATCTGTTTAATCATACGTTTTATGTTATACTGTCAGATGGCAAACACAGACGATATCTGGGCAATATTTGCAGCTGCTGATGCAGAGATGCAAGATGCTCTTCTTCATAACGACGGTTATCCTCCCCCGCCTAACATCTTTCCCATGGAAGGAAGGAATCGGCTCATGAGGGAATACTATACCCTTAGACAGCGACCCGACGAAGACAGCACTGACTTCATGCAGCGTTTCCTTGGCTACACTGGTGTCTTAAGAGCAGCTGCGGGCACCACTAAAGAACAAGCAATACATTTTCGTTGGGCTCTTAATCTAAGGATTGCAAATAACTTATCAGGTGCTCCATTGGAAACGGTAGCACAAGTAGCTGATGCAGCATGTAGACTGGAGATGCTGCAGGAGAGGGATGAGTTCGGGGAAGCTGAAAGACCCGACAAGAGGTAAACCTTCGTATTCAAGCGATGACCAATCCGTATACTTTCCATATGTCAATTATTCATCTCTTTAACTATATCTTCTAGGCAGAAAACTGGGGACCGGTCTCAGCCGGCTACTCAGCAGCAGCCTCATCAGCCTAAGGGAAACGGTCAGACTAACGACCGTTCTGCTACGGATAGGCGTGGCGGTAATGACAATTACCGTAACAACGCCGGGCAATCCAGCAACATCAGGTCCTAATACTTACGAAATTCCTTATGATTTATGTTATAACTCATATTCTGACACTTTATCAACTTCTACCAGGAACCATGGAAACGGTAGGGACCAGAACCAGAGAGGTTCGCAGCCTAGCCGTCCAGCTATTACTGGTATTCAATCTTACGATTATCCGCTTCGTCCTTTGTACCCAACTTTCATGTCTTATGAAATGTTTTCTTATCAGGTCCTCAGACAGCCAGAGCACCTACTGGAGGATACACTCATCCTCTTTGCTCTACTTGCCACCGTAGGCACCCAGGACCATGTCGCCGTAATACTGATGCGTGCTTCAAGTGTGGTCTTCCTGGCCGTATTATGAAGGATTGCCGTAAGGGCGAGATGGAGGGTACATCGGGACATGCTGATACCAAGCCGCCTCCTACTGCCGGGCGTGTCTACACGACATCTCGAGACCAGGCCAACAAGTCTACAGGTACCATCACTGGAATCTTGTATATGTATGGTCGCGCTGCATGTGTTCTTTTCGATACGGGTGCTACTCACTCGGTTATTTCTACTGCCTATGCTAAGAACATTAGGATGCCTCCCTTGCCACTAGAAAATAGGCTTACTATTTCCACGCCTTTGAGGGACTCCGTATTAATCACCCATGTATACAAGAGTCTTCCCCTAGAATTTGATGATAAGGTTCGACCTGTCGACGCACTTCCGCTGGACATGAATGACTTCGACATGATTTTGGGCATGGATTGGTTATCCAAGTATCATGCTACCATAGACTGCCATTCATATCGAGTTATCTTCGATGATGTCAATGCACCGGAGTACATTCATAATGGGTTCATACCCGGACGGTCTGTACAAATCATATCCACCCTGCAAGCGCGTGCACTATTGTCACATGGCTGCGAGGGTTATCTAGCTACGGTTCACGACATGGATGCTGAATCTCCATCGATTCAGGATCAACCAATAGTGTCGGAATTCCAAGATGTGTTTACAGCAGAACTTCCGGGCATACCACCTGTACGAGAAGTGGAATTCAGTATCGAACTAGTTCCAGGAGCTGAACCAATCTCCAAGGCTCCTTATCGCATGGCTCCTATAGAGCTGAAGGAGCTAAAGGATCAACTGCAAGAACTTCTTGAGCGAGGTTTCATTCGACCGAGCGCATCTCCATGGGGCGCACCGGTCTTATTTGTTAAGAAGAAGGACGGCAGTATGCGTCTTTGCATAGACTATCGCGAGCTCAACAAGATTACCATTCGGAATAGGTATCCACTGCCATGCATTGACGATCTGTTTGACCAAATCCAAGGGGCCAAACACTTCTCCAAGATCGATCTTAGGTCAGGCTATCACCAGCTACGGGTCAAGGAGCAGGACATCGCTAAGACTGCTTTTCGTACCCGCTATGGCCACTACGAGTTGGTAGTTATGCCATTCGGCCTGACAAATGCTCCAGCAGTATTTATGGATCTGATGAACAGAATCTTCCATGAATTTCTGGACAAGTTCGTCATTGTTTTCATCGATGACATCCTGATTTTCTCAAAGTCCAAGGAGGAACACGAAGACCATCTTCGTACAGTACTACAGATTCTTCGCCAGAAGCAGCTGTATGCTAAATTCTCCAAGTGTGAGTTCTGGTTAGACAAGGTGGCATTCTTAGGTCACATCGTATCAGCAGAAGGAATCACTATGGATCCAGCGAAGGTTGAGGCCATTATTAAGTGGCCGAGGCCGACATCGGCGACGGAAGTCCGCAGTTTCTTAGGCTTAGCTGGCTATTACCGTAGGTTCGTGGAGAACTTTTCCCGCCTAGCACTACCATTGACCAAACTGATGCGGAAAGGGGTGAAATTCGTCTGGACTGAAGATCGAGAGAAGAGCTTTGAAGACCTGAAGCAGAAGCTAGTATCTGCACCTATTCTTACTCTACCATCTGGTACGGGTGGATTTTAAATCTACAGTGATGCATCGGGGAAGGGACTTGGCTGTGTTCTCATGCAACATGGGAAAGTGATCGCGTACGCTTCACGGCAGCTTAAGCCTTATGAAGAAAATTACCCCACGCACGATCTGGAACTTGCTGCAGTCGTGTTTTCATTGAAGATATGGAGACATTACTTATATGGAGAATCATGTGACATTTTCACGGACCACAAGAGCTTGAAGTATATCTTCACTCAGCGTGAATTGAACATGAGGCAGAGGAGATGGTTAGAGCTGTTGAAGGATTATGACATTAATCTACAGTATCATCCCGGAAAGGTAAACGTAGTAGCAGATGCTCTTAGCAGGAAGTCCGGAATGATCAACGACATTAGAATCGAAGAGGAAATCATCAGAGACTTGGAGCGACTAGACATCGAGATCATGGTACGTGGACAGTACGGTTACTGGGCGAATCTTAGAGTAGAAGCCGAGTTACTATCTAAGATCAAGGAAGCTCAGAAGGATGACGGAGAAATCTGGGCGATAGTACAGAATTTGGAGAAGCAGACAAAATTCAGAGTAGATGCAGATGGTATCGTATGGCAGGGCACTAGACTTTGTGTTCCTGATGACCAAGAACTCCGGGAAGCTTTGTTAGCTGAAACTCACAGCTCCCCATTCTCGATATATCCTGGTTCGACTAAAATGTACCATGACATCAAGCAGTACTTTTGGTGGAGTGGTATGAAACAGGATGTGGCCACTTACGTCTCCAAATGTCTTACCTGCCAGCAGGTTAAGATCGAGCATCAGCGATCTGGCGGTCTCCTTCAACCGTTAGATATTCCAGAGTGGAAGTGGGACAAAATCACCATGGATTTTGTTACCGGTCTTCCGCCTACCAAAAGGAAGCACGATGCAATTTGGGTTATTGTTGATCGACTTACCAAATCAGCTCATTTCTTACCGATCCGCAAGGAAGATCCGGTAAGTAAACTCGCAGATACGTATAGGCGAGAGATTATGAGACTCCACGGTGCACCATCCAGCATCGTCTCAGACAGAGATCCTCGTTTCACTTCGCGCTTTTGGAAAAGTCTACAGAAAGCTTAGGGTACACAACTTAAGCTTAGCACGGCTTTTCATCCTCAAACGGACGGACAGTCGGAGCGAACCATTCAGACATTAGAGGATATGTTGAGGTCATGTGCGTTGGAATGGACGGGTGATTGGGACGAATATATCTGTTTGGTGGAATTTGCATACAACAACAGCTGGCACGCAAGCATCAAATATGCTCCATTTGAGATGTTGTATGGCAGAAAGTGTCGCGCCCCAATCTGCTGGGATCAGGTTGGCGAGCGAACACTCGAAGGATCGGAAATCATAGAGATGACAAATGAGAAGATCGCAGTAGCTAGACAGAAAATTCAGGAGGCACGATCACGTCAAAAGAGTTACGCCGATAAGCATCGTAGGGATTTACACTTTAACGTAGGAGATCAGGTCTTCCTTAAGGTTTCGCCGGCACGTGGTGTTAGACGCTTCGGGATTAAAGGGAAGCTCAGTCCTCGTTTCATCGGACCGTTTGATATCATGGAACGAGTCGGTGAAGTATCTTACCGATTGGCGTTACCTCCACAGCTTTCGCATGTGCACAATGTGTTTCATGTGTCCTTACTCAGAGGGTACCAATATCATCCCCTTCACATGGTTCAGTATCCACTGGAACAGATTCGTGAAGATCTCACTTTTATAGAAGAACCCGAACGAGTTCTTGACAGACAAGAACGAGTCATGAGAAAGAAGACGATTCCATTCGTCAAAATTCTATGGAGGGATCATACCGAGCGGGAAGCCACTTGGGAAACGGAGGAGTCTATCCAGGCTTCTTACCCTCATTTCATATTTTGAATTCGGGTATGTTCTTCTTTTCCAGTTTACTTTATCTATAATTCGGGGACGAATTATTCTTTTTAGGGGGGAAGAGTTGTAAAACTCACATGCTTTTACCATGCATAGTACCCTTAGGATCGTACGTACTAGTTAAAAACTTTCCTAATATAGCATGATTACGATTACGTGTTAGGAGTTTACGCATTACGTACGTGTTAGAACACGATAAGTATTTTATATGCACGATCACGTAATAATTATTTAGCAATAATTAATCACGAACATGCGATCACGAAATCACGAACGTAATTAAAACACGAGCTATTATTAATTACGTATATATATTTATTACGAGCGTAATTAAATATATTAGATTATGGTATTTACGTAACGAGAACATTTAAAACACGAACATAAATAAACACAAACGAGTAACTACATAACGAGACACGAAAAGAGGTACGGGAACCCCATGGGAGGGTCCCTACCCGCGGCCAAACAAGGGTAATGGGCCAAGCCCATTATCAATTTTTACTAAAAGGGGGTTAATTAATTTTTACTACTCAAAATCACTTTACAGAAGATTTCAAGAAAAACCTAAAACCCTCTCTTTCTCCTCCTCTTTGTGCCGCCACCTATACATCACCATACAAGGTGATTCTTTGATCTTGGATCTTGAAGATTTGTTGGTTGTTCGTGTTTGTTCTTCGTTCTCGTGATCCACGAATACGGTAAAACCTTTTTAAACCTTTTCTTTTAATTTAATCTTTTTATTAATTATGAACATGAATGTTGTTATAAAAACATATTAATTAATCATAGATCTAACATGTTTTGATGATTAATTAAATCAAAGGGTCGATTTAAGGGGTGTTTTGTTTTGGCCGCAGGCTACAACCGACCCCAAGGGGGTTTCGGTTTGCCAAGCCGACCACCACCAAGACCTTATGGTCTTGGTTGGTGCGTGTGGGTCCCACGGCAGCAAGGGGTACCCCGATTTGGTTCGGGGTACGGTGTCGATTCATGTCCGGTTCATGTTTTTAAGCTTAGATCCGGTTCATGGTTATGTTAGTTTTTTTGATGTTATGAACTTATGTTAAAATTAAGTTAATAAAAGATGTGATTAATTTAATAACATGACTTAGGTTATTTAACTATTAATAATCATGAAATTATTTTAACCTAAGTATGTATATTATTAAGACTTATAATTAATTAATTATTTTAAAAACCATGGATATAATTAATTAATTAACATGACTTAGGTTATATTATTAATATTTAATAATGCATATTTTATCCTAAGTATTTAATATATTTAATTAAAAACATGTTATACTTTAATTAAATATTATAACCTATAGTTTAATTAAATTACATGAAATAATTATTAAACTATACAATATATCATATAACTTAAGAAATAATCATGAAAACACTTAGGCTTATTTACTTAGCTTATTTAACCAGCTTATTTCTAATTATGGAAACTTTCTATTTTTAGAAACTTAATTAAATAAGGCAGCTAATTTATTTATGGAAACCAGCTATTTTTAGAAACTTATTTATTTAAGGCAACTAATCTATTTATGGAAACTTATTTAATTAAGGCAGCTAATCTATTTATGGAAACTTTCTATTTTTAGAAACTTATCTATTTTAAGCAGTAAATCTATTTTTGGAAACTTTCTATTTTTGGAAACTTTCTATTTTTGGTAACTTTCTATTTTTGGAAACTTTCTATTTTTGGAAACTTTCTATTTTTGGAAACTTTCTATTTTAGGAAACCTGCTATTTTTGGAAAGTTACTTATTATTACACAGTAAGTATAATAACACATGAAATACCAGAAATACTTAATCAGATTAAACAGAATATAAGATTTAATACAGTTTAAGGTTTTAAACAGTAAAACATAGTAAGAACACATAAAATAAGCTAAGACATGACATAAAACCAGTTATGTATTTAGTAAGCAGATACTTATTTCATGTACGTATTTATGTAGCACTAGTGATTCAGAAGTAGGATTCTCGCAGTTCATCTTTCTCGTTCACTGGACATAAGGTACGGATTCCCGTCCTTTCAGTATGGACATTCTTTCCTTATTAGGATTCCCCGTATGCAGCCAACTGTTTTCCCGTAGTATAAGTATGAGTTTGATTGCTTATGTTTAAATATGATTACCTATAGCCATATACATGCATGACCAGTTTGACCTAGTTATGGAGGTACCATAACCATAACATTAGAGGCACTGATGTTATGACTTCACCACGGCGGAGTGATTGCTCGTGGCGTCCCTTCAGCTTTTGGCCATTTATTTATATTTATCATGTGGGGCGTATGGGTGCATCCTAGTTACATGTTTTTATTCAGGATTACATGGTGAATGTGGTGTGTGCCTTGCATCCTTCACAAGGAGCTGATCCCTCCTACCCAAAAACCAGTATATTAAATTAGAGGCAGCCCCTCTAATTTGCATGATGAGGTCACCCCTCCAATTATTCATGCACGGTGGATTTTCATGACCTATATTGGCTAATGGTAAAATATGACAACAGTTTTTATAAGATAAACATAAGACTTTCAAACTATAAAACCAGTTTTATTAAGACTTAACCAGGTTACTCGGGACTTAGTTTTCTTCCGCTGTTATTATGTTATATGCTTATCCTATTCATGCTTTATTGTACATCCGTGCACTGAGCGTATTTGCTCAGCCGTTTTCCTTTTCTATGTTCCCAAAACGGCAGGTACTCAGGGACGCTCGTAGACACTAAGAGTACGTGCATATGGACTGGAAGCTGTCTAGCCTTCTTTACATTATGCATTTCCTTTCTTTATGATACTTATGCTTTGGACATTGTTTAGTCCTTTTCTTTTACTATACTATGTTTGTGTGTGATGAGCTTACTTTTGGACTACCGATGTTTGGTTCCGGTATTTTCCTTTATATGGTCAAGTAATGTTTAGACATTTTACCTTGTATGCTTTGATGACACGCCATAATTTACTGTGATATTTCCATTTCCAAAATGGTGTGTTACAGAGGCAAACCCTAAGACTTCATCACTCTCTCCTACAGAATGTTGAGAGTAATTGTATGTGAACCTCCAAGAGAATAAAATGGCAAACTAATACCTGAGAGATATCAGGGTTGAGAAGGTTCTTAGTCGTCTCTACTGACTGGGAGACGCTAGACTCAGGTTGTTTATCAGCGGCAGGCTCTTCAACCACATCCTCCAGAGAAGGGGATGGGTTCTTCTTTGTCTTCTTAGGCTTAGAAGGATTAACAGAAGGGGTTTCAAAGGAAATGGGGATGTCTTTCCTCTTCTTCTTCTTTTCCTTGGGCACCTTGGGCTGAGAAGAAGACTGCACAGAGGTCTTTAACAGAGACTTGTCAGTTAGTCTTTCAGCATTCACCTCATTGTGAGGGATCAAGGGCTCTCCATCAGCAACCAGTAGCCCAGCAACCTGCATCATGTGCCTGCTGAGAGGCACTTCATCTTCCAAAGGAGTCTTTAGTGATGCAGCAGTGATGTGATAAGGAGAGAAGGAGAGAAGTTCATCATTTGTGTAGCCTTCACCCAACATATCTTCTAAGAGAAGAGAGAGATATCTTGTGTAGCAGATGGTGGCTAGTCTGTTCTTCTTCCCTTTGTTTTCTAGCTTAGCAATGAGGTCAGAGTAAAGTATATGAGCGATCCCTATATCTTTCCCTCAAATTAAGCTGTAAGCAATTGCTTGCTGGGATCCATTAAGTTGATCATGAGACCCCTGGTTTCCACCTAGACATTTCACAATGTATAACATCAACGTTCTCCAAATAGGTGAAAAGTAGTTTACTTTGATCAGTGATTTATTCTGGAAACCTTGGGTGGTGAAGGGTTTATCATTGTCGTCATGAGGACGAAGGGTAGCTAGAGCCTTCTTTACTGTGGCGCTGGCAGGCACAGCGGACATGCCTTCATTGACTGGAAGTCCAATGGCTTTGGCAAAGGTATGAAGATCAAAAGTGAGAGGTTGGGGATGTATGGAAAGGTTGAAGGTGATGTGTGAAGAGGTTTGATCAACTTCGGCGCTATACCAGAACTCCTTCAAATATTGGTGGTAGCATGTGGAAGGTACTCTGGTTATGGCTTCAAAAATGGTGGAGTTTTTGAGGAAGGAGAACAAAGGTTGGTAAAGGGAATTGTTGTGTTCCAAGAGAGCTACACAATTGTTTAAGGCAATTTTGCCATCGTGTATCCCAAAATCAACGTTCGAGGCGGCCAGGACGGTGAAAGTGGTGTTTGTTGATGAAGAAGCCATTGTTGAAGTGAGGAAGAAATGAAGGTTTTGGAGAAGATGAATAGTATGTGTGTATGAAAGTAATGAGTAATGTGAGTTTTGAAAAGTGAGTTAA
This sequence comes from Glebionis coronaria, assembly GCA_025667525.1. Taxonomy (NCBI): domain Eukaryota; kingdom Viridiplantae; phylum Streptophyta; class Magnoliopsida; order Asterales; family Asteraceae; genus Glebionis; species Glebionis coronaria. Next base: position 240,192,744 of record CM046877.1, read on the forward strand.
GGGTTTTGATAAAAGGGTTATCCGTTTTACAATTAAAGCATTTAATGCAAAAATTACCTTTTAGGAAAAGTGGGACCCCTTGACTCTTCATGTGATATTTCTGTCTCTTGGAAAGCGGGAAAGTTGTTGACAATAAAGGTTAATCATTTGAATTAAATATGGGAATATATTAAGTCTCATTGGAATGTAACTACCTCGTTACATTCAATTCCCTTTAATGCCCAAAGACAGAGATCAGAGATCATTTATCAGATTTGTTTACCAATATTGAGCATACCCAGCTCAGCAACCAACCTAGTAAAACTTGGCTCAGCCAGAGGCTTGGTGAATATATCAGCGAGCTGGTATTCAGTGGGTATAAAATAAAGCTCAATATCACCTTTTAAAATATGGTCTCTGATAAAGTGATACCTGATGTCAATATGCTTAGTTCTGGAATGAAGTACCGGATTATTTGAGATGGCTATAGCACTTGTGTTGTCACAGAATCTGGGAACCTTTTCATAAATGATCCCATAATCAGCCAGCTGACTTTTCATCCAGAGAACTTGAGCACAACAACCAGCGGCCGCTATATATTCAGTTTCAGCTGATGACATGGCCACAGAGTTTTGTTTCTTGGCGCTCTAGCATACTAACTTTCCTCCAAGGATTTGACAACTCCCAGAGGTGCTCTTTCTATCAAGACAACACCCAGCATAGTCAGAGTCTGAGTAAGCTTTAAGGTCGAATCCTGATCCATTAGGATACCAGAGACCCAATGTGGGAGATCCTTTTAAGTACCTGAAAATTCTTTTGACAGCTACAAGGTGGGATTCCTTGGGGTTAGCTTGGTACCTAGCATAGAGACATGTGGCAAATTGTATGTCTGGTCTGCTTGTTGTGAGGTACATCAGTGACCCAATCATGCCTCTATATAAGGTCTCATTAACAGAGACCCCTGAGTCATCAGCTCCCAAGTTGTTGGGAGGAAGCATGGGGCATTTCACTGATGCACAATAAGACAGATCATACTTCTTGAGCAATTCCTTAACGTATTTTTCTTGACAAATGGAAATTCCTTTTGAATTTTGTTTAATTTGAAAACCTAAGAAAAAAGTTAATTCCCCCATCATGCTCATTTCATATTTTTTGGTCATTAATTTGGCAAACTGTTTGCTCAATGTAATATTGGTTGAACCAAAAATTATATCATCCACATAAATCTGTACTAAAATGACATCACCCTTGGACCTATAAGTGAATAGGGTTTGATCAATGGTACCTCTAAAAAATTTATTTTCAAGTAAGAATTTTGATAGGGTTTCATACCAGGCTCTAGGCACTTGTTTCAGCCCATAGAGTGCTTTGTGAAGTCTGCAGACGTGATCAAGATACTCACTGCTTTCAAACCCTGGGGGTTGATAGACATATACTTCCTCTGCAAGCTTCTCATTGAGGAAAGCACTCTTCATATCCATCTGGTACATAGTAAACCCCATATAAGCTGCAAAGGCTAGGAAGATTTTGATAGCTTCCAATCTGGCTATTGGTGCAAACGTTTCATCATAGTCAATCCCCTTAGATTGATTATATCCCAGCACCACAAGCCTAGCCTTGTTTTTAACAATCCTGCCAGCTTCATCCCTCTTGTTTCTGTAGACCCATTTAGTTCCAACCACTTGCTTTCCAGCTGGAGCTTTTACCAGAGTCCACACCTTGTTCCTCTTGATCTGATTCAACTCATCTTGCATGGCAACAACCCACCCTTCATCTAGAAGCGCAACAGCCACATTCTTAGGTTCATCCTCAGATAGAAAATCAGCGAAAAGGCATTCATTCGCTGAGTCGGTTTCCAGAGATCTCAATTTGCCTCTGGTGGTGACTCCCTCAGAGGGTTCACCAAGAATATTAACCAGAAGAATATCTTGGTTCCTACTCTATTTGGATTGAGGAGCAGGAGTCTCTGTGGGTTCAGGAGTCACAGGAGGTTCAATGAATACTGAGGGATCTTCACATATTATTTCTTCATCCATAATCTCTTCATCAAGAGGAGAGATTGGTTCGATGACATCAACATTCATAGTAGTGGGTGGAGTGATTTGTTCAGCATTTCAACCTCTGGAGTGATGTCAGAGATTGAATGAGGATCAAATGCATGAACATAAGGGAAGTCCTTGTGACAGCCCTTGGATGATTCCTTGGGATATGAGAAATCATCCTCTGGATATGATTTAACTTCATTGAAGTCAATGTCACATTCTTCTGAGTTGGTGTGGTTGATGACAGCATCTGCTTCATTGAAGGTGACATGGATGGATTCTTCTAGTTCTTGTCTGTAGGATGTTGAATACTCTATAAGCTCTGGAGGTGAGAGAGTAACCAACGAAGAATCCATCATCAGACTTTTCATCAAATTTTCCCAAGTGATCTCTGTAGTTGTGAATGAAAACAGGGTAACCAAAGACATGGAAGTAGCTTACATCAGGGGCTCTCTTCCTATATACTTCATATGAGATCTTGCCATGTCTCTTCACAATAATAGATCTGCTTTGTGTATGACAAGCTGTGTTTACAGCTTCACCCTAAAATTGTTTAGGAAGTCTTGATTCGCTGATCATAGTTCTAGCAGCCTCTATGAGGGTTCTGTTTCTTCTTTTAGCGACCACCATTTTGTTCAGGGGTGCCTGGGTTAGAAAAGTTCTGTGATATTCCCTTTTCATCACAAAAGGCTTCCATGGCATGATTCTTGAATTCAGTGCCATTGTCACTTCTGGTAGCCTTAACTCTGCAGTCATTGAGATTCTCTATTTCTCTGATGAAGGACATTATTCTTTCAGCAGCATCACTCTTTCTTTTGAGAAAGAATACCCATGTGAATCTGGAGAATTCATCTACAATGACTAGTGTATACTTGTTGTGATTAAGGGATTCAGGTTTTACTGGTCCAAATAAGTCCATGTGAAGAAGATGGAGGCACTTATTTATTGAGAATGATTGTTTAGTCTTGAATGAGGCTCTGTGGTGCTTCCCTTTCTCGCACGCTGAGCAGGGTCTGTCTTTGGTGAAGGTCAGAGAGGGAAGCCCAGCTACTAAATCATTCTTGGCCAGTTTTTTAATGTTTTTGAAGTTGAGATGGGAGAGTCTCTTATGCCATAGCCAATTTTCACTATCAGATGCTTTGGCATAGAGACAAGTGTTTGTCCCTTCTGGACAAGATGTCATGTCGATGACATACACATCCCTTCTCCTGGGTGCAATTAGAACAACATCATCATTTTGATTGAAGATTGTTCCTTGGGTCTTGGTGAACAGAACTTTGAAGCCAGCATCGCAGAGTTAACTAATGCTGATTAAGTTGTGCTTCAGTCCATTGACATAAGCGACCCTTGTGAAGGTTATTCCATTACAATCCACTGAGCCATAACCCTCAGTAGCCCCTGAGGAATCATCTCCAAAGACTACTTTAGGACCAGACTCCTTTTTATATTTATGCAGATATTGTTTAACCCCTGTCATGTGTCTAGAGCACCCGCTGTCCAGATACCAAACAGATTTCTTCAGATATTCCTGCATAGATATAACAAAGCCAGATTAGTTTCTATGATGAACCCACTTTCCAGTGGGTCCATGCTGTCGCTAACCAGCGACATTGGTCCTTCTCTGGTTTCCTGACTAATGCTGATTAAGTTGTGCTTCAGTCCATTGACATAAGCGACCCTTGTGAAGGTTATTCCATTATAATCCACTGAGCCATAACCCTCAGTAGCCCCTGAGGAATCATCTCCAAGACTACTTTAGGACCAGACTCCTTTTTATATCTATGCAGATATTGTTTAACCCCTGTCATATGTCTGGATCATCCGTTGTCCAGATACCAAACAGATTTCTTCAGATATTCCTGCATAGATATAACAAAGCCAGATTAGTTTCTATGATGAACCCACTTTCCAGTGGGTCCATGCTGTCGCTGACCAACGATATTGGTCCTTCTCTGGTTTCCTCCCCCTCTTTGGTTGCAGTCCCTGGGTTCATGACGCATGCTTCCACAGATGTCACATCCAGGATAATGCTCGCACTCATCAGAGTGATGGTCGAAGAAGCCACAGTACTTGCAGGGGGGTTAGGTCTGTAACCCTGAGAGTTATCTCTGGGTTTAGGCTCAGCCTTTCTTAAGGGTCGATGAGGAGTTTTTGATCTCATTTGAGTTCTGGTTCTTTGAACCGCAATGACCTCCTCATGCTCTCTAGATGAATGTTCAGTGGACTCGCATGTGATACATTTTGGTTTCTTAGTGCAATCCTCAGATGAGTGATTCTTGAAACCGCAATGCTTGCAAGGTCTGAACAAATCTCTCCCCTTGGAGCTACTAGAACCTTCACCAAGAGAGTTAACAGATGGACTATTGACTCTGGGGTTGATTTGTTCTTTCAACCCTTTTACCTCATCCATCAAGGTGAGGAGAAGTTTCTTGGTGGGAGAAAGCTCTTCAGGGGGAGGAGTGGGTTTGTTGGAGTCCTTAGCCACAAAAACCTTTTTATTCGCTTTATCAGCGACTTTGAGAATTGAATTCCTAGGGGTTTTAGTTGGAGGTTTTGGGCCAAGCAAGGAATCAGATGGGTTGGTACCAGTGAGTCTTGGTAGGCCTGGTACCTCTGATTCTTTGTCAGAGTTCTTCTCATCCACAGAGGTGGAAGAAGGAGAAGAAACATCTGAAGGGACAAATTTGACATTGGGAAGAGGGATATGTTTTTTGTATCTACCCTTTCCCCCAATAGCCTGAACCACATCACCAGGTATGGATTCAACGACTATTTCTTCCATTGTGGATTGAGCCAAATTCCATTTTTCAATGGTTTTTCTAAGTTTAGAATTTTCATCAGACAAAGACTCATTTTCAATGGATAATTTGCTCACTTCATTTTGAAGTTGATTAGCAAGATTCACAAATGGTTTAAGATTTGTTAATTCAGATTGGCAAAGATTTAACTCTGTTTTAAGACTATGAAATTTGTTTAACAGGTTTTTTCTTTGCTCTTCCACAAAGTGGAGGTCAACCAAGGTATAGTCACTGACATGGTCTCTATCAGGACCTTCATCCATAGATAACATTCTTTGTACCTTTTTCATGGTGATGTCCACCCATTGACCAAATCTTGCTTTACTTTTACCCATAACGGGTTCTTCATCAGAGACAGCCATAAAAGCTCTGACGGTGGTGGTACCTTCATCCTCAAAAGTGAGGGGTTCATCATCCCAGTCGAATGAGGCAGCGATCAGACCTTTTTCAGTCTTCTTAACATCTTTTTTCTTTGCTGCATCATCGGCTTTCTGGTTGAGTTTTAGTAGCTCAGCTTTCAAGGCTTTGTATTTGACTTTGTAGTCCTTCTTCCCTTCTGAGTCAGAGAGAGAGGTTTGCTTGAAAGGTGAGGTGGAAAACTTCTTCTTGCTGTTGTTGTTGCTGGATGAAGGGAAGCTTGGAGAGGAGGTTTTGTTTGACCAGCAATCTTTCTGATAGTGACCGGTCTTTCCACATGTGTAGCATGACACCTTGGATTTATCAACCTTTGCAGCTCCAGCTCTACCAGATCTCTTGTAGTACCTCTTTTGATCAGCTAAAAGAGCTCTGTCATGGAACTTAGCATGTAATTCATCAAGAAATTCTTGACTACTTCTGGTGTCCTGTTCAATGTCAGAGTCGCTGTCCTGAAAGGAATGGTTAGCAACAAGAGCTTTTGAACCAGTGATACTGGTGGTAAACTTGTTAGTCTCTGATTTGTAAATGGAGTCAATTAGCCCTTCTTCATAGTTATATCTACCAAACAATTGGGCTAAAGTATCATTCTTTATAGCATTGTTAGCTCTTAAGGTCTGATTTAGGCTAAGCCATTTTCTAGGTAAACTATTGACAAAAGTAGCATTAACCTCAGCCTTAGGTAGAGCAACTCCATTGCTTCCCAAATCATTCAACAAAATCTTAAGCCTAGTATAAGTTTGTGCAACAGTTTCTATTTCCAAAGCTTTAAAAGCATTAAACTTAAGTCTAAGGGCTTGGATTTTGGTTTCTTTTGTTTCCTCTGGACCTTCATACCCTAGAACTAGTTCAGTCCACATCTCCTTAGCAGAGTTGCATTTAATAATGAACTTCATAATGTTCTTGGGTAGGCAAGAGACTATAATACTTTTGAGTCTCTTGTCCTGGTTAGCCAGACGTCTATCCGCTGGAGACCATTGCTTAACAGGTTTCTTAATGGGTCTCTCAGGGGTAGAGGAAACAGCCAGTGGTACATAGGGACCATTAATACTAAGATTTTACTTGGGTTCAGGATTTGTTTCTCGGTATCTTTTCGAATTGATCACAGCTCAAAGTGGAATAGTTGTTCTTGGTTACTAAAAAGGGGGATTTGGTTTGCTATTCTACGGAAAAGGTATAAAAGAGCTAGTCGTGAAAATAAGCTAAGATTAATTGCAAAATTAAAATTAAATTAAAATAAATTAAAATGGATATTAAATAAAAGAAAACAGTTTAAAAACGTAACTTAGAAAAAACTGAGGAAATGAGAAAACAGTAGATAAAATCAAAACTGAAAAACCTTCATTCGGAATAATACTTGATTCGGAATACTTAGGATAAAACCTTCATTCGGAACATGCTTGATCCGGAATATATTATGCTCATTCGGAATGTAACCTTGATCCGGAATATGGATGTTGATTCGGAATAAGGCAGACAAAAATCCTTCGTTCGGAAAATCTTACTCATGCGGAATATCTTTGCTTCATGCGGAATATCTTTGCTGACTCGGAATAAAAGGGAAAAAAGCTTGATTCGGAATATACGCTCATGCGGAATAAAAACTGAAAAAGCTTTATTCGGAATGTATAAAAACTAACCAATAATCATTTACTAACCATAAACATCAAATCCCGACAATAAAAACACAAAACCCACTAACTTTTGAAGATCAAATCAACCAAATAAAACTTGAAAACTTTAAATAAAAAAGATGAAGATGAACAAGATTAAAGGAAGATGGTATTGAAAGCTTAATGTTAAACAAACTAAATGGAAGATTAAAACTTACAAATTTGTGGATTAAATTCAAGAAAAATAAAATCACCAAACACCCTAATGGTGTTGGTGTTTCCTACGAAACAAGAAAGAAGGAAAAAAATAAAAGCTGGCTAAAAAATGTGTGAAGGGTCACTATATATAGGCCATGTCTTTGGTTGGTGAGTGGGCTTTCTTCCTTTCTTTTCGTCTTCTCGTCTTTTCAGTAAAGTTGACGTTTTCGATTCTGATTCGGGATTTGTCGACGATCAAATTCAACTCGTCTTTTAATTTCTTCGTTTAATAGACTTGAGTTCCTTCGACATATGTAAATCTTCCATCTTTGGTCCTTTTCTTCGATAAATCTTCAAATAGGCCCATTGACTTCAAATCTTTTGCATCTCTTGGACAATAGACTTCGTCTTGAGTCTTTTTCTTCGATAAAACTCGTGCAATCCCATGTTTTCTTCAATATTTATCTGGTTGGCTCTGAAAACACAACAAACACACAAACCACGCATAATTCCAAACAAATGACATTAAATACGCGTTTTGGTCTTGTTTTAGCAAGAAATAAGTGGTGAAAGGATGGGTGTTTTCACACCTATCAAATCTCCTACACTTAACCATTGCCATGCCCTCATGCAATGCTTAGTGATAAAGCAAGTTTACACTTCTCTCATAATCAATCAACCTTGGCCTTATTGATATACTAATGAAACAAAATTTAGAGTACTAAGAGAAATTAAAACTTTAAAGGAAACAAAAGGATAGAAAACCATTTTCACTTGAAAATAGCTACATGGAAATAACTTGCAAAGAGATCTAAGACATACATTAGGGCTTCGGTGCTGCGAAGATTTATCACCCTCAAGTTTTACGTTCCCTAAACTTAGCTTAAAAACGAGATCATTGTTATTATAAGTTAGCAAATCAAACACTTACACACATGGCTTAATTACATGCTTAAACTCCCTTATTCCTAGTTGTATCTCTTATATTTTATTTTTGTCTTAGAATGATCATGAAGATGCATTTTTGGACTTATTGCGATAGTTTATTAAGGCTGAAAGCAAAGTAGGACGATTTGATTAATAGTTAGCTAAAAGACAAAATCTCTTAACACTGCTTCTCGGGATATCAAAAAGTTCATATCTTGGCATAACTCGCTTCACGATTTGAGACCTTTCTCGGGCCGATATTTGGCATGTACTTCATACTTCTATCTTCGAGAGACGTTCTTGAGATAATGGTCTTCTCTTCGTTAATAGAGTTTCTTCACTTGGAGACTTTTGAGGGGTACTCCAACTTTGTTGACCACGACTTCATCATTATTTCTTCAACCGCTAATTGGGATTTTGAGATACAACGATCCGCCTCCTTTTCGGACTTGGATCTATTTATCCTCATACCTTGTTAGGGTCTTTTCGGATAGACTTCTCCATGATCTTTATGGGAGTTGATTGCTTTTCGTCGTGAGTCTTGATCCTTCATATTGATTTTGGGAATAATGCTCTTCACATCACCTTGGATCTTTAGCAATAAAATGGAATCCTCATGCCTTGTTAGGGCCTTGTTGGACTCGCCAATCTTCGCACCCCGCTTCATTAGTTATGCCTTGGCTATGAACTCTTATCATTACCGAATAACTTTTAAGCGATCTTGGGCTAGAAGCTAAGTTATTCAATAAAATCGTACGACCTTACTTATTGCAGATAAATTATTAGCAAGTGATGGGAGAATAGGCAAATAATCACACCAAGTGTGCTTGTGCAAGAATACCGACTTATAATTGACTCTATCATTTCTCGTCCTCCACAATTTAAAATCTCAAGTAATGAGACTCATGGATGCTTAGCCTAATAAACCAATTAAGGTCTACATGGTTAAGGATACTTGCTAGAATAAACTTGGATAAGTCTATTCGGGTTGAGTCAAAATAATCGCAACGGGCCTAATATGTCAAAGACTTCAAAACTAGCTACACCACTTTATTACAATTTTGACTTTATTGCGGGATATATACATATGAAAGCAACGATAAAAAATTAAAAATTACGACTAAATGGCCAAAGTTAATTAAAAATTTGAAAAATGCTGAAAAAGATGATTTTCCGGTTAAATGAAGGCATTTTAATAGAAAAGTCCACTTAAAACTTCGATAGAAGTCCCCCTACACTTAATATAAACATTGTCCTCAATGTTTAAGCATGTGGGAAAAGTCTCCCCTATACTTATGACATTGTGCACGTTGGTTAAATCAAGCTAAGGAAGAGACGACTAACGTGATCAATTTCAAGTGTGAGTATGAAGAAAATTGAATCACGATAGTTGAGTGATAGAACCGGATTGCGGAAAACACGGGAGCACAGTTCTTCAAAGGTTCCAAAAGTGCATTGATCCCTGTAATCACATCACCACACAAACAAAAACACCCTATATAGGTCCCCTACACTTAGGAGGTAAAATGGAAAAGGATAGATACTCGGGTTGCCTCCCGAGGAGCGCTTGTTTTTGATAACCGAGTCACGAGCCTGACTCGACCCAAAATTAGTTCATGGGGAACGTGGTGAGGGATGGAATCATCTCATGAGAGATGTCCTCACCAAAGTACAACTTCACTCGTTGGCCATTCACCTTAAAATTAGGTCCATTAGGTTGAGCGAGCTCGAGAGTACCATATGGAAAAATTTGGGCAATGGTGAATGGGCCGGACCAACGAGATTTCAGCTTGCCCGAAAAGATTTTCAACCGAGAGTTAAAGAGTAAAACTTTGTCTCCAACTTGGAACTCTCGGTTTTTAATCTTAGAGTCGTGAATGAGCTTAGTCTTTTCCTTATAGATCAAAGAATTTTCATAAGCCTCATTCCGGAGTTCATTGAGCTCATTGAGTTGGATTTTGCGTAGGTCACCGGCTTTGTTGATGTCGAAATTATCCCACTTCAAGGCCCAGTAAGCCTTGTGCTCCAACTCAATGGGGAGATGGCATGCTTTCCCGTACACGAGACGATATGGTGTACAACCAATTAGAGTCTTGTATGCGGTACGGAAAGCCCACAGACCATCATCAAGTTTATCGGCGCATGAGGCACGATGCTCTCCCACGGTTCGTTCAAGAATTTGCTTTAATCCTCGGTTCGAGATTTCAGCCTGTCTATTAGTTTATGGGTGGTATGCGGTGGAAAGACGATGATTGACACCATACTTAGCCATGACTCTTGCGAATTGATCATTGCAAAAATGAGTCCCGCGATCACTAATAATGGCACGAGGCACACCGAATCTAGCGAATAGCGACTTCAAAAAGTTACAAACCACCCTTGCGTCATTAGTGGGTAAAGCTTTGGCTTCAACCAATTTAGAAACGTAGTCAACGGCTACAAGGATGTATTTGTTTCCTTTAGATGAAGGGAATGGCCCCATAAAGTCGATGCCCCATACATCAAAGATTTCACATTCTTGTATGAAATTTTGAGGCATCTCATCTTTATGTGTGATCTTGCCTTGTTTTTGGCAAGCATCACAATGTTTAACCATTTCGTGAGCGTCACGGTAAATGGTGGGCCAATAAAATCCCGAGTCAAACACTTTTTTGGCGGTGTAGTTGGGACCAAAGTGACCACCGGTGGGTCCTTTGTGGCAAGCTTCGAGAATGTCAGAAGCTGCCGGTCCTTCAACACATCAGCGAATAATCAAATCAGCGCATTGTTTGAAGAGATACGGGTCATCCCAAAAGTAAGTCTTAATATCTTTGAAGAACTTTTTCTTTTGTTGGGATGTTAACCCGTCAACGAGAATTCCACCCGCCAAGTAGTTTGCAATGTCCGCAAACCACGGGGTCTCATCTTGATTCGAGTTGATAGACATTAAGGTCTCCAGGGGAAAAGAGTCATTAATCTCTTTGTTCGGATGATCCCCTTGATAAGGATCCTCAAGTCTACTGAGATGATCCGCGGCTAGGTTTTCAGCTCCCTTCTTATCCCAAATTTCGATTTTAAATTCTTGAAGTAGCAAAACCCAGCGAAGAATTCTTGGTTTGGAATCTTGTTTAGTTAACAATTACTTCAACGCAGAATGATCGGTATACACGATGGTGGTAGAAAGGACAAGATAGGGGCGAAATTTTTCAAAAGCAAAGACAACAGCTAAAAGCTCTTTTTCGGTTGTCGTGTAATGCAATTGAGCCCCCGTCATTGTCTTGCTAGCGTAATGGATCGGTTGGAAGTGTTTATTCACTCTTTGGCCCAAAACCGCTCCAATAGCAAAGTCGCTAGCATCGCACATCAACTCGAAAGGCAACTCCCAATTAGGGGTAACCAAGACCGGTGCCTTAGTTAGCTTATCCTTAAGAAGGTTGAAGGCTTCAATACACTCTTTGGAAAAGATAAAAGGAGTATCTTTTTCCAAGAGGTGGGTCATCGGGCGAGCGATTTTAGAAAAATCTTTGATGAATCGACGGTAGAAGCCCGCATGACCGAGGAAACTTCTCACACCCTTCACGGTTGAAGGTGGAGGCAATTTAGCAATAACATCGACTTTAGCACGATCCACTTCAAGACCGGCTTTGGAAATTTTGTGTCCTAGCACGATGCCCTCTTTTACCATGAAATGGCATTTTTCCCAATTAAGAACAAGGCGAGTGTCTTCACACCGCTTAAGCATACGTTCTAAATTGGCAAGGCAAGCAGAGAATGAATCGCCATAAACCGAGAAATCATCCATGAAGACTTCCATAGTTTCTTCAACCATGTCATGGAAGATAGCCATCATACACCTTTGGAACGTCCCAGGAGCATTGCATAAACCGAAAGGCATGCGTTTGTAAGCAAATGTTCCGTAGGGACAAGTGAATGTGGTCTTTTCTTGGTCTTTGGGATCGATGGGAATTTGAAAATACCCGGAGAAACCGTCTAAGAAGCAGTAATAGTCATTACCCGCTAGACGCTCGAGCATTTGATCCATGAAAGGAAGAGGAAAATGATATTTTCTCGTGGCATCATTGAGTTTGCGATAGTCGATACAAACTCTCCACCTAGTAACGAGACGAGTAGGAATCAACTCATTGTGTTCATTGGGAACAACGGTTATTCCGCCCTTCTTGGGCACACAATGGACGGTACTTACCCATGGCGAATCCGAAATAGGGTAAATCAAGCCGGCATCTAGAAGTTTGATAACCTCTTGTTTGATGACGTCATGAATGCGAGGATTAACCCTTCTTTGGCTTTGGATTGCGGGTTTAAAGTCATCTTCCATGAGAATTTTGTGAGTACAAAAGTTTGGATCAATTCCGCGGATATCGGAAATTTTCCAAGCAATTGCCTTCTTATGATCTTTAAGCACGGCGACGAGGCGAGATTTTTCTTCTTCTTTCAAGTCTTTCGCGATAATGACGGGCGACTTCTTCTTGTCTTCCAGGAACACGTACTCGAGGTGAAATGGTAACTCCTTAAGCTCTAAATCTTGAGGATTTTTTATGGTAGGCGTAGTCAAATTCGGTTCATCGATAGCAATAACCTTGGGAGATGGTGGAGAAATATGGTCCTCTTTGAGAAGTTTCTCAATGAGACGAATGTCTTCATCCTAATCGGTGGGAGAATCGTCATTTTCTAAGTTCACATCTCCCATAGTTGCTTCAAAATCTTTCCAAAGGAAATCACTTTCTCCAAATAGAGTTAGTGATAGAGCACTAGAGGCAACGGTCTCAACAATGGGTAGAGAAGAAGAACCACTTTTACAAGCGTCTTTGAAATGTTCTTCACAAGCATCATCAAGAACGTCAATAAAATTAACACTCTCGTTTTCCGAAGGCTGCTTAGAAAGTTTACCCATGTTGAAGACGATTTTATCGTCACCAACTCTCACGATTAATTCGCCCGCGGCTACATCGATGAGAGTGCGACCGGTCCTCAGGAATGGACGCCCAACGATTAATGGAACACGAGGGTCCATCTCGTAGTCGACCACGACGAAATCGGCAGGAAAAGTGAATTTGTCGACTCCTACAAAAACGTCTTCGGCTATCCCCACTGGATAAGCAACCATACGGTTAGCTAAATCCAAAGTCATTTTGGTGGGGACTAGCTCAGGGAGAGATAATTGCTTCCAAACGTTTAAGGGCATTAAATTGATACTAGCACCTAGATCGGCTAGGGCCATGCAATTCTCTACTCCCGGGAAGTTGCAAGGGATTAAGAAGCGACCCGGATCACCAAGTTTGGTTGGCAATTTCCTTAAGAGAACCGCAGAGCAATTCTCATTAAGTTAGGTATTAGCGATATCAAGAAGCTTTTCCTTGTCACTAAGAAGATCTTTGAACATTTTCGCATATTTAGGCATGTGAGCGAGAGCCTCAACGAAGGAGATGTTGAAATTCAATTGTTTAAACATTTTGAGAAAGTTCAAAACTTGAATATCGTCCTTGCTTTTGAGCTTCTCTTTCCACAACCTTGAGGGATAAGGTATATCGGAAGAAGAGGAAGGCTTTGGAATAGTAGGATCACTCACATCCTTGGGTGGAGGAGGGGTAGAAGTAAGAGGTGGAGGAATTAGGGAAATAGAAGGTTGAGGAATATGAGTAGGTGACTCGTTTTCCTTAGTCACAATCACCGGTGGATGTATAGGAAGCTCGGGTTCCTTGGTAACTTTGCCACTGCGAGTGGTGATTGCTTTCATCTCCCCTCTTGGATTAGCCACGGTGTTACTTGGAAGAGTACCCGAAGAAGAGGTTTGATCACTTTGGAAGAAACCAGCCATCATGTCCCTTAGGTCATTCGTTTGACTACTCAAAGAATTTCGCATATCGGCTCTAATATCGTTCCCTTGTTTCACCATGTCTGCTTTCAAGTTGAGCACTTCCTGCTGAAGATTTTTCACTATCACATCGTTAGTCCTCATGTAGGTTCCAACATCTTGGTGTAATGCGGTGGGTTGGTTGGGAGGAGCATTGTAGGCGGGTGGTTGATAAGCAGGTTGTTGGTGAACTTGGTTGTTTCTTTGAGGTGGATATGGTTGTCTTTGAGGTGGTTGGTATGGTGCTCGAGGTTGTTGTTGAGGAGGGCGATTGAGGTTTTGTTGTTGGTTTGGGTTGTTAGGAGGAAAACCGGTCGGGGAAAGAAAGTTGTTTGAGCGATAGCTGAGCAAGTTGCGGTCTCCTTGAGGACGAGCTTGATAAGCGGCCGAAGGATAGGTACCGTATGCTGCGTTAACATTCTCAGAAAGATAGTCTTGGGTGGAGGTACAAGTAGTGTAAGAGTGAGGACCCCCGCATATTTCACATGGTTGGCTTACAGCATTGACTTGAGCATTTTGAGCGTTGATGCTTTTGGTGTTGTTAGCGGTGTGGGTAGCAAGCGATTCAAGAAGCGAAGTAATTTTGTCAAGTCGCTTGTCGTTGTCACTAGTACTAGCACTTGCGGCATTGGTCCGAACACTCTTGGTTTGCACTCTAGACTTATTCTCAGTAATATCCCAAGCGGCATACACTTAACCAAAAGATTACCCCCCGAGGCACTATTTAGTGAATCTTGGTCATTCATGCTTAAACCATTGTAAAAAGTATTAATTTGGTGTACTTTGGTAAAACCATGTTGTGGGCACTTTCTCAAAAGTTCTTTAAAACGGTCCCAAGATTCACTAGAAGTCTCATCGTACTTTTGTTCAAAAGTAATAATTTCATTCCACAAAGCGGTAGTACGGGAGGGTGGGAAAAATTAGTTTATGAATTTGGTCTCTAAGTCCGTCCACGTAAGAATACTTTGTGGCGGTTCCTTATCAAGACAATGTCGGGCTTGTCCCTTAAGGAGAAAGGAAAAAGTTGTAAGCGGATTACCTCTTGTGGAACACCATTGAATTTGACCGTATTCGTAAGTTGAAGAAACCTTTTGATGTGGTCATGAGGATCATCAATAGTACGCCCCGAGAATGGTTGAGCAGAGACCATTTAAATGAAGCCGGATTTGAGCTCAAAGTTATTGGCTGCAATCGCGGGTATGACAATAGCATCATTGTTTCCCTCTACATGTGCTTGTAAAAGTTCAATCATAGGGCGATTGTCCGGTAGGGGCTCATTGTTGTTATTATTCATGTTGTTTTGAGGTGGATTATTATTGTTGTTATGTACACCGGCCATGTCTAAGTTATCGAGAGTCTCGGGCTCGGGATAAGACGTTGATCGTGTACGCATGCACCTGCAAAAGAAGTAACAAAGCAAACAAGAAATATTTTTGTTTTTTTATGTTTTTTAATTTTTTTTGTATTTTTTAAAATTTTATATTTTTTAGGGTTTTTTTGAAATTTTTTATGAAAAAGTAACGTTCACGGTGAACGGATCCCAAAATCCAATTTCTCACAAAAAACTGTTAATCTTTACGAGAAGAGCCGGCAGCGGCACCATTTAATACTAAGATTTTACTTGGGTTCAGGATTTGTTTCTCGGTATCTTCTCGAATTGATCACAGCTCAAAGTGGAATAGTTGTTCTTGGTTACTAAAAAAGGGGATTTGGTTTGCTATTCTACGGAAAAGGTATAAAAGAGCTAGTCGTGAAAATAAGCTAAGATTAATTGCAAAATTAAAATTAAATTAAAAGAAATTAAAATGGATATTAAATAAAAGAAAACAGTTTAAAAACGTAACTTAGAAAAAACTGAGGAAATGAGAAAACAGTAGATAAAATCAAAACTGAAAAACCTTCATTCGGAATAATACTTGATTCGGAATACTTAGGATAAAACCTTCATTCGGAACATGCTTGATCCGGAATATATTATGCTCATTTGGAATGTAACCTTGATCCGGAATATGGATGTTGATTCGGAATAAGGCAGACAAAAATCCTTCGTTCGGAAAATCTTACTCATGCGGAATATCTTTGCTTCATGCGGAATATCTTTGCTGACTCGGAATAAAAGGGAAAAAAGCTTGATTCGGAATATACGCTCATGCGGAATAAAAACTGAAAAAGCTTTATTCGGAATGTTTAAAAACTGACTCGGAATATTTTCTTAAAAACCTTGATGCGGAATGTTTCTACTCATCAGGAATATTAAGGTTGATCCGGAATAATGGGGTTGATTCGAAATAAAAGATTTGATCCGGAATAACTGATTATTCCGGATGAAAGGCTTTGATCCGGAATATAAAATATTCCGGATGAACAATCTTGATTCGGAATCTAGGCACGAAGAACAGTAAAACAGAAAAGAAATAGGGCAATACGATTTTTTTCAAATCAAGCCAAATTAAACCAAAAGATTAAAACCAAACTAACCAATAATCATTTACTAACCATAAACATCAAATCCTAACAATAAAAACACAAAACCCACTAACTTTTGAAGATCAAATCAACCAAATAAAACTTGAAAACTTTAAATCAAAAAGATGAAGATGAACAAGATTAAAGGAAGATGATATTGAAAGCTTAATGTTAAACAAACTAAATGGAAGATTAAAACTTACAAATTTGTGGATTAAATTCAAGAAAAATAAAATCACCAAACACCCTAATGGTGTTGGTGTTTCCTACGAAACAAGAAAGAAGGAAAAAAATAAAAGCTGGCTAAAAAATGTGTGAAGGATCACTATATATAGGCCTTGTCTTTGGTTGGTGAGTGGGCTTTCTTCCTTTCTTTTCGTCTTCTCGTCTTTTCAGTAAAGTTGACATTTTCGATTCTGATTCGGGATTTGTCGACGATTAAATTCAACTCGTCTTTTAATTTCTTCGTTTAATAGACTTGAGTTCCTTCGACATATGTAAATCTTCCATCTTTGGTCATTTTCTTCGATAAATCTTCAAATAGGCCCATTGACTTCAAATCTTTTGCATCTCTTGGACAATAGACTTCGTCTTGAGTCTTTTTCTTCGATAAAACCCGTGCAATCCCATGTTTTCTTCAATATTTATCCGGCTGGCTCTGAAAACACAACAAACACACAAACCACGCATAATTCCAAACAAATGACATTAAATACGCATTTTGGTCTTGTTTTAGCAAGAAATAAGTGGTAAAAGGATGGGTGTTTTCACACCTATCAACCATTTTCTAAGATTTCTATCAAGAAGGGTTCTAAGCCATCTAAATATATAAGAAATTCACTTTTCCAACTTAAGAAATCCTCTTCATCGAATGCTGGTACATTGGACACATGTGACCCCCCTCGAACATCAAGTAGTTGGGGAAGGTCATCATCATTATTACCAGTGCTTATAACTGGTGCAGGTATGGTAGTAGATGCGGTGACCAGTATGGTGGTCGAGGTGGTACCTAAACTGGTTTGACCAAAAGGTGGAGGAGGTATAGTATCAGCCATATTAAGATCTTGATTTTAAAAACAAGAACGGTTTATGAAAAGTTTTATACATCAAATCACTCTGATACCAATTGAAAGTCCCTTAATATGACAATTGTTGATAAACTATAACTCTTGTAACCACGAAACACAATGAAATACTTTTCAAACGCGTAATGCTTTATTAAGTATTATAAATAAAGTATTACAAAGTGCTATGAATACGCTCGTTGAATGACAACAAGATATGAACCCTAGAAACAAGTAAACTAGATTCGAGACTCAAGTTTACAAGGGAACCAATGAGACGCTGGTAGACAGCAGGGGGCTCAGCGGTTCCAAGGTGATAAAGAACTTAGATAAATTATCCAAGCACAAGGGTTGATTTACTTCTCCTTTCTCACTCCTATTTATAGTGTATGAGGTTGCTTCCTTAGTGGGAGTAGTTGATACGTGTCACCTTCTGAATGGAAGTGTACAACGTATTAAATGCATGTCCAAATCGAGACATACCTTTAAACAACTTTAGGTGAACAGTTCTGCCAACTGTTCACCTTTTGTCCCACTAGGTCGTACTAGGCTTTATCTTGAATCTCTTGTTTTGTCCCGCTCAAAACACTTGGTAGATTCTCCCGCCTAAACTATAAAGGATTGGACAAGCTTTACTTGTCCCAGACTTCTAGGGTTCTTAAGTGATCTCTGAGTGTTGTCAACTCAGAGATCCTTGAACACCAGTACATTCCTTCAACATCCTAGCTATCCATAATCGCTGGTGAGTATGACTTCAGATTGTCTTCGACTTCTCTGACGTTGTCTTTGACTTGAATTTTCCTGGTGTGCCAGCTAAGGCTTTGCCTTCCACTGGTCTAGTCTCTGTCGCTGGTCCTCTCAGCGATCAGTGAACACTTAGTCTAATTAAACAAATCTAGACTGGGCCATAGTTAAAACTTTCATTGGCCCAACAGCTTGCTTAAAACAAATTGGTTTTACCTTAATAATACTAGGCTAGTCACGAATGGTTGGGTAGACGAGGTGGTAAGGGTTACTGTTGGTCCCTTGTAATTCGTTATTACTTATTAACTTAAGTAATAACTCTTTACTTCTACTCAAGTGAGTTGTTTTAACAATAGATAAGAACTATGTAAGATTAAAACAACAATACCAATATACTTTTCAACGTATTGACTTTTATTAGAATCAAATAAAGAATCTATAACCCACTTTTTGTGGAATAACAAAGTGGTTGAATGACAATGGGTTTTGATCTCCTCTACTTAAACATCTAACCAAAGTTAAAGTCTAATCTCCAATCTAAACGTTCATATGCATCTTGGCTATATGGTTTAGTTGGTATCGAAAGAGAAAGGTTTTCCAGAGTTTAAGCTCTTGTATTGGTTACCTTTCTCGTCTCAATGTACGCTCCTTTTATAGGCAGTGTAAAACTAGGGTTTGCATTATTGCATGTTTCAATGTTAAGGTTTATCCAGTGGGTGGTTGAATGCCCATGCTGGATAAACAGTACAAAGTACATATTAATTAATTCTAGAAAAAGATAAAGGTTTTACTTATATCTAAGTCTACAAGCAACCTACTTTGACTTAAAGTAATCTTTTCCCGCCTAATGCAAACCATCAGAATACTGAAGAGTCTTCAGTATCCTAGAGGAGATCGACATCATTCAGTTTGGTATTGTCAAACCAAATTGAATTGAAAGCCCTTGTTCAGTGCTTGTTCTTCAGCGACTAGACCGCCTAGTATTTGAAGTGAAGACTCTTTTTTCTTCTAAGGATTCACTGAAAGGGGAGTGTTAAACTTTCTTCAGCTATAATCTTCAGTAGGAACTTTATTCCTCTGGTCATCCTTCAGCAGACTAGCCTTATAGTTGAGCATAAAACACTTAGGGGGATTTTATATTCAAATCCTAGAGTTGCTTCATGGTCAGTAAATACTGACCCAACAATCTCCCCCTATTTGGATATACAAATAGCCAAAGTCTAATGTCAGTAGTAAGTGAGCATAACAACTTCTTCTTACATTCACTGAACAATTAATAACTTATAAACATCAGATAATCATTTATTCAAAATATTACAACTTACAACAAAATCTGGTGCAAATGATTATTTAATCTTCCTTAGGCCTAAGTTCTTCAATTATGGAAGTCTGAGTTAATAGATTAGAGTTTCTGTGGTCCAATATAGCAAGTAAGCACATGCTGAAGGTTTTTGCAGCATCAGTACGTCCTGGACCTTCATGTTGAGAGTAAAAAATCCTTTGAACAAATGAAAGAAGTTCATTGTTCATTTCATAAAGATCACTTATACCCACAAAGTCTTGACGCTCTTGATGATTGAACATAATCATTCCTAGTTCTGGTTCGTCTAGTACATGGCCAGGGAAATGATTATGAAACTGAACAGAGTCTTTGTATTTCTTTGTAGTGACAAAAATGTCACCTACTCCTGGCTGTACCAGATTTTCCCTTTTGTTCAACTCCAGCATAGGATCTTGATCCTCTAGATAAACCTGAGTGTCGATGTTCAGAATCACACCCAGTCTTTTATGATTGCTCATAACGTGCTCAAATTCTAGAGCGGACTTCATCCCATCTCTTGGATTTTCTTTCCTCAATCTTCTCACTCATTTTAGACCACTCAGTGTACGAAAGTTCTTTTCCTTGGAAGTCATTGATGATCTAATCAGTTCCATCACCCCTATAAATCTTGAGATTAATATCTCCTTTTCTTGTTAGCATATCAACATTGGCGATTGGTGAGATATTCCTTCTGTTTAGCCTCGTTATACAAAACTTTTCATATAACACTTTCTTCTTGAAAAGACTTTCAACTTCAGTATTCCCTATTTGTTCATACAGGCTTAGCTTCAGATTTCTTAGTTTCTCTTCTTGATGAAGCTTGTGCAGCATGTCAAGTTCTTCCTGAGTGACCACCCCAGCTTTGATCAGTCGATCATTAAAAGTGAAATCACCTTTGTTTTTGGGCAATAAAGGAGGTGATCCACTATCAGTTGTATCACTAATTGTGGTCATCCCATATATATAATCATTCTTGACTGATGACTCCCCCTTACCCTTTGATGGGCTCTTTTCAGTGATAGGTGACTCATAGACAACATGTTGTTTCTGAGCCTTCTTTTGGGCATGTTTATGAAAGAGCGCATGGATGGTGTTTTTCTCCCCCTCAACAGAAGACTGCCCAGCAGCTTCTGCTGACCCACCATCAGGTAAGAGGCCACAAAGGTGATCAAGAGTGGCTTGAACCTTGGTTAGTATGGCTGGAGCAGTTTCAAGGGCTTGTAGCTTCTGCTGGACTTCATCAGAGATGGTCAGCTTTTGTTTCTCCAGCAACGCCACTCTGTCTTTGATTTTAGACACAGAATCACACAAGGTATTAATTTGGCCAGGCATGTGTGTGAATTCTGGTAGAAACTCCATGGAAGCCCTTTTGAAAGAGTCCAGAAGTGAGGACATCTCTTGCTTCAAGGAAGTGGTGGTGGCCACATCATGGACCAAAGGCTTTAAAGCAGTAAGGAAGACATCCTTGATCTGTTCAGCAGAAGGAGGACTTGGGCTTGCTCTGAGAGTTGAGATTTGAGTGTCAGCAAGCACCTTTTCTTCCTTCAGTTTAGCCACCTGGGATTTAAGAATCAACACTTGATTTATTAATTCTTTTACTTGTGTAGTTCTGGGAGAGGGTGGCTTTTGTGTTGTATCAACATGTTCTTCTTCACTGTCATCCAGATTGAATGAAATTCTTTCACTGAACCCTAGTTCTTTTTCCAAATCATCCCCAGACATGCTGACAACAAACGTAGGTATGTGTCCCGCTTTGGCGCCAGTGGTGAGATTCACTTCTTTGGTAAACTTTTGAGCACCATCTTTAGATTGTGGATCAATTTCAAGCCCTTCACCACCAGGGTTGGTTTGACTTGATGGATCCTGAGAAAGAGTCCCTGATAAGTTTAGATCAATGAAAATGTTTTTGGTTCCTTCAGTAGAACCCTGTTGTAGGGGAGCTACATCATTAGGAACAGATAGGCCATGCTCAGCATCAGCTATTAGATTTGCTGACACATCATTCCCTGATGCAGACTCAGAGTGACAAGTGATAGAAATTGTTAATGAATTATGACTTGTATTCAGAATGATAGAAATTACCAATACTGACTCCACACTATTGAGCTGAGGGTGCGCTCTATCTTCACCCTTCCCTCCTAAAGAGGTTGAGGGAGGGGTTGCCTGCTGGGCCTCTTTATGCATGTCACCTCCAGCAGAGACTGAAGGTGGCTGCTGGCTTGGGTTCTGGTCCTTGGCCGAGGACTTTAGTTTCTTCAAAGCTTGGCCTTGGGAATCATCATCAATCTTCTTTGAGGAAGATTGTGTGAGGGTTTTCCTCTTTCTAGACACACGTCTAACCTTCTTGGTATTAATTGACGTTTGCTTCTGACGAGGTCCAGATGAAGCTCCAGACTTTTTGCCTTTTAGATCCCTTTCTCCAGTTGGAGAAGTGTCTTTGGGAGCTTTATACACCGCTGGACCATCTGCTGAGCAGATGTCCAACATGGGTTGTGTAAGAGGAGGATCAATGGAGCTGACTGGAATGTTCCAGCGTGTGAGATCAAAGGCCTTAAAATTTAGTTGCTCTCCATTAATTTTTGAAAAATTATTTCCAAGATGGTCAGTAAAAAGGAGAGATAGAAATCTGGTGTAAACAACATTTTTTCTCTAGTATTTTTCTCCAGTTTTCCATGGAGATCTTCAAAAATAAGCCTTCCAAAATCAGCTTTAATACCCTTGGCCAGACAGTTTAAAATAATAGCATCTTTTGGTTGATCTGGTCAAGGCCTCCAGTTTTTTCCCCCAAACATTCACTAAGAATGGACATTAGCAACTTCCACCTTAGTGGTAAACAACTTCTTTTTAAACCCCCTTTTTCAGTAATCTCCTCAGTATACTCAATCTCTTTAAAGAAATTTTTGACAACCATAAAATCATCAGGTATAGTTTCATAGTCACTAGGGTTTTCCAAATAATCTAAACCTAAAACTTTTCTAAATACCTTTAACCCAAATCTACCATGAATCCCACCGTGGTAGAATCAAACTCAATGGACTTCTTGTTGTTAGAAGCCTCTGCTGTAAACCAAAATTCTTTTAGCACATTTTGAAAAATCATTCCAGGATCCTCAAATAAGGCATACCTTAAAACACTTTTGGATAGATAAGTTAAAACTTGATCCCCAGGAACAGACTTACAGGATTCAAGTTTGAGTAAGGTGATGTTGTTGGGTTTGAAAAATATATCATCAATGGGGTAGTTGACATGAGATGATGGGTTGAGAGTGATCTTTGCAGTCTTTGGAGTAGAAGATGATTCAGCCATTGATGATTCTATGTGTGTTTTGAAAGAGAGAAAGTTTGTGTGCTTTTGATGAAAGATTTGTGAGCGTGGAATGAGATCCAATTGTTAGGGATTATATAAAAACTTGAACTGATTTGTAAAAAGTTTTTAAAAAAATTTAAAGTTATAAATCTTTTAGGATTACTTTTGAACATTTGGCACAAACTTTCTCATTAATGTTCTGCAAAAAGGTATGGTTTTCTGTTGCTTTGAACAGTGAAACTCCCCTATGTGTCAGGGAGTTGTTGACTGTGGATGGAGACGTTTGACATTTCCTTAATTAACAAATGACACCTTTTGAAAGAATGTTTGTTTTATTCATAAGAAAATTTAATGCCATTTACTCTTTTGAAACACATGATTGATTTGTATTAAATGTTGTTGCTCAGACATGCTGAAGCTGATGGCAATACTTGTGAGCTTCAGTGCGTCAGATGAGGCGACAAAATCCCATATACATGTTCACATAAGTGAACAAGACATATGACGTTGCACGCTCCTCTACTCAGGCCTAGCTGCTCAGTTGTATTAAAAAAATTGTTCAGAATTTGCTGAGGAAACCATTTGATGACAAATGATCATTTGTTCAGGTTCAGTGAATCAGATAAGGCGACAAAACATCATATACACAATCACATTTGTGATATAGATACATGACATTACACACTCCTTTACTCAGATACTTCTATTTATAAATAATCAAAAAGTTCTAAGAATTGTTGAACCTTCAAGCTTCTTTAGTGAATGCTGAAGGTTTAGGTTTTGTATCATCAACGTTCAGCATACCAAGCTCCATTGTCAATCTTTTGAAAGTTGGTTCATCTAGTGGTTTGGGGAAGATATCAGCCAATTGGTATTAAGTGGGGATGAAATGTAATTCAATGTCCCCTTTCACAATGTGATCTTTGCTAAAGTGATATCTGATATCAATGTGTTTTGTTCTGGAGTGTAGGACTGAATTATTGGATATTAAAATAGCACTAGTGTTATCACAAAAGATTGGAACCTTTTTATATTCTATGTCATAATCAGCCAGTTGGCTTTTCATCCAAAGAACATTGGCACAACATCCAACAGCTGCCACATATTCAGCTTCTGCTAAAGACATGGAAACAGTTTGTTGCTTTTTAGCACTCCAACACACAAGTTTGCCACCTAGCAATTGGCAGGCACCAGAAGTGCTTTTTCTGTCCAAATTGCATCCAACATAGTCAGAATCTGAATACACTTTTAGGTCAAAACCTGAGGATTTGGGGTACCAAAGACCTGGAATTGGTGTACCTTTTAGGTATCTGAAGATTCTCTTTACAACAGTAAGGTGTGATTCCTTTGGATCTGCTTGGTATCTTGCACAAAGGCATGTAGAGAACTGAATGTCAGGTCTGCTTGCAGTTAAGTACATGAGTGATCCAATCATACCTCTATACTGAGTCTCATTGACTGATTGTCCAGTGAGATCAGGTCCTAAGTTGTTAGGGGGTACCATTGAGGTTTTTACTGAAGCACAATTGATATCATACTTCTTCAGCAGATCCTTGACATATTTTTCTTGATTGATGGAGATGCCTTGGTCAGATTGTTTAATCTGAAGACCAAGGAAGTATGTGAGTTCTCCCATCATACTCATCTCAAACTTGCTGGTCATAAGCTTGGCAAATTGTTTGCAAAGTTTCAAGCTTGTAGAACCAAAGATTATGTCATCCACATAAATTTATACCAGAATGGTGTCAGTTTTAGATTTATAGATAAACAAGGTGCTATCTATTTTTCCTCTGACAAATTTATGTTCAATGAGAAATGTTGAGAGAGTTTCATACCATGCTCTTGGAGCTTGCTTCAGTCCATACAAAGCTTTGTAAAGCTTGTAGACATGATTTGGTTATTTACTACTCTCAAAGCCAAGAGGCTGAGTAACATAAACTTCTTCTTTTAGGTCACCATTTAGGAATGCACTTTTGACATCCATTTGGTAGATGATAAAGTTCATGTATGTGGCATAAGCAAGCAAGATACGTATGGCTTCCATACGTGCAACTGGAGCAAAGGTTTGATCAAAATCAACACTAGGCTCCTGATTGAATCCTTGGGCCACCAGCCTAGCTTTATTTTTGGTCACCGCATTGGTTTCATCTCTTTTGAGCTTGTAAACCCATTTGGTGCCAGTGGTTGATTTACCATATGGAAGAGGAACCGATTTCCAGACTTTGTTTCTTTCAAATTGATTGAGTTCCTCTTGCATGGCATCCACCCATCCAGGATGCGTGAGTGCTTCAGAAACCTTTGTAGGTTCAATTTCTGAGAGAAAATTTTCATAGAGACATTCTCCAAATGAAGCAGCACTCAGTTTCTTTGCCATATATCTAGTGACTCCAGCTTCACCATGATTACCTATTATGTTCACCAGCTATATGTGACTATTTTGAGTCCTAGATTTTTGTGGAGCTAGAGAATAGGTACTGGTATCATGATTAGAGCTAGAGCTTGGAAGTCCATGACATGGACTTAGACTTCGAGTGTCTCTAGTGTCTACTGAAGGATATTCAGTGGACAAGGTTTCAATCAATGGAGGGCTTCCTTCTTGATCAGAAGCAACATATCCAAGACCTAATTCCCTAAAGATGGTAGGAAAGTTTTGAGCAAGGGGCTCAGATTATTCATCAGCAGCTGCATATGATTGATCATTTTGATCATGTGTGTCACCATGTTGATTATTTTGAGATTGACCATTTTGGTCATTTGTTTGTTCCTCAACAGCTGCATTTGATTGATCATTTTGATCATGTGTGTCAACAAACTGATTGTTTTCAGACTGATCATTATTTGATTGACAGCCATCAGTATGTGATACTAAAGGATTTCCTTTTGTAGGACTTGTCATATCTTCAAATAGATCAATATGAGGGACTAAATTTGTTTCATATTTTTGAGAAGGCTCATAATGTTGAAATTCATCAGATGGATACTTTTGAGATTCATGGATATGAAGTTCATCATTTGATGGATTTGTAAAAGTGAGAGCTTCAGAACTTTCATTGAATTTGATGTGATAGGTTTCTTTAATACATTGTCTTCTTGTGTTGAAGACTCTGTATGCTTTAGATACTAGGGAGTACCCAAGAAAGTAACCATCATCAGATTTTTCATCAAACTTTCCAAGGTGATCCTTGTGATTGTGAATGAATACTGGACACCCAAACACATGTAAGAATGAAATGTTTGGAATTCTCCCCCTGAAGACTTCATAGGGAGTCTTCATGTGTCTCTTCACAATGATGGATCTATTTTAAGTGTAGCAAGTAGTGGCTACAACATCAGTCCAAAAATGCTTAGAGAGAGCAGACTAGGGGTGAGCATCGGGATGAAACCAACCCGTCCCGACCCGATCCTGACTTATCCCGAAGCCGAAATCACGAAAAACTCAAACCGAATCCCGACCCGAGTTAGGCCCGAGTCCCGAATCGAACCGATTTAAGCCCGAGTTACTCCCGATTTGTGTGGTTTTCTTTGTGCGATCCCGAATTAATCCCGAGTCCCGACCCGAGTCCCGAAATCATGAAAAACCCATCCCGAATCCCGACCCGGATTTGGTCGGTTTGTGTTGGTCGGTTTTGGTTTCGGTCGTTTGTGTCGGTTTTTGGTTGTCGGTCGGTTTTGCTCACCCCTAGAGCAGACCCAGCAAGCATTGTCCTTGCTGCTTTAATCAAAGTTCTGTTCCTTTTTTAGTCACACCATTTTGTTCTGGTGTGTAAGGAGATAAGAAATTTTGAGAAATTCCTTTTTCATCACAGAATTTGATTAGTGAATGATTTCTGAATTCAGTGCGATTGTTAGTTCTGAGTTGTTTGACATGAGTGTTATTTTGATTTTCAACTCTTTTGATGAACGACATATGGCATCTGGTGCATGGCCTTTCTTTGTCAGAAAATATACCCAGGTGTACCTAGAGTACTCATCAACAATGACAAGTGTATATTTTTCATGACAAATGGACCTAGGTGATACTGGGCCAAATAAGTCCATGTGAAGCAAATGAAGACTTTGTGTGATTGAGAAAGACTGCTTTGTTTTGAAACTGGTCGTATGGTGCTTCCCTTTTTCACATGCTGAGCATGGTTTGTCCTTGGAATAGACAAGAGAAGGAAGACCAATAACAAGATTTTTTTTGCCAACAGATTTATTGTTTTGAAATTGAGATGTGAGAGCCTCTTATGCCAAAGCCAATTGGTAATATTGGAGGCTTTAGCAAAGAAGCACGTCTCCTGAGTAGAGTTGATGTTCATGACATAAACATCTTTAACTCTTGGAGCAATCATCACAATTTCATGATTGGAGTTGAAGATTGTACCTTTTTTGTCATCAAACAACACAAGATACTTTGCATCACAAAGTTGACTTATGCTGATGAGGTTATGCTTCAATCCATTGACATATGCTACCCTTGAGAAAACTATACCATTGTAGTTCACTGAACCAAATCCTTCAGTAATGGCTGATGAGTTATCACCAAAAACAACTTTAGGACCTTGTTCCTCCTTGTACTTATGCAGATAAATTTGGGTGCCAGTCATATGCCTTGAGCAGCCACTATCTAGGTACCAAATAGGCTTCCTGAGATCACACTGCACAAGTAAAGGAAATGATCAGTTTTGTTTTGAAACCAAAAATTTGTTGGGTGGGGGTTTTAGATCTAGAATGAGTTTTAGATCTGAAGGGTCCTCTAGTAGAGGGTATATGTGATTGCTCAGAGAAAGAGGTCTAAACAGCTTTTGCTTTCTTAGCCTAGAAGGCTTCACCTCTTTGGAACCATTCTATATGATTGTGATCAGATGTAGTCTGAAACTCACTTACACAAGTTTCACAACATTAAGTAAAAGGTTTTGGATTTCTTGGTTCAATACCCGCTATGAGTGAGATGATATGATTATGTCCATGTGTGTCATGGTCATAACTTCCACAAATATTACAAACATGGTAATAGTGGCAGTCATCTGGGTGATGATTGCACCTACCACAATGAATACATGGTGGGAAAGGCATATTTTGCCTGGAATGAGATGCTTTAGTCTTGTGAGCATCAGCACTTGTTACGGCCAGCATATACTGAGTGTGTTCACAAGTGCGATGATCAGTTCTCTCAAATTTAGTACAATAAATCACTCTAAGGCAAGTTTCAATGAAATGGCTGTTTAGACCACATAAATCACAGGCCATTTTAAATTGTGTCTTATACTTGAGATGAGAAGAATCTGAAGGTTCATCTCGGAGTAGTGTAGGTGTTTGTTGTTGCCTGAGTTGCAATTTGAGATCATTGATCTCTTGCATGACAAGAGACATTCTCTCATCTTCCTCAGATCTAGCATTCTTTAGTTTATTTGTTGAAACTGAAGAGGTAGTTCCCATGTGTGAACCTTCAGCAGGAGCTGAAGAGTTCTTTGAAGTGTCAATTTTGACATATTTGGAAGAACTACCTTTGTGTGTGGTGTGTGACTTGATGATAGACTGGATTGATTTGGGTCCAGTAGAGGATTCAACACCAGCCAACTTCTCCAAAGGAGGAAGTGGTGTACTTACTTCATTCTCTATATCATCATCTGAGTCATCCTCAGTAACTAAGGACTCAACTGGTGCTGAGGTGTCAACACTTGCTTGAAACTCAGAAAGAGGAATTCGTCCAGTGTCATGATTTGGTAAATTCTCTTCACCTGACCTTTCAATGTCAGGGATCGAGCTACCATCCTCATTTGAGGCTTTGACAAAGATAATAGATTTGGTGCTGGAGGATCCTTCTACACTAAGCATTTTTCTCTTTTGAGCAGGTATTTGTTCACTTATGCATTGATTTACCCTATCAGAGTTCCTAACCCAAGATTTAACAATGTCTTTTGCTTCTTTTAGTTCAACTCTTAGAGATTTGTTTTCTTCCAAAATTTCTTTGTTCAACTGTTGAAAGGTAAGAATGTCAAGTTTGGCTTCTTTTAGCTCTATTTGCTTACTTTCAAAATCATCAATTTTTTTAACAAGTTTATGAAATTTATCAAGCAAATTGTTTCTTTGTTCTTCAGCAAATTTGAAATCAATGCACAAGTAATCAAAGACAAATTTAATGTCATCTTTATCTTCTAAATCAAGAAGAGTTTGGACCTTTTTGATTGTGATGTTGACCCATTCACCATTTCTAGCACTTTCTCTGGTCACAACATTTGAGTTAGCCCTTTCATCGTCAACAAGTGCCATCATCACTTTCACATTAACCATTTCATCATCATCTCAAGAGACGTCTTCTTCATCCCATTCATAGGCTTCAGCAACAAGCCCTTTGTTTTTGTCTTGCTTAGAAGTCTTGGATGAGGAGCTTTCAGTACTCATTAAGGCTAATCTCTCCTTGATTTCTCTGTATTTGGCCTCAAAGTCTTTTGTTGGTCTGAGTTCAACCATGTTTTGTTGAAATGAAGTAGAAGCAATTTGTTTTGGTTGAAATGATGATTGACCAGATGGTCTTGTTTGAGCTGGTGAGGAGTATGAAGGGAGAGATGTTCTTGAATAACAATCCCTAGCATAGTGACCAGTCTTCTTACATTTGTAGCATTCAGTGTCAGCTGAAGCTTTTGTGGAGCTGGAGAACTTGCCTCCTTTCTTAAAGAACCTTCTAGACTTGGCCAAAAGAGCTCTTTCATGAAATTCCTCTTTGAGGTCATTTAGATATTCCTCACTAGATCTAGTATCTTCCTCATCATTAGTACTATCTTGGTAGTCTTGAATGACAGCCTCACTGAAGAAGGATGTGGACAAGGGTGTAGAAATGGTTAATGTTTTACTCTTGTTTAAGCCTTCATAAATCCTATCAACTAGGTTTGTAGGTCTAAAGTTTCTTAGGATTTAGCAATATTATAGTTTATCTATTGAATGGAAGGGAGAAGGAAGAACTAGAAAGAGAAAGGTAGAGAGAGAAAGGAGAGGATGAGAGAAAGATAGAAAAGATGAATATGTGAAAATAACAAAGTGACCAACCCCTCCTAACATGCTAGGAGGGGGTATATATAGCCACCCTACATGTGGGCTTGGTGGGCTATATTGTTTAACATAATGGACCACGAGCCCATACTACGTATAAGTCGTTGGAGTGACCGATCCTTTCTAAATACGTAAAAACGTATTTCCAACAATCTCCCCCTAAGGGAGGTCAATCCAAGTTATAATATCCTAAATAGTCTATAGCTCGTGATCTTTAGCTAGCTATGCTATTAATGATGTGACCGATACTTTCTTTGGAAAAACGTATTTCCAACAATCTCCCCCTAAGGGAGGTCACATCATTTTACAAAATCTTAAACCTAGCATACTATGCTTGCGTCTTCGATCTTGTTCTTGTTAATATGCAAATGAGATCTTTGACTTTAGTCTTGAGCATGTTTCCTTGCCTTGACCTTGTGAATTCATCACTTGTGATATTCGCCTCCTTGTGACTTCATGTTCCACATACTTATAACTTTATAAATTCTTGAAAGCTTTAGAGTTTGATACAGTGGAAGACTTAACTTTCAGACTTTCTTGAATTTGTTGAAGTATTAAGTGTATGTAGTATAAGCATGTGGTGACGACTTATTCGGGATTTTACACCGCAATGCCACCTTCTTGTTATGCTGCATAAGACAGTTAGCAACAAAACATATACACGGATGAAATGGCCTTGAACATTTCATTCTAATTCGGTATCATTTTACCTCCGGTCGGTGAAGACCGTTGGACGATATTAAATATCGTACTTGTGGTAGGTAGTTTCAATTAAGAACCTCCTTGACAAGATTTCGCAGGTAAACCCGTTCTCTTTACTCGACCGTCCAAAGCTGACTACGAACGTAAAGAGTGAATCATTTGGATAAGGTTATCCTCATGATTGAAGTCGTCAATTCATGTTCCTGGAACAAGTTTGATTCATTAAAGAATCGCACCATCGTTGCTTTCCAGTTGTCACTAGCTTGATTCATATAGAATCTTGCAAGTTACCTACCAAGTGTTGTTTGATGTTAACACTAGAAGGATTTCCACTCATCACCGTGAACACTAAAGAGTGTCACTCTGAGTGTTCTGGAAAAATCACTAAGATATTACGTAGAGGCCTGGAACGTGTTTAAATTCAGTTAAGAATTAAACCAATGTTGCTTTCCAGTTATCACAAGTGTGATTCATAAAGAATCGCACAAGTCACCTACCATGAGATTTTTGATGTTCGTTCAAGAAGGATTTCTATCTTCATTGTAAATTCTTTCGTATTACTCGGATGTTCGGGCAAGATCATGAAGATTTTGCGTAGGACTCTTAAGATCTTTCTTACTTTTCACAGTGTGTGAAGAAGCAAGGAATTATGAAAGTGTGTCCTAATGAGATATGTGATGATCTCAAATGGCTCTAGACTCGATCGATCGGAGGCTGGAGAGGAATGCCACCTTTTCAATACCAATTTATTCGGAGTGAATAAATCAATAGATAATGTGTTGTTTCCGTGTGATTAAAACAAATATCTTTTAAGAGATATCTGAGTTAGCTGGGATGGGTTGTGCCTTGTATCACTGGGTCCATGATGTCTATCTTCAATATCAAGAATCATTAAAAATGATCTCAATAGCATATGAATTGACCCGGTTTCTGCCTAAGTTTTAAGGAGGGCTACTTTCTTTACACCCTTTATCTTTACAATTCTTTTTCATTCTTCAACCCCTTCAATGCTTACCAATACGTCATAATTAACACCTTGTTGTGATTGTTCCAGTGCTAACTTAAGTACTTGGTCGGCATTCAGCTACGTTCACAATCTTTCCCCATCTTTCCTAAGGACTTTTATTTCTAGCTATGGAATGTCCTTGGGAAGATTCCTTCGGTTCTAGAAGAATCATTGGACTTTAACCTATCCTACCATCCTTATGTCACCATAATCGTCACCGTCGTAAATTAAGATGTTATGGGTAAGTATACGTCACCATGAAAACCATTTTGGAGTACAAATCCATTTTGCTCCCCCTTAACATATGCCACGATATTCGAAAACATTTCACACATGTCGGGATGAGCTTTCACGTTGAGTAAAACCATTATTGATCTCAATATTAAATCACATTTTCTCCCCCATATTAAAAATATTAACCCAATCGATGTTTTTAATATCAATTGATTTAATAGTATTTTAAGAAAATTTGGGAAGAAAAATGCAAATCCAGTTATCTCCATGATTGACACAAGCTCCCCCTCAAATTAATGAGGGTGTACTTGAAACGTAAATTAAATACCTTTTAAACACAAGTGTAAGGTATTTATCACGTGCAAAGATCATATATGATAATGTATTCACAAGATTAGCAATTTACGAGGTTGGACCTGAATGATGAAGAACATCATATTGAAGAATCACATGGTTCTTGTTCAGGAATGTTGGTCGCCTCGTCACATCTGAAGTTATCTCTTGATTCCATGAGTACGATTGATATCGTTGTCTTGACACCAATATGTGAACTTGGCACTTTCGGCGTCGAAGATTCTGAATGCTGGATAATTGCTCCCCCTCAATTATTGACCCGTGTTCTATTGAAAGAGTTGTAGTCGTCGGTTGAGTAGTCGCATCGTCGAGTATGTAGATATCAATTGTAAATTGCTACGGTTGGTGGAGATGATAACTTCATAAAAAAACAAGATTTCTCTTGTTTTAACAAATAAATGCACTTAAACGTACATATATTCGTGTTAGATTGTGTTATTACGTAAACTGTAACACCCCATTCTGATAAAGGAATGTCACGCGTAATTATGGCGTGTCATCAAAGCATACAAGGATAAATGTATAAAACATTACATGACCATAGGGATAACCGGAATCAAACATCAGTTCCCAAACATAAGCCCAAAACATAATAAAGCAAAAGAAATGAATGAAAGACTAAACAAGCATAAGTATAAGAAGGCAAAAAGGAAAAGAAGTCTCTAGCAGCTTCCATCCTATGCACGTCCTCCAAATGCTCAAGTCTTTCCTAGGGTACCTGCCGTTTTGGGACATGGAAAGGAAAGTAACGGCTGAGCAAAACGCACAGTGCACGGATATAGACATAGTATAAGTGACTAAAACATAATAGAGACTTAATAGCAGTGGAAATGTATAAGTCCTGAAAAACCTGGAACATGTTCATAAAACTGGTTTTATAGCTTGAAAAGCCTTATGTTTATCTTATGAAAACTGTTTAACATATTTTACCATTAGCCAATATAGGTCATGAAAATCCACCGTGCATGAATACTTGGAGGGCTGACCTCATCATGCAAATTAGAGGGGTTGCCTCTAATTTAATATACTGGTTCTGGGTATGAGGGATCGGCTCCTTGTGAAGGATGCAAGCCACACACCACATTCACCATGAAATCCTGGATAAAAACATGTAACTAGGATGCACCCATACGCCCCACATGATAAATATAATATAAATGGCCAAAAGCTGAAGGGACGCCACGAGCAATCACTCCGCTGTGGTGAAGTCATAACATCAGTGCCTCTAATGTTATGGTTATGGTACCTCCATAACTAGGTGAAACTGGTCATGCATGTATATGGCTATAGGTATTCTTAAATAAACATAAGCAATCAAACACGTAACTTGTACTACGGGAAAACAGTTGGCTGCATACGGGGAATCCTAATAAGGAAAGAATGTCCATACTGAAAGGACGGGAATCAGTACCTTATGTCCAGTGAACAAGAAGATGAACTGAGAGGAATCCTACTTCCGTATCACTAATGCTACATAAATACATACATGAATAAGTATCTGCTTACTAAATACGTAACTGGTTTTATGTCATGTCTTAGCTTATTTTATGTGTTCTTATCATGTTCTACTGTTTTAAAGCCTTAAACTGTGTTTATCTTATATTCTGTTTACTCTGATTAAGTATTTCCGGTATTTCATGTATTATTATACTTACTGTGTAATAATAAGTAACTTTCCAAAATAGCAGGTTTCCTAAAATAGAAAGTTTCAAAAAAAATTGAAAGTTACAAAAAAAGAATTACTACTTAAAATAGATAAGTTTCTAAAAATAGAAAGTTTCCATAAATAGATTAGCTGCCTTAAATAAATAAGTTTCTAAAAATAGAAAGTTTTCATAATTAGATATAGCTGGTTAAATAAGCTTATAATATAAGCTAAGTGTTTTCTGATTAATATCCTAAGTCGTGAGATTATAAAGTATAGTTTATTAATTATTCATGTGAATTAAATAAACTATATGTTAAAGTATTTAATTAAAATATATCATGTTCTAATTAAATTAAAGCGTATAAAATACTTAGGTTAAAACATGTATTATTAATTATATTAATATAACCTAAGTCATGAGAATTAATTAATTATAAGTCATGGTTTTAATAATTAATTAATTACTTAGTCTAATTTAAATAAATAATTACTTAGGTTAAAATCATGTATTATTAATTAATAATAATAAACCTAAGTCCATGTTTTAATTAAATTAATTATCTAGCATGTTAAATTAATTTAATTAACTTCTAAATAAACAATCTTGAAATTACAAGTCGTATTGTATTAATTTAATTTACCTTGTAAAATAAATAAACATGTAAAGCTAATTAATTTGTAAAAATAATAACACGTACTCATGTATTATTTTATTAAAATGCGTCGAAAACCGAACCCGTGTCTTATTAATTCAAACGTGAAACTCGTGTTATGTATTTTAAATAAACCGAACCAAACAGCCCCTTTAAGTTGATAAAACTGTTAACCAAACACACCCTTAAATCTGTTTAAAGCCAGATCCAAACACCCCATTCACTGCCAGTTTCCCACTGGCAGTGATGCTATTACCCCCGTCTATGTCCGATTCCCCCTGCCTGTTTTAATTTCCCACCGAGACCTAGATGGTCTCGGTTCGCATTGTTAGTACAAACACCCCTGCGGGTTCCCACTGGTAGCACAACCAAGCCCAAAACCCTAATTAGGGTTGCAGCTGGTGCATTTAATTCATCACCGAGACTCATATGAGTCTCGGTTTGTGTGCCTTTCGAACCCAACAACAAACAAACGAAACCCCCCATCAATATACTGTCTGAACATGTTTAAATACCCATGAAATCGGATTAAAAGAAAAAAAATGGAATGAATTAGGGTTTTTACTTACATATCGTTTAGGGTTTAGAAAACACACGTATCATCTTGATTACTTGCATCCAAACGCGTTTGCCCTTGATCCTTGATGTTTACCCGTCGGCAGAAAAGGAGGCAAGGAGAAAACATACGGCTGTATTTAGTTTTAGGGTTTCAGAATGTTTTGTGCTTGTCCAAAAATAAAAAAATACCCCCCGTCTGTTTTGGTTATACGCGCCTCAACATTACACTTGGGCTTTGAGCCCAAGTCCTTCCTTTTTCTTCTTTGTCTAAAACAGCCCGAAAACATTTTACTTGATTAAATCACATCTCGTTAAAATAGTACGCGTAAGTGAGTATTAAATGTCGCGACTTTCATAGTTTATTTATATACGTGACAAAGTTAAATATTACGTACGTAATTACTTGTCGTGTAATTTAATATACGTAGTAATAATAATAATCGTTTAAATGTCCGCGATTACGTGTTATATAGTTTACGTAATTTAATTCGTTTTTGATCGTGACTCAGTATATTTATTCGTGTTCGTAATAAATGTATTTACGTAATTAATATTAGCTCGTGATTTAATTACGTTCATGATTTCATGATCGCATGTTCGTGATTAATTATTGTTTAAATAATTATCGCGTGTTCGTGCGTAAAAAATACTTATCGTGTTCTAACACGTACGTAATACGTAAAATCCTAACACGTAAACGTAATCGTACTATAAAAGGAAAGTTTTAATCTGGCACGTACGATCTTAAGGGTACTATTCATGGTAAAAGCATGCGGGTTTTACAACTCTTCCCCCCTAAAAAGAATAATTCGTCCCCGAATTATAGGTAACATAACTGAAAGAGAAACATACCCGAATCAAACTGAGAGGGTATGTAAGATAATTGAACATGCGGGTTTACTGGCAGAAGGAACGCGGAACATGACATGTCTTGGAAGGACATGGAACGTGACGTGACTGAAAGGACATATCTAATTGATGAGAGAAAACGGATAAAAGTCCGGATGAACTTGTCAGTTTCCAAGTGGCCTCCCTCTTGGAACGGTTCCTTCAGAAGATCTTGACACTAATGATAAATCTTGGTCCTTCTGACCTTGACTTGGAATACGAAGAAATTCTTGGTTATCAACGGAAGGTAGATCCCCTAAATTCGCTCGAGGAAAATAAGAGTTAACGTGCTAGGGTAACTGAACGTTACAATGCAAGACAATCTGACTTAACTGATAACTAGAAACGATGCGCGAGACATAAATAAATGTAGTACGTGAAAAATTTTGAACGTGATACGTGAAATATTTTGAACGTGCTACGTGGAGATATGGCGAGTGTAGTATGAGTAAACATATCGTGATCCATGATACGTGTAACATATCTTGATCATGATATGAGGAACGTGGAATGAACATGACATGTGAAACATATCGTGATCATAGAATATAATGGCGGTAACGCCAAACGCTACTAGGTGAGACGTAGAATATGACGTGAAACGTCTATCTGATGATGGAGAGTTATACTAAACTTGGGTCTGGTCTCTCAAGTTCTTGCAAAACTTTCCAGAACGAAAAGAACGTAAAATCGTAAGCCTAGATACGATCATGAACGTGAATAGTGTCATGAACGCGAGCGCTAAAGCAAGTCGTGGAATCAGAATGAAGACGTGAAGTAATTTAGGAGTACAATTACGAATCTTTGTCTGACCCAATAGCTGAGGGATTACCAAGTGGTCGGATGAGCCTTGGCTGGAACATGTCCGATCAATCTGTTGGTTCTACAATCCTTGCGGGTGTAAGGATTCTGCAGACTTGATCAACTGTTTGCAATAACCCAGATAGCATCATGCTTCTTATGAGTTTGCGTTAATCTGGTAACCAAAATCCATGGAGATCTTGTCCCATTTCAATTCACAATTTCAAATGATGAAAACATCCCAGTTTGTTGGTGTCCTATCTTAACCTGTTGGTATGTCAGGTACCTAGATATGAACGTAACCGTGTCTTGCTTCGTAGAACTTGATACATAGGAGTTTGCGAAACTCTGAGTCTCTGAATCTAGACTTCTCCTAGCGTAGGATTTTCTAGAACACCTAATGTAGTGTAGGGTTCTCTCCTTTACGCATAAGTTGAGTCATGGTCAGATTAACCATAGAAACCCATGTGATTCAGTGTGTCACTGTAATCAAACAGAATTGATATTGGAAAAATTTCCAGGGTAGAATTTCTCTTGTCATAGAATTTGCAACATAGTGCAGATATGGTCTTCCTGTTCTTCTCTAGGCTTAGAGGAAATCAGGTTACCCTCAATGAAAACACTGATGAATTTGCTATGAGTTCATGGAAACTCATTCTTATAATGTCGTTGGAGCATTGATGAGACTAATTCAAAATCATAAATCTAGCATGACCGAGTCGTGTACGAATAGCAGTCATGGACATGTCCTGCTTTTTCACTCGTCACTGTTGGCAGCATGATCATGAGTTTGATCTTGGAAAAGTGATTATCACTATACGGTCGATTGGACATGTTGTCAATACGTGGAAGAGAATAATGGTCATGAATGGTGATTTGTTTAAGTCGACGGTAGTCGACACATAATCTCATGGTACCATTCTTCTCCTTGTAGGTTCTTCTGGAATGTATAGGAAGATTTTGGAATAATCAACTGGCTATGCGTAAAAGGACTTAAGTAGTCGTGTCTTACTGACAGCTAGAAAATTTTAGCAACCATGGCTACCAACGCACATGCTTGTAAGCATAAATAATTGTACAGATTTTCCTGATGGAAAATCAAGCTGAATATATTCAGGAGCCTGAACATTATTGTACATAATTACGAATCGTAGCATGGTGTGCGGTTCATAGTCCATAATTAGGATAAAATTCATCTCGTGTCCGTCCGAGGAAATGCGTTAGCAGCTTGGATCTCATCATTAAGCTGAAAGAAAACCTTCGTATTCGTGGGAATACGAAAGGCGTCCTTCATGGTTATGAATATATGAAATATGGTGAAAGAAATGAAAGTGACATCGGCAACGTGACAATTCTCACTGATGTGCCGGTAATGGTATAGAAATTCTTGTGTCCTGATTAATACATGGCACAACAAAATGGATATACCCTTTGAGGGTACCCTGAATTTCTAAGAAATGTTCCGTAATTAGACGTAAGTCATGTGTCTTGACTCGTGTCTTGAGAAATGTAAGCGTGACATATGTCTTGACTGGTATCTAGACATGTGTCTTCAGAAAGTATACGTGAGACATATGACTTGACTGATGTCTTGACATGTTCTCGAGATGTAAAACAATTAGAACTACAATTATTAGGTTATTATGCCAAAATTGGCGGATCGGTTGGACTACTGATCATTTGCATGTCTGATCACGTCCGTGGCCAGAGCTTCGGTTGCGATTGATACGATAGTTGCTGTCATAGTAGTGGTTACTAGCGTCCTGTCTGTCAGTTCCATGACGGTCATTCTCATGACCGTGATTCACGTAACTATTCAGCTGAGTGGCCGGCTGGTACCGGTTTGCACTCATATGGCTGAAATGACAGCCGAATGACGTGTGACATGTAACTAAGAATTAGGGACAATGATTGATGGAAATCGTCTGATGGTGAAGCATCCTCTCGTCCAATTGCTTTGCTCCGACGACTTTGTCTTCGTCTTGTAGGATCTCCAGTTTGTGAACAACATCCGCATCTCGTAGTGTCTCCGAGCGTCAGCAGCATCAACCTTTAGTAACATCTCCCAGTTATGAGCGGCATCAACAATTTGTAGAGTATCAGCAAGTGGACATATGCCTGAGATGATTCAAAATCGACTAGCGAATACTCGTGAAGTATTGCAAGTGAAATACACATGGATTTAGGTACGTGTAATACACATGAAATACGTTACGTGGAGTACACGTGGAATGCACATGAAATGATCGGTATGGGGTCGATCATTTATCATGATCTAACGAAAGTATATCGGTTAAACGGTTAGGAAAACCATCATGATAACCTGGCAATGCTATTATATACCTCCTTCTGGTTGCATAGAGACACGCTAAAGTGTGGTTACACAAAAATTCAACGATGATTTGCCTGACAACATGATCAATGAAAACCAACCATGACTATCATAAAAGCAGAATTCAATGAAATCCAACAAGGTCTTGCGTGAAAGCATAAATAACAAAAGAGGCGTAAAACATAATCAACATGAAGACGGAATTATCATAAAGAAACATGAAACCATCTATCACGAAGAAGTGTATAACATAATCAGCATGAAACTGAGGTTAACCATGACAGTATGAAAACATACTTGACATAAAAACATAATAACTTATGAGGGGACATGAAAATTTTTTATGCCAATTTAAATCATGAGAAAAAATTTATGCATGAAAAACAGTGCATGAATGCGTAATGTAGTTTATAAAACCTTTATATGTACGAGGGAACGCCTATGGGTCGGTTCCAAAACAAAAGACATGGCGAGGGGACGCCTATGGGTCGGTCCCAAAGTTAAAAGTTTCGATAAAGCACGTGCGACTAAATAGGGCCAGTCCTGTACCAACCATTACTTAGTCATAATCCCTGCAACTATGATACATGTAATATAAATAAATGAAACTCATCTGTCAAAACTTATCAGAAAAAAATAAAAAATTATATGACTAATTATGAACTACTGGGGTTCAGTCCACATAGCCACAGTTCACGAGGAACATTATGCATGAACAATGACACATAACTAAATATGAATGACGGTTGTCCATCCATATTAGTAAAACAATATCGATGAAAACATCAAGGTTAAAACCTCAAAGTGCTGAAAACGTCATGATTAAAACAACAATGCGCTGAAAACATCAATACATGGAATAACAAACGTTGGCTTAGGAAGCTCCTGGTGACTAGGGGTGTAAACGAGCCGAGTCGAGCCGAGTACTGTCAAGCTCGAGCTCGACTCGAATACAAAAACTCGAGCTCGAAACTCGGCTCGAACTCGATCGAGCTTTATATTTCAAGCTCGAGCTCGGCTCGTCATATAAAACTCGAAGCTCGAAACTCGACTCGAGCTCGATTATTTTCACATGTCATGCTCGAACTCGATAAATACTCGGCATATCAAGCTCGACTCGACTCGATTTATCTATATAAAAGGGTAACAAAATAAGCTCGATAAGGCTCGCGAGCTTCTCGAGCCGAGTATAGTGGAGCTCGAACTCGAATAGAATATATAGTCGAGTAGCTCGAACTCGAGCTCGACTTGTTTAGATCGAGTCGATTTCGAGTAGTTTACGAGTCGATCTCGAGTAACTCACGAGCTGTCTCGGCTCGTTTACACCCCTACTGGTGACTACCCACTAGTCACAGGTCGAGTTTTAGAGCCTACAGGTCGAAGCCTTGGCTCTGATACCATAATTGTAACACCCCATTCTGATAATGGAATGTCACGCGTAATTATGGCGTGTCATCAAAGCATACAAGGATAAATGTATAAAACATTACATGACCATAGGGATAACCGGAATCAAACATCGGTTCCCAAACATAAGCCCAAAACATAATAAAGCAAAAGAAATGAATGAAAGACAAAACACGCATAAGTATAAGAAGGCAAAAAGGAAAAGAAGTCTCTAGCAGCTTCCATCCTATGCACGTCCTCCAAATGCTCAAGTCTTTCCTAGGGTAC
This sequence comes from Glebionis coronaria, assembly GCA_025667525.1. Classification (NCBI taxonomy): domain Eukaryota; kingdom Viridiplantae; phylum Streptophyta; class Magnoliopsida; order Asterales; family Asteraceae; genus Glebionis; species Glebionis coronaria. The sequence goes on from CM046877.1 coordinate 240,233,346, forward strand.
CTACCGTTTTGGGACATGGAAAAGAAAGTAACGGCTGAGCAAAACGCTTAGTGCACGGATATAGACATAGTATAAGTGACTAAAACATAATAGAGACTTAATAGCAGCAGAAATGTATAAGTCCTGGAAAACCTGGAACATGTTCATAAAACTGGTTTTATAGTTTGAAAAGCCTTATGTTTATCTTATGAAAACTGTTTAACATATTTTACCATTAGCCAATATAGGTCATGAAAATCCACCGTGCATGAATACTTGGAGGGCTGACCTCATCATGCAAATTAGAGGGGCTGCCTCTAATTTAATATACTGGTTCTGGGTAGGAGGGATCGGCTCCTTGTGAAGGATGCAAGGCACACACCACATTCACCATGAAATCCTGGATAAAAACATGTAACTAGGATGCACCCATACGCCCCACATGATAAATATAATATAAATGACCAAAAGCTGAAGGGACGCCACGAGCAATCACTCCGCCGTGGTGAAGTCATAACATCAGTGCCTCTAATCTTATGGTTATGGTACCTCCATAACTAGGTGAAACTGGTCATGCATGTATATGGCTATAGGTATTCTTAAATAAACATAAGCAATCAAACACGTAACTTATACTACGGGAAAACAGTTGGCTGCATACGGGGAATCCTAATAAGGAAAGAATGTCCATACTGAAAGGACGGGAATCCGTACCTTATGTCCAGTGAACGAAGAAGATGAACTGAGAGGAATCCTACTTCCGTATCACTAATGCTACATAAATACATACATGAATAAGTATCTGCTTACTAAATACGTAACTGGTTTTATGTCATGTCTTAGCTTATTTTATGTGTTCTTATCATGTTCTACTGTTTTAAAGCCTTAAACTGTGTTTATCTTATATTTTGTTTACTCTGATTAAGTATTTCTAGTATTTCATGTATTATTATACTTACTGTGTAATAATAAGTACCTTTCCAAAATAGCAGGTTTCCTAAAATAGAAAGTTTCAAAAAAAAATAGAAAGTTACAAAAAAAGAATTACTGCTTAAAATAGATAAGTTTCTAAAAATAGAAAGTTTCCATAAATAGATTAGCTGCCTTAATTAAATAAGTTTCTAAAAATAGAAAGTTTTCATAATTAGATATAGCTGGTTAAATAAGCTTATAATATAAGCTAAGTGTTTTCTGATTAATATCCTAAGTCATGAGATTATAAAGTATAGTTTATCAATTATTCATGTGAATTAAATAAACTATATGTTAAAGTATTTAATTAAAATATATCATGTTCTAATTAAATTAAAGCGTATAAAATACTTAGGTTAAAACATGTATTATTAAATATATTAATATAACCTAAGTCATGAGAATTAATTAATTATAAGTCATGGTTTTAATAATTACTTAATTACTTAGTCTAATTTAAATAAATAATTACTTAGGTTAAAATCATGTATTATTAATTAATAATAATAAACCTAAGTCCGTGTTTTAATTAAATTAATTATCTAGCATGTTAAATTAATTTAATTAACTTCTAAATAAACAATCTTGAAATTACAAGTCGTATTGTATTACCTTAATTTACATTGTAAAATAAATAAACATGTAAAGCTAATTAATTTGTAAAAATTATAACACGTACTCATGTATTATTTTATTAAAACGCGTCAAAAACCGAACCCGTGTCTTATTAATTCAAACGTGAAACTCGTGTTATGTATTTTAAATAAACCGAACCAAACAGCCCCTTTAAGTTAATAAAACTGTTAACCAAACACACCCTTAAATCTGTTTAAAGCCAGAACCAAACACCCCATTCACTGCCAGTTTCCCACTGGCAGTGATGCTATTACCCCCGTCTATGTCCGATTCCCCCTGCCTGTTTTAATTTCCCACCGAGACCTAGATGGTCTCGGTTCGCACTGTTAGTACAAACACCCCTGCGGGTTCCCACTGGTAGCACAACCAAGCCCAAAACCCTAATTAGGGTTGCGGCTGGTGCATTTAATTCATCACCGAGACTCATATGAGTCTCGGTTTGTGTGCCTTTCGAACCCAACAACAAACAAACGAAACCCCCCATCAATATACTGTCTGAACATGTTTAAATACCCATGAAATCGGATTAAAAGAAAAAAAAATGGAATGAATTAGGGTTTTTACTTACATATCATTTAGGGTTTAGAAAACACACGTATCATCTTGATTACTTGCATCCAAACGCGTTTGCCCTTGATCCTTGATGTTTACCCGTCGGCAGAAAAGGAGGCAAGGAGAAAACATACGGCTGTATTTAGTTTTAGGGTTTTAGAATGTTTTGTGCTTGTCCAAAAATAAAAAAATACCCCCCGTCTGTTTTGGTTATACACGCCTCAACATTACACTTGGGCTTTGAGCCCAAGTCCTTCCTTTTTCTTCTTTGTCTAAAACAGCCCGAAAACATTTTACTTGATTAAATCGCATCTCGTTAAAATAGTACGCGTAAGTGAGTATTAAATGTCGCGACTTTCATAATTTATTTATATACGTGACAAAAGTAAATATTACGTACGTAATTACTTGTCGTGTAATTTAATATACGTAGTAATAATAATAATCGTTTAAATGTCCGCGATTACGTGTTATATAGTTTACGTAATTTAATTCGTTTTTGATCGTGACTCAATATATTTATTCGTGTTCGTAATAAATATATTTACGTAATTAATATTAGCTCGTGATTTAATTACGTTCATGATTTCATGATCGCATGTTTGTGATTAATTATTGTTTAAATAATTATCGCGTGTTCGTGCGTAATAAATACTTATCGTGTTCTAACACGTACGTAATACGTAAAATCCTAACACGTAAACGTAATCGTACTATAAAAGGAAAGTTTTAATCTGGCACGTACGATCTTAAGGGTACTATTCATGGTAAAAGCATGCGGGTTTTACATAAACACAATCCCTTACATGGTTATAAAGTAAACCATGCCCGAGAAAATTAATTCCCGTTGTTGAGTCAAAGCTTTACGGTGAAATGCTTGACTTGAGTATGAAAAGCGGGTTACTATCTGAAATAATAGCAAACCATTTTGAGCATGTTTTAAAACATTTGAACTTCTGCTCGAACTTTATTTACAACCCCGTGTCATTATTGAATGACATTTCTAGTATCGTAAATATTATCGATTCCAGAAGACATGCTCTTTCTATCAAAACATTTTTTGAACACACAATTTTGAAAGATTTAGAAAACCTTTTTGAGAAATTCTCGAAAAATTGTGTTCAACGTTTTGAAAACCAATTACTTGAGCTTAAGATGTTGAATATCATGCAAAACGAGCTCAAGTCCGAGAAGTTGTAAACTTCCCGTTGTTAAGGATAAGTTTATCATCGGCGATAAACTTTCCTTTTAACTGACGAACGAGTCCTAAGTTGACATTTACTTAGAAGTCGTTTTCACGAGCTTGAAAAAAAACTTTGAATGTTTTAACGTAAAGCTCATGACCGAGAAAGATGAATTTCCCGTTATGAGGAAAAGTTCTCTTATTTAAAAGATACACTTTCCTTTCTGAGCTTAAAACTTGGAATGTTTTAATACAAGCTCATGACCGAGAAAATTTAATTTCCCGTTACGAGGATAAGCTATCTTTAAAGATAAGCTATCCTAAATATGAAATCCGAGTTACAGTCTGATATTTAACTATAAGTCATTGTGCATGAGCTTAAAAACTTCGAATGTTTTTAATATAAGCTCATGCCCGAGAAAAATTATTTTCTCGTTGTGAGGATAAGTTTATCACCGGCGATAAAATTTCCTTTCTTTGAAGTCCGGGGCATAATCTGAAATGTGATTATACGCCATTTACGCGAGCTTAAAACTTTTGAATAGTTTTAATGTAAGCTTGCGTCTGAGAAAATTTAATTTCTCGTTAATGAGGATAAGTTTAACATCGGCGATAAACTTTCCTTTATTTGAAAATCGGGTCATCATCTGATATTTAATGATGAGCCTTATACACGAGCTTAAAACCTTTGAATAGTTTTAAATTTAGCTCGTGTCCGAGAAAAATTTAATTTCTCGTTAAGAGGGTAAGTTACGTTGCGTAGATAAACTTCCCTGTCTCTGAAGTCCGGGTCATCATCTGTCATTTAACAAGGAGCCATGTACACGAGCTTAAAACCTTTGAATAGTTTTAAATGTAAGCTTGTGTCCGAGAAAAATTTAATTTCTCGTTAATGAGGATAAGTTTATCATCGGCAATAAACTTTCCTTTATATGAGGATCGGGTCATCGTCTGACATTTAACGATGAACCTTTTACATGAGCTTAAAACCATTGAATGGTTTTAACGTAAGCTCGTGTTCGAGAAAACTTAATTTCTCGTTTTGAGGGTAAGTCATCACCGGGATGAACTTTCTTGTCTTTTGAGATCGAGTTACAAACTGTAATGTGACTATAAGTCCTTATACACGAGCTTAAAACCTTGGAATAGTTTTAATGTAAGCTCGTGTCCGAGAAAATTTAATTTCTCGTTTTGAGGATAAGTCATCATCGGGATGAACTTTCCTGTCTTTTGAGATCGAGTTACAAACTGTAATGTGATTGTAAGTCCTTATGGTAAGCTTAACTATGAATCCCCTGAGACACTTGTTTCTCTGAAATCTGCTTCTTCAGCAACCAAACTCTAAGAGTATCCTTAGTTGAACAGTATACAACGATTGGACCGCTTCGTTCTTTTGGAACATCAACTTTGGTACCTGCATTCTCATCAGGAGTTTGTATGCTTTTATGTGGGTTAGCGATATCTATCTTAGAAGCAAGTGGGGGTTCACAGTTTTCTTTTATTGTACTAGAGGTGACCTGAGGAGATGATTCACTTGTCTTAGCTGGCAAACGTTTCCTTTTATAGAAAACTTTAAGTTCAGGCTTAAGTGATGTATCCTCCTTTTCAATTTCCTCCCTGTTAGTCTTAGTAGAATCAGAGACTATCCTAGTTAAAGGGCACTTGTTTCCTACAAGAGTGAAAGTTCTACCAGTAGGGTGCCACATTTTACCAATGGGTTTGATTTTAGCTACCCACTGGGATTTAAGTCTAGCACGGGATTTCACCTCATTAAGTAATTTTTTGATACAAGAATCATGATTGGCTGTAAAGACACATTTCCTACATGTTTTACAAGTAGCATATTTAATGTCCGAATAAGATCTAGAATTCCTAGATGATTGATTGATGCTCCTATGATTTGACATGCTACGGTTAGCAGTGTTGGGTAATCTAGAAGGCATCTGACTAGGTTTGAAATTCCTATCTCTTACTTGTGTCTTTTGCTTAGTTTCCATTAGACCAAATTTATGGCAAACGTCATTTGAACTAGTTCTAGACGTGGTCTTGATATTTTTAAAGAAACTAGAGGCAATCATGTGATTAGGTCTTGCTAAAGCTGTTTTGGTCACATTGGTCCTAGTTGCTGGAGTGACTGGTCTAGAAAGATGTGTCATATCAACTTGGGAGGCAAACCGCGGTCTCGAGGATTATGGTCGCTCGGATCTAAATGCAGTCGGTTGTCTAACGAACTGATTTGTAGGCGGTTTCCCCAAGATTGATGGTTTTTCAAGCTTAGTGTCCACACTAGTTCCTTTAGTTTTCCTCAATTCGTTTTTCAACGCAGCTATAGCAAAGACCTTTTCTTGTACTTGAGCCTTTAAAGTCTCATTCTCTTTGAGCAATTCATCTTAGGATGCCAACTTAGATTCAAGCAACTTAATTTGTTTCAAAAGATTATCCTTTTCAGCTTTAGAATCTACAACAGTTTGATCCAATTTTCTTTCAAGAACAACGTTTGACTTTTCAAGTTTTTCAAAATATGTTTCAAATTTCTCCGTTTTCTTTGAAAATTCTAATTTGGCATCCTCAAGATCTTTTGATTGTTGAGCTACAATCGTTTCGAGCTCTCTAATCTTGGAATCAGAAGCAGTCAATGAAGTGGTTATAAGACAATTATCATGATGTTTAGCATTTTGACCACTTTCTCCCCCATTATGACTCACATCGGACGAATCAGAAGTGGTATTTCTATCACTCTTTTTCATCCCATGTTTGTCATAGTTAGGTTCAGAATGCTCAATATGCGGTATTTCATCAGCATATACATCATCAACAACATTACATTGTACCATGTTCGCAGGCTCTTCGTCATAAAAGGGTAAGGTGTCATCAAAAGAGATCTCGTGAACATTCCCTGACGTGCCACTGGTATCATGTTGTCCTCCTGATTCCGTGCTCTTGCCATCGTTAGGCTCCAAGTTGTCAACCGTATGACCATTCTGCTCTTGCATCTGCATCATAGATTCTTGCACTCCATTATCATACGCTTGCTAAAGTCTGGATCTTTCATAAATCGAAGACGAAACCGATGTCATAAATTTCAACAGTTTATCACGGAAGTCTTTAACTTTGTTCTGTGTGTATTGAAAAAATGACCGGCATATCCCTGAATTGTCAGACTTGATGATATTGAATTGGAGGAAAGGCGTGAGTTGTTTCACAAGAGCCTGATATGCTGTTTCTGATACAGAGTGATCAAAGTCTTCTTTGTGAAGTTGCTTAGCTAGGTGGTTCACGTTGAGGAACATTAAGTCGATGAATGTATAACGATCTTGACCAAAGAGTGTCACAAATTCGCTTCCTCCTTGCACCCATGAAATGGTCATAAGATGTGACTGAAGTAGTTGAAATGACGTGAGGCCACTTCTTCTAGCGTTATCTTGCATTTGATGCAATTCTCCCTCTTGAAACGTCGAAGTCAACGATTCCATTGAAGTTCGATGAACAAATAATTGTGTTAGTTGTCGAAGAACCAATACTGGTTTGTCAATTCGTGGAGAATTTGTGAAGTCGAATTTGAGAGATTTTACACACCAACCAACTAATAAACCGTAAGACTTTGTCACAATCCTCGTTTGATGATATAAGTTTCTTTTCGCGGCTCAATAATTTCTTGGACGGCTAAACGATGATAATGCAAACCCGATATTAAATAAACTAGACAACTTGATATCCTTTTAACATACCACCACATAAACACCTTTGGTTAATATATCCTTTTAACTCAATAAACTAGACAACTTGATATTAAAATTCGGCCCACATTTAACACAATAACAAAATAGTAAAAAAAAATGCGTGGCCACAAATTGAATCCAAATCTTGATATTAACGTGGCCTAGACACAGATCCAAAAAACAAAACGTGTAAAATATTTGAAACACGTAAGATCTTTGTGGCCCAAAATACTCAACAGTGTCAAACACGTGGCAGTCAACACCGAGCATATTAACTTAGACCTAAGCGTGAAATGTGGCAGACAAAACACAACACTCAATTTACTAAAAATAAATCCTACTTTTTTGCCTCCTCGTTCTCTCCGTCTTTGACTTTCTTAGGTATCACTCTTTTCACACATCACCTCAACAAAAACCTAATCTCACTTCTCTCACAAATATACGCAGTCACACAAAACTAATCACACGTTGATCCCCCCGTTGCTAACACATCTCAAACATGCTGCCAAGAACAAAACTAATCACACGTTGATCCCCCCGTTGCCAATCGAACCTTTTGAAGATGAACCGCAGTATTCAAAGCTTCAAGATCCAATCATGGGTCTTAGGTAGGTATTGGTTTGATTGTTTAAGCAACAAATCGAAACAAGGAGATGATGGAAACAAGCTTGTTTTCAATCACCCTTGGATGTCGAATATTTAAATGGGTTAACCCAGATAATTAGATCAATGATGAGAACATATTTTCGTGAATAGATATTTAAAAGATCTTAGCTTGCATGTTCAAACGCGAAAAAATTAAATCTGAGATCCGTTAGCTTATTTGACTTGTTGTTTGTGTTTGGGTGAGTTGAGTCAAAAATGGTTTGTGAATCGAGTGTTGTGGTTGTTTAGACGAGAGGTTGTTGAGATGAGTCGAAGGTGTTTTGTTTGTTTAATAGTTTGAGGTATGTGTTTGGATTGTGGTGTCAGTCTGAACGAGTCTGAACGAGAGTGGTGTCGAGTCTTTGTTGGTTTGGTCAGAGTCTGTGTCTATGTCGAAGTAATGGTCGAGTCTTGTGGTTAGGTTTCGTCGAGGAAAGATTATGTTTGGAGATCGAGTGTTTTTTAGTCTGGTTTTTGTGGGTCAAAAATGGGTCTAGGTTTGGGATTGATTCAAGATTAAAGTCGAGAGAAGTCTGGTTTGATTCGAAGGTTTTGGTTGTCGAGTCGTGGGTCGAGAGACAGTTCTGGTTGAGTCGAGTGCTAAGGTGAGACGAGGGTGGGATTCTTGTCTAGTCTAAGTCAGTTTTGTGGTCAAACTGTTGAGTCTAGGTTTTTCGTTTTTCGAGTCTGTATTCAGTCAAAGTCAATGATCCATCGTAATTTTAACTGTTCCATCGTAATATGAAAATACTTTTACATCACAATATTCATACTCTTCCATCGCAGTAACAAAGTTTCCATCACAATATTCAAAACACTTCCATCGCAATATTCAAAAATTCACCATCGCAATGTGACGATCAGAATGTGGGCAGAGTTTCGTCACAATGATCCTTAATCCCGTCGCAATCACGATCGCAAAGTGCTATCGCAATCCACGTCGGAATAAGGGTATCGGAATAAGTGATCGCAAAGTAGAACCCTAGGGTTATTGCGATCGATGTACAAACCTGGAATAAGGTAACTTTCTATTGGAATATGACGAAAAAGAAATGCATCGGAATAACCATCTGAATGTGAAAACCTTTTCTGATACAAAACTTGACACAAGGACAAAACAAAATCTTTGCATGAACATATAAGAAGACTATAAAAAACTGATACTGTTTGAGACAAAAAAAGTGATAAAGAGTTATGACAGATTGGATAAAATAATAAAAAAATAACTTGATGACAAAAGTTGTGACAATAAAATTAAGATAAAAGCAGTAGTAAAAATAATTAATAGAACGATCCAAGTTTTGTTATTTTGTAAAAAAAAATTTACCACTTAATTCATTAAAATTGAAAATAAGAGAGACGAGAAAGAAAGAATTGTGAAAGATGAAAAGATTTACCACCAAATCAATAGATAAAAACACGTAAATCCAAAGAATCAACCAAAGCTCTTGATACCAATTGTAGGTCTAAAGTTTCTTAGGATTTAGCAATGTTATGGTTTATCTATTGAATGGAAGGGAGAAGGAAGAACTAGAGAGAGAAAGGTAGAGAGAGAAAGGAGAGGAGGAGAGAAAGATAGAAAAGATGAATATGTGAAAATAACAAAGTGACCAACCCCTCCTAACATTCTAGGAGGGGGTATATATAGCCACCCTACATGTGGGCTTGGTGGGCTATATTGTTTAACATAATGGATCACGAGCCCATACTACGTATAAGTCGTTGGAGTGACCGATCCTTTCTAAATACGTAAAAACGTATTTCCAACAATCTCCCCCTAAGGGAGGTCACTCGAAGTTACAGTATCCTAAATAGTCTATAGCTCGTGATCTTTAGCTAGCTATGCTATTAATGATGTGACCGAGACTTTCTTTGGAAAAACGTATTTCCAACATCTTCATATTTAAGTTTCCCAAAAAGAGAGGTTAGATCACAATCTTTAATGTGATTAGCATTTCTCAAGCTTTGACAGAAACTGAGCCACTTCTTTGGCAATGCATTAACAAAAACTGTGTTGATTTCAAGTTTTGAAAGCTCAACACCATCATTCACAAGTTCATTCATCAGTGCTTTATATCTGGTGAATGTCTGTGTGAGGGTTTCCCCCTCTTTGTGCTTGAAGGTGTTGTATTGAAGCTTTAAATCCATAATTCTGGTTTCTTTTACATCAGAGGGTCCCTCATGGTAAAGAATAATGTCCTCCCATGTAGCTTTGGCTGTTTTGCAATTTACAATAGAATTCATTTGGTCATCTGGGAGCACAGACATGATTAGACTTTTTAGACGCTGATCTAGGCAGCTTTTCTCTCATCAGCGGTCTATTGTGCTTCAGGTTTTCTATTGTCCCCAACCATGGGAACAAAAGGACCATTTTCAATGATTCCAAGGAATTGAGGTTCAATTCCAACCATGTGGACAAGAAACCTCTTCTTCTAATTTGTAAAATTGGCTACCTCTAGTACAGGAGCAGCATTGAGTTGCCCACCCCTATATTCTAGGGTTTGTGGTATAACTTGAGCCATTTTTGGATCTTGATTTGAAAACTTTTAAATGAGCAGTTTAATAAAATAAGAGTTTAACTAATCAAACTGCTCTGATACCACTTGTTGGTCCCTTGTAATTCGTTATTACTTATTAACTTAAGTAATAACTCTTTACTTCGACTCAAGTGAGTTGTTTTAACAATAGATAAGAACTATGTAAGATTAAACAACAATACCAATATACTTTTCAACGTATAGACTTTTATTAGAATCAAATAAAGAATCTATAACCCACTTTGTTTGCGGAATAACAAAGTGGTTGAATGACAATGGGTTTTGATCTCCTCTACTTATACATCTAACCAAAGTTAAAGTTTAAGCTCCAATCTAAACATTCATATGCATCTTGGCTATATGGTTTAGTTGGTATCGAGAGAGAAAGGTTTTCTAGAGTTTAAGCTCTTGTATTGGTTACCTTTCTCGTCTCAATGTACACTCCTTTTATAGGCAGTGTAAAACTAGGGTTTGCATTATTGCATGTTTCAATGTTAAGGTTTATCTAGTGGGTGGTTGAATGCCCATGCTGGATAAACAGTACAAAGTACATATTGATTAATTCTAGAAAAAGATAAAGGTTGTACTTATATCTAAGTCTACAAGCAACCTACTTTGACTTAAAGTATCTTTTCCCGCCTAATGCAAACCATCAGAATACTGAAGAGTCTTCAGTATCCTAGAGGAGATCGACATCATTCAGTTTGGTATTGTCAAACCAAACTGAACTGAAAGCCCTTCTTCAGTGCTTGTTCTTCAGCGACTAGACTGCCTAGTATTTGAAGTGAAGACTCCTTTGTCTTCTAAGGATTCACTGAAAGGGGAATGCTGAACTTTCTTCAGCTATAAAGTCTTCAGTAGGAACTTTGTTCCTCTAGTCATCCTTCAGCAGACTGGCCTTACAGCTGAGCATAAAACACTTAGGGAGATTTTATATTCAAATCCGAGAGTTGCTTCATGGTCAGTAAATACTGACCCAACAGTTAGATAGTAACCAAGTATTCAAGATTTAAAACCCCATCAAATACATAAGGTTTTTGTAAAATCAATATTAAGTATAATAGCTTAGTTAAAATTAGAATGATTTTATGTAGTGGAACAAGGTCTGGTGTGAAGTACTTTGGACCTACAACTACTCATTTTGAACATGGGCACATATCGGGTGCCGGGATTTCTGTGTATACGACCTAGCAAGGTTCGCCTAGGTGGTTGAAACCCTGGGTATAAGCCCTTAGCGTGTGAGTATTAAGGGGGAAAGCAACTGCATGAAATAATTACACTTGTCACCCACGAGAGTAAACCTTGGTAGATTCATGTGAGTCCTTATACTAGTGGCGTCATAATAAAAAAGGATCAACATTGTCACCTTTTCATAGAAACTAAATCATCCTAATTGTACGCTTGATAAACGAGTGGTGACCATTGGAACTTGGGGAAGTGGGACGTGAGTATGAACTAAAAACCAACAATAAACACGAATGTCTATTTATCTTGCAACTTAGGTTTAAGAACCCACGCAACATGCACCTATTTAATCGCTTTTATACTAGTATCATCTTTGCATGCAAACAAGAGATAGTAATCTCTAATGTGAATGTACTAGTTGTTTGTGTTGAGTGTATATGTCGTCTTGTGTGTGTACTACTAGTGGCAGGAAGTATTGAGTCTAAACCAAACCACTACTTTGCGTGTGTGGGGAAACACCAAAAGTACGTTGATCCCACTTCTGGTCCAGTTTAAATGTGCGTGTAAAGTATCAGTGTCAGAGACAACAAAGTATGGTACTTTTGAAATGTAGGTTGTTTGCGTATTATCAACTGCAGGAAAGCAAATAAAAGGGATCCTTTGGTTATGCCTTGTGTGCGTGTGGGGTTAATAGCAAGAGTCGAGTAATGTGAGTTTTCCTTTAAACAATTGGGACGATCAAGTGTACTGGCAAACCATGGGATGAATAAATTGTATGTATAAGTCTAGCACAAAAACAGGTAGCATTTAATTTATCATCTAATAAAAATCCTTGTGTGTGTTAAAATCAGAAACTAAACTATTAGTTACTTGTCTTTTTCTTTTGACCCGACCTCACTACTCCACGCCATTTTTAAGTACACCAAATGAGTCGGCCTTATAAAACATAAAATACGAGGATATTGTTGACCTGGCCTAGTTTACAACGGTACCTTTCGTTCGGCCTACGGGTCAGTAACGAATCCGTTTCACGTGTTTAAAAACCATAGAAAACCACTCAGGGTAAAAGGATTTATAGTGTTAATACTAGGCCTGGGCAGCCAACTTTGGTGCTATTTTAAGGTCTTTAGAGACCGAAACTGAGGACGAGTCTACATGACTTTTTTACCTCGCGGCCTAATTTTTATATTCATCAACGATTTATTTTTCGGGTTAATAACAAACAAATTATTGAACTACAAAATTGACCTTTCGACCTGAATGAAATAATTGTAAAAATGACAATTATATTTTATAAACTTAAATGCAAACACATACTAGGGATAAAATGTTGTAAACTCATTCATATTGTATATCTAGCCTAAGTACGAATTATTTGACTTAGTTATGTGTAGAGCGTTTTTGCATCGATTCGCGTGCCTTGATTTCCGTGCCAATTATTTCTGCTTTGCTATTTGATCGAGGTGAGTTTCATAGCCCCACTTTTTACTTGTTTTGTATACTTTTGGGGTGAGAACATTGCTTGTTTTAAACGGATGAACATAAGTGCTAAAGCTTGATACGTTTGCCTACATGATGTCTAAGTAGCGATATCCCTAGATGCTTTAGCCCACTATCATGAACCGTTAATTACTTTCTATAAGCACGAATGTTATGGATAGATCTATTGGGATTGACCTCCCTATCTAATGTTGGTTGTGTGGCCAAATTAGATACACTTACATTTTAGGTCGTTACGAATGCTTTGGGATAGGCATTTGCTCGGGCTCTCACATTATCTTGTCAGTACGGTTAACGCTTCGGTGTCATGAGCTTAGACGTAGGGCAATGTAAACGTATGCTATTTGATTATAATCTTGTATTTGTTATAAGATTATATGCCGGTTGCCTGACTAAAATCTTATGGTTCAGTACACTATTTAAACTTAAACCTATGAACTCACCAACCTTTGTGTTGACGCTTTAGCAATGTTTTTCTCAAGTATCAAGACGGATGAGTGATTTGGTTGTGCCATGGGAGATAATAAATTTGTGACTATCAATTGGTGTTTGAGCTTTTACTTATGTTACAAAAACTCTGATTTAATTTATGTTGTTGTACAAAAATGCTTCCGAATAATGTTTTATACTTATAATCATTTAAATCAATTAAAGCGCCTCATTTAAATCTCGTCCTTTATTATTATGTCTTATGAATTATGATGGTCATGATAGTAGCACCCTAGTGTATTCACATACTCTGGTAATTTGGGGGTGTGACAGATTGGTATCAGAGACATGGTTATAGAGAACTAGGTTACTCTTATAAAATCATTTGTACAAATGTTGTGTAAAAAAATGAGATTTTGAGAAAAGAGTAATACTAGACTATAACCGTTTCTCTATCTCCATGGGCCTTATCACTCCTCGTCTTCGATACAAGTAATTTGTGACTTAAATTATTCCATTTGTTTTGCCATGCTATGTTGAAACTTGATTGTTACGTGTTATTCGCATTATGCATCCCGTTTCCTTGCTTGAATGATATAGTTATACGATATGTGTTAAAATGACTTTTATTTTGAAGCAAAGTGCATAACATCCTTGTTTGGATTGTTATGCTACTCAAATGGTTTGTGCATACGTATTCGAACTAGATGGTTCGTGCCATGCGTATTCGAACTAGATGGTTTGTGCCATGGCTAGTTGGACTAAAATGGTTTGTGCCATGTTTATTTGGACTAAAACGTACACATAATTTTGCTATTTCATACTTTGATTTAAATAGTCCATGGGACTACTGTTGACTATCGAAACATTGTGTGTTTCCATAGTACCCTATATCGATATACACCGAATTAAAAATAGCATCGTGCTTCCTAGAACCAAAAGATATATGAATGTCTCTACATACCATATGTGTGGTATTATTAATGTTAATTAGTAGTAATACTTAACTCAAGCGGTGCTATTATAAAAGTCGAGAGGAGCAACCAATTATTGGGTCCGGTAAATTGTTACTCCACTAAACATTTATAATAGACTCGGTTGAGGAAGAGTGACCTACATTAATTAACAGATTAGAAATTGTAAATGGATATGTAAATTATCATGATGAATAATTATTTTGCTGACTTTGAGCACGACCGAAAAACGACGTCGCCATCTCTATTTACAAACAACATATGACGATAAACATTGTATACAAGTATTACTCCTTTAATGCTCCGAAAAGTACTATAATTCAAAGAACAAATAAAATTTCACCACATGATGACTATCCATAAATACGCCACGCGTAAGTCAAGTGGTTGCCGAAGAGAAATTTCATTTGGGATAAATTAAGTAAAGACGAATTTAAAAAGTTCTAGTCCATTGGTTTGCGACTAATTTACTATAACATTACAATGGCGATATAACAACTAAGACTAAGGGAAAGAACCCAAAAAACGTAAAGATTATTTCGGTTTCTAAATCAAAGGGACTATCGCATGTTGCGGAGTTGAGAGTCCTATATTTGAAATGTGGTTACTTATTGGAAATTTTAATTTCGGAATGGTTAATGATGAGTCGTGAGTGAACCCAAAACCAAGACAATCATCAAATATGTTAAGAGGTATAACTATACTTAACAAGTCTCAAGACTGTTCTTGTTTCATTGGTTTTACGAGACTAAGTTAAGTGCCATTCGTTACACAACTTAGGGTCTCTAATGAGTTTTCTTGAGGATGGGTAAGACTCATGAATCTACAATTCTACATGTTGCGTGATAAGTTTGATCTTTAAGTTATGACATAATTGATGAGTTTTGTGTGGGTTTAATCGATGTTAAATTGTGTGAGTAATACTTAAACGCGAGTAAAACGCAAAGACGAGAAATAAATAAATGAAACACTTGTGATATAATAGAGCATAATCAAAACTCAAAGAAATTCTTGTGATGGAATTAAGTAATTGATTAGGTTAAAAACAATGACAATGTACGGACTAACAAACCTAAGTTATGGAAAGAGCAAAGACGAACATAAAGAACTAGAAACGCTTACGGTACACCCATAATTCGACTAAACTTCAAAGACATACTTGCTCATCCGAGTTACAAGTAGTAGATGTTTAGCAAGAAATATTGCCAAAAACGAATATTGGAGAACACCTAAATTTACGAGGAGTGGAATATTGCTTTAAAGATAATTTTTTTATTTATACACGATTTATGACTAATAAGTGAGAGTACAAACATAAGTGTGAAAGAGCATGTTAGAAGACTCTAACTTTCCGCAATCATCTGTGATTTCCGTTTAAGGACTACTTGGACATTTAAGTAAGCCTATGGAACGATTGTACAAGAACTTAAAAAAAAATGAGTTTTGTTGAGACTAATAAGAGTCATTCACTTGTTTGAATGAGAACGTGTACTCTAAGTTTCAAAGCTATGTATGGAACGTAATTCAAGAATGAAATGTACGACTTTTTATAATATGGTCCCTTGATAATTGTATTAAAATAATTGAGAGAAAAGCTCAGTCAAATTTAAAAGATTGTTAAATTGATCACCGTGAAAGAACTAACAATAATATACATCGTTGTTCGTTAATTGACACATAAAATTTGAAATGACGGAATAAGGATGCAAAGATCTAAAAGAGGTCATCTCTCGTGAATACCAAAATGAGATTAGGGCCGTTGATGTGTTTGAGGCTAGTACCGTCGATGTTACCACCAACAAAACTTAATTATGTAATCGTATTCTATGTTTTTAATTTAATTGTGTTGTCTTATCTTTGAAATATTTCCTTTACATAACCGATAACGATATCTTTTTTTGGAGGAAAAATAAAATAAAAATTACCCAATAAATTTTACTTAGAAATTGTTTTTTATAATATTCCCTTTTTATGTCAAAAAAATGTGTATCGATTAAATGTTAGTTAAATAGTTTTATAGAATATTTTTAAAAACATTATGAAAAATTTTTTACTATAAGATATCACCACCGAGAACTTTATTAGTGGGAATGAAAACAATCGTGATAGAGTAATTTGGAAAAATTAGTAAAGGTATTACTAATAAAACGCCGGAATTAATAATGAAACATTTTTGGTAAGGACTACCATGTGAAGTTTTAGAAAAATTTAGTTTACGAACAACTTGATGTGGAAAATGTAAACAATTGATGAGTATCATGAGAACTAGTACGAACAATTACGACAAACAATTTGTTATTTTGGAAGCGAACAATAATAACGACTGGACTGAACTCTGAACTATCAATATATAATCTACAACCTCAAAGAAATAATTGATGACAAAAAGGAGGATGCAACCGTTGGACCCGAGACATACGTAGCCTGATCAACTACGTATGATTGTGGTCGAACTCGAGCATGCTCGTAGTAATCACCATGGAACGAGATATGTTAGTAGTATATTGAACATCTTCAAGTTTTGATTTACTTGCCAAATAAATTATCATGTGTTATAAACGTCAAATATTCTGATACTGTCATCTAAATTAGAAAACGTTGCATACGCCTTAGAAGCAAATTTTTCTTACATCCATTCTTTCTCTACTACATCGTACGAGCTCGTGTGAGACACGAGGAATATTACGAGGGATAACAAAGGAAACCAATGAGGCTCTACGATAAGTAAACTCAAAATAGACTTGAGTGGAGATAAACCTAAGGGAGCGACAAACCATGGATATTGATGTTGAGGACGAAATAGCTCTTGAGTAAAACTTGATTTAACGGGTATCGTAATGCTACTATATATAGTTGAAATCAGGAAAACAATTTGGTAGAAATGATGACGAAGCTCCGTAAGGAGCAAAGCCCAAATTTAACGGGTATCGAGACCCTATTATAGTTTTTTTTAATCTAAGAACAATATGGCCGAGATGAGTATAATATTTTTCCAAGGAAATGAACATGAAGGATTTGATAGTAAGAGTGGTCGAAATATACCACTCATCCTCCTACCATATGAGAAAATGATTTAAAATAGTTTACTAACGAGATTGTACAAGAAGGAAATGCCCTATAGGCGGAATGAAATTTTCAACCACCATGAGTTGTGATGATCGTTTATTTTAGGCTTTGAAAAACCGATTCGAGAAACTTTGACATATGTATTATTTATCGCTACCAAGTACACGATCAATGTGAACGGAAATAACCAAGCTATGGAAAACGAATTTCAAACTTTTGCTATTATCCATAGGTAGATTTGAATAAACATACATCGTTGAAAGGATACTAGTGTAACTATAGCCGTTGGGATAACATGGATTGAGACCTTGTGAGAGTAGAAAGTATTGTTAAACGTCATCAATGCGGAAGATGACAACACGCGACTCTTTAGATTTAAAGTAACACGCGAGACGACGAGAAAAGTATTGATGAAAAATATCACTTAACAAAACCAATATTGTCGAGGAAAGTCGACATGCAAAGAAAAGAGCAACTACTAAAAACCACCCTGGAACAACATATGTTCATGTACGATTGTAATAAACTTTTATTCGAACAAAAGTTAAGGTAGTTACAATAGATTTAACTTTATTAAGAAACTAAGGGAAGTGCAAATTTTGAACACCAACAAACGCAAGCAGAGTTGTACAAACATAAAAAAATTCAATAATTCTTATCTTTTGATTCGTCTAACGACATGGACGTTTGAGTTTCAGGAGAAACTCAGTTTAGCGGGTATCAAATGTAACAATCGCAAAATTTCGACTTGGTTAATTTATATAAATCCAAGTTAACGGGTTAGACTTGTATGTCTATTGAATTTTCCTCGTTTAATTTTATGTAAAGTGCGTACGTACCCATATGGCGTTTAATGAAAATTCAACTTATGGAATCATTCCCTTTCATCTTTTATTTATATGTGTCATTAACGAGTTTTTACGCGTACGATTTTCTAGTTACGTGTGAGAATACGGCGACCAGTTAACCGAACTTGAGAACATATGACTCGTATATTTCCTTAGGCTCCCCGACCTGTTGAAACCACACTAGCAAGGAAGAATTAAATAAGTGACTCTTTACAAATGGCTTTAGGAAATTATAAGTTTCATAGAAATGTTTAAAGTACTATAGAACTCATTTTGTTCCACCAAACTGTGACCCTCTTTTTATTTTTCTTCCTGCCATCACATAAAAATGGACAAAAGTATATATAGACCTAAGTAGAAATCCCACATCTCACTTTCCCCCTCAAAAACAAACCTTTTCCTCCTTGTGTTGCAAATGCAACGCATGCTCTTTCTTTTTCCCCCCTTAACGAGTAAAATATGACATCTCCCCATCACATACATCGAGCTAAACACTAAATGTCAACACACATCCCACCATTTCCTAACCAAGACATGCCTAGGCTACACTTGAAGAAATCACTAGTCAAACATATTCATAAATGTAGCTATAAAGGGACTAGTCTGCCATTTGATGTTACTCAAGAAAACTAGTCACTAATATTACAAGAGTTATACTCCCTTTTCCTTTTACCTTTCCTTGGTTCCTTAATAACTTCAACAAATATCAAGTTATAAACAACCCTTTCATTCAAGCTGCCAAGCCTTAGAAACCCCATGATTTGTTCATAGCCCGCTGTTGAAAATACATTTTTGTTTGGGTCGACGTGAGCGAGGTTGGTCGGTGTTGGTTCGTTATTAGCGTTCGCGGCTGCGGGTCTAGTTGGTTCGGCCCACGTATCACAACGACTTACTTTTCTGGTAAGTCTCTGTTCATTTGTTTCCCTTCATGCTCACACCTTAGTTTATATATGTTCTTGCTAAAACAAATTGGTTTTACCTTAATAATATTGGGCTGGTCACGAATGGTTGGGTAGAGGAGGTGGTATGGGTTACATAGTAACCAAGTATTCAAGATTTATAACCCCATCAAATACATAAGGTTTGTGTAAAATCAATATTAAGTATAATAGCTTAGTTAAAATTAGAATGATTTTATGTAGTGGAACAAGGTCTGGTGTGAAGTACTTTGGACCAACAACTGCTGATTTTGAACATGGGCACATGTCGGGTGCCGGGCTTTCTGTGTATATGACCTAGCAAGGTTCACCTAGGTGGTTGAAACCCTTGGTATAAGCCCTTAGCATGTGAGTATTAAGGGGGAAAGCAACTGCATGAAATAATTACACTTGTCACCCACGAGAGTAAACCTTGGTAGATTCATGTGAGTCCGTATACTAGTGGCGTCATAATAAACAAGGATCAATATTGTCACCTTTTCATAGAAACTAAAATCATCTAAATTAGACGCTTAACGAACGAGTGGTGACCATTGGAACTTGGGGCAGTGGGACGTGAGTATGAAATAAAAACCAACAATAAACACAAATGTCTATTTATTTTGCAACTCAAGTTTAAAAACCTACGACACATGCACCTATTTAATCGCTTTTGTACTAGTATCATCTTTGCATGCAAACAAGAGACAGTAATTTGTAATGTAAGTGTACTAGTTGTGTGTGTTGAGTGTATATGTCGTCTTGTGTGTGTACTACTAGTGGTAGGAAGTATTGAGTCTAAACCAAACCACTAATGTGCGTGTCTGTGCGTGTGTGGGGAAACACCAAAAGTACGTTAATCCCACTTCTGGTCCAGTTTAAATGTGCGTGTAAAGTACCAGTGTTAGAGACAACAAAGTATGGTACTTTTGAAATGTAGGCTGTTTGTGTACTATCAACTGCAGGAAAGCAAATAAAAGGGATCCTTTGGTTATGCCTTGTGTGCGTGTGGGGTTAATAGCAAGAGTCGAGTAATGTGAGTTTTCCTTTAAACAATTGGGACGATCGAGTGTACTAGCAAACCATAGGATGAATAAATTGTATGTATAAGTATAGCACAAAAACAGGTAGCATTTAATTTCTCATCTAATAAAAATCCTTACGTGTGTGTTAAAATCAGAAACTAAACTACTAGTTACTTGTCTTTTTCTTTTGACCCGACCTCACTACTCCACGCCATTTTTAAGTACACCAAACGAGTCGGCCATATAAAACTTAAAATACGAGGATATTGTTGACGTGGCCTAGTTTACAACGGTACCTTTCGTTCGACCTGTGGGTCAGTAACGAATCCGTTTCACGCGTTTAAAAACCCTAGAAAACCACTCGGGGTAAAAGTATTTATAGTGTTAATACTAGGCCTGGGCAGCCAACTTTGGTGCTATTTTTAAGGTCTTTAGAGACCGAACCCGAGGACGAGTCTACATGACTTTTTTGATCTCGCGGCCTAATTTTTATATTCATCAGCGGTTTATTTTTCGGGTTAATAACGAACGAATTATTGAACTACAAAATTGACCTTTCGACCTGAATGAAATAATTGTAAAAATGACAATTATATTTTATAAACTTAAATGCAAGCACATACTAGGGATAAAATGTTGTAAACTCATTCATATTGTATATCTAGCCTAAGTACGAATTATTTGACTTAGGTTGCGAGTAGAGCGTTTTTGCATCGATTCGCGTGCCTTGATTTATGTGCCACTACTATTATTTCTGCTTTGCTATTTGATCGATGTGAGTTTCATAGCCCCACTTTTTACTTGTTTTGTATACTTTTGGGGTGAGAACATTGCTTGTTTTAAACGGATGAACATAAGTGCTAAAACTTGATACGTTTGCCTACATGATGTCTAAGTAGCGATATCCCTAGATGCTTCATCCCACTATCATGAACCGTTAATTACTTTGTGTAAGCGCGAATGTTATGGATAGATCTATTGGGATTGACCTCCCTATCTAATGTTGGTTGTGTGGCCAAATTAGATACACTTACATTTGAGGTCGTTACGAATGCTTTGGGATAGCATTTGCTCGGGCTCTCACATTATCTTGTCAGTACGGTTAACGCTTCGGTGTCATGAGACGTAGGGCAATGTAAACGTATGCTATTTGATTATAATCTTGTATTTGTTATAAGATTATATGCTGGTTGCCTGACTAAAATCTTATGGTTCATTACACTATTTAAACTTAAACCTATGAACTCACCGACCTTTTTGTTGACGCTTTAGCAATGTTTTTCTCAGGTATTAAGACGGAGGAGTGATTTGGTTGTGCCATGGGAGATAATAAATTTGTGACTATCAATTGGTGTTTGAGCTTTTACTTATGTTACAAAAAACTCTGATTTAATTTATGTTGTTGTACAAAAATGCTTCCGAATAATGTTTTATACTTATAATCATTTAAATCAATTAAAACGACTCATTTAAATGTCGTTCTTTATTATTATGTCTTATGATAGTCATGATAGTCGCACCCCAGTGTATTCACATATTCTGGTAATTTGGAGGTGTGACATTATACATATAGTTATTATCTTCATTTTGATATTTTATATGATTATATGGATTATATCTATTTACACGAATACCTCAGCGATTTTTACTCGTTAAGAAATAAAATCCACTAAGCATAATGCAGAAATGCGATTTTCAATAGTCGGAGACAAAGGATTTATATGGAAAAATATAAGTAAACGTCTTTATATTTACCTTCAAACATGAAAGCACATGAACAATCTAAGGAGCTGTTTGGTATCCGGTGATCAACCAATAAACGTGACTTTGGATTCAAATATACAGTTTGGTTTGAACAATGACTTAAAAACAGGCTCACAAAAATCCAAACATTTTGACATATTTAAAAGTATGCATACACCCAAGATTAGGAAAATAAAGTTAGGATGATCTGACATTGAGTATTAGGGTTCGTTTGGTTTATAAACCGGTTTGAAATCGGAATCAAAGTTTGTATTGATATGAAAGATAGTAGGGACAATAAAAACATATTAAGGGTCCGTTTGGTTTGTAAGTGGGTTTGGATTTTAATTGGGATTTGAGAAAGGTTTGAAATATACAAACTAAAATTATATATTATATAAATTAATTATTATAAAATATATTTTTTTAAATATAGAAACTAAAAGAAATGATCTGTAATCATCTTGTGGTTGAGAATTTCTTAAAAGTTAAAAACTATTTTTTATTCACATTGATTTTAAAAACCCACTACATTCAGTAATATTTCAATTTGAGGTTAATGAAGGCGCGTTTAACTTAAAGAAGAAACACCAAACAAATAATTATGTCTAATTTTTACTCCAAACCCATTTAAACCCTGATACTAAATGCACCCTAAGTACATATATAAAATATTATTTTTTATTTTGAATTAAAATATAAATTATTATTTTATTACATAATAAGAGATATATATATAAAAATAGTGACCCACATAAAAAATATAAAATTTTTGATACTAGCCAATGTTATATGGTATGGATTTTATGGGTGTCAAACAATTAATGCATTCCTAAACAACATAATAAACAATTTATATGTCTTTCATTTCATTGTTTAATTTTAAATAATATCTATCAAACGGGTATTTATAAAATAAAAAGTAATGTTTGATTTATTAAAGGTTTAAAACGTTTATATTATTTTAATATTTAAATAAAACTAAAAATGTATAAAAATTACTAGTATATAAAAGAGTTTACCAAAATAAAAAAAATTAAATTAGTATATAAGTATGGACCATATCACATAGGCAATCCTAAAACCCTAGTTTAAACCAAACAGATCCTAAATCTTTAATTAAAAAAGCTAGTCATCAAATCGAAATCATATCCAAGCTCATATCGATTCTTGTTCCAGCATAACCTAAACTTTTACTGATAATGATTCGAGACTGCAAACCAAACAGACCCTTAACCATAAAAAAGAAGAAAGAATAAACAAAGCAGCCCACAGAATCTAAACCCCCTCCCATTACTGTGTGTAGTGTGTACCCACTAGTCAAGTTTCAACCCCATTTCCCAGCACGCGACATTTCCAACCCTATAAAATATAAATACAAGAAACACACAAACTCAAAATACACATTCATTTCCAAATCAAAATACAGTAGTATATAGAAATGCAAACTCTTCAAGAAAAAGCTGCAGAATGGAGTGGCGTTGACCATGAAGATGCATTTGCTATTGACCAAACCAATCTTTACCAAAAACTTGGCCTTCAAACCTTCATTAATCTCTCTACTGATTTCTACACAAGGTATTCATTTCGTCTTTTTGTTAAATTGGATCTTTGGGTTTTTGATAAAAGTTATAAAACTTGTTTTAGGTTTGTATTCTTGAGATTTTATTTCAACTGGATTAATGGGTATTTGAGAAAGATTAAAAAGTTTGTATTTTCATGTGTTTAAGGTAACTGTTTGACTTTTTGAAGTGTGTCCTGATTTATGACTTTTTGTTAATTTGATGCTTTGTTTTAAGGTTTTGTTAACTGGATTAATGGGTAGGGTTAAAACTTAAAATGTATTTGGCTTTTGGAGTCAGTTGATTGATATAGCATGCCGTTCCATGGTTCTCGGTGGCCCTAGGCAATAACGACAAGGAGGCCCCATTTTGTAAATTAGAAAAAAAATTGCATATAAACTTGGATTATATGTTTAACATATATAAAACTAAGAAAAATAGGCCCCTTTCAAGTGGAGGCCCTTTGCTACGGCCAGTGGCGGACGCAGGATATTGGGTAGTGGGGGGCAAAATTTTTTTTTGGCAATAGCAAGGCTAAAAAAACTAAAATCCGAATTAAAAATCGAGTATTTTAAATTTAAAATGGAAGATTTTAAGGTTTTAGAGTGTTAAATGTCGAAATTCAATATGTGAGTGGGGGGCAATTTGCGTTTTTAGTGGGGGGCATCCAAAAAAATATCGAAAAATTACACTGTAATCTCGTCTTTTTGGTCGAGGTATGGGGGGCGCCGCCACCCCATACCCAATACATACATCCGCCCCTGGCTACGGCACTACTTGCAAACCCCTTGAGATCATGGGTATCAGTTTGGCAGAAAGCTTTTGAGAGCATTTTGGAGCAATTACCATTTAGCATTATTATCAGTTTATCACAAAGATAATAAACACGTTAATTTCTCAATGCTCTTTGAATAAGCATTTAGCATTTAGCACTACTTCATTTTACACATTAAAATTACTGTGCCTAACTAGGCTAGTTTCAACAAACACACCCCATGTCTGCTTTGTTATATGTTTATGGTAATTTATGGGTATCGTCCAAGCTTAATACAAGTACAGTATTACAAGTTGTTGCTATTGTATAGTTTAATTGTGCGTTTGCGATCAAACGTGAAATAAATAGTTTATATTTGACGATTGGCTTAGAGGGTGTTCGGGATTTCTTATTTTTCTGCTTATAAATAAGTGCTTATAAGCTGCAACCACAGGAAAGTTATTTAGTAAAAATACAATGACTCTCAGAAAAAATATTTATTTGTTGAAGAATTTCTATCCATTTAAGGTTTTGGTTAAGTATGGTGAACAAATTCGTTCCTTCAGGATGTTGAGTAATTTAATCAATTTGGTTTCAGTTCTTGAAACGATCAATCACTAGGCTTTTGTTCGTTGGATGATAATTTAGGGTTTATGAAGATGAAGAAGAGTGGTTTAGGTCAATTTTTGCAGACTCAAAAAAAGAAGAGGCAATTCAGAATCAATACGAGTTTTTTGTGCAAAGAATGGGAGGTCCTCCTTTGTTCTCTCAAAGAAGAGGTAACTATTATTGTGCCATATGTTTCATACATATGAACATATTCTCGTTACATTCTTTCGTTATGAAGATCAAATGTTATAACAGGGGATAGATCCATAGCCGTAGTGTTTGGCATTGGGTTTTAAATGTGATTAAAACCTATTCAGTTTATTATGCTGATGATTCCCAGAAACTTAGTACTGAAACTAATTATTTGAGGCTTAATTAAATAATTCAGGAGTAGAACAAAGCTAATTCTAATTATCGTGTTTAAGGGTCACTATACATATATATTTTAAAACTAATAACATTTGCCAACCAGTCAAGTTATTACAATTCAAATTGGGTGGGTCTCGAGACACCCATGAATTTTTGTTGCGTAGTATTAAATTTGTTAAAAACTTCGATTTTTGTTAAATTTGTGTTAAATGCACCTGGTCCCTAAAAATTGTGTTTGTAATATTGTTTAGTTTACTCTAAGTGCACCTGGTCGTTTTGTGTCCTGGTTTCGTCTCTGACCTGCTAAGCTGTTTATGAGAGTTTTAAAACAATTTGTAAAGCTATAATGATACTCAGTAATAAACGTGTATTTTACTAATCACGTTTTAACTTGTGTCTCAAATATACTATGCAAGATAGCCATATCACCAATTTAAATTTATGTAACTTTCTAATTGCCGATTCTGTTTTAACTTTAGACTGAACCGATTCAATTTGATCCATACAACTATAACTAGCTATATATCAGGCACAGCAAACAATATCTCTTCAAAGCTGTTTTGTTAGAGTTGATAATATCACTGATAGTCAGCTCCACATCACATAATCACTTCTAAAACGCAATGCCAAACACACACTATAAGTAAAAAAGTACAAATTGTAGTGGTATTGAAAGCCCACAAGTTTTTGTAATGATAATAGATACCCAGGTTAGGAAACCGTATGTTCATAAATTGATTAGTCTTGTTGTACCAGTTCAGCTTCTGTTAGTTATATGTTAATATCTCCCTTTTCACTACAAAGAATGGCCGTTTTAGTCACTTTCTCGGGCAACATTTTGAAAACCGCTCTCTTTACCATCTCATCATCATTCTCGTTTATATGTGCAGGTCACCCTGCTCTGATTGGTCGCCACCGCCCGTTTGAAGTAACTCATAAAGCTGCAGAGAGGTGGCTACACCACATGCAACAAGCGTTAGATAACGCCACAGATATTGATCAAGACTCAAAAACCAGAATGCTGAATTTCTTCAGGTAGAACTCCTTTTATGTACCGCGTGGTTGTAATTGTTAGATCTATGTAAACATTGCTGAGCTGTACTTTTACTATTATGTTCTTATAAATTGCGTATCGTGTTTAACTGTATTGCAGGCATACTGCATATTTTTTGGTGGCTGGAAATGATTTGAAAAATCAAAGCCAAGGAGCCCCCCCCTTGTAAACATGCAGCTAACAAAACAGCATCAGAATAGTCTTATTTTGTCAGAATTTGTTACTAAAAAAAGAACAAGGATGTATTGTAACTTCGATTAAACTAGACTTTGTTATGAAAGCTATTCCGTATAATGTGATCTGCTTTGTGGATTGCAAGCCTGTATTACACTTGCATTTGTAGCTTTGATTAAGATCATTAAGGAGCGAGATAGATTAGTGTGACATGTGCTTCGGTGATATCACTCTCATTTGTTTACCCGTTTGTCTATGAGGCCATTTTCATGTGTGACTTGGGCAACGTAAAAGTGTAACACACAAGAGGTCTTTGACAGCCATACTGCTGGTAGGAAACACATGGCTAAGCTGAAAAGGTTTGAAGGGCACCAAGCCATGTATGGCCCCTCAGCGGTCCATGCTCTTTCCCCTCTTTACCCTCTTTCACATACGGCCTTAACCAGCCTATTATGGTGCACCAGGCTCATATCAGGCACTGCCGAGGCTTATATACCAACCCATCAAGCCCAAAACCCAAACTCACAACTTGCAGATGCATTTCTTGTATTTGACACACGAAATGATGCACCTGAGTATTAAGTGGCGTAACACATGTCGACAAGGTACTTCTGTGATTTACTGTTATTAAGTTGCAGTAAATCAAGTTATCAAGTTTTCTAGTTTTAGTACAACAATGGGATATCAATTAAATAAGTAAAAAAATATAGTTTTTTAAATTTTGGCGAAAATTGTATTTTCATTAAAAATCAACAACCGTTGACAACAATACAACCAACTACAACATATGTTTATAGATCTGATCACAAATGAATAACCCATTTGAAAAAATCTACCAGAATGTGATCCAAAAAAGCTACACGTGACCACGATTACAAAACCCAGGGTTGTGACACCCACATGTAATACTGATGTGTTTGACAAAGGCCCGCTGCGACCGACCATTGAAAGCTTTTGTTAACCACTGATGTCGCCACTTTGTCCCAACATAAAATTTTACCCTCGAAAATTGCCTCGTTTCTAGCTTTCCAAATCTCCCACATTGTACATGGACCTATCAAGGCCCAAAATTTTCGGATATTAAATTCCATCCCTGCATACCAGTCTTGCACGAACTGATCCAATGAATAAGGAATTGCTCACACTAGCTGCCACCACGAAAACAATTTTCTCCATATGAGATGTGTCCACCCACAATGTAACAATAAATGATTTATTGTTTCTGCTTGATGTGACACCATATACATGTAATGTCATGATCACTTGAAATGACATGTTTATTTCTTAATACTTCCAACACGTCAATTTTTCCCTATAGTGCCAACCACAAAAAGCAACTAACCTTTGATGGAATTGCCTTGTTCCATATACTCGAAACCCAAAAATTACTACTACTCGGAAGCAGCTGAAGGAAAAGTAAAAAAAAAATATAAAATTTTAGGCATCTTTATGATTATTCTTTCTGGGCTCTTTGTTGCTACTTGCTATTATTGCTTAACCTCTTATTTTTACCCAGCAATGGTGTTACTTTTATGTATATTGGCAGAATATGAACATTTGCAGTCACAGGGGTGAATGTAGTTATCTGTCATCTGATGTCCTTGCTTGAAAAACTCCACATTTGAAATGTTATCACAGGAGTATTAAGCTATAGTCTCCACAAAACAAAATCTAGACTAGAACTTCATTAAGAGTGTTAAGCTATAATCTCGGCGAGAAACAAAAAAAAACAAAACAAATCTTAGATACATAAGTTGTTTATGAATCCAAATAGGAGTATGCTATAAACAAATAAAAATACAAAACACTTAACTAAATACAAACTATATACTAGTACTATTGGAAGAATATTTATCTCTATCTATACTTGAATAAATAATAAATGAATGAATATTTCTGCAGAAAAAGTAAAAAAAAATAAAAATTCTAAGCATCAGAAGGGGCAATCCAGTGTCGTCCATTAACAAAGCTTTTTGCAAGAAATTTATGAGCCGAATCGTAATTTAACTCCCGGGCCCACGAGACACCACGGACTGCTGCTGCACCTGGCCCCCAGCATCTATATACTCCAAAAAATGCAGTTCTGCACATGATTCAACAAAACCAGTGATAAGTTGAGATGATATATGAGCCATTTTAAAGAATGCTTTACAACAGCCTGTGGGATTGTTTTATCTTATGAAATAGTGGTTCGTCAAGCTTACTTGTTTTTGTTGCTTTCATGGTCCCAATCGTCCCAACCACCGTGGGCAACCACATTCTCAAAATAGGTGTACGAGTAGACAATCCGAGAGTACTGGCCCATGGCACGACCAACGTACAATGGTCCAGTACCCGTCACCCTACATCCGACGAAAGCAAAACCACTCTTATCATCCGGTGTTCTTCGGTCGTGTGCTGCTATTGATCCAAATCTCTTTGCTATTGAATGTAGCTCACAATCCTGTATCACCCTCAACCAAAAATAAAAGAGTATATAAATTTTGATGATGTTTAACCAAACATGCAATGTAAGAAGATTTCTATTGTGAATTATTACCCTTTTGTATTTTGAAAATAATTGCACCTAAGTTCCGAGCTACAATGACAAGACATGCACAAAAGAAAAAGACAAATTTAAGGAAAGAAAACGGCCCTTTTCAAAATGTGTGTTTGCTATAGTCTATAGATCTTGTTTTATTGATCACATGTCATAACATATAAAGTAGTACATGGAATCAAAGGGTGTCTCGGCCCTCGCGGTTCACGGGACACCCAGTAACTTTATCTCGTGTTAATTATGTTAAAAACTTTATTTTTTTTACGTAAATGTACTTGGTCTTAAAAAGTTGAGCATAGTGATGTTTTATATAAAGACATGCTTACTTTATACATGGAACGACCATTGCCGAAAATGAAATCTATTGAACCCTCGATGTAACATTCCTTGAAATAATGACGACCAGCATCATCACATAAAGTATCCTGTGCCCCGTAAAACCCGCATCCAGAGAAGTAGGCTTTGTCGCCAGATATCCTAAATGCAGCTGCTTGCCAACCATGCATTCCGGGCATAGGTGCAGGCGCTGTATTCTGCGCAACCATCATTTCTCAGTTTAACAATTTATATGATCAATGAAGTAACAAATTTACAATACTTCACATGATACATGAATTTTTACACATAAGTGTAAATATATCAATAAAAGTTAGTAAATTCAACTAAATCTATTGTTTTGGCGTACCTTAAAGCTAATATCACGGGCGGAGAAATAGCTAGCATAGATGATAACCGAAGCTGTTTGATAAGTACGCAGCTGCTGCCCATCCGGCCCACGGTCACTTGCTCGATCATGCCATTCTATTACCGTCTTCTCACGTCCCTCCCCTTGAAAAGTTATGTATGGTTTACTTGCCGGAACCACAACCTTTTCTCTGTTGCCATAAACATGTAATTGTAATATTAGTATTTGCATGCAACCTTTTACACATAATATACACTTGAATAACTTGTACTAATGCACTCTACGCGAATTTTAGTATGTATACAACTTTTTTCATGTAAATATTATACATACACGTAAACACCAGCTGATATACGAATGAGTATATTTTTCATGTTATTTGCGGAAACCGAGTCGACAGCCTCCTGAACAGTCGTGTAGTCACCGAGCCCATTGATGTCGACAGTGATGTTACGATGACCAGATGGTCCGACCCACTTGTGGCTAGGTATAGAGGTTACATTTGATGATGAAGCATATGAAAGGAAATATAGGACTAAGAAGTACAAAACGTAGGCAGCCATGAAAACAGTAGAAATGATGAGTTTGTTACAAAGGATTAATGTTGTTGTATTTATAACAAACCAAAATCACAATGTGTAGTGTTATCTAGGACTAGGGATTTTGTGTGGATATTTGAGGTAGAGGTTAAAAAAACGGTGTTTGCTTTGCAACGGTCATCTTTTGAGGCTGCTTAAGTGGCTCGGCTTAGCTTGAGTTAGATTTTTATAAAATTACTCATGTTTTAACATGCATGTGTATTTATTTATATATACAAGAAAAAATTGCAACTATATGGCACATTTAACAAGATGAATTATTGGTTGATTAGGTTACGTATTAGCTTTGTCTTTTTGTAAGTTTTGGAAAGGTATGTCAAAAAGTCTCCATAAACTTTTTTAGGTCCGTTTGACTAATGAAATCATCCAAACTCGCCTTTAATACTAAGCTTCAAAACAATCGTTTTTCTTATAGTAAATTGTTTTAGTAAATACTAGTATACTTAAAACTAATAATTTGTAAGTGTACCTAACTTTGTTTGGCAACTTATACGTACCCAAACTCTTATTAAAATTGACCGAAATTTGGTATTTAAGGATTAATAATAAGTTGAAAAATAACAGACGACCTTGTCAAAACTGGGGTTGGCATGTTATAGTATGTATTCCATGATAATGAAGTTAGTGGCTCACTGGCTTGGGGCTGAGCCAGGTTATTAAATTAACAATTTTATTTTCTTTTTTACATTTTTGATATAGTATAGTATATGCCATCCCTAGCCCATACTGTCACAGGACCATTAACATGGGACCCTTTTGAGAGTTGGGAATTCGAACGTTAGAACCAGAAAACATTTGCCCTCCAAATTCTTATTCTCCTATTTCTAGCTTCTTTATTATGTTTGATATCATAAATATTTATTTATTTATTTATTTATTTTTTTTGGTAACCGTGATTTCCGACACATTAGCCGACTAATCCACGGGGTTTGAGTCCACCGCCACACAGACTCAAACCAGGTAAAACCCTCCCTTTTCAAGAGGTTGGCGTGACCACTTCAAGTTTGTTTGCACCTAGCAGAAATTGAACTTGAGACCTGATAAATGGTGTTTTTGCTATGGTTTGAAAGTTCGTTCTCGGAATCTCCTCGAATTGATCACAGCTCAAAGTGGAATGATTGTTCTTGGTGACAAATAGGGGTTTTGGTTTTCTATTCTACTAAAAAGGTAAATGAATGAAGTAAATAAAGATTTAAACCAAAAACAGTTAATAAAACTTGAAGTAAAATTTAATAATTAAACGATTAGTAAAATAACCTCACTGAAAACTTGCTTGATTCGGAATAATGTTGTTGATGTGGAATAACTGAAGGAATGCTCTATCCGGAATAAAGGCTCTATTCGGAATAAAATGCTTATCCGGAATAATGGTGCTATCCGGAATAATGATGCTATCCGGAATAATGATGCTATCCGGAATAAATAGGCTATTCGGAATAAAGTTCTACTCGGAATAAAAGTGCTTGTGCGGAATAATGGTGCTATCCGGAATAATGGTGCTATCCGGAATAATGATGCTATCCGGAATAAATGGCTCTATCCGGAATAATGGTTCTACTCGGAATAAATGGCTATTCGGATTAAAAGTGCTATCCGGAATAAAAATCCTATCCGGAATAAAAGTGCTTACTCGGAATAAATGAAATATTCCGGATAGAGGAGTTGATCCGGAATAAATGGGCTATTCCGGATGAAGGAGTTTAATGCAGAATATGAAGGTTGATCCGGAATATTGGATATTCCGGATAAAGGCTCTTGATTCGGAATACTGGGAACGATGAAGAACAGTTAACAGACGAACAACAGGGTAAAAGATTTTAAGCCAAAATCAACCAAGTATTTCAACCAAAACTTAAACAAAACTAATCACCAATCATCTATTATCCATAAACATCAAATCCCAACAATAAAAACACAAAATCAACTAACTTTTGAAAATCAAAATTAACCAAATAAGAACTTTAGAACTTTGAATAAAAAGGGAAGATGAACAAGATGAATGGAAGGATTATATTAAATGATTAAGGTTTAAACAATCAAAGGAAAAGATTAAGAACTTACAAGAGTAAAGATTAATTCAAGAAAAATGAAATCACCAAACACCCTAATGGTGTTGGTGATACCTACGAACAAGAAGAGAAAGAGAAAAAAACAAAAACTAAAAACTGGTCCAAATGTGTGAAGGGAATCCCTTTATATAGTCCTTGTCTTTGGTTGGTGAGTGGGCTTTCTCCCGTTCTTCTTGTCTTCTCGTCTTTTCAGAAAAGTGGACGTTTTCGATTCTGATTCGGGATTTGTCGACGATTAAATTCAACTCGTCTTTTAATTTCTTCGTTTAATAGACTTGAGTTTCTTCGACATATGTAAATCTTCCATCTTTGGTCCTTTTCTTTGATAAATCTTCAAAAAGGCCCAGTGACTTCAAATCTTTTGCATCTCTTGGACAATAGACTTCGTCTTGAGTCTTTTTCTTCGGTAAATCCCGTGCAATCCCATGTTTTCTCCAATATCCATCCGGTTGGCTCTGAAAACACAATAAACACAAAAACCACGCATAATTCCAAACAAATGATATTAAATACGCGTTTTGGTCTTGTTTTAGCCATAATTAAGTGGTAAAAGGATGGGTGTTTACACACCTATCAAATCCCCTGCACTTAACCATTGCCATGCCCTCATGTAATGCTTAGTGATAAAGCAAATTTACACTTTTCTCATAATCAATCAACCTTGGCCTTATTAAAATACTACTAAAGAAAAATTAAAGTACTAAGAGAAATTAAAATTTTAAAGTAAACAAAAGGATAGAAAACCATTTTCACTTGAAAATAGCTATATGAAAATAACTTGCAAAGAGATCAAGGACTTACATTAGGGCTTTGGTGCTGCAAAGATTTATCACTCTCAAGTTTCAAGTTCCCCAAACTAAGCTTAAAAACGAGATCATTGTTATTATAAGTTAGCAAATCTAACACTTGCACACATGGCTCAATTATATGCTTAAACTCCCTTATTCCTAGGTGTATCTCTTATATTTTATTTTTGTCTTAGAATGATCATGAAGATGCATTTTTGGACTTATTGCGATAGTTTATTTAGGCTGAAAGCAAAGTAGGACGATTTGATTAATAGTTAGCTAAAGGACAAAATCTCTTAAAACTGCTTCTCGGGATATCAAAAAGTTCATATCTTGGCATAACTCGCTTCACGATTTGAGACCTTTCTCGGGCCGATATTTGGCATGTACTTCATACTTCATATCTTCGAGAGACGTTGTTGAGATAATGGTCTTCTCTTCGTTAATAGAGTTTCTTCACTTGGAGGCTTTTGAGGGGTACTCCAACTTTGTTGACCACGACTTCATGATTATTTCTTCAATCGCTAATTGGGATTTTGAGATACAACGATCCGCCTCCTTTTCGGACTTGGATCTATTTATCCTCATACCTTGTTAGGGTCTTTTCGGATAGACTTCTCCATGATCTTTATGGGAGTTGATTGCTTTTCGTCGTGAGTCTTGATCCTTCATATTGATTTTAGGAATAATGCTCTTCACATCATCTTGGATCTTTAGCAATAAAATTGAATCCTCATGCCTTGTTAGGGCCTTTTCGGACTCGCCAATCTTCGCACCCCGCTTCATTAGTTATGCCTTGGCTATGAACTCTTATCATTACCGAGCAACTTTTAAGCGATCTTGGGCTAGAAGCTAAGTTATTCAATAAAATCGTACGACCTTACTTATTGCAGATAAATTATTAGCAAGTGATGGGAGAATAGGCAAATAATTACACCAAGTGAGCTTGTGCAAGAGTACCGACTTATAATTGACTCTATCATTTCTCGTCCTCCACAATTTAAAATCTCAAGTAATGAGACTCGTGGATGCTTAGCCTAATAAACCAATTAAGGTCTACATGGTTAAGGATACTAGCTAGAATAAACTTGGATAAGTCTATTCGGGTTGAGTCAAAATAATCGCAACGGGCCTAATATGTCAAAGACTTCAAAACTAGCTACACCACTTTATTAATATTTTTGACTTTATTGCGGGATATATACATATGAAAGCAACGATAAAAATTTAAAAATTACGACAAAATGGCCGAAGTTAATTAAAAATTTGAAAAATGTTGAAAAAAATGATTTTCCGGTTAAATGAAGGCATTTTAATGGAAAAGTCCACTTAAAACTTCGATAGAAGTCCCCCTACACTTAAGATAAACATTGTCCTCAATGTTTAAGCATGTGGGAAAAGTCTCCCCTACACTTATGACATTGTGCACGTTGGTTAAATCAAGCTAAGGAAGAGACGACTAACGTGATCAATTTCAAATGTGAGAATGAAGAAAATTGAATCACGATAGTTGAGAGATAGAACCGGATTTCGGATAATACGGGAGCACGGTTCTTCAAAGATTCCAAGAGTGCATTCATCCCTGTAATCACATCACCACACAAACACAAACACCTATAGAGGTCCCCCTACACTTAGGAGGTTAAAACGGAAAAGGATAGATACTCGGGTTGCATCCCGAGGAGCGCTTGTTTTTGATAACCGAGTCACGAGCCTGACTCGGCCAAATTTAGTTTATGGGAAACGTGGTGAGGGATGGAATCATCTCATGAGATATGTCCTCACCAAATTACAACTTCACTCGTTGGCCATTAACCTTAAAATTAGGTCCATTAGGTTGAGCGAGCTCGAGAGTACCATATGGAAAAATTTGGGCAATGGTGAATGGGCCGGACCAACGAGATTTCAGCTTGCCCGAAAAGATTTTCAACCGAGAGTTAAAGAGTAAAACTTTGTCTCCAACTTAGAACTCTCGGTTTTTAATCTTAGAGTCGTGAATGAGCTTAGTCTTTTCCTTATAGATCAAAGAATTTTCATAAGCCTCATTCCGGAGTTCATTCAGCTCATTGAGTTGGATTTTGCGTAGGTCACCGGCTTTGTTGATATCGAAGTTAGCCCACTTCAAGGCCCAGTAAGCTTTGTGCTCCAACTCAATGGGGAGGTGGCATGCTTTCCCGTACACGAGACGATATGGTGTACAACCAATCGGAGTCTTGTATGCGGTACGGAAAGCCCAGAGAGCATCATCAAGTTTATCGGCCCATGAGGCACGATGCTCTCCCACGGTTCTTTTAAGAATTCGCTTTAATCCTCGGTTAGATATTTCAGCCTGGCCATTAGTTTGTGGGTGGTAGGCGGTGGAAAGACGATGATTTACACCATACTTAGCCATGACTCTTGCGAATTGATCATTGCAAAAATGAGTCCCACGTTCACTAATAATGGCACGAGGCACACCGAATATAGTGAATAGCGACTTCAAAAAGTTACAAACCACCCTTGCGTCATTAGTGGGTAAAGCTTTGGCTTCAACCCATTTAGAGACGTAGTCAACGGCTACAAGGATGTATTTGTTTCCTTTAGATGAAGGGAATGGCCCCATAAAGTCGATACCCCAAACATCAAAGACTTCACACTCTTGTATGAAATTCTGAGGCATATCGTCTTTATGTGTGATCTTGCCTTGTTTTTGGCAAGCATCACAATGTTTAACCATCTCGTGAGCATCACGATAAATGGTGGGCCAATAAAATCCCGAGTCAAACACTTTTTTGGCGGTGTAGTTGGGACCAAAGTGACCACCGGTGGGTCCTTTGTGGCAAGCGTCAAGGATTTGTGCCTTTGCCGGTCCATCAACACATCGGCGAATAATCAAATCAGCGCATTGTTTGAAGAGATACGGGTCATCCCAAAAGTAAGTCTTAATGTCTTTGAAGAACTTTTTCTTTTGTTGGGATGTTAATCCGGCAACGAGAATTCCACCCGCCAGATAGTTTGCAATGTCCGCAAACCACGGGGTTTCATCAGAAGTCGAGTTGATAGACATTAAGGTTTCAAGGGGAAAAGAGTCATTGATCTCTTTGTTCGGATGATTCCCTCGATAAGGATCCTCAAGTCTACTGAGATGATCCGCGGCTAGGTTTTCAGCTCCCTTCTTATCACGAATTTCGATTTTAAATTCTTGAAGTAGCAAAACCCAGTGAAGAAGTCTTGGTTTGGAATCTTGTTTAGTTAACAAGTACTTCAACGCGGAATGATCGGTATAAACGATTGTGGTAGAAAGGACAAGATAGGGGCGAAACTTTTCAAAGGCATAGACAACAGCTAAAAGCTCTTTTTCGGTTGTCGTGTAATGCAATTAAGCCCCCGTCATTGTCTTGCTAGCGTAATGGATCGGTTGGAAGTGTTTGTTCACTCTTTGGCCCAAAACCGCTCCAATAGCAAAATCGCTAGCATCGCACATCAACTCGAAAGGCAGCTCCCAATTAGGGGTAACCAAGACCAGTGCCTTAGTTAGCTTATCCTTAAGAAGGTTGAAGGCTTCAAGACACTCGTTGGAAAAGATAAAAGGAGTATCTTTTTCCAAGAGGTGGGTCATCGGGCGAGCGATTTTAGAAAAATCTTTGATGAAACGACGGTAGAAGCCCGCATGACCAAGGAAACTTCTCACACCCTTCACGGTTGAAGGTGGAGGCAACTTAGCGATAACATCGACTTTAGCACGGTCCACTTCAAGACCGGCTTTGGAGATTTTGTTTCCTAGCACGATGCCCTCTTTTACCATGAAATGGCATTTTTCCCAATTAAGAACAAGGCGAGTGTCTTCACACCGCTTAAGCATACGTTCTAAATTGGCAAGGCAAGCGGAGAATGAATCACCATAAACCAAGAAATCATCCATGAATACTTCCATAGTTTCTTCAACCATGTCATGGAAGATAGCCATCATACACCTTTGGAACGTCCCAGGAGCATTGCATAAACCGAAAGGCATGCGTTTGTAAGCAAATGTTCCGTAGGGACAAGTGAATGTGGTCTTTTCTTGGTCTTTGGGATCGATGGGAATTTGAAAATACCCGGAGAAACCATCTAAGAAGCAATAGTAGTCATTACCCGCTAGACGCTCGAGCATTTGATCCATGAAAGGAAGAGGAAAGTGATCTTTTCTCGTGGCATCATTGAGCTTGCGATAGTCGATACAAACTCTCCACCCAGTAACGAGACGAGTGGGAATCAACTCGTTGTGTTCATTGGGAACAACGATAATTTCGCCCTTCTTGGGCACACAATGGACGGGACTTACCCATGGCGAATCCGAAATAGGGTAAATCAAGCCGGCATCTAGAAGTTTGATAACCTTTTGTTTGATGACGTCATAAATACGAGGATTAACCCTTCTTTGGCCCTGGATTGCGGGTTTAAGGTCATCTTCCATGAGAATCTTATGAGTACAAAAGTTTGGATCAATTCTGCGGATATCAGAAATTTTCCAAGCAATTGCCTTCTTATGATCTTTAAGCACGGCGATCAGGCAAGATTTTTCTTCTTCTTTCAAGTCCTTAGCACTTATGACGGGCGACTTCTTCTTTTCTTCAAGGAACACGTACTCGAGATGGGGAGGCAACTCCTTAAGCTCTAGATCTTGAGGATTTTCGATGGGAGGCGTATTCAAATTCGGTTCATCAATAGCAATAGCCTTGGGAGATGGTGGAGAAATATGGTCCTCTTTGAGAAGTTTCTCAATGAGACGAATGTCTTCATCCCAATCAGTGGGAGAATCGTCATTTTCTAAGTTCACATCTCCCATAGTGGCTTCAAGATCTTTCCAAAGGAAATCACTTTCTGCAAATAGAGTTAGTGATGGAGCACTAGAGGCAACGGTCTCAACAATGGGTAGAGAATAAGAACCACTTTTACAAGCGTCTTTAAAATGTTCTTCACAAGCCTCATCAAGAACGTCAATAAAATTAACACTTTCGTTGTCCGAAGGCTGCTTAGAAAGTTTACCCATGTTGAAGACGATTTTATCGTCACCAACTCTCATGATTAATTCGCCCGCGGCTACATCGATGAGAGTGCGACCGGTCCTCAGGAATGGACGTCCAACGATTAATGGAACACGAGGGTCCATCTCGTAGTCGACTATGACGAAATCGGTAGGAAAAATGAATTTGTCGACTCCTACAAAGACGTCTTCGGTTATCCCCACTGGATAAGCAACCGTACAGTTAGCTAATTCCAAATTCATTTTGGTGGGGACTAGCTCAGGGGGAGATAATTGCTTCCAAACGCTTAGAGGCATTAAATTAATACTGGCACCTAGATCGGCCAGGGCCATGCAATTCTCTACTCCCGGGAAGTTGCAAGGGATTAAGAAACGACCTGGATCACCAAGCTTGGTTGGCAATTTCCTTAAGAGCACTGCAGAGCAATTCTCGTTAAGTGGGGTATTAGCAATATCAAGAAGCTTCTCCTTGTCGCTAAGAAGATCTTTGAACATTTTTGCATATTTAGGCATGTGAGCCAGAGCCTCAGCGAAGGAGATGTTGAAATTCAAATTTTTAAACATTTTGAGAAAGTTCGAAACTTGGATATCATCCTTGCTTTTGAGCTTCTCTTTCCTCAACGTTGATGGATAAGGTATATCGGAAGAAGAGGAAGGCTTTGGAATAGTAGGATCACTCACATCCTTGGGTGGAGGAGGGGTAGAAGTAAGAGGTTCAGGAATAGGAGCAGGTGACTCGTTTTGCCACTGGTACCTTTGCCACTGCGAGTGGTGATTGCTTTCATCTCCCCTCTTGGATTCGCAACGGTGTTACTTGGAAGAGTACCCGAAGAAGAGGTTTGATTAACTTGGAAGAAACTAGCCATCATGTCCCTTAGGTCATTCGTTTGACTAGCCAAAGTGTTTCGCATATCAGCTCTAAGATCGTTCCCTTGTTTCACCATGTCTGCTTTCAAGTTGAGTACTTCTTGCTGAAGATTTTGCACTATCACATCATTAGTCCTCATGTAGGTTCCAATATCTTGGTGTAATGCGGTAGTTTGATTGGGAGGAGCATTGTATGTGGGTGGTTGATAAGCAGGTTGTTGGTAAACTTAGTTGTTTCTTTGAGGTGGATATGGTTGTCTTTGAGGTGGTTGGTATGGTGCTCGAGGTTGGGTTTGATTGGTCCGGTTAAGGTTTTGTTGTTGGTTTTGATTGATTGGAGGAAAACCGGGTGGAGAAAGAAAGTTGTTTGAGCGATAGCTAAGCAAGTTGCGGTCTCCTTGAGGACGAGCTTGATAAGCGGCCGGAGGATGGGTACCGTATGCTGCATTAACATTCTCACAAGAATAGTCTTGGGTGGAGGTACAAGTAGTGTAAGAGTGAGGACCCCCGCATATTTCACATGGTTGGCTCACAACATTGACATGAGCGTTTTGAGCGTTGATGCTTTTGGTGTTGTTAGCGGTGTGGGTATCAAGCGATTCAAGAAGCGACGTAATTTTATCAAGTCTCTTGTCGTTGTCACTAGTACTAGCACTAGCGGCATTGGTCCGGACACTCTTGGTTTGCACTCTAGACTTGTTCTCTATAATATCCCAAGCGGCATTAGAACTCTTAACCAAAAGATTACCCCCCGAGGCACTATTTAGTGAATCTTGGTCATTCATGCTTAAACCATTGTAAAAAGTATTAATTTGGTGCACTTTGGTAAAACCATGTTGTGGGCACTTTCTCAAAAGTTCTTTAAAACGGTCCCAAGATTCACTAAAAGTCTCATCGTACTTTTGTACAAAAGTAATAATTTCATTCCGCAAAGCGGTAGTACGAGAGGGTGGGAAAAAGTAGTTTATGAATTTGGTCTCTAAATCCGTCCACGTAAGAATACTTTGTGGCGGTTCCTTATCAAGCCAATGCCGGGCTTGTCCCTCTAAGGAGAAAGGAAAAAGTTGTAAACGGATTACCTCTTATGGAACACCATTGAATTTGACCGTATTCGTGAGTTGCAGGAACCTTTTGATGTGGTCATGAGGATCATCAATAGTACGTGATAACTCGGATTTACTCAGGTTAAAAATTATGTTCGTTAAGTTCGTTGTGCTGGTCTAATCGAATTGATCTTAGTTTTCTATGTGACTCAGTTTTATTTTGGTGGAAACAAATATTTTGGTTGGTTTTTAATTTAAAGGTGCAAAGACTTAAAGGTAAATGTCGTTGAAAGTAAAGGGCAAGTAATTTAAATCTAAGTCTAATTAAACGAAAGTGTGCAATATTTAAAAACGTGACGGAAAGTAAATCAATTAAATGACTAAAAATTAAAGTGTGACGGAAATTAAAATTAGACAAGTATTAAAAACTTAAACTAAAAATTAAACAAGACAAAACATAAAAGTTAACCTAGATCGGAATGTATTCCGATCAACCTACCATCGGAATGAACACACCACCTATCGGAATGTTGAAGAAACCCAGATCGGAATATGTCACCTTTTCAGATCGGAATAACCTAACAACCTCAGATCGCAATGTAGCCCAGATCGAAATGTATGCTATCGGAATACCAAGATGTAACCTGTCGGAATGTACCTATCGGAATGTACCTATCGGAATGAGGCTACGGAAAATTGGGCAGCACTTTGACTTAACAAGCCTCAAGAGCCGTCGGAAAGAGCGATCGCAATATGCGATCGCAATCCCCAGATCGGAATGAGGAAAAGTTCCACCTATCGCAATCCCGGATCGGAATGCAAAACCCTTTGTCCCAACACTGTCACTATCGGAATGTGGAGTTGCAACCGTCGCAATGTGGAAAACCCTAGCTTTCCGATGGAGTACCAAATTCGTGACAATCACAAGAACTAAATAAGCTAATCCAATAAGCAGTTACCAAAAACTTAAATGAAATGAAATTAAAACGAAACAATAAGCTAGAAAGTTAAAAGCTTTTAAAATTTTAAATGACGAAATATAAATGGAATTCAAGCTTAAAAATCGGAACTTTAAAGAAAACTTTTAAAACACTTAAACAAAATACCAAATAAGCACACAAGGTTGTCAATCTCGTGGCTTATTTCGTATGAGGAGATAAAAAGGACGAAGCTTTAATCAAAATAAGCAAATGGATTAAGCAAAACTTGCTTAATCCGAAATGTAAACCGAAACAAAAAGAGAGAAAGGTAGAATGAGATTGATAAAAAGAACTTGATCAAATGATAAAGAAAGGTAAAGACAAGAATTTAAAGAACACAAATTAAAAGCTTACTTGGAATTAAAAGGTAATTAAAGTGCAAAACATGTATTTAAATGGCAAGTAATTAAAGGTGCATAAAATAAAGTGGAAGAATGGTTTGTCAAGCCACCAACAAAACTAAATGAAATGAAAATGAGAGTATTTATAGGTGATTAGGGGAGAGGTTAGGGGAAGCTTCCTCCCTCCTTCCTTTCTTGTTAATTGCACCATCAAGTCCTTCCTTCTTAATCTTTTTGTTAATCTTGGAATGTGATGACTTTTGGCTCGGGATTTCTTTGGACTCGTCTTTTAATTCTTCGATAAATCTTCAGAATTGGTCTTGGACTTCCGTTCTTTATCCACTTTTGACTTCTTGACTTCGTCTTTCATCCTTTTCTTCAATAAAAGTCCGTAAATGCCCGTGAATTCCCGTGTTTTCTCCACTTTTCACCTTTTCGTCCTAAATCACAACAAAAACACAAACCACGCATAATTCCGACATAAAAGACATAAAATACACGTTTTGGTCCGGTTATTTTTGTAATTAAGTGGTAGAAAAGATGGGTGTTTACACACTTATCAAATCCCCTACACTTGACCATTGCAACGTCCTCATGCAATGCATTAGTTACAAAGCATGTTTACACTTTTCATCATGATCAATCCACATTGGCCTTTATTAAAGAGATAGAAAATTATAAAAATGCAAAGCAAAAAGCATACCTTGTGTTTTGAAAATGTCATGAATAATCATCATCCTCAACTTTTCACTTTCTCCAAACCAAGCTTAAAAACGAGATCATTGTTATTATAAGTTAGTAAACTAACACGAACTCATGTGGGCCAATTACTCACTTAGACTCCCTTATTCCTAGGTGTATCTCTTATATTTTATTATTTGTCTTGAATGATCACGAAGATGCATTGTTTGACTTATTTCGATAGTTATTTAGTCTGAAAATAAAGTGCACGATTTAATCAATAGTTAGCTAAAGGACCAAATCTTTTAAAACTGCTTCTCGGGATATCAGAAAGTTCATATCTTGGCATAACTTGGTTCGCGATTTGAGACCTTTCTCGGGCCGATATTTGGCAGCGACTTCATACTTCAAATCTTGAGAGACGTTCATGAAATAATGGTCTTCTCTTCATAATTGGAATTTCTTCACTTGAAGTTTTGAGAGATTCATACTTGGACCACGACTTCTTCATTTTTCTCCAATCTCATTTTGGACTTTGATATACAACGATCCGCCTCCTTTTATGACTTGGATCTATTTATCCTCATACCTTGTTAGGGTCTTTTCGGATACACTTCTCCATGACTTTTGGGGAGTTTTGCTTTACGTCGTGTGTCTCGATCCTTCATATTGATTTTCGATAAATGATTCTTCACATCACTTTGGATCTTTAGCAACAAAACATAGCCCTCATGCCTTGTTAGGGCCTTTTCGGACTCGCCAATCTTCGCGCCCCGCTTCATAAGTTATGCCTTGGCTATGAACTCTCGTCATTACCGAGCAACTTTTAAACGATCTGGGGCTAGAAGCTAAGTAACTTTTCAAATCGTACAACCTTACTTATTAGCAGATAATTTATTAAGCAAGTGGAGGGAGAATAGGCTTATAATTAACTCACATAAATTCACGAAAGAATACCGACTTATAATTGGCTCTATCATCTCTCGTTCTCCACAGTTTAAAATCTCAAGTAATGAGACTCGTGGATACTTAGCCTATTAAATCAAAGTTTTGGGTTTTCGAGTCGCCTATAGGATCTTGCAAATTCTTAGACTTTTTCAAGTTTAAAAATCGCGTTTTAAAGTTCCCTTGATAAACGACTCTCTAGGATCAATTATAGGAACTTGCGAAAAGTTCTTGTTCTTAACCCGTGGGAGTTAAGACTTTCGCGTTTTATAGCTCCCTATATAAAAGCCTAGCAAAACTTGACTTAAACATGTTAAGGATACTAGCTAGAGTAAACTCGAATTGAGTCAAAAGATTCACAACGTTTGAAAATTAAAACTACTTATTAAACATTTATTCTAATGAGGAAAGAAAATAACTATACCAAGGGAAAAACTAATAGGCCAAAATAGATCAAAATTTTTGAAAAATGTCGAAAAATTGATTTTCCGGTTAAAATGAGGACAAAAACAAGGAAAAGGCCACTTAACTTCGATAGAAGTCCCCCCTACACTTAAGATAAACATTGTCCTCAATGTTTAAGCATGTGGGAGTAAACTCCCCTACACTTAGGACATTGTGCACGTTGTTTAAATCTCGCTAAGGAAAAGACAACTAAAGAGATTCCTATTGTAATATTGAGAAAATATAAAATAGTGAATCGAAAAGAGTTTAGGATAGAACCGGGAAGAAGTAGAACACGGAATCACGGGTCGTCAAGAATCATCAAGAGTGGATCATTGAAGCTCGAATCCCTGATTAAGAAGTGAGGAAAGGAAATAGCAATCCAAAGGGTCCCCCCTACACTTATGGTAAAGAAAGCGAAAAGATAGATGCATGGGTTGCCTCCCAAGAAGCGCTTGGTTTTTGTTTACCGAGTCGTGAGCCTGACTCGACCTTGATCATTAACAGAAGAAGCATGAAACATATCCACCAGGATCGAAGACATAGTTTTCATCCATCAATAAGCAAGAGCTTAAGGCGAACAAGGCAAGCCAAAAGAGAAGTGGCAAGGTTCCCTTAAGCGGTGATGGAGCACGGTGGAAGCAAGTAGGGAGAGGTGTAAGCATGTCTTCAATGGTTCCAAAGATTTTTCCTTTTATTTCATCAGGTGGATACTGAGATGGCTTAAAGACTTCAATACCGGGATCGAACACCTTTTCCTTCAGGGGAAAATAGCACTCCGGCTCAGCCGAGTG
Source organism: Glebionis coronaria (assembly GCA_025667525.1). Taxonomy (NCBI): domain Eukaryota; kingdom Viridiplantae; phylum Streptophyta; class Magnoliopsida; order Asterales; family Asteraceae; genus Glebionis; species Glebionis coronaria. The sequence continues at coordinate 240,277,558 of CM046877.1, forward strand.
TGAAGAAGATCCGCAAAGAAGCACAACCTCGTCCTCAGAAGTGGGACAAAGAGGTGTCAAATCATAAGTGCAACGGATTTCGGTGTCAACCGGTTTCTTCTCCTTTGACAAAATGCTCTTCAAATCCAAAGTAGGATCAAGACGATAATCTTCAAAGTCATAAGGAGGAGCATCACTCTCATGAGGGAAGTATGTGTTAAGAAATTCAGAAAAATCTTCCTCAAATGAATAATCGTCCAAAGTAGGATCGAGTGATGGCGGAGGATCTTCATCATGTGAAGAATCACTCGAAAGAGTATCAGCCTCATCGAAATCATCGAAAGTGGGCAGCTCGGGATACTCAGAAGTACAATCAAAATCATCCGAATCTGAGCTAGAATCATCATCATAAACATCAAAGACCGGTGGAGAATCATAAATGGGAGAAGCTTCCAAAGTAGAGTGAGAATCATCCACATTATCTTCAAAGAGTGGATTATCAGTGGAAGACTTGAATAGAGGATTGTCATAGACGGTAAAGTCATCGAGCACATTTATCATATTCGCTGATTCTCAGCCTCCAAAGGATTTGCCTGTAAGCTTCCCCATTTTAAAAACGTGTGCATCATCCCCGACTCGTAAGATTAACTCACCTTCGGCCACATCAACTAAAGCGCGTCCGGTTCTCAAGAATGGCCGACCAAGTATTAAAGGAATACGAGGGTCCATTTCATAATCAACTACGACAAAATCGACCGGGAAAGTAAATGTGCCAACTTTGATAAACACGTCTTCGGCTATACCAACAGGGTAAGCGAGAGTGCGATTTGCAAGTTCAAGAGTCATCTTTGTTGGAGTGAGGTCGGGCAATGATAGTGTTTTCCAAACACTCAATGGCATCAAATTAATACTAGCCCCGAGATCAGCAAGGGCAGTAAATTCTTCAGTTTTGTTGAACACGCAAGGCAACACAAAACGACCGGGATCTCCAAGTTTTTCCGGAAGTTCTTTAAGAATAACTGCAGAGCAGTTTTCATTTAAGCGTGTGTTGGCGAGTTCAATCAGCTTCTCCTTCTTGTTAAGCAATTCCTTAAATGCTTTAACAAATTTGGGCATGTGGACAAGTGCTTCAAGAAAGCTAATGTTGAAGTTCATTTGAGAAATCATCTTGATATAGCTAGTCACTTGAGCGTCCTCCTTGTTTAGCATTTTGTTCTTGCCCAAGCGAGAAGGGTAAGGGATATTGGGTTTGGGTGGTGAAGGTGCGGGTGTAGGTAAAGGTTGAGATGTTGAAGGGTCATTGGTGGGAACTTCATCACGTCGAGGCGGAGACGGTAATGGGGCACTAATACTAGGTGTGGGAGGAGTAGGGATACATGGTGGTGGAGGAGGTGTAGATGATGGGGGTGGTGTTGGTGGTCCTACGATGGTGACTCCACTACGAGTAGTAATAGCACTCACATTGGCTCGCGGATTAGTGACGGTGTTTGAAGGTAGAGAACTTGAAGAAGAAGGTTGAGCGGCTGGCAAGAAACTAGCAAGCATATTCTTCAAATCATTGGTTTGATTGCTGAAGGAGGATTGAATATCATTTCGAAGCTCGGATCTTATCTCATTTCCTTGCTTTGTGATATCTCCTTTAAGATTGATAATTTGGCTCTGCAAGTTCTTGATTAGCTCACCTTGGGTTCTCATGATGGCCTCAACATCGGGATTAATGGGTGGGGTTTGTTGGGCGGGCGGGTGATAAGGATTAGAAGCTCTTGGTGGGATTTGGTTGCTTCTAGTGTAGTTGTTGGCGGGGTTTTGGTTTTGAGGAGAAAAACCGGGTGAAAGGTAGTTGTTTGAACGGTAGCTCAACAGATTTCTATCCCCTTGTTGTCTAGCTTGGTAATTGTCCGGTGAATAATTACCGTAAGCTGCATACACATTTTCCGGATTTACTTGTGTCGAAGGACAATCGGTGTATGAGTGAGGACCGCCACATGTTTCACAAGGATTAGCAACCGCTTTAACTTGTTGTTGTTGTTGATTTGAAGCGAGAAGCGTAATACTTTTGCTCATTTCAGTCATCATGCGGGTGAGTTCGGTCATCTCAGGGTTTGCTGAGGTAGAAGAAACATTGACTCTCGGGTTGTTCCTAGAAGAAGCAGAGGAATCCCAGTTCTTATGATGAGTAGTCATGTTTTCAATTAACTCTCTACACTCCTCGGGTCTCCTTTTCATGAATGTGCCACCGGCGGCTGCATTGATCGTATCACGATCTCGAAAAGTCAATCCGTTGTAGAAAGTATCAATCAATGTGACGGGAAGCATGTTGTGGTTTGGACAACGGTCGATCAAGACATTATATCTCTCCCATGCATCAAAAAGAGATTCATCGGGATCTTGCATGAAACCGCTGATCTGATTGCGAAGGCTTGTGACCATGGATGGTGGAAAGTAGCGCGACAAAAAGCGTTGAGTCATGTCATCCCAAGTGTGAATAGAATTCTTCGGGAGACGATCAAACCATTTCTCGGCATGATGTAATAGAGTGTGTGGAAAGAGTTGTAGGCGAAGTTCATCCATTGTGGCACCAGCCAACTTCATGCTTTGGGTGATTGTAATGAACTTGTCGAGGTGTTTGTTGGCATCATCATCAGGCAATCCACGGAATGGGTTAGTTTGTACTTGCTGAATCATGTGGTGCTTCAACGAAAACTCAGGAGCGTTGATTTGCATCGGCGCAATCGGTCCTCCTCGTCCAAACATGGTTGGTTGACAAAGTTCCTCCATGGTCCGAAGATCGGGCTGTGGAAGAGCATTGTTGTTATTATTATTATTATTGAGGTGCGGTGGAATGTTGTTGTTGTTAACACCTGCCATATCTAAATCTTCTTGAGGCTCGGGCTCTTGATAATTAGAAGATCTAGTACGCATACACCTGAAAATGCAAAAGAAAAAGAAACCAAACACAAAGACAATATATATACACAACAAAGATAAAATCTTTTTGGATTTTTGAAATTTTTAATTTTTATGGTTTTTTATAGTTTTTAATTTTTTATGATTTTTTTTTGAATTTTTTATGCAAGAAAAATAACGCTCACAAGTGAACGGATCCCAAAAAGCAACGTGTCTCTCACAGAAAACCGTCAATCTTAACGAAAAGAGCCGGCAGCGGCGCCATTTGATAACTCGGATTTACTCAGGTTAAAAATTATGTTCGTTAAGTTCGTTGTGCTGGTCTAATCGAATTGATCTTAGTTTTCTATGTGACTCAGTTTTATTTTGGTGGAAACAAATATTTTGGTTGGTTTTTAATTTAAAGGTGCAAAGACTTAAAGGTAAATGTCGTTGAAAGTAAAGGGCAAGTAATTTAAATCTAAGTCTAATTAAACGAAAGTGTGCAATATTTAAAAACGTGACGGAAAGTAAATCAATTAAATGACTAAAAATTAAAGTGTGACGGAAATTAAAATTAGACAAGTATTAAAAACTTAAACTAAAAATTAAACAAGACAAAACATAAAAGTTAACCTAGATCGGAATGTATTCCGATCAACCTACCATCGGAATGAACACACCACCTATCGGAATGTTGAAGAAACCCAGATCGGAATATGTCACCTTTTCAGATCGGAATAACCTAACAACCTCAGATCGCAATGTAGCCCAGATCGAAATGTATGCTATCGGAATACCAAGATGTAACCTGTCGGAATGTACCTATCGGAATGTACCTATCGGAATGAGGCTACGGAAAATTGGGCAGCACTTCGACTTAACAAGCCTCAAGAGCCGTCGGAAAGAGCGATCGCAATATGCGATCGCAATCCCCAGATCGGAATGAGGAAAAGTTCCACCTATCGCAATCCCGGATCGGAATGCAAAACCCTTTGTCCCAACACTGTCACTATCGGAATGTGGAGTTGCAACCGTCGCAATGTGGAAAACCCTAGCTTTCCGATGGAGTACCAAATTCGTGACAATCACAAGAACTAAATAAGCTAATCCAATAAGCAGTTACCAAAAACTTAAATGAAATGAAATTAAAACGAAACAATAAGCTAGAAAGTTAAAAGCTTTTAAAATTTTAAATGACGAAATATAAATGGAATTCAAGCTTAAAAATCGGAACTTTAAAGAAAACTTTTAAAACACTTAAACAAAATACCAAATAAGCACACAAGGTTGTCAATCTCGTGGCTTATTTCGTATGAGGAGATAAAAAGGACGAAGCTTTAATCAAAATAAGCAAATGGATTAAGCAAAACTTGCTTAATCCGAAATGTAAACCGAAACAAAAAGAGAGAAAGGTAGAATGAGATTGATAAAAAGAACTTGATCAAATGATAAAGAAAGGTAAAGACAAGAATTTAAAGAACACAAATTAAAAGCTTACTTGGAATTAAAAGGTAATTAAAGTGCAAAACATGTATTTAAATGGCAAGTAATTAAAGGTGCATAAAATAAAGTGGAAGAATGGTTTGTCAAGCCACCAACAAAACTAAATGAAATGAAAATGAGAGTATTTATAGGTGATTAGGGGAGAGGTTAGGGGAAGCTTCCTCCCTCCTTCCTTTCTTGTTAATTGCACCATCAAGTCCTTCCTTCTTAATCTTTTTGTTAATCTTGGAATGTGATGACTTTTGGCTCGGGATTTCTTTGGACTCGTCTTTTAATTCTTCGATAAATCTTCAGAATTGGTCTTGGACTTCCGTTCTTTATCCACTTTTGACTTCTTGACTTCGTCTTTCATCCTTTTCTTCAATAAAAGTCCGTAAATGCCCGTGAATTCCCGTGTTTTCTCCACTTTTCACCTTTTCGTCCTAAATCACAACAAAAACACAAACCACGCATAATTCCGACATAAAAGACATAAAATACACGTTTTGGTCCGGTTATTTTTGTAATTAAGTGGTAGAAAAGATGGGTGTTTACACACTTATCAGTACGCCCCAAGAATGGTTGAGCAGAGACCATCTGAATAAAACCGGATTTGAGCTCAAAGTTGTTGGCTGCAATCGCGGGTATGACAATAGCATCGTTGTTTCCCTCTACATGTGCTTGCAAAAGTTCAATCATAGTGCGATTGTCCGGTAGAGGTTCATTGTTGTTATTATTAATGTTGTTTTGAGGTGGATTATTGTTGTTGTTGTGTACACCAGCCATGTTTAAGTTATCGAGAGTTTCGGGCTCGGGATAAAACGTTGATCGTGTACGCATGCACCTGCAAAAGAATTAACAAAGCAAACAAGAAATATTTTTGGTTTTTTATGTTTTTTAATTAATTTTTTTTGTATTTTTGAAAATTTTATATTTTTTAGGATTTTTTTGAAATTCTTTATGAAAAAGTAACGTTCACGGTGAACAGATCCCAAAATCCAAGTTCTCACAAAAAACTGTTAATCTTAACGAGAAGAGCCGGCAGCGGTGCCATTTGATAAATGGTGTTTTTGCTATGGTTTGAAAGTTCGTTCTCGGAATCTCCTAGAATTGATCACAGCTCAAAGTGGAATGATTGTTCTTGGTGACAAATAGGGGTTTTGGTTTTCTATTCTACTAAAAAGGTAAATGAATGAAGTAAATAAAGATTTAAACCAAAAACAGTTAATAAAACTTGAATTAAAATTTAATAATTAAACGATTAGTAAAATAACCTCACTGAAAACTTGCTTGATTCGGAATAATGTTGTTGATGTGGAATAACTGAAGAAATGATCTATCCGGAATAAAGGCTCTATTCGGAATAAATGCTTATCCGGAATAATGGTGCTATCCGGAATAATGATGCTATCCGGAATAATGATGCTATCCGGAATAAATAGGCTATTCGGAATAAAGTTCTACTCGGAATAAAAGTGCTTGTGCGGAATAATGGTGCTATCCGGAATAATGGTGCTATCCGGAATAATGATGCTATCCGGAATAAATGGCTCTATTCGGAATAATGGTTCTACTCGGAATAAATGGCTATTCGGAATAAAAGTGCTATCCGGAATAAAAATCCTATCCGGAACAAAAGTGCTTACTCGGAATAAATGAAATATTCCGGATAGAGGAGTTGATCCGGAATAAATGGGCTATTCCGGATGAAGGAGTTTAATGCAGAATATGAAGGTTGATCCGGAATATTGGATATTCCGGATAAAGGCTCTTGATTCGGAATACTAGGAACGATGAAGAACAGTTAACAGACGAACAACAGGGTAAAAGATTTTAAGCCAAAATCAACCAAGTATTTCAACCAAAACTTAAACAAAACTAATCACCAATCATCTATTATCCATAAACATCAAATCCCAAAAATAAAAACACAAAATCAACTAACTTTTGAAAATCAAAATCAACCAAATAAGAACTTTAGAACTTTGAATAAAAATGGAAGATGAACAAGATGAATGGAAGGATTATATTAAATGATTAAGGTTTAAACAATCAAAGGAAAAGATTAAGAACTTACAAGAGTAAAGATTAAATCAAGAAAAATGAAATCACCAAACACCCTAATGGTGTTGGTGATACCTACGAACAAGAAGAGAAAGAGAGAAAAACAAAAACTAAAAACTGGTCCAAATGTGTGAAGGGAATCCCTTTATATAGTCCTTGTCTTTGGTTGGTGAGTGGGCTTTCTCCCGTTCTTCTTGTCTTCTCGTCTTTTCAGAAAAGTGGACGTTTTCGATTCTGATTCGGGATTTGTCGACGATTAAATTCAACTCGTCTTTTAATTTCTTCGTTTAATAGACTTGAATTTCTTCGACATATGTAAATCTTCCATCTTTGGTCCTTTTCTTTGATAAATCTTCAAAAAGGCCCAGTGACTTCAAATCTTTTGCATCTCTTGGACAATAGACTTCGTCTTAAGTCTTTTTCTTCGGTAAATCCCGTGCAATCCCATGTTTTCTCCAATATCCATCCGGTTGGCTCTGAAAACACAATAAACACAAAAACCACGCATAATTCCAAACAAATGATATTAAATACGCGTTTTGGTCTTGTTTTAGCCAGAATTAAGTGGTAAAAGGATGGGTGTTTACACACCTATCAAGACCTCACACACTTTGAAGTGATATCCACAAATCCTTTTGCCACTAAGCTACCCTTTAGTGGTTAAAAACAGAATGTTACAAATGATATACGACTATACGAGTAATTTGTTTGTACTGATGAATAAATGATACGTATAATAATTGGTTTGGTTAGCATATAAGGCCGGTTTTATCAACATCGTGAGACCTTTCGGTGAGTCAAAAAATGGGCATGTCACAACGAGATTGCTAAATCATTTATTTGTCACGCGTGAGAAAGTGTAAAAAATGAGACGAACAGTGACCGGCTAGCCTTTCATTTGCAAACGTGAGTCTCATTTAAATATTTACCATTTTAATAAAGAAAACATTCTCAGCACCTCATTTATTTTTTACATTTTAAAACATACTACTAATTTTTGCACAATAAAAAATACAACTGTTTTTAAAAAAAAAATAAAAAAATCAACACCTATTTATCTCTTATAAATACATTTAAAAAACACATTAATTTTACACAACAAAAATTACAACTTCTATACACACAAAAACTTTTTCAACACCCCGTTTATCTCTTATAAATATATTTTGTAATGTTTAAAACTTTTATATAATGTTTTTAATTTTTAATATAATGTTTTATTCTATGTTTCCTTTTAAATTTTTAATGCAATCTTTTTAATTTTTAATGTAATATTTTTTAGTTTTTAATGTAATGTTTTTAAACTGTTAATGTAATGTTTTTATTTAAAAATTAATAAAAGTATTATTTTGGAGTGAAGGTGTTTTTTGGTGTGATTTATAAGAGTGAATTATGGGAGAGAATGAGGGTGAAAAGTAAAAGAGAAAAGGCTGATGTGCCACTGACCTAGTATGAGGTTATTTATACATAATATTTGTTCATAAATTAAAAATTAAGTCTTTTATTTGTAAATTAAAAATTATTACATTGATAATTAAAAGAGTAGAGTTATTTTGGATATCATATTTATAATAGATATCAAGGGACTCATCCCCACCATCAATCATCACCATATCTAATGGATTAGATTAAAATTATTTTATTATTTAACTTATTTTTTAAACCTAAATATTTTCTAAACCATTAAGTGTTAAACGAAAAAAAATATACCATAAGTATTTAATTACCTTTCTACAGATATGCAATAAGATATACTTTTGAAGAAAAAAAATCGTTTTCTTTAATTTGCGTAAAATATTACATATGATAATAGTGTTTTATCATATATGATATTAATGTTATGTTACAAATTATTACCGAATCATATATGATAATAGTGTTTTATCATATATGATATTAGTGTTAGGTTACAAATTATTACAGAATCATATATGATATTGGTTTATATCATATATGATAAGTATATCATATATGATACTAGTGTTACTATCATATATGATATTTAGTATCATACATGATAGTTTTCGGCAACGAAAAAAACGTGAAAAAACAAAAAAAAAATTGTCGAAAGTATAATATATAGCATATCTGTAGAAAGATAATTAAATGCCTATCGTAATGGTATCTTTGTTTTCGCATAACGATTAACGATTTAAAAGATACTAATGTTTGAAAAAAAAACAAGTGGAAAATGAATTTTGGGTTTAATCTTATCCATTGAATTAAGATAAAGATGAAGGATAATGATTAGTCCATTGGTATCCAAAATAAAGTTCGGTATCCAAATGATCTAATTAAAAACATAAACATACGAAATAAAAAAATTTAAGAAAATATCACCCCACCCCCACTATATGTACCCTTTATATTTTCGAGATTTTATATATATAATTAGTATATGTTATAAAACTAGGAAACGAAAAGTACAAACGAAAATTATAATGTTTGATAGGTCAAAAGTATTAAACTAACAAAAAATGCGAAACATAAACTGATAAAAAATTAACGCTGAACTGTAAACTGTGGGACAAAACAAGTGGACGATACTTTTTTGTATTTTTTATGTGGGCCAGAGAGGTTTTAATAGTAGCATTCTTCTTTTTTATGAAAAGGCTCATGTACAGATTTACTGCTATATAAATAAGAAATGTATTTTTAAGTTTAAATAAAAGCTCAATTAGCGAGTAAAATTTTTATATTTGCATTTCTCAACTAATGCTTAAGCAGCATTGTAATTATGTATTAAAAACTTGTACTTTGAGAAAATACACAGATAAACGAGTTTCACGGGTTATATTTTCAAATTCCCCTTAAATAAATTACCTTGTATTTTCTTACAAGATTACGTATTCGAGGTCGTCTAATTATTAAACTTTTTATATTTAGATCAGTCATTTAGTTAAGAGAATATTTTTAAAAGAGCCAAAATCTATTTTACTTTGTTACTTTTTGATTAGTTTTAAAAAGTCATTTACTTTTATTCAAAGGTTGTGTGACTTACACATTGTATGTATTTATTTTCAACTTTTGAAGCTGTTAGTCTGTCATGTACATAAAAATAGTCATTTTTAATTCTAAAAAAATTGTACTCTCTTTCTTCTCCAAAGATCTTCCATATCTCTTTTCATTAATTTCTACTACTCATACCATATACATCCCATTAATCTAAAACCATAACCACCACAAATGACTAGATCCAATAATTAACTTCTTAGGTCCGACAATTAACGAACATGTATGGTCATTAGAAGGCCCGATCCAAAGGTTAAAGGATATATCCTTTGTTGGAAACCAACGTTGTTGCCACCGGGTTAGCTCAACCGCTACCACTATTGCTGGATCTTCTTAGCCACAACGATTGTTGTACCGGTGCCACCATAACTATACGACCCACCACCACTGTATGACCCACCACAAGCTGGGTATTTGAAGTACTTTGTTAGAGAACAGTGTGTTTGTATTAGTTATAGATGTATGTTTCCAGGTAGAAAAATTATTTTGTGTAACAAGAGAAAGAGAATGGAGAACTTTTAAAATTTACAGTGTTGGTTGCTTTTGTTTTGGAAATATAAAAAGAAAAAGTGCCAGTGATTAATAGTCCAACAGTGTAATTTGTAACCCTCCACTTTCGTAAGTAGACCATTACATGATAATTATGGCGTGTCATCAAAGCATACAAGGTAATATGTCTTATAAACATAACTGACCACCAAAGAAAGCCGGAATCAAAAATCGGCTCCCAAACATAAGCCCAAAACATGCATAAAGTAAATGAAGTAGAAAAGACTAAACAAGTGTCCAAGCAAACATAAGTATATAAAATGCAAAAAGAGAAGAAGTCTAAGGTAACTTCCATCCTATGCACGTGCTCTCAATGCTCAAGTATATCCTTGGGTACCTGCCGTTTGGGACATGGAAGAAAATATGGCTGAGCAATACGCTCAATGAACGGATATAATGACATTATAATAATAACTGAAACATAAGTAAAAGATATGAAATGCAGCGGAATATGTGTAAGTCCTGGAAAACCTGGAACATGCTGTTTAAGAAATGAAGGATAAGTGGATAACTGAAAGGTCATATGTTATGCATGAAATAACATGTATTTTCTGGGAAACCTGGAATATGTTTTATAGACTGGTTTATACTGAAAAGTCTGATGCTTATACATGTAAATGTAATTTAAATTCCAAAGAGCTCATATAGGTCATGATATATATCAACGTGTATGAATACATAGAGGGGTGACCTCGTCATGCAATTAGAGGGGTGATCTCTAATAATATAAGTCTGGGTGGAGGGATCAGCTCTAACGTGACGGATGTAGAGCCACACCATAGTCACCTTGTAAACCTGCAAAACATGAACTAGGATGCACCCATACGTTCCACATGATAATAATAATAATAATGGCCAAAGTAACTAAAGGGATGCCGCGAGAAATCACTCTCTTCGCGGAAGAGTCATGACACCGGTGCCTCAAGTATTATGGTTATGGTACCTCTATAACTAGGTGAACATGGTCATGCGTGTATATAGGTCAGGCAATTTAAAATGATAGCATGGCAACAATGAAAATTTATATAACATGTAAACTGGGTAAAAAAAATGGCAGCAAACGGAGAATCCTAATCATGCATAGAAAGAGAATGTCCTTACTGAAGGACGAAATATCCGTACCTTATGTCCAATAATGAATGAAAGATGAAGGCGGAAAGTACTACTCCGACTTCACGAGTGCTACATAATAAATGACGTGAATGAGTTGTATGTTCATGTATAACTTACTGATTCTTAGTTTACTTTACTTGTTCTTGACTTGTCTCACTTGTTCTTGACTTGTTTTACTTGTTCATGTCTTGTTTTACTTGTTCATGTCTGATTTTACTGTTTCCTGTTTTATCATGTATTTCTTAGTGTTTCATGTGTTCTTAATTAACGTATTACATGTTTCATGTGTTATTATACTTGATGTTTCATAATAAGTAACTTTCTAATAATAGCAGGTTTCTATATATAGTAACTTTCCAAAATAGCAGGTTTCCATATATAGTAACTTTCTAAAAATAGTCAGTTTCCATAACTAGTAAGTTTCTAAAAATAGTAAGTTTCCATGAATAGTAAGTTTCCAAAAATAGAAAGTTTCCATAAATAGTAAGTTTCCATAAATAGTAATAAGCTTGTTAAATAAGTGTAACACCCCATTTGGATAAATGGAATGTCACAGGATAATCATGGCGTAATATCAAAGCATAAGGTAAATGTCCTAAAACATTACATGACCCTAAGGGATAACCGGAATCAAACATCGGTCCCCAATATAAACACATAAACATAGCATAAAGTAAAAGTAATGCAAATGAAACAGAAACATATAATATAGCTCCCATCCTATGCATAACCTTTCCATGCTCTTGACCTTGTGTACCTGCCGTTTGGGGACATGAAAAGAGAATACGGCTGAGCGAGATGCTCAGTGCGCGGATATATAATAATAACATGGAGTAACATAACATAAGTGAAGGCTGAAATGAAAGCATAACAATGAAAATGCAGCGAAAAAGTGTAAGTTCTGGAAAACCCGGTGACATGTAAATAACCTGTAACATGTAATAAACTTGTAACTTGTAATAAACTGGTTTATTCTAAAAAGAGTCTCATATTCATGTTAATACTGAAAGTCTACTGTTTAATCATGAAAACTGTAATTTAAATGCCAAAGAGCTCATATAGGTCATGAAATATATCAACGTGCATGAATACATGGAGGGGTGACCTCGTCATGATATTAGTGGGGTGACCTCTAAATGACTGTAGAGGGGTGACCTCTAAATACTGTGCTGGGTGGAGGGATCAGCTCCAATGTGAAGGATGTAGAGCACACACCACATTCACCCTGATAACTTGTAAACTGATAAGCCTAGGATGCATCCATACGCCCCACTAAACGTACATATAAAAATGGCCAACCTGAACATGAGTGGGACGATGCAGGATATCACTCTCCTGCATGTGAGTCACGACACCGGTGCCTCTAGTGCCGTGGTTACGATACCTCCGTAACTAGTACAAAAACTGGTCATGCTTGTATATAATGCTCTGGCAATTTATTTAGTTATTAACATGATTACTGATAAGCTTAAAACATATACTGGGGAAAACATTTGGCTGCAGATGGGGAATCCTAAACATGCATAGGAAAGAAAGTCCTTACTGAAAGGACAGGAAATCCGTACCTCACGTCCAGTAAATGCACACGAAGAATAACGTGGAAGATGAAAACGCGAAGAAGATCATACTCCATAAATGCTACATAATAAAGAGGGACGTGTATGAGTCGCTTGGTTAACTTATACTTAATAATTACTAATTACTTGACGTTAACTTGTTTTACTTGTTCTTGTATTGCTTAAATGTTCTTGACTTATTTTACGGCTTCTAGTTAAATCGTGTATTATGATTAATGTATTACGTATTCTTACATGTTAATAAGCATAAAATGTATAATTCATGATCATGTAGTAAAGTTTTCTTAATAAATACTTATGCTAAAATAACTAATTATTAGTTAATAATAAAATGCATGGTTTTACTTGAAATCATAATTTATATCATAACATGATAATTTAATAAACCTAACGTTAACTAGATAATTAGATAATCAAATTAAGTTACATTTATTAATTTTAATTACCCAAATAAAATACTTAGGCAAATTTCGTTAATTAAATATAACTTAAGTTGCGTGAAATATTTATTTATATCTCGTAAATAATACTTGAATTATTCTTGTTTAACAAGGTATTCTAATGTACCCAAGCCTACCGAGACACCCGTGTCTTGGTCGCACGAAACAAACACACTAATAGAATAAATACCTTAAAATTTCCATGCTGTCCAATATATACTAATTCCTGTTCTATCCAAGATACAAAATTCCGTGTCGTCCAATATCTTAATGCCAGTTCTACCCGATATATATATTCCTGTGTTGTCCGAGAAACCTGGGAACCATGTTTGTTCATGCTGTTTTGTTTAACCCTAATTACTACCCACTGTTAACCAACCAAACGCCCCTGTTTGTGTATAATTAACCACCGAGAGTTTAAGGTTTCCACTGTTTCACAAAAACCACTCTTGCTGGGGCTTAGGGTTGCCACCGACGATACAAAACCCAGCCAGCGCCCATTAAGGGTTGCGGCTGGTGGATGAATGTCACCACCGAGACCAAGTGTGGTCTCGGTTTTGCGTGTAGACTGACAAATCGAACCAACCATAGCCTTGATTGATCTCCCCCGTTTATAACATGATCCAATTCCTTTTTTTTAATTGCTTCGGATTAAATAAACTTAACTAAATCAAAGAAAGAAAAAAAAATTTAGGAATACTTATCTTGCGGTTTAGGGTTAAGAACTGATAAAACATGGACACCATACCTTTTCTTGATTAACCCAAGATTGTGTTTTGGTTCTTGAAGTTTGAACGACGGCAGATGGGGACAAAAAAAAAAACGATCGTCGGCTTGTTTTGGTTTTAGGGTTTCCTGTTGTGTGTCGACTTAAAACAAAACATATACTCCCGTCCTTTTATTTTTTTTAGTCGGTTAATGCTACTCCACTTTGGGCATCGGCCCAACCATCTAGCCCCTTACCAGCCGCCTAACACACAGCCATCTTTTACTTGGTTTTTATTTCTTCTTGCGACTTGCTAAATGTTAAGCGTAGTCGTGTTTTAAAATGTGTCGTGAATTCTCGTAGTTATTTTAGCATGTGCTAAACGTAAATATTATACACGAAATCGCTTGTCACGTTAATTTAATATACATAAATAATAATAATTGTGTTAATTATTCGTGTCGCGTTAATTTAAATGTCGTGTATTATTATTTTGGTGGTTTTACTTATAATACGTAAATTCTTGTCGTATGTTAATAATAATAATATACGTAACCATTTGTCGTACTAAAAATAAGATACGTAATAACTCTATTAGACGTTCTCAAAACGTATCGTATATAATTAAATCGTAAGTTTTACATTTATACGTAATTTCATGTACGTAGTATTCTAGGGATTTTATGCGGGTTTTACAATTCTTCCCCTCTAAATGAATAATTCGTCCTCTAATTAGAGATACGATATTCCGGAAGGGACATGAACGTGACGTGATCGTAGAGAACATAGAACATGACGTGACTTAAGGAATATGGAACATGAAATGACTGAAAAGAACATATATGAACTTATGGATGAAGATGATACGAATAACATGAAGAGATACTTGAGCGATATATTACTAAGTGTCATACTTACTGGTATAAGCACATACAAAGTATTGATGTACGATACATATTGAGACATAGTACGTGAACAGTTGTGAACGTTATACGTGAACAATTATGAACGTGATACTTGGAGATATGGTACATAAATGTGAGAACGTGTGGTGAGTGAGAATACGTGAAAAATATATTGTGAACGTGATATGAGAATGTAGGATAAACATGACATGGAAGCATATCATGAACGTGCAATAAATAAGGAGGTAAAGTCAATGATACTAGATAAGACGTGAAATGTAACGTGAAACATCTGTCTGAGGATGAAAGTCATACTAAACTTGAGTATAGTCTCTCAAGATTCCTACAATTCTTCCATAGTGAAAAGTGAAACGTAAACCGTAAGATAGGATATGATCATGAACGTGAATGATGTCATGAACGTGGAAGTGTAAGCCAATCATGCAAATGGGAAAAAATAAAGACGTGGATAAATTCGTGAATGCTAACGTGAGACATAACTTGAGAGCTGAAATAATCATACAGACGTGAACGCAAATAACAAATGATAACATAAACCTTTATCTGATCTGATAGCTAAAAGAGTGCCGTGTAATCGTACGATCATTGGCTGGAAAATAGCTGATAGTTTGCTAATGTGCACTCCTTTCAGATGAAAGAAGGACATGTAGGATTGGTTAAATTGTCGAATGACGATTCAAATATTTCTAAAGGTTGAAATGACTATAAGCGTGTTAGTGTTCTATCTTAACCTGCTAAAAAGTCAGGCATTTAGATATGAACGTAACTACATCTTGTTTCATACCTCACCACCAAATGTGGTTAGGATCGTGAATATATAGAAATTGGGAAGCTATGAGTTTGAGTAAAACTTAAACATCTCTTAGCGTAGGATTTTCTTCTTTACGCGTAGGCATAGTCATGGTAAAATTTTTTATCGTGAAGACCATGTGAATCAGCGTGTCACTGTGATCAACTACATACGTACAGGAAAAATTTCAGTGTGAAATTCTCTTGCTGTAAACCTTGTAACATAGAGTGAAGATGGCCTTCGTGCTCTTCTATAGACTTAAAGAAAGTCTGAATGTTAACAATGAACAGAATGATAAACTTGTCCAGAATTCATGAAAATTTGATTTCTCAAATCCTCAATTACTTCTGGGAATTCGTGAACTAAAAGGCACCAACATGGATTCATACTGAACATAACATGTGTGAAGAACAGTCACGGAAGTGCCTTGCTCTTTCACTCACAACTTCTGATAGCCTAATCGTAACTGATCTTGGAAAGTGTTTTGAGTCTGGTAGTTGATTGAATGGCTGAATAATACTTGGAAAAAAATATATGGTCATGAATGGTAGTAGAATTGATAGTTCCTTGTGGTAATATATCTGAGAGAATTTTGAAATAATCGACTGATAAATTAATGAGAATATCAGGAGTCGTGTCATAAATGATAGCTAGACATGCTTGTCAGGCATAATAATTTTTTTTTTTTACCGATTTTCCTGGTGGAAACCCATGCTGAGTGTATTCAGGAATCTGAACATTCCTGAATATAATGAGGATCTTTTCATCAACCTGAATTGAAAGTCTATATATACATGGATGATATAATGGCTTCTAAGATGGACATGAATATCCGAATATAAAAACGTGAAATAAAAGTGTCATGACAACACACGAAATAAACGTGGCAGATTTTACTGAATGTGTTTCATTCGTCTCACACGGAACGAACACTACGTGACCAACTATGAACAATAAGTCGGAGATGGTACTGAAATTTTAGTGGCTTGATTTGTACATGGCATAACAAAATAAGTATACCCTTGGAAAGGTACCTTGAATCACTGAGGCTAGGTTCAAAAGTTATGCATGAATTGTGTGTCTTGACTCATGTGCTAAGAAGTATTCGTGTGATATGTGTCTTGACTGGTTTCCTGAAATGTGTCTTTAGTACATATACATGAGAGGATGTGTCTTGAAGGATACCTTGACATATGAAAAGAAATTATAATGGAAATGGTGGTTAAAATGCTAGAGTTGGCGGATCTACTGGACTGCTGACCCTTGTAATTCTGGTTAAGTCTGTGACCGGTGTTCTGTTGTGATTGCTAGAATACTTGTTGTCACAGTAGTGGTTACTATTGTCTTGTCTGTCAGTTTCAAGATGGTCATTATCATGACGGTGATTCATGTAACTATTCAGCTGAGTGGCCGGCTGGTACCGGTTCCCACTCATGTGACTGAAAAGATAACTGAATGACGTGTGACATATAACTAAAAGGCAAGGACATGAATTGGGATGAAAATCGTCTGGTGGTGAAGCATCTTCTCGTTCGATCTCTTTGATCTAATGCTTTGTCTTCGTCTTGTAGGATCTCTAGGTTGTGAATAGCATCAACATCTCGTAGCGTCTCCAAATAATCAGTAGCATCAACATTTAGTAACATTCCAAAGCTATGAGCAGCATCAGCATCCATGGATGACGGTACGTGTAATAAACATGGAATACGGTACATGGAGTACAAATGGAATGCACATGAAATGATCGGTATGGAGTCGATCATCTGACATGATTTAAAAGGATAAACTAATCAAACGGTTAGGAAACCAAACTAAAGTGAGAAATCCCGATAGCCTAGTAATATTAGCGTAGACATCATCCTGGTTGCATAGAGGAAACGCTAAAAGTGTGGTTAAACGAAATTCAACGATGATTTGCATGAAAGCATGATTAATGAAAACCAACCATGACTATCATAAAAGCAGGAGTAAATGAAATCCATCAGTGTTTAGCATGAGAGCATGATCAACATGATGAAAACATAATTTTCATAAAGATGCATGGAACATAATCATCATGAAGATGAAATTATCATGAAGAAACATGGGACAAAATTAACATGAAGGAGCATAAAACATAATCAGCATAGAGACGAAGTTAACCATGATAGTATGAAAACATACTTGACATAAGGAAACATAGCAATTTATGAGGGAACATGAAAAGTTTATGACTATAATGAGATAAATATTTAAGTTAATAGTGTGGACGACTAGGAGTCATTTCACAAACAATGCAACTTAATTGATAAGTATGACTTAATATAACCTGACCTAAACATAAAAGATGCATGAAGTACTTTATAATGCATGAAACAGTTTAAAATGCATGGTTAATAAATATGATGATATGTACATGAGTGAACGCCTATGGGTCGGTTCACAAAACAAAAGTCAAGTGTGGACGCCTATGGGTCGGTCCACTAATCAACAAAAGTTTCGATAAAAGCACATGCGACTAAATAGGCCAGTCCTGTACCAACCATACTTAGTCAAAATTCCTGTAACAATGATGCATGAAATAATTGCATGAAGAAAATGAATGAACGAAATAAATAATGGAACAACTATCTAAAAACTTAAAGAAAACATGTGACTAAGTATGCACTATAGTGGTCTAATCCTTACTAGTCAAAATTCATGAGGAGATATTGTGCGTAGCAATGAAATGTAACTAAGTAGGGATGACTGTTGATCAATCCATATTAGTAAACATAGATCTGATGGAAAACATCCTGGTTAAAGGAATAAGGTTCTGAAATTATCGATACGTGGAATAGTGAGTTTGGCTTAGGAAGGTCCTGGTGACTACCCATTAGTCACAGGTCAAGTTTTAGAGCCTATAGGTCGAAACCTTGCGCTCTGATACCATAATTGTAACACCCCATTTGGATAAATGGAATGTCACAGGATAATCATTGCGTAATATCAAAGCATAAGGTAAATGTCCTAAAACATTACATGACCCTAAGGGATAACCGGAATCAAACATCGGTCCCCAATATAAACTCATAAACATAGCATAAAGTAAAAGTAATGCAAATGAAACAAAAACATATAATATAGCTCCCATCCTATGCATAACCTTTCCATGCTCTTGACCTTGTGTACCTGCCGTTTGGGGACATGAAAAGAGAAAACGGCTGAGCGAGACGCTCAGTGCACGGATATATAATAATAACATGGAATAACATAACATAAGTGAAGGCTGAAATGAAAGCATAATAATGAAAATGCAGCGGAAAAGTGTAAGTTCTGGAAAACCTGGTGACATGTAAATAACTTGTAACATGTAATAAACTTGTAACTTGTAATAAACTGGTTTATTCTAAAAAGAGTCTCATATTCATGTTAATACTGAAAGTCTGCTGTTTAATCATGAAAACTGTAATTTAAATGCCAAAGAGCTCATATAGGTCATGAAATATATCAACGTGCATGAATACATGGAGGGGTGACCTCGTCATGCTATTAGAGGGGTGACCTCTAAATAACTGTAGAGGGATGACCTCTAAATACTGTTCTGGGTGGAGGGATCAGCTCCAATGTGAAGGATGTAGAGCACACACCACATTCACCCTGATAACTTGTAAACTGATAAGCCTAGGATGCATCCATACGCCCCACTAAACATACATATAAAAATGGCCAACCTGAACATGAGTGGGACGATGCAGGATATCACTCTCCTGCATGTGAGTCACGACACCGGTGCCTCTACTGTCGTGGTTACGGTACCTCCGTAACTAGTACATAAACTGGTCATGCTTGTATATAATGCTCTGGCAATTTATTTAGTTATTAACATGAGTACTGATAAGCTTAAAACATATACTGGGGAAAACATTTGGCTGCAGATGGGGAATCCTAAACATACATAGGAAAGAAAGTCCTTACTGAAAGGACAGGAAATCCGTACCTCACGTCCAGTAAATGCACACGAAGAATAACGTGGAAGATGAAAACGCGAAGAAGATCATACTCCATAAATGCTACATAATAAAGAGGGACGTGTATGAGTCGCTTAATTAACTTATACTTAATAATTATTAATTACTTGACGTTAACTTGTTTTACTTGTTCTTGTATTGCTTAAATGTTCTTGACTTATTTTACGCCTTCTAGTTAAATCGTGTATTATGATTAGTGTATTACGTATTCTTACATGTTAATAAGCATAAAATATATAATTCATGATCATGTAGTAAAGTTTTCTTAATAAATACTTATGCTAAAATAACTAATTATTAGTTAATAATAAAATGCATGGTTTTACTTGAAATCATAATTTATATCATAACATGATAATTTAATAAACCTAACGTTAACTAGATAATTAGATAATTAAATTAAGTTACGTTTATTAATTTTAATTACGCAAATAAAATACTTAGGCAAATTTCGTTAATTAAATATAACTTAAGTTGCGTGAAATATTTATTTATATCTCGTAAATAATACTTGAATTATTCTTGCTTAACAAGGTATTCTAATGTACCCAAGCCTACCGAGACACCCGTGTCTTGGTCGCACGAAACAAACACACTAATAGAATAAATACCTTAAAATTTCCATGCTGTCCAATATATACTAATTCCTGTTCTATCCAAGATACAAAATTCTGTGTCGTCCAATATCTTAATGCCAGTTCTACCCGATATATATATTCCTGTGTTGTCCGAGAAACCTGGGAACCATGTTTGTTCATGCTGTTTTGTTTAACCCTAATTACTACCCACTGTTAACCAACCAAACGCCCCTGTTTGTGTATAATTAATCACCGAGAGTTTAAGGTTTCCACTGTTTCAGAAAAACCACTCTTGCTGGGGCTTAGGGTTGCCACCGATGATACAAAACCCAGCCAGCGCCCATTAAGGGTTGCGGCTGGTGGATGAATGTCACCACCGAGACCAAGTGTGGTCTCGGTTTTGCGTGTAGACTGACAAATCGAACCAACCACAGCCTTGATTGATCTCCCCCGTTTATAACATGATCCAGTTCCTTTTTTTTTAATTGCTTCGGATTAAATAAACTTAACTAAATCAAAGAAAGAAACAAAAAAATTAGGAATACTTATCTTGCGGTTTAGGGTTAAGAACTGATAAAACATGGACACCATACCTTTTCTTGATTAACCCAATATTGTGTTTTGGTTCTTGAAGTTTGAACGACGGCAGATGGGGACAACAAAAAAAAAACGATCGTCGGCTTGTTTTGGTTTTAGGGTTTCTTGTTGTGTGTCGACTTAAAACAAAACATATACTCCCGTCCTTTTTTTTAGTCGGTTAATGCTACTCCACTTTGGGCCTCGGCCCAACCATCTAGCCCCTTACCAGCCGCCTAACACACAACCCTCTTTTACTTGGTTTTTATTTCTTCTTGCGACTTGCTAAATGTTACGCGTAGTCGTGTTTTAAAATGTGTCGTAAATTCTCGTAGTTATTTTAGCATGTGCTAAACGTAAATATTATACACGAAATCGCTTGTCGCGTTAATTTAATATACATAAATAATAATAATTGTGTTAATTATTCGTGTCGCGTTAATTTAAATGTCGTGTATTATTATTTTGGTGGTTTTACTTATAATACGTAAATTCTTGTCGTATGTTAATGATAATAATATACGTAACCATTTGTCGTACTAAAAATAAGATACGTAATAACTCTATTAGACGTTCTCAAAACGTATCGTATATAATTAAATCGTAAGTTTTACATTTATATGTAATTTCATGTACGTAGTATTCTAGGGATTTTATGCGGGTTTTACAATAAGCATATAATATAAGTTGCGGCTTAAAGAACATATTTATAAGTCCTGATTTATTAAATGGTAATATAGTAAAATTTATTCAATTAAATACTTTAACATAGCATAATAATTATTAATTAATAATACAACATGATTTATAAGATGATTATTAATTAATAAAGCATGGTTTATATTTTAATAAGACTTTATCATAAACTTGATACTTGTATAATTAAATTAAAAACATTAATTAATTTATACCATGGTTAAAATATAACTAATTAAATAGGCTAATCCTTTGATTAGTTAAACCGGTTCAAATAATAGACTAATTTAATTAAGCCCATAATTATTTACTCTAATATAAAATATACCATGTCTTAATGATCTCATTTAATAATTCATAAAACGTGATAATAATAAGTTCATGAAAAGCCGTGAGTTATTCATGTCCGAGTTTAAATAAATTTTCATCTTTATTTAATAAGCCCGAATGATAATTTAACCGATTTAAAACAACTATCCCAAACATCCCGTGGTCTCTCGGTTTAATCGAGCCAAAATTCAACGTCAACCGAGACAAAAAAAAGTCTCGGCTATTAAGCCAACAAACACCCCTTTTTGCCGCATCCCTTGCTGCGGCTGTTAGCCTTGTATTCCCACTGCCAATGCTGAATACCTACTGGCAGCACCTTACTACCCACCGAGACCCTAGCCACTACAGCCATAGGCTTGCGGCTGATGGGCCTTCAGTTCCCACTGGCGCCTTATGGGTTGGGGCCGCCAGCACATGATCTCCCACCGAGACCAGTGGGTCTCGGTTGTTAAGCATAAAATAAGCCACGCCGAGCCTTGTGGCTCTCGGCTGGCTGCGAACGAACACCAAAACCCAAACCAAATCGTGATTCCCTTCTTATTATTAATATTAATTTCATGTTTTCATATCATGATCAATTAGATTCATAGTTAATCAAAAGAATTTAATTGAAATATTAAGATTGGTGATTACCAAATGGTATAGAATGAGTAATGAGTAAACACCTCTCGAAAGATCAAGATCAAAACACCATTTTTCCTCCTTGTTTTTCTTTTCAGGCCGACGGCTACTAGTTCTCCATTAGGGTTTTCTAAACTTTTTATAGCTTGCAAAAATGAAAAGGGGTTAAGGATTTTGTCTAGTTTAGTTATTTGGAGGCCGGGCTTGGGCCCCTTTCTCATTTTCTTTTTAAAATCGGCCACAAAGACCCCTCACTATTATGTTTCGTGTTTTATTTATTTCTCGTGTTCCGTAAATCGTAATTTAATTCTGTGTTAAATCTTGTCGTGCATTATTTAATATACGTAAATACTTATCGTGCATTTATTAAATGACATACGTAATACTTGTCGTGCATTAAATATTTATACTTCTCGTGTCGTAATTAAAGTATACATTATTACCTGTCTTGTATTTATGATTTTTTTTAATTTCCATGTCGTATCTTGTCACACATATTAAATATATGTATTTACTTGTCGCGCTTCCTTTATTATTAAAAGTTTTAATTTAATGGCATTTTAAGCGGGTTTTACATAATTGGTGCGGAAATCCTAAGCGAGTGGCGTGGGAACCGAAGCAGCCTGATTTTAATTGCTCAACACATTAGATGAGTGGCACATACACAATTTCCACACTTACTTGATTATATTTGTAGTTATTAGTGGTCCGCTTTTATATCTTAAAAAACAAATATACCCTCATTCATTTAATATTTTCTTTTTCTCTCACATCACCACCATCACTACTCAACCATTCCATTGCCACTGCTCAATCACTCTATCGCCACGACTCAATCACTCTACCGTCACTACTGAACCACTTTACCACTCAACTACCCCACCACCAAAAAGCTTACACAAACCTTTTTATAACTATAGAAATATTTCAAAGATCACCAAAAACCAGTTTAAATCATACAACCATCGTCCTCATATAATTTTTATAATTGCATATTTCAGTCACTTCAAATGTGATTATATATTTATAAAAAGAAAGAACAAGATCCTAATACAAAACCTAACTATCTTCTCAAATCATAGAAGAATTACACTAGAAACTTGAGAAACCAAAACGATTGAGAGAGATACAACATAACCAGATGATAACAACTAAATAAAAAGAAGAGATATGAGGCCTTTTATAGTTGTGAAACCCTAGTTGAACTTTAGCTTTTAACCATCCAACTTTGAATACTTATCATATTTAGATCCTACAGTCAAACTTGGACTAACACATCAAATATATACATAATTAACTACTTACCTTTCTTACTCTTGTGGTTAGTTAACCATTGCACAGACAGCCCTTTTGTACAAGAGCCGTTTATAATTTTAATATTCACCTTTAAACTAGCTATTGTATAAATCAAATAACCCAAACAACTATAAAACTCTGTGTGATCTTGCACACTTAGACCTTTAGTGAAAATATTTACAATGTTATCCTCAGATCTAATTTTAACAGTTATAAAAACACCAAGTGCCATTTTTTCTCTCTAAAAGAAAAGCTCAATTTCAAAATGTTTAGTTTTCTCATGGAAAATAGGTTTTGCTTCCAACTAAACTAGGGTTGAGCGGCGGACCCAGACCGGACAGGACTGGACCGAGGATCAAATTGGTCTAAAACCTCAAACCGAGACCATACCGAAATGGTCCGGTCCGGTCCGGTCCCAGTTAGGCAAAATAAACACATTTTTGATAAGACCGAACCGAACCGGACCGCACCGACCGGAACAGGGACCGAAATAGTCCAAAAACACGGACCGAGGACCGGACCGAATATGCTCGGTCCGGTCCGGGTCAGTCCGGTCCGGTTCGGTTTTCCGGTCCAGTCCGATCCGACGGTTCAAATGCTCACCCTTAAACTAGATAGCAGAACTATTATCACAGTGGAGAGGAACAGATAGAGATGTTTTAACAGTATGCTCATCCACAGTCTTTTGAATCCTGGTAACTACACAAGTTACAATATTCATAGCCTTGTATTATGACTCAACAAAATACTTAGCTTATATGGGATCGTTTTTACTTTTCCAAGAAACCAAACTCTTCCCTAGAAATATAACATAACCAATCACAGATTATCTAGTGACTTTACATTTAGCCCAATTAGAATCTACATAAAAGTTAAGATCAAGAGAACCTCATTTTAAAAATGAATTCCTTTCTCATGAGAGTTTTTAAGATACCTAAGTACCATAAATGCAAGCTTCAAATATGATTGTAACAGATAATGCATATACTGACTTAAGACATGTACTGCATAACTAATATCAGGTATTGTATGAGTAAGATAAATCCGTTTACCCACTAACTTCTAGTAATTATTAACTTCAGTTAATGGATTATCAACAACAACCTTTTTATTAGTTATTGTATTGACCTTAGTCTCAATAGAAGTACAACAAGGTTTACAAGTTAACATACAAAATTCAGCCAAAACCTCAAAATAATACTTCCTTTAAGTCAAGTAAAATTAGTATCAGACTCCAACACTTCAATACCAAGAAAATATTTTAGTTTACCAAGATCTTTAATAAAAAACTTGAAAATAAGAAATTTCATAACTTTGTTAATCACATTTATATTATTCCCTATGATGACAATGTCATCAACATAAACAAGTAATGCAATGAAAACATCACTTTTATTCTTAGTAAATAATGAGAAATCATTTTTACTTTGAACAAACTCATTTTCAATTAACACATAAGTAAGTTTGTCATTCCATTTTCTTAGAGCCTGTTTTAATTGATAAAGAGACATAACAAGTTTACAAACTATTTAATCTGATTTATCTTAGTAACCCTCAAGTAAGCTCATATACACATCTTCAACTAGATCTCCATAGAAAAGAATTATTAACATATATCTGATAGATGAGCCAGTTATTTTAAACAAACAGAGAAAGAATACACCTCACAGTCACTCACAGTTTTTACCATAGGAGAGAATGTCTCTTCATAGTGTAACACCCCTATGATGGTCAAATGCAGCGGAATAGTACTGGGGATGTTACTTGGGTGGATCGATAGCACACAATATATAGAGCAATGATCATAATAGTCATTTAAAACATATTACATGAATTAATTGTACACATTTAGTATCTTGTCTGAAAACCAAATTTATTATAAAACGGAAGTAAATATCCCAGCCCGATGGTAAACATGATGCTTCCTATAATGCTGGAATCCAATACATGAACCTGCTTATTTTCCTGAGAAAACATATATAGTAAAATGTGGGGGTCAACACGAGGTTGGTGAATTCACAGGTTTAATTAAATAAATAAAAGTACTAATATGCCAAACACCACGGTCATAGTAGGACATCACAACCCAATACCATAGTAGTTCCTACTGCCCTGTAATAGAAGCTAGACATGATGCTCAGTACGCCCATTGGGTCTATCCTGATGTTGTTTCCCTCAGTCCGACAATGACATAAACCTGTTGCTTGGCCTAAGCGTTTACGTGACAGCTGATCACGTCAGGCTGGGTGTTGTCAATACCCGAATAGATCTATCCATACATTTCGCGCTACACTATTAACTATTACAGTCCACGGGAATAGGGCAAACAAAAGGCAATAAGTTGTTGTTTGTTATCTGTGCATGTTTGCATATAAATAGTTTTTGTATGTTTTCTCCCCCAGTTATAAAACAGTAAAGATGGGGCCATGAACTTACCTCAGTGGTAATGATGTAAAGATGATGTCACTGAATAAACTGGCACAGTATGATCACGAACTGGAGAAATTACCTAAGTAATTTAAATGCCTCAGTAAATGCAAAATAACAATGCATGATGAATGTATAAATGAAAATGCATGATAACGAATTAATAAGTTACTACGATTGTTTAAGTTTTTACACTTAGTGAGTTGTAATATATATATATTTTTAGTTTCTAGAAATATATATAAATTGTCTAGTAAAAAGGGGTAATAAATTAAATAAATAGATTTTTATTTAATTTAATTAATTGTAAGAAAATAAAATACTATTTAATTCTCTTAAGGTTTTAAAAATATATTTAACGTGATTTGTCAGTTTATAAGATTTCGTGAATAAACTTAGTAAAATTTATCAATAAAATTATTTATTAATATTTTTAATTAAATTAAATTTACACGTGGGTCCTTGTAGTATAATAACTTACAAAATAGCTTTTAGAGTTTCGTTCGTTAAGTATATCGTGTCGTTAGTCCTTGCCCGTTTTATTTATTTTCAAAAACGCCCCTAGGGCTTATAAAACTTTGGGGAAATGACAAAACACCCCCTAAGTCTCGGAAATAATTAAATAAAGGGTTAAGGTTTGTTTTATGTTTCCAAAGTGACACTTATAGTCCTTGTGGTTTGGCTAGTTCACGGTTTCAACACAAACGCACCCTATACTTTCAAAACTGGCAGTTTTGGTCCTCTTACTTCTTTAAAAGTCATGAAATATATTTAGAAGCTTTGTTAAGTTACATATTTGACCCTAACTTTCACCAATTGGCTATAAACGCATGAAAAGTCTCAAAAAACAAGTTTTGGGCTTGGTTGGCCCAATAGGGTCTCGGCTTGGATTTAATGGGCCTAATGGGCTACCTTTGGGCTTGTTTAAATAACTTAATAATTTTACTAAGTGAGTTAGTAAATATAATTTACTTTTTGGGCTTATAGCTTAAGTTTTACTCGGCTTATAAATAAGTTTGTGGGCTTATTTCCATTCGGCTTATTTCTAAGTTTATGGGCTTATTTATTAGGCTTATATATGAGCTTATATGTCGCGACTTATTTAATGTTCTTGGGGTTTATATGAGCTAGCTTATACAAGTTTCTAGGTTTCGGCTTATATAAGATTTTAGGGCTCAAATGACTTGGCTTATACAAGCTTCAAGGTCTCGGCTTATATAAGGTTTTAGGGCTTAAATGACTAGCATATATAGATCTATGCTTATATGATTTATGGGCTTATATAGGCTACGACTTATATGATTTATGGGTTATATAGGCTACGACTTATATGATTTATGGGCTTATATAGGGTTATATGTTTCGGCTTATATAATGTTTTATGGGCTTATATGACTAGGTTATCTACCTAGGGCTCATAGTAAGTTCTATAAGCATTTTCTTACTAATCCTTAGTGTTTTGAAGGAAGATTGTTGATAGGTGTGAAAACACCCATCCTTTTACCACTTAAAACAATTAAAAACGAGACCATAACGTCTATTTTATGGCGTAAATGTCGGAATTATGCGTGGTTTGTGTTTTTGTTGTGTTTTAGGATCAAATTATTAAAAAGGAAGAAAACACGGACTTTCACGGGCTTTTATCGAAGAAAAAGACAAAAGACGAAGTCAAAAGATCAAGAGTTCAAAAAGAACGGAAGTCAAAGGCCTATTCTAGAGATTTATCAAAGAAAAAGATTAAAGACGGAAGTTTAACGAAGTCGAAGAACCAAATCTAAATAATGAAGAAACTAGAAGACGAGTTCATTTTATCAACAAATTCCGAGACAAAGTCGAGAATGACGAGTTTATTGTCAAAGACTAGAGACGAGAAGACAAAAGAAAGAGAGAGAAAAGCAACACCACCTACCTTACACCTCATTTTTTGAGGTGTTAGTTATTTGACAAATAACTCTCCACCTTTATTTTCTTTGTGATTTATATTCTTGTTATTTAATTTCATGTCTTGCTTTCAATTTGTTGTTGAATCCTTATCATTTTAATTAAGCTTTACTTTAATTATCATCCTTCCTTTCTTGTTTGGTTTAATTTAGTGTTTGCTTTGTTGATTTGGTTGATTTAGTTTTGATTAATCAAGTGGGTTTCATAGTTTTATTTATTTTGATTCCATAAAGTTTGTTGATTTAGATGTTTTAATGCTTGGTAGATCTTAATTAGTGATTTATTGTTTTTAGTTTTATTGTTTTTGGTTGATTTAAGTTTTAATTTATTAGGTGGGTTTTGATTAGTTTAGCTTTAATTGTTAGTTTTATTGATTTGGTTTGATTAATTGTTGTTAGTTGATGATTAATGGTTAGATTGGTTTAATATTTGGGTTTAATTTTGTTGTAATTCGATTTTTTAATTACTTCGTAGGTATTTTCGGATATGGGTTTCGTATTTCCCGAACCAACCTGTTTAAACCCATTTTTCCCGAACCAACCTGTTTAAACCCATTTTTCCCGAACCAAATAAACATTCCGATCCAGTTAAGTCATCCCGAACCAGGCTTTAATTTCCCGAATGAGTTGAAATAAAAATTCGGAAGGAGTTAAAATAAACATTTTCCGAATGAGAAAAAACTTTCCGAACAAGTGAAAGTACATAAACATTTTTTGAATGAGAAAAAACTTCCCGAACAAGTGAAAACAATTTCACCAGCCAGCTTGCCTGCTTGAGGTTTTCCCGCCAATTTTGAGGAGCTTGCTTGCTTGCTTGTTTATTTATTATTTGATCCACAATCGTTTAGTTTAATCTGAAAGTTGTTCCGATTTTAATTTTGAAAGTCACGTATTTTTAGTTATATTTTTCGTCGATTTTAGTATTAATATTTTTTCGAAAAGTTTAAGTTTTATCTTTTATTTAGTACTCGCTTTAACTTTTACCTCGTTTAGTTTTAAATTAGCCACTTAATCATATTTCCTCCTTTTTCATTAGCTAAACTTTATTTTCAAGTCGAAAGTTAATTTCTTCTTGTAGATTTATTTTTATTAATTGTTTAGTTTTAAATTTAGTTTTAATATTTGTTTTAGTAATTGTTTTTATACAAGTCCTTTTATTTGTTCTTTTATTTTATTAGCGTTAGGCTTGCATTTACTTTTTACTTAGAAATAGATAACCAAACTTCCCTTTTTCTTAACAAAAAACGATTGAGCTCCACTTTAAACCCGTGATCAATTCGAGTAGAATCATGAACGATAAAAGATACAACTACTTTTGACATACACACAAAATTCCTACATTAAAATGGCGCCGCTGCCGGCTCTTTTCATTAAGATTAACGGTTTTTGTGAGAGACGCGTTGGTTTTGGGATCTGTTCACTTGTGGACGTTATTTTTCGTGCACATTTTTCAAAAATCCCAAAAACATTTAAAAATCATAAAAAGCAATTCTTTCCTAAGTTTTGCAACCAAAAAAAAAAATTAATTAATTAAAAAATCACAACAAGTGACACTTTTCTAAGTGTTACTCCCAAAAATATTCATCTTTATCCTCTATTGTGTTTAATTCTTTTTCTCAACCCCTCTTATTTATAATTATTCATGGATACGTCTGTCTATTGCGTAGGGTGTGGGAGACCATTGTATGGTTTTCAAACATGTCAATGGTGTACATGTGAGCGGTGCGGAAAGGCTATCGACAATACACAATTTGGATTTTGTCCATCGTGCAATTCGATTAACTCATCCTTTGTTTCTAATGCACTTACTCCCCCCTCTTGCATATATTGCGGAAGCGATTCTCATTGGCATGTTTCGTGTCCGATTCGATACCCGTCTCATGACGAGCAAGAACCAGGTTACAATTATGACCATGGTAGTAGCTATCCACAAGACGCACCGGGTTTTTCTCAATACCCGTGTTGCAACTATTTTGGGGGCCCTCACGATACCTTTTCTTGTCAGCCGATGAATTATTATGAGCCACATCCGTGCTATAATTCCGGTTTTCAAAATGTTGAGCCCCCACAATGCTCTGTCGTTTATCAACCCTCTTTTGCAATTCCTAGTGAGCCACTAGCCACTCTTTGTACTCAATCTCTAAAACTCCAAGAAAGTTTAAATAAATATCTCGAAAAATGTCAAGAGGATCAGCGACAAGAGCGAATATCGAATATTGAGGCTTATACTCCTCCTCTTGTGCGTCCATACTATTATGATGATGATGACGATGAGAATACTATTTCTTGGAATGATCTTGTTGCTCAATGTCCTAGTGCAATTTCATTGCCTTCTCTCGATATCCCACATGCATCTAAGGATAGTGATACATCGAGTGAGGTTAGTGATTTTGCTCTCGACAAATTATTTGAGGAGGTTTGTGATGTACCGACTTTTGCGGAGCTTACGGAAGAGGTCGTTTTTAATGATGATGATTTTTCTCCATGCTATGAAAATTTCACTTTTGAAATTTCTCATCTTTCCCCATTTCCTCCGGGAGATGAGGACGATGTTGATTTATTCTCTCCGATTTAAGAGAAGTTCACCACTGAACTTGGTCTTGTAGATGAGGTGGAAGACGTTATTCTTCGCGACAAATTACTGAAAGTTCATTTTCTTATTACTAAAATTGAAGCGTTGAATTATACTCCTAATACCGAGTCTTTACCCCCGTCTATTCATCCCGTTGAGAATAATGACACATTTATGGAAGAGATCGACATTCTCTCAATACCTCCAGGTATTGATGATGACAGGGGGATATTCTTTTTGATACGTTGCTACATGAAGATATTATCCTAAGTCCCCCTCCCGAGCGCCTTTCTTCTCAGCCTTTCGAAACTATTACCGAGGATGAGTGCTTTGACCCGGGAGGTGACATTCCCTATTCTATGAGTGATAACTTTACGGCTTTGCCGCTTGGTAAGCATCCATTGTCTTTGGGGGATGACAATTTGTTTCCTTTACCCACCCCACCTCCAGTGGATCACGACCTCACATACTTTTTGTATGTTGAGAGGACTTTTCTACCCTTTAAGACTTATCCTCCGGCCTCTCCCTTATTAATGTCCTGCGGGAACGAGGACAAGGTCTTTGATCCCGGTATTACATTCGAGGCTTCCCTATGGACCACTTAATTCGGGGATGAGTCAGGCTCACGACTCGGTTAACAAAAACAAGCGCTTCTCGGGAGGCAACCCGATTATCTACCTATCTTTATTTGTTTCCATCATAAGTGTAGGGGGAGCCCCGTAGATGTTTGTTATTTTCTTTCTTATGATGTGAAGGGATTGGAGCTTTCAAAAATCCACTTTTGATGACTTTTGACGACCTGTGATTCTGTGTACCCGTCTTCCCGGTTCTATCCTAAACTCTTTTGATTTACTATTTTATATTTTTCAATATTAAAATAGGAATCACTTTAGTTGTCTCTTCCTTAGCAAGATTTAAACAACGTGCACAATGCCCTAAGTGTAGGGGAGTTTACTCCCACATGCTTAAACATTGAGGACAATGTTTATATTAAGTGTAGGGGGGACTTCTATCGAAGTTAAGTGGGATTTTCCATGAATTTGTCCTCATTTTAACCGGAAAATTGATTTTTCGACATTTTTCAAAAATTTTGATCTATTTTGGCCTAGTAGTAGTTTCCTTGGTTATTGTTATTTTCTTTCTTCAAGATAAATTATTAAATAAAATGGTTTTAGCGAGTTTAGATGTCTTTTATATATTAGGCCCGTCGTGAATATTTTGACTCAACCCGAGTTTACTCATCCGAGTTTACTCTAGCTAGTATCCTTAACCATGCAGACCTTAATTGGTTTATTAGGCTAAGCATCCACGAGTATCATTATTTGAGATTTTAAATTGTGGAGAACGAGAGATGATAGAGTTAATTATAAGTTTGTTATTCTTTCATTAACTTATGTGAGTTAATTATGAGCTTTTTCTCCCATCACTTGTAAATAAATAAATGCAATAAGTAAGGTCGTACAATTTGAAAAATTACTTAGCTTCTAGCCCAAGATCGTTTAAAAGTTTCTCGGGATTAATTAGAGTTCATAGCCAAGGCATAACTTATTGAAACAGGACGCGAAGATTGGCAAGTCCAAAAAGGCCCTAACAAGGCATGAGGGCTCCATTTTGTTGCTAAAGATCCAAGATGATGTGAAGAATCATTATTCCAAAATCAATATGAAGGATCAAGACACGCGACGAAAATCAATCTCTCCCATAAAGATCATGGAGAAGTCTATCCGAAAAGACTCTAACAAGGTATGATGATAAATAGATCCAAGTCCGAAAAGGAGGCGAATCGTTGTACATCAAAATCCCAAATAAAGATTGAAGAAAAATGAAGAAGTCGTGGTCCAAGTTTGAAGAATCTCTCAAAAACTTCAAGTGAAGAAATTCATATTATGAAGAGAAGACCATTATTTCAAGAACGTCTCACAAGATTCGAAGTATGAAGTAAATGCCAAATATCGGTCCGAGAAAGGTCTCAAATCATGAAACGAGTTATGCCAAGATATGAACTTTATGAGGTTTCGAGAAGCAGTTTTAAAAGATTTTGACCTTAGCTAACTATGGATTAGATCGTCCCAATTTATTTTCAGCCTTAATAACCTATCGAAATAAGTCAAAAATGCATCATCGTGATCATTCAAGACAAAAATAAAATATAAGAGATACCCCATAGGAATAAGGGAGTCTAAGTGATTAATTAAACCACATGAGTAAGTGTTAGTTGTGCTAACTTGTAGTAACAATGATCTCGTTTTTAAGCTTGGCGTGGGGACCGTGAAACTTGAGGATGATTAACATTCATGACACCAAAGCCCTAATGTAAGTCTTAGATTTCTTTACAAGTTTCTTCCTTCTAGAATTTTGTAATCTTAGTGTCTAGCATTCAATAAAGGCCAAGGTAGGTTGATTATGATGGAGAATGTAAATCTTGCCTTATAACTAATGCATTGCATGAGGGCATTGCAATGGTCAAGTGTAGGGGATTTGATAGGTGTGAAAACACCCATCCTTTTACCACTTAAAACAATTAAAAACGAGACCATAACGTGTATTTTATGGCGTAAATGTCAGAATTATGCGTGGTTTGTGTTTTTGTTGTGTTTTAGGATCAAATTATGAAAAAGGAAGAAAACACGGACTTTCACGGGCTTTTGTCGAAGAAAAAGACAAAAGACGAAGTCAAAAGATCAAGAGTGCAAAAAGAACGGAAGTCAAAGGCCTATTCTGAAGATTTATCGAAGAAAAAGACTAAAGACGGAAGTTTAACGAAGTCGAAGAACCAAATCTAATTAATGAAGAAACTAGAAGACGAGTTCATTTTATCAACAAATCCCGAGACAAAGTCGAGAATGACGAGTTTATTGTCAAAGACTAGAGACGAGAAGACAAAAGAAAGAGAGAGAAAAGCAACACCACCTACCTTCCACTCCTCCTATAAATACCCCCTTACACCTCATTTTTGAGGTGTTAGTTATTTGACAAATAACTCTCCACCTTTATTTTATTTGTGATTTAATTTCTTGTCATTTAATTTCATGTCTTGCTTTCAATTTGTTGTTGAATCCTTATCATTTTAATTAAGCTTTACTTTAATTATCATCCTTCCTTTCTTGTTTGGTTTAATTTAGTGTTTGCTTTGTTGATTTGGTTGATTTAGTTTTGATTAATCAAGTGGGTTTCATAGTTTTATTGATTTTGATTCTATAAAGTTTGTTGATTTAGATGTTTTAATGCTTGGTAGATCTTAATAGTGATTTAAGTTTTAATTTAAGTTTTAAGTTTTAATTTATTGTTTTTTGTTTTTTGTTGATTTAAGTTTTAATTTATTAAGTGGGTTTTGATTAGTTTAGCTTTAATTGTTAGTTTTATTGATTTGGTTTGATTAATTGTTGTTAGTTGATGATTAGTGGTTAGATTGATTTAATCTTTGGGTTTAATTTTGTTGAAATTCGATTTTTTAATTGCTTCATAGGTATTTTCGGATACGGGTTTTGTATTTCCCGAACCAACCTGTTTAAACCCATTTTTCCCGAACCAAATAAACATCCCGATTCAGTTAAGTCATCCCGAACCAGGCTTTAGTTTCCCGAATGAGTTAAATAAAAATTTCGAAGGAGTTAAAATAAACATTTTCCCAATGAGAAAAAACTTTCCGAACAAGTGAAACTAAATAAACATTTTCCGAATGAGAAAAAACTTCCCGAACAAGTGAAAACAATTTCATCAGCCAGCTTGCCTGCTTGAGGTTTTCTCGCCAATTTTGAGGAGCTTGCTTGCTTGCTTGTTTATTTATTATTTGATCCGCAATCGTTTAGTTTAATCTGAAAGTTGTTCCGATTTTAATTTTGAAAGTCACGTATTTTTAGTTATATTTTTCTTCGATTTTTAGTATTAATATTTTTTCGAAAAGTTTAAGTTTTATATTTTATTTAGTGCTCGCTTTAGCTTTTACCTCGTTTAGTTTTAAATTAGCCACTTAATCCTATTTCCTCCTTTTTCATTAGGTAAACTTTATTTTCAAGTCTAAAGTTAATTTCTTCTTGTAGATTTATTTTTTATTAATTGTTTAGTTTTAAATTTAGTTTTAATATTTGTTTAGTAATTGTTTTTATACAAGTCCTTTTATTTGTTCTTTTATTTTATTAGCGTTACGCTTGCATTTACTTTTTACTTAGAAATAGATAACCAAACTTCCCTTTTTCTTAACCAAAAACGATTGAGCTCCACTTTAAACCCGTGATCAATTCGAATAGAATCGTGAACGATAAAAGATCAACTACTTTTGACATACACACAAATTTCTAGTATTAATTGTCCACGAACACCATATAAGCCATGAGCTTATATGTTGTTAATGACTTGTCTAAGAGTAACTTACGTGTACATGTACTCCTAGTCTCATTTCCATAGCTTTTACATGCATGACAAGTAAAAAGAGTAAGGAAAAGGTTTAGGGAGGTCTCACACTTACTTGTTTCAAGAAAACGTGGCAAATGACTATGGAACTAGGACTCCTAGGCGTCGGGCTCTTCTTAGACGCGACCTAGGATGATCTTGGTAGGTCTTGAATGCTAAATATCTTGTATAACTTGCACTAAATGCTTGAGAAGACCATGAAC
The DNA here is from genome assembly GCA_025667525.1 of Glebionis coronaria. Lineage (NCBI taxonomy): Eukaryota > Viridiplantae > Streptophyta > Magnoliopsida > Asterales > Asteraceae > Glebionis > Glebionis coronaria. Next base: position 240,312,723 of record CM046877.1, read on the forward strand.
TTATAGAAGTAAATGCTTGGTTTTGTCTAGGCGTTTTGTTGAGGGGATATCCAAATATGGATGTGTAAGTGGTAAGTGAAGTCCAAGTGCTTAGCTAAATATCAAGTTAGGGATTGTATGTGTGGCTTAGGGGAATGCCACGGCAAGAGTGAGGTTATGGCTAGATATGGTGTGATTTGGTGTGTACTAGGTTAGTACAAGGTTTTAATAAGCAACAATGTACACTTGAACCCAATAGCCTTCATGCCGTCGCATATATGCAAGCCTAGGGGACAAAATGTGTTTGCATAGTGTTGGCAATTAAGTGAGGTGTTGTACACTAAAATTTGCTTGTGTGGTGTGAGCCTTTCATACGTCTAAAGGAAAAGAGAGTGTCCTTTTGCTATACTTTGTATATCTAAGTCTAATATGGTTAGTACATTCCTTAAATGCCAAACATGTACATGGGGTATTGTTTTTGGTATATACCCGACGATTTTGGCTTAGTAAAAAGGGAAAGAGTGAGCTACAATAGTGTACGGTTTAATGGAGTATGTTGTACAAAATCTAGAAATTCAAATGTGTATTTGGTGAAGGTTTTAGGTATGTAATGTTATGCATGTTGTATACATTCGGCTAGTAAATGAGTCTAAGGTAGTTTCATGTTTGAATTTAGTGTCTAAGTATAGTTACTAGGTGTTTAGGTATAGTATTGTGTGAGTAGGTTTAAGTCTAGGTCGATTAGGTTTAAGTCTAGGTCGATTTTGGTTAAGTTTGGGATCCTTGGTGAAAGTATGGTCATAATTAAATGAGAGTATAATTTACTTATAAAGCAAAACAACTTAGTTTAAATAAGTTAGAATGGTTATATGTAATGTTTAATAATAAAACATTTGATGTCATATCGTAGTGTCATTCATGAGGTGAGGAAAATATATAAATATATATTTTAAAGCTTAAAATAGTTCTTAGGTAAATGTTATCAATTGTGATCATGAGTTTGTATTTTTGCAAATCAATATGATGAATGCTTATGATCATGTGTTCAGGTGACTCAAAAGTCCCAAAAGAATTGATTGTTTAATGTCCCATATGCTCATATAATGTAGTCATACAAATGTGGCCGTGTCTTTATGATTAACTACTCATAATCATAATATAATGCTATGTGATCCAATGTTTCCATGTTCTGATGATTAAAATGATGTATGCTCATGTATGATGCATATGATTGCTCAAAAGATTTCATGCAAAGGTGGTAATATATATATATATAGATATCATGAGGTGACGTGTACAATGATGACATAGTCAAAACCTGAAATTTACAGGTTTTACATCATTAACCCGTTATTTTAGCTTTGTCCTCAAAGCTTAAGATGACGTTACTGCTCAGGTGAACAGGTGTGGGTACTTATCTCTAAACGAGTCTTCGCGTTCCCAAGTGAACTCAGGACCTTTCCTAGAGTTCCATCGTATCTTAACTAACGGGATTTGGCTTCGCTTTAGTTTCTTGACTACTCTCTCCATGACTTCCACCGGTTCTTCTATAAATTGGAGTTTGTCGTCAAAGTGGACTCCCTCCAATGGCATGGCTAACGGTTCATCCACGTAGCATTTCTTCAGGTTTGAGACATGGAATGTAGAGTGTACCCGGCTTAATTGTTTGGGAAACTCTAAACGATAAGCGACTTCACCGATTCTGGCAGTCACTTTGAAAGGTCCTATGTAACGTGGATTTAACTTCCAACGTTTCCCAAATCGTACAACGCCCTTCCAAGGTGATACCTTTAGCATAACACGGCCACCTACTGCAAATTCCATAGGTTTCCGTTTCCTGTCTGCATAGCTCTTCTGTCTATCCTGGGCAGCTTGAATTCGTTGTTTGATTTGAGTGATCTTCTCAGTAGTCTCTTGGATCAGTTCGGGTCAAATCAGCTGAAATTCCCCCACCTCTGCCCAGCACATGGGTGATCTACACTTGCGGCCATAGAGGGCCTCAAATGGTGCTGCTTTGATGCTGGCATGGTAGCTGTTGTTGTAGGAGAATTCAACTAATGGTATATGTTCGACCCATCCTTTTCTAAAGTCGATCACGCATGCCTTCATCATGTCTTCCAGTGTTTGGATTGTTCGTTCACTCTGACCGTCAGTTTGCGGATGATATGCGGTACTCATGTCTAAGTTTTTTCCTAAAGCTCGTTGAAAAGCTTTCCAAAAGTTTGACGTAAATCTACCATCTCGATCACAGATGATTGAGACTGGTATCCCATGTCTAGTCACAACTTCCTTTAGATACAACTTGGCTAACTTGTTCAGAGTGTCATTCTCTCTGATGGGCAGGAAATGAGCTGATGTTCTGAGTCGGTCAATGATTACCCAAATTGTATCGTAACCGTGAGATGAAGTAGGAAGTTTGGTAATGAAGTCCATGGTGATGTTGTCCCATTTCCATTTTGGTATTTCGGGTTGGAGTAACAAACCCGATGGTCTCTGATGTTCTGTTTTCACTCTGGCACAAGTCAGACATTTCTTCACGTATGTGGCAATGTCTGCTTTCATGTTTAGCCACCAATATAATTTCTTCACGTCATGGTACATCTTTTCGGATCTGGGATGTATGGAGTACTTGGACTTATGAGATTCGTGCATGATCACGTTTCTCAAATCTCCATAACATGGTAACCAACTTCTTCCGTGCAAACATAACGTTCCGTCTGCTCTAACTTCTAACTTTTCCTTGCTTAGGTCAGTCCTAAGCATTCCTCCTATGTCTTCCTTTCCGATGTTTTCAGGCTCTGTGCTTGGAGTTGAGCCTCTAATATCTGCTTGGGCAGGTCCAAGCTAATGGTCATAACTAGGGCTCGAACTCTCATGGGAGGATCAGTTACCTTTCGGCTTAGTGCATCTGCAACTACGTTGGCTTTACCTGGGTGGTATTTGATGTCGCAGTCGTAGTCACTGAGAAATTCTATCCAACGACGTTGCCTCATGTTCAGCTTCTTCTGGTCTAGGATATGTTGCAAACTTTTGTGGTCGGTATCCACTGTGCACTTTGTTCCATATAGGTAGTGTCTCCAAATTTTCAAGGCAAAAACTACAGATCCAAGCTCTAGATCATGAGTAGAGTAATTCTGCTCGTGCTTCTTTAGTTGTCTTGAACGATAAGCAATCACTTTCTGTCTCTGCATTAATACAGCTCCCAAGCCTTTGTGTGAGGCGTCACAGTAGACAACGAAGTCTTCGTTACCTTCTGGTAGGGCTAAAATAGGTGCACTACACAATTTTTGCTTGATTGTTTGGAATGCAGCTTCTTCTTTTTCTCCCCACTCAAAATTTATGCCTTTTTGCGTGAGCTTCGTCATGGATTTAGCTATCTTAGAAAATCCTTCTATAAATCTCCGGTAGTAACCGGCAAGACCTAAGAATTGGCGAATTTCCTTTGGCGAAGTGGGTGATGCCCAATCCTTTACGGATTCAAATTTTGCGAGGTCCACTTGAATTCCTTTGTTATCGATCACATGACCGAGAAAATGCACTTTAGGGATCCAAAAATCACACTTGGAGAATTTGGCGTATAACTTTTCTTCCTTAAGCAATTTCAGTACTTGAGCAAGATATTCTCCGTGTTCTTGCTCATTCTTGGAATATATGAGTATGTCGTCGATAAACACGATCACGAACTTATCCAGATAGGGTTTGCACACTCGATTCATGAGGTCCATGAATATGGATGGTGCGTTGGTCAATCCAAATGGCATGACCTGAAATTCATAATGACCGTAACGTGTTCTGAAAGCTGTTTTCGGTATGTCTTCTTCTCTGACTTTCAACTGATGGTATCCAGATTGTAAGTCGATCTTGGAGTACACACTTGATCCTTGTAGCTGATCAAATAGGTCGTCGATTCGTGGTAGTGGGTAGCGGTTTTTCACAGTTAACTTATTCAGTTCTCTGTAATCGATACACATTCGGAAAGAACCGTCTTTCTTTTTGACAAACAGCACTGAAGCTCCCGAAGATGAGGAACTGGGTCTGATAAAACCTTTGTCTGACAGTTCTTGAAGTTGTTCCGCGAGTTCTTTCATCTCGGTTGGTTCTAAACGGTAGGGTTTAGCTATAGGTGCAGCTCCTGGTATCAAGTCGATTTGAAATTCCACTTGACGAGTCGGAGGTAACCCCGGTAAGTCGTCTGGGAAAACTTCAGGATAATCACGGACAATCGGCACGTCCTTGATTTGTTTCTTCTCGGGTTCCTCCTCTTTGTTTGTCTTTGAAATATGTGCTAAAAAGATAGGACATCCTTTTAGTAGATACTTCTGGACTTCGGTACATGAGATAACACTCAGTCTAGTGTCAGCTCTATCTGAGTTTCTGTCTCCTCGGATAATTATATCTGTATTACCCCATGGTATAGGGACTAACTTTTCGTCACACACAATGGTTGCATGATATCTTGCCAACCAGTCCATACCAATAATGACGTCGAAACTACTCAGGCTTACGGGTATTAAAAGAATATCAAACGGATGATTCTAAAGGTTTAAGGTACAACCTCTCAGGATGGTATTAGCTTCGATGATTTTACCGTATGCTAACTCGACTCTATAACAGTCGTCTAGCGGTGTAGGCGTGATGTCTAGTAAGCTACTAAACTCTGTGGATACGAAACTCCTATCGGCTCCCGTATCAAATAGAATAGTTGCATAACGATTGTTCAGAAGAAACATACCAGTGACTACATTGGAGTCGGGGTTGGTTCTGGTTTCTCTTATAACTTAAACTCTGGCGGGTGCTCCTCCTTGGTTCTCGTTCTTAATTGCACGCTTTGGGCACTCAGGTCTGATGTGCCCGACCTCTCCACAACCATAGCAATGAATCTCCCTACGAGTCATGTTTCCACTGCCGGTGAGCTGGCGGTTTCCCTGATGTCTACTTCCACGGAAGTTTTGCGTGTTGCCATTGTTGGGCCTGTAATTGGCACTAGGGTAGTTCCTGTTGGTCGGAGCATATGTGTTGCTCTGTCCGGGCCTTCGACATTCAGCAGTAGAGTAGTGATGTAAATTGCACTTGGAGCATTTTAGTTTGTTACCAACATATGGAGGTGGCCCTGAGGAAACAACACTGCAGACCTGACCTAAACTTTGCCTCTTGGGTTGCTGGGTCTGGTGATGATTACGGAAGTTCTCATCTGCTTTCCTCTTGTGCTCTGACTGCCTAATTAAGTGATCACGTCCATGTTTGTCCACTAATTATGTGGCAAACTCAATGGCACTCTCGATTGTAGTGGGTCGGGATGCGAGTACACTGTCATGAACAGAGTCTGGAAGTCCACTAACGTACTTCTTTATCTTATCTAGCACTTTAGGGTACATTCGGGTACACATCAAAGTCAGTTCCTGGAATTTCTGATTGTAGGTTGTGATGTCAAAGTTTGTGCATTTGAGGTTCCACAAGTCATCTCCAGTTTCTTGATTTCACCGCGAGGACAGTATTTCATGGTAAGCTTTTCCTTTAATGAAGCCCAAGTCATCCCGTAGGCTCCATCATGTCTAAGGGTAGCAACTAGTGAGTTCCACCATGTGAGAGCATGTTCCAAAAGTGTACATGTGGCGAATTTCACCTTGTTTTCCTTAGTGCAGTCACTAATACGGAACACTGTCTCAGTCCTATCAAACCATTGCATGAGCTCAACTACCCCTTCCTTGCCCTTGTAGTAACTGGGCTTGCATTTTAGAAATTCAGGGTAAGTACATCCTCTAGCTTCTCGGTTTATATTATTAGAGTTCTCACTGTCTCCGTGGGTTCTGCTGGGGCGGTTTTCCCTGGCAGCTAAGGCGTCAGTAATGCCTTGCTCAATGAGCACTCTGAGTTGTGCATCGGACATAGTTGTCGTGGGTGTTCCTTCGGGGTTTGGTCGTGCGCGCCTAGGTGGCATTTTTCTATATTCATAAGAAAAATTGAGATTTATTAGTTGATTAACAAGATGGTTATATTAAGCTGCATGGAAAATGTGTATGCATAGAATTCATAACAAATTAGATAACCTGTCAAGAGTTCATAATAATATAAATACAAACAAACAAGTGGATGATAACATGTTATTTCTGGTGAACAACAATATAATACAAGTACAACCAATCTAAGACAGGGGTACAACAAGCCTGTCTGAAATAGTGGTACATATGTTTGTAGTACAACAAAAGATAACCTACCTACTAAGGTTAGGTGCCAAGATAGAAATACAACCAAAATGAAATACAAGTACAAAAGACCTAAATCATGCGAGCTGAGATGCAACTCAATGTTTGTCATGATGTACAAAGAAATCTAGCCTATACTAGTATGGCTGCCTGCAGGTGCGGATGGTCCAGCTGGTGGTGTGGGTGTACGCTCATCCTACATGCGAATCATAGCACTCCGGGTCTCTCGGGAGAATCTCATAGTCTCAAGCAACTGAAGCTGGCGTGCAGTATTAGAACTCCGAAGAAGATCTGTCTCTTTAGTGACTCCCTGGTGACGAAGATCTGCCAGATCCATGAAGGTCCTGAATGTCTCCTCATGTGTGAGTATGGCAGCCTGGGTCTCGTACGAGTGACTCTCCAGTGAAGCTAGGCGATAACGGAGGTAAGATACCTCATCCAACAATCACTGTATGGTTCCCTGGGTCATACCCAAAGAACCCTGAGTGGTATGTGACTCACCAGCCACAGTCTAGTAGAGAGAGTTAAATCTCTTTTGAAGCACGGCGCGACCCTGCTGGTCCGCCTGTAGTAGGGCGCGGATGAGGGCAGTATCCTGCGCCTGTCGGGCTATAAGTGCGTCGACCTGTGCCTGTAAAGCGCTAAGACTAGCCTGTCCGGCTCCTGATCCCTCTCCTATCTCGAAGGTCGAGTCAGGAATAGAGCTCCTCTTGCGAGGTGGCAGGGCACTAGTGGGATAAGAGTGAGGTGCAGAAGGTGGTGGCAAGGGTGGTAAAGAAGGTACAACCTGATCCACTCCCCTAGGAGGAGATGTAGGTACGACTAGTATTGGTGAAGTAGGAGATATAGTAAGTGGTGATGGGGTAGGAGAATCCGAAAGTACGATGACTTCATCTAGCTGGTCATCTCTGGACTCTGTGTCGGATGCTGGTCCGGCAAATACCGATGTCGGTGATAATGGTGCGATGGTAGGAACCATGAGCTCCTCGTAAGTAGTCATAATAGTAGGTGTCGTCATGATATCTGAAAATAGCATTTCAAAGTTGAGTAAGTTTTTAGCTTACAGAATTCAAAAAGTTTTCAAAAATGCATATGCGATGCGGTTTATGTCTTTTAACTATGCATGTTAAAAGTATGAGTAGATACTTAGGTGATTTATTAACTCATAGGTTATAAATCGGTGTGAAGTTAGTTCACATAATATGCATGCTCTATAATGCTATATGCCTAACTTATAAAGGTTCCCCGTAAATCAATTTTCTTTCATTGATTTAAAATTTCAGTTATAGTCCAGTTTAAAAATTTTATTATATTTTAAAATTTTTACTATTGATCTGGTTCGCTATAACTATGCGCTCTGATACCATTTCTGTAACACCCCCATGATGGTCAAATGCAGCGGAATAGTACTTGGGGTGTTACTTGGGTGGATCGATAGCACACATTATATAGAGCAATGATCATAATAGTCATTTAAAACATATTACATGAATTTATTGTACACATTTAGAATCTTGTCTGAAAACCACATTTATTATTAAAACTGAAGTAAATATCCCAGCCCGATGGTAAACATGATGCTTCCTATAATGCTGGAATTCAATGCATGAACCTGCTTATTTTCCTGAGAAAACATATAAAGTAAAATGTGGGGGTCAACACGAGGTTGGTGAATTCACAGGTTTAATTAAATAAATAAAAGTACTAATATGCCAAACACCACGGTCATAGCAGGACATCACAACCCAATACTATAGTAGTTCCTACTGCCCTGTAATAGAATCTAGACATGATGCTCAGTACACCCATTGGGTCTATCCTGATGTTGTTTCCCTCAGTCCGACAATGACATAAACCTGTTGCTTGGCCTAAGCGTTTACGTGACAACTGATCACGTCAGGCTGGGTGTTGTCAATACCCGAATAGATCTATACATACATTTCGCGCTACACTATTAACTATTATAGTCCACGGGAATGGGGCAAAAAATAGGCAATAAGTTGTTGTTTGTTATCTATGCATGTTTGCATATCAATAGTTTTTGTATGTTTTCTCCCCCAGTTATAAAACAGTAAAGATGGGGCCATGAACTCACCTCAGTAGTAATGATGTAAAGATGATGTCACTGAATAAACTGGCACAGTATGATCACGAACTGGAGAAATTACCTAAGTAATTTAAATGCCTCAGTAAATGCAAAATAACAATGCATGATGAATGTACAGATGAAAATGCATGATCACGAACTAATAAGTTACTACGATTGTTTAAGTTTTTACACTTAGTGAGTTGTAATATATATATATTTTTAGTTTCTAGAAATATATATAAATTGTCTAGTAAAAAGGGGTAATAAATTAAATAAATAGATTTTTATTTAATTTAATTAACTGTAAGAAAATAAAATACTATTTAATTCTCTTAAGGTTTTGAAAATATATTTAACGTGACTTGTCAGTTTATAAGATTTCATGAATAAACTTAGTAATTTATTTAATTATCCAAATGACTTAAGCTAATTTATCAATAATATAATTTATTAATATTTTTAATTAAATTAAATTTACACGTGGGTCCTTGTAGTATAATAACTTACAAAAATAGCTTTTAGAGTTTCGTTCGCTAAGTATATCGCGTCGTTAGTCCTTGTCCGTTTTATTTATTTTCAAAAACGCCCCTAGGGCTTATAAAACTTTGGGGAAATGGCAAAACACCCCCCCTAAATCTTAGAAATAATTAAATAAAGGGTTAAGGTTTGTTTTAAGTTTCCAAAGTGACACTTATAGTCCTTGTGGTTTGGTTAGTTCACGGTTTCAACACAAACGCACCCTATACTTTAAAATTGGCAGTATTGGTCTTCTTATTTCTTTATAAGTCACGAAATATATTTAGAAGCTTTGTTAAGTTACATATTTGACCTTAACTTTTACCAATTGGCTATAAACGCACGAAAAGTCTCCAAAAACAGGTTTTGGGCTTGGTTGGCCCAATAGGGTCTCGGCTTGGATTTAATGGGCCTAATGGGCTACCTTTGGGCTTGTTTAAATAACTTAATAATTTTACTAAGTGAGTTAGTAAATATAATTTACTTTTTGGGCTTATAGCTTAAGTTTTACTCGGCTTATAAATAAGTTTATGGGCTTATTTCCATTCGGCTTATTTATAAGTTTATGGGCTTATTTATTAGGCTTATATGTGAGCTTATATGTCGCGGCTTATTTAATGTTCTTGGGGCTTATATGAGCTAGCTTATACAAGTTTCTAGGTCTCGGCTTATATAAGATTTTAGGGCTCAAATGACTTGGCTTATACAAGCTTCTAGGTCTCGGCTTATATAAGGTTTTAGGGCTTAAATAACTAGCTTATATAGATCTATGCTTATATGATTTATGGGCTTATATAGGCTACGACTTATATGATTTATGGGCTTATATAGGCTACGGCTTATATGATTTGTGGGCTTATATAGGGTTATATGTTTCGGCTTATATAATGTTTTTGGGCTTATATGACTAGGTTATCTACCTAGGGCTCATACTAAGTTCTATAAGCATGTTCTTACTAATCCTTAGTGTTTTGAAGCAAGATTGTCCACGAACACCATATAAGCCGTGGGCTTATATGATGTTAATGAATTGTCTAAGAGTAACTACGTGTGCATGTACTCCTAGTCTCATTTCCATAGCTTTTACATGCATGACAAGTAAAAAGAGTAAGGAAAAGGTTTAGGGAGGTCTCACACTTACTTGTTTCAAGAAAACGTGGCAAATGACTATGGAACTATGACTCCTAGGCGTCGGGCTCTTCTTAGACGCGACCTAGGATGATCTTGGTATGTCTTGAATGCTAAATATCTTGTATAACTTGCACTAAATGCTTGAGAAGACCATGAACTTATAGAAGTAAATGTTTGGTTTTGTCTAGGTGTTTGTTGTTGAGGGGATATCCGAATATGGATGTGTAAGTGGTAAGTGATGTCCAAGTGCTTAGCTAAATATCAAGTTGGGGATTGTATGTGTGGCTTAGGGGAATGCCACGGCAAGAGTGAGGTTATGGCTAGATATGGTGTGATTTGGTGTGTACTAGGTTAGTACAAGGTTTTAATGAGAAACAATGTACACTTGACCCCAATAGCCTTCATGACGTCGCATATATGCAAGCCTAGGGGACAAAATGTGTTTGCATAGTGTTTGCAATTAAGTGAGGTGTTTTACACTACAATTTGCTTGTGTGGTGTGAGCCTCATACGTCTAAAGGAAAGGAGAGTGTCCTTTTGCTATACTTTGTATATCTAAGTCTAATATGGTTAGTACATTCCTTAAATGCCAAAAATGTACATGGGGTCTTGGTTTTGGTATATAGCCGGCGGTTTTGGCTTAGTCAAAAGGGAAAGAGTGAGCTATAATAGTGTATGGTTTAATGGAGTATGTTGTACAAAGTCTAGAAAGTCAAATGTATAGTTGGTAAAGGTTTTAGGTATGTAATGTTATGCATGCTGTATACATTCGGCTAGTTAATGAGTCTAAGGTAGTTTTATGTCAAAAGGGAAAGAGTGAGCTACAATAGTGTATGGTTTAATAGAGTGTGTTGTACAAAGTCTAGAAAGTCAAATGTATAGTTGGTAAAGGTTTTAGGTATGTAATGTTATGCATGCTGTATACATTCGGCTAGTTAATGAGTCTAAGGTAGTTTTATGTTTGAATTTAGTGTCTAAGTACAATTACTAGATGTTTAGGTATAGTATTGTGTGAGTAGGTTTAAGTCTAGGTCGATTTTGGTTAAGTTTGGGATCCTTGGTGAAAGAATGGTCATAATTAAATGAGAGTATAATTTACTTTATAAAAGCAAAACAACTTAGTTTAAATAAATTAGAATGGTTATATGTAATGTTTAATAATAAAACAGTTTATGTCATATCGTAGTGTCTTTCATGAGGTGAGGAAAATATATAAATATATATTTTAAAGCTTAAAATAGTTCTTAGGTAAATGTTATCAATTGTGATCATGAGTTTGGATTTTTGCAAATCAATATGATGAATGCTTAGGATCATGTGTTCAGGTGACTCAAAAGTCCCAAAAGAATTGATTGTTGAATGTCCCGTATGCTCATATAATGTAGTCATACAAATGTGGCCGTGTCTTTATGATTAAATACTCATAATCATAATATAATGCTATGTGATCCAATGTTTCCATGTTCTGATGATTAAAATGATGTATGCTTATGTATGATGCATATGACTGCTCAAAAGATTTCATGCAAAGGTGGTAATATATATATAGATATCATGAGGTGACGTGTACAATGATGACATAGTCAAAACCTAAAATTTACAGGTTTTACACATAGTATGTTTCTTCATTTTGGTTAAAACCATTGGCAACTACCCTAGCCTTAAACCTTTCTACAAAACCTAGAGATTTACATTTAACCTTTCATATTCACTTACACCTTATGACTTTTCTCCCAACATGTAACTTAGTAAGAATACAAGTTTTATTCTTGTTGAGAGCCACCATTTCAAAGTTCATGGCCTCAATCCATCTAGCATCTTTAGATGCTTCATTATAAGATTTAGGTTCAATAATTTTATAAATAATAATAAAGAAACAGAAATTCTCATAACTCAATTTAGAGTAATTCCCATGGTCATTAATATTGTATTTAACCTTTGTATTAAGTTGTAAGTCATAGTAATTAGTTGGCATACTAGACAACCAAATGTTTTTAGATGGGAGATATTAGGCTCAAATTTTTATATTATAGGGTTATTACAGATAAACTACAGTTGGGAGTCCTTTTAATGAGGTAAAAACATTTAGCATACAATGAATCCACATGTTCAAAGGTGCCCCCTGAAACATGAGGGACCTAGCAACATTAAGTAAATGCATATGCTTCCTCCCAACAATCCCAATCGGGCCAGGCTAGTTACCATGTCCAACAAGAGGAACAACACGCCCAAATGGTAGTATTCATAATAGGGACTTGGTTTTCAGCTTTAACCTTGACATGATTCACATGGTTAATGTAAGCATACAAATCTATCTCTACAGAATAGGAGCCAACAGACAGTAGAATAGGAGCCAACAAAGACAGTTAGGCACATATAAAAAAATACATAAAGCATAAAAACCCACCCTCTCCAGAAGTGTCTAGAAAACATGATAAAAAACCCCTCACAAAGGAGTAGTAGCGGCTAATGCCAACCACAAAAAAAAGCCTCATAATATCTACAGAAAGATGTCAGATGACTAGCAAGATACTAACACTCTTCAACACTAAAATTGTTTTGATTTGGAGGAGGTCCCTCTTCACAAACTTCCCATTAAACCACATTAAACCACATAACAGAAAGAGGAAAGACGAAAGCGTCAACAAAGAAGAAATGACCATTTTTGTTCTTTACGGAATATAATGCTTTTGTATAACAAACGAGAGCATCTTCTGAACACTTACTAACAGACAACCAGCCTCTACTTAAGGAACTCACATAAAATGCACGAAGAATGGAGCAAAACCATAAACACGACACAAAACCTCAAAATGAGCAATCTTGGGAGCATCAATGACAGAAATATGGGATAGATGTATACCAAAATACTCGGTATAGTAAAAGCTCTTCTAACAATATGACAAAACGTGTCTCCACTAGCAAAGTGAAAGGTCCAGATCAAGAATAGGAAAGGACACGATGACGTCAAAGGATAAAAAGTTACTCCATTGCTCCCATAATTATAGTCTACCGATAAAAAGCGCGCAGATTAATAAAAACATCATTTTTTACAGCTTTCTTTCTCTTACTTTTTGTACATTGATAATTTTACCTTTAACTAATTAATTTACAACTTCTCTAAAGTTTATAATAATACCTGTTAAACCCGCTTTAGACCATAACACAAGATTTAGAGAGAATATTTAGAGAGAGAAATAGAAGAAAAGTAGAGAGAGAAACTAGAGAGAATTTGGAAGGTAAAACATTACTAGAGAGAGAAAGTAAATGTAACCAACACCCTCTTCCACACATGGAAGAGGGTATATATACCCTTGGCTTGTTGGGCCGTGGGTTTAGTTTCCTTGGGCCGGGATTGGCTTTGCTTGGGCTTACGCCCCTAACTTAGACAATATTAGCTTAAAGTCCAAGCCTGGTTAACCCGACTAACCTATTACAATACAAGACCATTAATGACTAAGATGACCTATTACATTCTTGTTTGACTATATAAAATATAGGGCTAACAATCTCCCCCAATGTATCGGTCATCTTAAAAAGGATAAGATGATTGAGTGAATACATACTTGTAGAGGAGATCTTCCTGCTTTGGTCTTGTATCTTGGTCTTGATCTTGTTTGTAACGGCTTTGTTCCTTCATGCTTTTGTGGTCTTTATCTTGAGCCTTTATCATTTCAATTTGAGTGCTTGAGATCTTCATTTTGTGCTCCTTGTGACTAAGATGACCTATTACATTCTTACGTTCTTAGGTATCTTGTTTATCGCCATCTTGTGCTCTTGTGACTTTTAAATCGACATGTTCATACTTTGTTGAATTCGAAAGGCTAACAATCTCCCATACAAATATAGTTGTAGTTAGTCCTTCATATATTCATCAGAGTTGCAGAAGACTTTAACTTTTAGTATGAACATGTGAAGACGACTTCGGTTAGTACACAGCTACGCCACCATCTTGATATACAGAAACATATATAGACATGGATAAAATGGATTTGAACATTTCATCCTAACTCGGTAGCATTTTACCTCCTTGACATGGTTTCCCAGTTGTACTAGCCAGTTCTCTTTACTCGGCCGTCTCAAAGTAGACTGTGAACGTAAAGAGTAAATCATAAGGATAAATTATCCGTCTGATTAGAGTCAAGTTCAGAATTCCTGGAACAAGTTTGATTCAAATAAGAATCACACCATTGTTGCTTTCCAGTTTGTCACAAGCTCAATTCTTAGAGAATCTTGCATGTCACCTACCGCAGTGTTGTTTGAGGTTGACACTAGAAGGATTTCCATTCGTCAATGTGAACACTAAAGAGTGTCACTCTGAATGTTCTGGCAAGATCACACGGATGTTGCGAAGAAACCTGGAATCAAGTTTAAATCGCATAAGAATTTAAACTTAGTTGCATTCCAGTTCTCACAAGTTTGATTCGTGTAGAATCGCACAAGTTACATACCATGAGCTTGTTTGATGCTCGCTCAAGCAGGATTTCCATCTTCATTGTGAATCGTATCACTCAGATGTTCTGGCAATATCACAAGGATAATGCGTAAGACTCGATTGTGTCCTAATGAGATGACAGATTGATCTCTCTTTGTCTCTAGACTCGATAAGTGCATTTTGGTAATCGGAGGCTGGAGCAGACTGCCACCTTTTCAATATTAACTAACTCGGAGTGAGAAAGTCAATAGATACGTGTTGATCTCCGTGACAATGAGGCAAGTTTCTATTGAGAGAAACTCGAATGGTTGGGAAAGAGTTATGCATCGCATCATTGGGTCCATGACACTTGTCTTCAAAAGATGTGTTAACCCGGTTTCTGCCTAAGTTGCATAGAATGTTCAACTCCTTCAATGCTTACCAATATGTCATCACTAGCACCTTGTTGTGATTGTTCTAGTGCTAACTTAAGTAATTGGTCCGCATTAAGCTTCATTCAACTCTATCTTTCCTAAGGACAACGATTTCTAGCTATGGAATGTCCTTGGGTAGATCCCTCCGATCCTGGTTGGATCATAAGATTTAGTTTCCTATCCTAAACCACCTTTTGACTCCATCGTTCCGTCGTGGATAGTAGGTTGTTTTGGGTAAAGAGCGTAACCATAAAACCATTGAAAACCATTCAAAGTGCTTGATAAAAATAAAAACTTTTAACACTTTGAAAGTTTTACATATCCGAAAAGCTCCCCCTACACACATGCATCGATATACGAAATAGTTTAGCATGTAAAAGAAAGAGTTGCACTTGAGTCTTTAAGATCACATGTTGCGATATATTACATTTTAATCACATTTTCTCCCCCTATCTCTAATATAAAAACATCATATTAGAGATACCAATTGATTAAAATATGACAATTTTAAAAACCGATTGGGAGAGAAACATGTGTGCTCGTATGAATCATGGAACTTTTGTGGTCGGGTTGCTCCCCCTCAACAATATATGTGTGTCATGAAACAAAATTTGACAATATTTTGGAAAAACGACACCACGAAATATGTTGAGGTACGGAGTAGAGATGCCTTATCTGATAAAATATATTACATATGACATATTTAATATCATTTTCGGAATTTGTTGGATACATAAAATATGACAATATCAAAGATGTACCCAGCAACATTAAAGGCTTTGATTTTAAAACGCTCCCCCTCAAAAATTGATCCAAATAACATAAGACAATTTTGAGATGCAAAAACCACATTATGAGGAAGGGAGTGTTGAACACACAATTTTGAAAGATTTTGAAAAACCTTTTGAGAAATTCTTGAAAAATTGTGTTCAACAGTTTTAAAATAGTATCCGATTTACATGAGCTCAAAACTTTGAATGTTTTGTGACTAGCTCATGACCGAGAAAAATTAATTTCCCGTTGTGAAGGATAAGTTATCATCCGTGATAAACTTTCCTTAAGTTGAAGTGCGAGTTTTAAGTTGACATTTACTTAGAAGTCGTTTTTCATGAACTTAAAAACTTTGAATGTTTTTTAAGCAAGTTCATGACCGAGAAATAGTAATTTCTCGTTGAGAAGGATAACCTATCGTCCGTGATAAACTTTCCTTATTTGAGATCCGAGTCCCAAGCTGTGATGCGCTTAGAAGTCATTATGAGAGAAAATCAAGCAGCTTCATTTGCCAAAACCTCCAAGTCTTTTGGAGTCATATACTTCATACCAAGACGACCAACGAGATACTGAAACCTATTTTGAGATAGGGCTTTTGTAAGCAAGTCAGTTATCTGGTACTCAGTTCTGGCAAAGTATAATTCCGCGATACCACGTTCCACTTTTTCCTTAATGAAGTGATATCTGACTACGATGTGCTTGGTACGGGAGTGCTGAACCGAATTGCAAGAGATGGCGATGGCTGACTTTGAGTCACAATACATAGGGATTTTATCAAAGTGGAAGCCATAATCCGTGAGTTGAGTTCTAATCTAAAGGACTTGAGCACAACACGCGGATAAAGCCACATATTCTGCTTTAGCTGATGAGAGCGAAGTACAATCCTGCTTCTTTGACGACCAGCTCACTAGCTTGTCTTCCCCTAGAAATTGTATGCCACTAGACGTGCTTTTTCGACTATCAAGACAACCTGCGTGATCAGAATCTGAAAAATCTGTAAGATGAAAACCGGTTTCCCTCGGATACCAGAGTCCCGTGTGAATGGTATTCTTAAGGTACCGAAAGATCCGTTTAACGTCGTTGAGGTGCTTTTGAGTAGGTCTGGCTTGATATCGTGCACAATAGCATGTGGCATGATGAATATCAGGCATGCTGGCGGTAAGGTACATAAGTGACCCGATCATACTGTGATATCGCGTTTGATCTACGGGATATGAGTACAAGTCAACTTCTAGGGATGTGGTCGAAAATGGTGTACCAACTCGAGCACATGAGGTCATACAATACTTTTTAAGTATCTCTTGAGCATACTTAGCTTGGTTAATAAAGATACCACGTGGGGATTGATGAATCTGGAGGCCTAAAAAGAATTTTAGTTCCCCCATCATTGACGTTTCAAATTTGTTGTGCATTAATTTTTCAAAACGTTTTGAAAGTTTTGGGTTCGTAGAACCAAAAATGATGTCATCAACGTAAACTGTCACAAGCAATATGTCATCCCCATATTTATTAATAAAGAGAGTAGGATCAATGGAACATTTGGAAAATCCTTTGGATACCAAGAAGTTTGATAGTTCATCGTACCACACCCTTGGAGCTTGTTTAAGTCCATATACTGCCTTCTTGAGACGGTAGACTTTGTCAGGATGATGAGGATCAACGAACCCTTCCGACTGATTCACATATACTTCTTCCTTCAAATGACCGTTGAGAAAAGCAGTTTTAACGTCCTTTTGATAAACCGTAAAGCCCTTATGTGCAGCATAAGCAAGGAATATCCCGACAGCTTCCAAACGAGCAACTGAGCAAATGATTCATTGAAATCTATCCCTTCTTGTTGACGATATCCCTTAACCAAAAGACGAGATTTGTTTTTGATTATTGTTTGTTCTTCATCCAGTTTGTTTTTCCATATCCATTTGAAATCTAACATCGACTTTCCATAGGGTCTGTCAACAAGTTCCCAAACATTTAGACGTTCAAACTGATGAATTTCGTCTTGCATTGATTCAATCTACGCATGGTCAGTCATGGCTTGTTTGATGTTTGTAGGTATAGTTGAACTCACGGTGAGTGCAAACATACAGACATCGCCATCGGTTTCCAGTTGTCTGCGTGTTCTAACCAGTTGTGAAGGATTTCTAATGACTTGTTCCAATGGATGGTCACGTGTCCATTGGTGAGTGGATGGATATCTTTGGTAGAATGTATGTGATACCTAGGATTTTAGTTATAAAAATTGTTCTTTGTCGTATGTCTAATCGAATTGATTTCTGGTTCAAAATGTGACTAAATTGTTTTTGGTTAAGAAAAATATTTGTCGTTGTTTCAAATTAAAAGTGCACAAACTTTAAAGTAAATGGCAGGAAATTAAATCTAAACCTAATTGAAAATAAATGACGAGAAATTAAAACGTGACGAAAAGTAAATGGCAATTAAAGTAAATAACGCAAACTTAAAAGTTAAACTAAAGGCAAACTTAAAATAAATCTAAGGCAAGCTTAAAATAAATCTAAGTCAAGTAAACTTAAAGTGAGACTAAGGAAAAAGGCGGGAAAAATAAAGCTTAAGAATTTAAAAACATAAACTTAAAATAAACTAAAAACAGCTCATTCGGAATAAACCTTCGTTCGGAATAATTACTCGTTCGGAATGTCACCTTCACCCGGAATAATTCTTCTTCACTCGGAATAATCACCTCATGCGGAATAAAACACTCATCCGGAATATGTCTTCATCCGGAATAACACGTTCATCCGGAATAAAGCACTGATCCGGAATATCAAGTCTATCCGGAATAACCCTTCGTTCGGAATAAAGCTTCACTCGGAATAAAATGGTTGGTTCGGAATAACTAGTTCATTCGGAACAACTTGTTCATCCGGAATAATAGCTTACTCGGAAAAACCTTCACTCGGAATGATTAGTTCATTCGGAATAACCATTTCATTCGGAATAATTGCTTTATTCAGAATAATTAGTTCGTCCGGAATACACCCTTGATCCGGAATAAAAGCTTTATCCAGAATAAACAGGTTGATCCGGAATAAATCCTTTATTCAGAATATAGCACTGATCCGGAATATGTTGCTGATCCGGAATATTCTGCTTGGTTCGGAATATCTACTTATTCGGAATAGTACTTCATCCGGAATGATTGCTCATCCGGAATATTTTGTTGATTCGGAATATTAAGAACAAAAACTGATCCGGAATAAATGCCTTGATCCGGAATAAACCTGGGAAAACTGAAATCGCGAAGAACACGGGAAACAACAAAAAGAACGAATCTAATACCAAAACTAATAAGATTAAACCCAAGGATTAAATCAAAACATCTACTAATTGAATAACTAACAATAATCAATCACACCAGATCAAACAAACTAACAATAATAATCAAAATAATCAAAACCCACTTAATCTAATCAATAAAAACTCAAAAACTTAACATAAACATAAACATGAAATCAACACAAGAAAGGTAGATGAGAGATTAACAATAAAGATAAAGATTCAATAACAATAAAAGTAATTTACTTGGAATTTAAAGGAATTAAAAGTGCAAGACAATTAAGGAAATGACATGAATTTAAATTGCAAGTAATGTAAATGGTGGAAGACTAATTGTCACTATTAGCCAACAAAAACAAATGAAATCCTAATGACTCTATTTATAGGGGAGGAGGTGATTAGTGGAAGGAAGCTTCCTCCCCTCTTTCTTCTTTCTTTAATTATCATTTAATCCTTTGTCTTTAGTCTTTAATCTTTTAAATTTTTCGATCTTTCAGACTTTGTCTGGGGATTACTTTAAACTCGTCTTGTAATTTCTTCATTAATTTAGACTTGAGTTCTTCGGCTTTTATTAAACTTCCGTCTTTAGACTTTTTCTTCGATAAATCTTCAGAATTGGCCTTGGACTTCCGTTCTTTTTGCACTCTTGATTTCTTGACTTCGTCTTTTGTCTTTTTCTTCGATAAAAGCCCGTGAAAGCCGTGTTTTCTTCCCTTTTAACATTTTGATCCTAAAATTACAACAAAAACACAAACCACGCATAATTTCGACATTTACGACATAAAATACACGTTTTGGCCTGGTTATTATTGTAATTAAGTGGTAAAAGGATGGGTGTTTACACACCTATCAAATCCCTACACTTGACCATTGCAATGTCCTCATGCAATGCATTAATTACAAAGCAAGATTACACTTTTCATCATAATCAATCCACCTTGGCCTTTATTAAAGAGATAGAAAATAACAAAACAAGTAAAGGAATCAAAAACTTACCTTAGGGTTTTGGAATGTCATGAATGATTATCATCCTCAAGTTTCACGTTCCCCATACCAAGCTTAAAAACGAGATCATTGTTATTATAAGTTAGCAAACTAACATGAACTCATGTGGGCCAATTATTTACTTAGACTCCCTTATTCCTAGGTGTATCTCTTATATTTTATTATTGTCTTGAATGATCACGAGGATGCATTGTTGACTTATTTCGATATATTAAGGCTGAAAATAAAGTGGGACGATTTAATCAATAGTTAGCTAAAGGAAAAAATCTTTTAAAACTGCTTCTCGGGACCTCATAAAGTTCATATCTTGGCATAAATCGCTTCACGATTTGAGACCTTTCTCGGACCGATAATTGGCAGCGACTTCATACTTCAAATCTTGAGAGACGTTCATGAAATAATGGTCTTCTCTTCATAATAGGAATTTCTTCACTTGAAGTTTTGAGAGATTCTTCATACTTGGACCACGACTTCTTCATTTTTCTCCAATCTTTATTTTGGACTTTGACATACAACGATCCGCCTCCTTTTCGGACTTGGATCTATTTATCCTCATACCTTGCTAGGGTCTTTTCGGATAGACTTCTCCATGATCTTTTGGGGAGTACTTGCTTTACGTCGTGTGTCTCGATCCTTTATATTGATCTTTGATAAATGATTCTTCACATCACTATTGGATCTTTAGCAACAAAATGTAGCCCTCATGCCTTGTTAGGACCTTTTCAGACTCGCCAATCTTCGCATCCCGCTTCAATAAGTTGTGCCTTGGCTATGAACTCTAATCAATATCGAGCAACTTTTAAATGATCTTGGGCTAGAAGCTAAGTAACTTTTCAAATCGTACAACCTTATTTATTGCAGATAAATTTATTAGCAAGCGATGGGAGAATAGGCTCATAATTAACTCACATAAATTCACGAAAGGATACCAAACTTATAATTGACTCTATCATCTCTCGTTCTCCACAATTTAAAATCTCAAGGAATGAGACTCGTGGATGCTTAGCCTATTAAATCAAAGTTTTGGGTTTTCGAGTCATCTATAGGATCTTGCAAATTCTTAGACTTTTTCAAGTTTACAAAACGCATTTTAAAGTTCCCTTGATAAACGACTCTCTAGGATCAATTATAGGAACTTGCGAAAAGTTCTTGTTCTTAACCCGTGAGAGTTAAGACTTTCGCGTTTTAAAGCTCCCTATATAAAAGCCTAGCAAAACTTGACTTAAACACGTTAAGGATACTAGCTAGAGTAAACTTAGATAAGTAAACTCGGGTTGAGTCAAAATATTCACGACTTTGAAAATTAAAACCAATTTATTAAAATTTATTCTAGTAAAGAAAGAAAATAACTATACAAAGGTAAAACTACTAGGCCAAAATAGATTAAAAATTTTGAAAAATGTCGAAAAATTGATTTTCCGGTTAAAATGAGGAAAAATACAAGGAAAATGCCACTTAACTTCGATAGAAGTCTCTCCTACACTTGATATAAACATTGTCCTCAATGTTTAAGCATGTGGGAGTAAACTCCCCTACACTTAGGACATTGTGCACATTATTTAAATCTTGCTAAGGATAAGACAACTAACGAGATTCCTATTAATATTGAGAATTATAAAATAGTGAATCGAAAAGAGTTTAGGATAGAACCGGGAAGACGGAAACACAGAATCACGGGTCGTCAAAAATCATCAAGAGTGGATCTTTGAAAGCGCGAATCCCTGAATATGAGAAGATAGGGAATAGCAAACACCAACGGGTCTCCCCTACACTTAGGATAAAGATAGCTAAAAGATAGATACTTGGGTTGCCTCCCAAGAAGCGCTTGATTTTTGATCACCGAGTCGTGAGCCTGACTCGACCTTGATTAGCATAGGAAGAAGCTTGAAACATATCCACCGGGATCAAATACATAGTTTTCGTCCATCAAATAGTACAAGCTTAAGGCGAACAAGGCATGCCAAAGAAGAGTAGGCAAGGTTCCCTTAAGCAAAGATGGAGCACGGTGGGAGCAAGGGTGAAGAGGTGCAAGCATATCTCCAATAGGTCCAAAAATCTTTCTTTTTATTTCATCAGATGGATACTGAGATGGCTTAAAAAGTGCAATGTCGGGGTCGAACACCTTTTCCTTTAGGGGAAAATAGCACTCAGGCTCAGCAGAATTTGAAGAAGACCCGCTCATAAATCGCACAATCTCATCCGACGAAGGTGGATAGAGAGGTGTCAGAACATAAGAGCTGCGGATGTTTGTGTCGTCCAGTTTCTTCTCCTTTGAAAGAATTTTCTTCAAATCCGTAGAAGGATGAAGACCATAATCATCAAAGTCCAAAGGAGGAACATAACTCTCATTTGGGAAGTATGTGTTGAGAAAAGTAGCAAAGTCTTCCTCAAATGAGTAATCATCCAAAGTAGGATCAAGTGATGTTGGCGGAGGGTCTTCATCATGTGAAGAATCACTCGAGAGAGTATCGGCCTCATCAAAATCATCATAAGTGGGCATGTCGAGATACTCGGAAGTAAAATCATCATAATCATCTCCATCGGAACTAGAATCATCATCATAAGCATCATAGATCGGTGGAGAATCATATATGGGTGGAGGTTCCAAGTTGGAGAGAGAATCATCCACATCATCTTGAAACAGTGGATTATTATAGCAAGAGTCGAATAGAGGATTGTTGTAAACGACAAAATCATCAAGCACATTAATCATATTCGCCGATTCTCTTCCATTATATTTGCTTGTAAGCTTCCCCATTTCAAAAACTTGGGCATCATCCCCGACTCTTAAGATGAGTTCACACTTATCCACATCTGTTAAAGCTCTACCAGTTCTCAAAAATGTGCGTCCAAGTATTAACGGAATACGAGGGTCCGTTTCATTATCAACAACGACGAAGTCGACCGGAAAAGTGAATGTGCCAACTTTAATGAACACATCTTCGGCAATACCAACGGGGTAAGCGAGAGTGCGATTTGTAAGCTCAAGAGTCATCTTTGTTGGTGTAAGGTCGGGCAATGATAACTTTTTCCAAACACTTCAAGGCATCAAATTTATACTTGCCCCGAGATCGGCTAAGGCAGTAAATTTGTCGGTTTGGTTAAAAGTACAAGGTAGCACAAAACGACCGAGATCTCCAAGTTTTTCTGGAAGTTCTTTAAGAAGGATTACAGAGCAATTTTCATTCAAGCGAGTATTAACAAACTCGGTCATTTTCTCCTTCTTATTAAGAAATTCCTTAAAAATCTTGACAAATTGTGGCATTTGGGCAAGAGCTTCAACAAGGGTAAAGGTGACGGTCATGCCGGCAATCTTTTCCAAAAAGTTAGAGACTAGAATGTCATTCTTAGTCAAAATTCTAGCCTTTTTGAGTCGAGAAGGGTAAGGAATGTTGGGGTTGGGTGGTGTGGGTGTAGAAGGTGAAGATTGAGATGTTGAAGGTGGGGTTGGTGGAGGATTATTTTTGGGTATTTCTTCATGACGAGGCGGAGACGGTAATGGTGAACTAATACTAGGCGTGGGAATAGTAGGGATGAATGGTGGTGGAGGAGGTGTAGATGGTGTAACTGGGGGCGGAATAGATGGTCCTACTAAAGTTGCTCCACTACGGGTAGCAATAGCACTCACATTCGCTCTCGGGTTGGTGACGGTGTTTGAAGGTAGAGAGATCGAAGTAGAGGGTTGAGTGGTGGGTAAGAAGCTAGCCAGCATATTCTTCAAATCATTCATTTGATTGCTGAAGGAGGATTGTATATCATTTCGAAGCTTGGATCTAATGTCATTACCTTGCTTAGTGATATCCCCTTTCAAATTGATAATTTGGCTTTATAGATTCTTGATTTGCTCTCCTTGGGTTCTCCTTAAAGCTTCAACATCTTGATTAATGGGTGGGGCTTGTTAAGCGGGTGGGTGATAAGGATTAGAAGCTCGAGGTGGGATTTGGTTGCTTCTATTATAATTGTTGTTGGGATTGTGGTATTGAGGAGAAAAACCGGGTGCAAGGTAGTTGTTAGACCGGTAACTTAGCAAATTTCGATCCCCTTGAGGTCGGGTTTGGTAATTTTCTGGTGAATAATTACCATAAGCCGCATACACGTTTCCGGATTGCCTTGAGTGAAAGGACAATCAGTGTATGAGTGAGGACCGCCGCATGTCTCACAAGGAGTTGCTACCGCTTTAACTTGTTGTTGTTGGTTTGTAGTGATGAGCAAGATATTTTTGTTCATTTCGGCCATCATGCGGGTAAATTCGGTCATATCAGGGTTTGCTGAAGTAGAAGAAACATTGACTCTCGGGTTGTTCCTTGAAGAAGCGGAGGAATCCCAATTTTTGTGATGAGTAGTCATGTTCTCAATAAGCTCTCTACGACCTCAGGTCTTCTTTTCATAAATGTGCCACCGGCGGCTGCATTAACCGTATCACGATCACGAAAAGTCAAACCGTTGTAGAAAGTATCAATTAAGGTAACGGGGAGCATGTTGTGGTTTGGACAACGATCGATCAAAACATTATATATTTCCCAAGCATCAAAAAGAGATTCATCGGGTTCTTGCATGAAACCGCTGATTTGATTTCGAAGGCTCGTGACCATGGATGGTGGAAAGTAGCGCGACAAAAATCGTTGAGTCATGTCGTCCCAAGTATGAATGGAATTATTCGGAGACGATCAAACCATTTTTCGGCGTGGTGTGATAAAGTATGTGGAAAGAGTTGAAGACGAAGGACATCCATAGTAGCAACGGGCAACTTCATGCTTTGAGTAATAGTAATGAATTTGTCGAGGTGCTTGTTGGCATCATCATCCGGTATTCCACGGAATGGATTAGTTTGCACTTGTTGGATCATATGATGCTTCAACGAAAACTCCGGAGCCGTGATTTACATCGGCGCAATCGGTCCTCCTCGTCCAAACATTGTGGGTTGACAAAGCTCCTCCATTGTCCGAAGATCGGGCTGTGGAAGAACATTGTTGTTGTTATTGTTGAGGTGCGGTGGATTATTGTTGTTATTTACACCTGCCATAGCTAAATCTTCACGAGCTTCGGGCTCTGGATAAGTAGAAGATCTAGTACGCGTACACCTGCAAAAGCAAAAGCAAAAGAAAACAATACCAAAGCAATAGACAATATATATACACTATAAAAATAAAATCTTTTTGGATTTTTGAAATTTTTTAATTTTTATGTATTTTTGAAATTTTTAAGCAAGAAAAATAACGCTCACGAATGAACGGATCCCAAAAAGTAACGCGTCTCTCACAGAAAACCGTTAATCTTTACGAAAAGAGCCGGCAGCGGCGCCATTTGATAACTAGGATTTTAGTTATAAAAATTGTTCTTTGTCGTATGTCTAATCGAATTGATTTCTGGTTCAAAATGTGACTCAATTGTTTTTGGTTAAGAAAAATATTTGTCGTTGTTTAAAATTAAAAGTGCACAAA
This sequence comes from Glebionis coronaria, assembly GCA_025667525.1. Lineage (NCBI taxonomy): Eukaryota > Viridiplantae > Streptophyta > Magnoliopsida > Asterales > Asteraceae > Glebionis > Glebionis coronaria. The sequence continues at coordinate 240,338,000 of CM046877.1, forward strand.
CTTTAAAGTAAATGGCAGGAAATTAAATTGCAAGTAATGTAAATGGTGGAAGACTAATTGTCACTATTAGCCAACAAAAACAAATGAAATCCTAATGACTCTATTTATAGGGGAGGAGGTGATTAGTGGAAGGAAGCTTCCTCCCCTCTTTCTTCTTTCTTTAATTATCATTTAATCCTTCGTCTTTAGTCTTTAATCTTTTAAATTCTTCGACCTTTCAGACTTTGTCTCGGGATTACTTTAAACTCGTCTTGTAATTTCTTCATTAATTTAGACTTGAGTTCTTCGGCTTTTATTAAACTTCCGTCTTTAGACTTTTTCTTCGATAAATCTTCAGAATTGGCCTTGGACTTCCGTTCTTTTTGCACTCTTGATTTCTTGACTTCGTCTTTTGTCTTTTTCTTCGATAAAAGCCCGTGAAAGCCGTGTTTTCTTCCCTTTTAACATTTTGATCCTAAAATCACAACAAAAACACAAACCACGCATAATTCCGACATTTACGACATAAAATACACGTTTTGGCCTGGTTATTATTGTAATTAAGTGGTAAAAGGATGGGTGTTTACACACCTATCAGTATGCATGTTGGACGGATCAACATGTTGAGTGGAAGACTCTCCCACTTCGCGTACTGGTGTACCGAATGGGTTGATAAATTCATCTTCGTCTAGTTTTGCATTGACTGCTTGATTGTTGTTTCCTCCTGCAGCATTGACTGTTGGTGAAGTTGGTTGTATGACGGTTTCTTGAGTTTGTTGAGTATCCAATGTCTCTTGAGCAACGGTTGCTGAAGTAGATGCAGTTGTGTCTTTGTGACTTTGTTTGGGTGCATCAACAGTATTGACAGCGGAAGGCTTTGCCACAACGTGATTGTTTCCATAGTAATATTCATCAAACATTGGATCATATAAATCAACCAACTCATCCATTTGTGTCTTATCCGTCGAGTCAGCTGTAGGAATATTTTCTTGACATTCTTGCACGGGACGTACACTGTTTTGTGTAGGTGCCATTGCTAGACATTGAGGTGCGGGACTTGAGCTGTTTTGTTCAAGTACCATTTGTGGCAATTCGTCAAAGTTCACATGAATTTTTTCAACTATAATCTTTGTTCTCTTGTTGTAAACTCGATATCCTTTCGACAAAGTAGCATACCCCACAAAAATACATGCATCGCCTTCTTTCATCTTGTCGAGATTCTCACCATCTTTAAGAATGTAGCATAAAGATCCAAATACGTGAAAGAATTTAACAGTAGGTTTCCTGCCATTGATGATGTGGTAAGGTGTCTTTTCATGTCTAGGGATTACGAGTGAACGATTTTGAGTATAGCAGGCAGTTGCAATAGCTTCAGCCCAGAAGAATAGTGGTAATTTTGATGCAGAAAGCATTGTTCGAGCTGCCTCAACCAAAGTACGGTTTCGTCTTTCAACAACGCCGTTTTGTTCAGGAGTTCGAGCAATAGACGTTTGATGTTCGATGCCTTCTTCTTGAAAGTAAGATTGCAAAGTCTTGTTCAAAAATTCAGTACCTCTATCCGTTCTTACCATTAAGACACGAGCTTGAAGATTGCGTTGTATCATCTTGAGAAAGTTTTTGAGGACCTCCGGTGTTTCATCTTTGGACCTTAAGAAGAAAGTCCATGTGTACCTAGAGTAATCATCAACAATCACGAGAATATACTTTTTTCCTGTTAATACTTTCTACACGCATGGGGCCACATAAATCCTTGTATAGAAGTTCCAATCGTCCTTTTGAGCTTGGGGTCGTCTTTGTTTTGAAAGACTTTCGTTTTGCTTTCCCCAACTCACAAGAAGAACAAAGATGATCTTTGACGAGTTTTAATTTGGGAAGACCGGTCACAATATCATTCTTCGAAAGCAAGTTGATGGTGTCAAAGTTGAGATGAGATAACCGTTGATGCCATAACCATGCTTGAGAGGAGGAAGCTTTAGCCATTAAGCAAATTGGATTTGTTGAGGATGTGTCTTGTAGAGTTACTGTGTAAAGATCAGAACCACGAGAACCTGTGAGAAGTTCATTCCCATCGTAGTCTCTAACATAGCACGTAGTTTTCCGAAAAGCCACTTCCAAATCCGCATCACAAAATTGACCAACGGAGAATAAATTGGGATTCAGTCCTTCGACGTAATAAACCCGTGTGATAGTGATATTCCCTTGAAGAAAATATCCATATCTGAGTATCGGTGCAAACTGATCATTTCCAAACCGTATCGTACCTAGAAACTTCTCCACGAAGTTAACTAGAAGCTTGAGATTGACCGTCATGTGCTTTGTGCACCCAGAGTCCATTATGAAGAGAATGATCTCGACGAGCTGCATAAGAATTAGGAGACATTGTAGATTTTGACAAATGGGAGCCCTTGATAGCCGTGGGTTCCAAAATATTAGTAGACCTAGATGTAAATTCTAGAGGTAAGCTAACATTCATGGTCCCAATTAATACAGTGGGTGTCTTAGGTACTCATTTGTATCCGGGTGGTGTATATCTCGAGTACCCCCGTTTACATGTCCTAATCATGTTCTCATAAAGCTTCTTTAACCTGTTTTGCTTACGTAGAGTAGTGGATTCTAACAAACTTAGTTTCTTAAGTGGTTGGACAGTGGATTGGTTCACGGTTCTTGTGGGTTTTCTAGTACTAGTGGGCACAAGAGTAGGCTTCCTAGTTCTAGCATTCACGCCATTATGATTAAGAGCACACGCAGCATGATTAAAAGTACTAGCACATTTTCCACATTTAACACAAAAAAATTTAACATTCGAAGTCTTAACATTCAAACTGTCATTACATGCAGTTACAGACGTTTTATTCTTAGAAAACTTAAAATTCCTACGATGGTCTTCTATATCCATCGTCTTCCCTTGACTATTGTTAGGCATGACTCTATCTTGCATTCTAGTGCTCGTAGGCCGTGGTCCACTAACGCTAGTAGTGGGAGTTACTCCTGTAGAAGAAGACACACATTGATTAGTTTTCCTAAGATTATGATGTAACTGCGATGTTCCAGTATGAGTAGGCCTAGTGTTCATCTTATACATTCCCGGTTCTATCACATTTGCGCTCTTATCATTTCCTAGCTTAGGCAAAGTCTGTGAAGGTTTTCCCAAGCATTTAACCGCATTCGGTTGACGAGCAACGTATGGTTTACCCAAAACAGACTTTCCTTTCAGTTTCTCAATGAGCTTTTGTAACTCACTGATTGCTATTTCTCTTTCTTGTAGCTGAGCTTTCAAATCATTTATTGCAATATCTTTTTCATTTGATGTACGAAACTAAGATGCTGCAATTTCGCTACATTTTTATGATTATGAGATTGATCATCACTTTGTGAAGAAAGTTCAAGGGTGTGAAAACTTTTCTTAAGATTAAAAAATCTTTTCTCAAGTTCTTTGTATGACTCAACCTTTTTTGAAAGCTCAACCTCAAGATTTTGACATTTATCAACAACTAAAAATTCAGATGGTCTATACGACAATATTCTCGCAAAAGTCAATCAATTTCGTTAGAAAGTTGGGTTTCTTGTGTCTTTAATTTAGTTTGAAGAAAATCAACTTCATCTTCAAGAGATTTGACATATCCTAAATCAGTTGTCATTTCTTCAGTGAGAGCATTATAAACATTTCCACATTGTTTGAAAGATCATCGATGGTTGGGACAATACATTGTTGAATGACGACTTCTACTTGTGGGTGAGGTTTAATATTCCAAACGGTATCTCTAGAAACTTTTTCATAATCGACAACACCTTTGTATAAATTTAAAACCCCTTGTTTTATAAACTCAAATTTCTGAACACTTTTACATTTTTCATCCCATTTACGTTTTTCATCCAAAATTTGCTTTTCTAACAAAATTGACTGTTTTTTGAAACCCATTTTTGAAGAACCTTTCGTTTCCGTGTGATGATACGTTGGTGGAATATTTGGAAAATACTCTTGTTCATATGAACACTCTTTTTGAGGGACAAAGTTAATGACATGTTTCTCATTCCATGTGGTATAATCATAGGGTGTGATGAAGTCATTTAGGTTGGATTGACGTTCTGCATCACGAGGAAGGATTTCTTTGGAGTCGGGGGAAAGCATAAGGGCAAGATTATCATTATAGCAACCGATATCATAAAGACCAGGCGTAATACTTTGAACTTTCTTGAGATAGTCAGGCTTAACAAAACTCTTTTTGATGTTTCTATTGAGCATGTTCATAGTTTGAATAGATTGACCCGTTTTGTAAACAATGTTGTTTAACGTTTCGACTCTCTTTACCAAAGCAAGAACCTTTTCAATATCCTTATCTTCACGAATTTTATTAAGCTTAGTTTGATCTTTGTTAACTGACTCTAATTCAGTAATCTGGAGTTTATGTAGCAGTAGTTTTTCTTAAAGTTCCGATATCTTTTGTTTTGACATATGAATTTCATGTGTTACTTCAGAACAATATTGTTCGTTGAGCACCTTACGTTCGTATACCAAACCATTAGCTATAGCAACTCGACGATCAACTTCTTTTACATAATCACATTCTTTAAGCCTATCTATCTCCTCGGCTAAGGATGTGTTTGCTTGCTTCAAACGTTTATTAGCCTCTCTTTTTTCATTAATTTCACATTTTAAAGACTCATTAATAGACGCAAGCAAATCACGGTCCTCATCCGAGTCAGTATCCTGAACAACATTTCCGTCATCATTACACATAAGCTGTGAATCCGTAGAGATATTGCTATCCTCCGTGTCCATTACATATGTGTCATTAATGCTTTCGGGTTGCCTAGGATGCCATCGTTCATTAGCAAACACATTATAGTTATCATAAGATGGTACCTTTTCAAGTAGCTCAGAATCATAGATAGGTCCAGAATTGTCAGCAGTCTCTGGAATCACTTCTTGAATCTTTGCCATGTACACATAATGTGCCTCCAACTCTTGATCATCGGCATCATCATCAGTGTCATCATGCCAATCAACTTCATCTGCTGTGAGCGGAATCCCTGCCTCTTCTTTCTTACACATCAACATCTTTTCCTTATGATATGCAGAGTCCTTAACCCATTTTGGCTTCTTGCTTTCCCTGGCCATGTACCCAAATCCTTTGCAATTGAAGCATTAAATGCCAGTTTTCTGCACAACCGGAGTGCCTACAGTATCTCTAGCCCCAACTTGATTCGGCATCCTCTGATTATCATACCTAGCTTCACGATCATACCTTGGTGCATGATCAGCTTCCTTATATCTAGCATTAGATGATGATCGGATGTTGTTGGTGGTAGGTTTGTAGATCTTCTTATAAGTTATGCTAAGTAAAGACACGAGTTCCTCAATCTTCTTGTCCCTTGAAGTTTGTTCATCATCATTGTCTCCATCTGAATCGGTGTCATACTTTAGAGGTGGAGTGGGTACAATTGCTTTTGCTTTGTTTCTAGCAGTAGCTAGAGGTTTGGTAGATGAGCTGGATGGTCTAGAGGAAGGAGAAGGTGTTTGTTGACAATGAACGGGTTTTGAAGAAGTAGCAGCCACAAAAGCGATAGTGTTAGTAGACCGTTCTGCCATTTTAACCCTAAGTTCATTCACTTCATTCTGATGTTGTTTCAAGATATCATAAAGTTTGTGATAGGAGATGGTCTTGATATCTTCCCTTTGTTTAACCAAAGTCACAAACCTTTGCCATTCCGGTTTGAGTTGAAGTAGAAACTTAACATTTGCATGATGATTGGAGATGGTGCACTGATTTCTGACAAGCTCATTCATCATTTTGTAGAATCTCGAGTAGTAGGAGTCAATGGATTCACCATCTTCGGATGTAAATTTACCAAATTCCCAAAGAAGATTAGTCTCGAGATCTTGAACATTTATCGACTCACCTTGCTTCAGTCGATGAATTGCATTCCACATTTCCACAACATTAGGACATGCATCAACCGTGGAATAGATATCGTTATCAATCCTAGTGAGTATGTAGTTCACAGCATCAGCTTCAGCTTGGAGGAGTTTCTTTTTCTCAGCAAGACAAGTGTCAAAATTCTCTATAGCTCGTGTAGTTGATGAAGTACCATCCTCTGCTTGTGTGGTAAAGGGTCTGAATTCAAAAACTGGAGGTGGGTTCTCAAGGCAATGATGAAGAGCGGTTCGGTTCTCCTTAGTGTCGAGAAATCTAAGGAAACGAGATCTCCACTGAACATAGCAACCGACAGTGAGCACAGGTGGATTACCATTGCCACCTTGTTCCAAACGAATTTGATTAGCCGTCGCATTGTTGTTGTTGTTATTAGACATGGTGATTACTTGTGAATGGATTAGGATCTTAGTGGATGCGTTGTGATTTGATTGAGGTTGAAATTCCGAAAATTCCAATTTTTTTTCAGTCCGACAATAAATTCCTCAGTCCGACAAAACGATAAGCCGAAAAATTTTGTATCGCCAAATTTTGAAATTGAGTTCGAAATAGCCAAAAACTAGTAGGGAAAAAAATTGATTTTACTTGACCTAAAACTTTTAAATCTTTTTTTTGGTAAACTATGTTCCGGTACTAGTCTAGATAGTGGCTAAGTCTAAAAATTACTCGAACAAAATATCCATCGAAATAGCTGTCGGAATGTCCTATCGGAATACCTGTCGGAATGTTCTATCGGAATACCTGTAGGAATGTTCTATCGGAATACCTGTCGGAATGTTCTATTGGAATAACGGCCGGAATGTTCTATCGGAATAAACTGTCGGAATAAGTGTCGGAATAATGTCGGAATAACCGTCGGAATATCCGTCGGAATAACTGTCGGAATAATCCGTCGGAATATGGAAACCCTTTTCTGACAGAATTCTGTCGGAATAACTGTCGGAATAATGAAACCCTTTTCTGATGGAATTCTGACGGAATAGTACCAAGTGTTAATCCCACTTTTCTCGGACAAATCACAACCAATTCGAGATTTTGAGCCAAAAAATGATCAAAACACCCAAAAAATTTGTGTTTTTAGCCAAAGTAAATATACCAAATCTTTACCACAACTATGTAGATTTGTATAAAAAAACAATAAAAAACACAAAAAAAAATTGGTTCGAATGATTTAGATCAAAATAGGCACGGAAATCAGGAACACAAACACGAATCTTCATTCACCTATCCACTATAGGCTCTTGATACCAAATGTTAAACCCGCTGTAATCCATAACACAAGATTTAGAGAGAATACTTAGAGAGAGAAATAGAAGAAAAGTAGAGAGAGAAACTAGAGAGAATTTGGAAGGTAAAACATTACTAGAGAGAGAAAGTAAATGTAACCAACACCCTCTTCCACACATGAAAGAGGGTATATACATCCTTGGCTTGTTGGGCCGTGGGTTTAGTTTCCTTGGGCCGGGCTTGGCTTTGCTTGGGCTTACGCCCCTAACTTAGACAATATTAGCTTAAAGTCCAAGCCCGGTTAACCCGACTAACCTATTACAATACAAGACCATTAATGACTAAGATGACCTATTACATTCTTGTTTGACTATATAAAATATAGGGCTAACAATACCCTCAAGTGAGGATGATATGGTGATACACTTAATCAAGATTCTCTATGTACTTTTGGAATGGACAATTAGTTTAGGACAACCCAAAAAGAAAACGTGGACTATAATTACGAGACGGATGGAGTACATACCAAAACATCGCGTTAGTCAGAAAATGAAAGGTCGGGGATCAACCACATCCGAAGCTCTACCTAACCACTAAAAACAACATCCGCGGAAGCGACAACACGTACGGAAGAAGAAAGCCACAGTAAATAGAAAATGTCTAGTGATATATCCGCGTGATTCAAAAAGACTAGACTAGGGAGACTTTGTAACGTATAATAGGTACACGACCCACTGGGACTATACTATGACACAAGCATCGAATCACGACCCATTTAAAGCAATAACGAATGGCCCAAAAGGTCCAAACCACCCCGAGCGGAACAACAAGACGGACGTAAGACTAGCAAGGGTGGCTTCCTGAAGAAAAACTGAGTAAAAGTAAAAGGAACAAGATATGAAACTCATAATCAAAACCTTTAAATAAAAACGAGTTTGAAGATAAAGATAAAGCAAGATAACCACAACTAATCTGGTATGATCCTATTATCTAAATGATAATAGTTTTTACAAGAACAAAAGATCAAAACTTGATCTGGGTTACATTTTATGAAAGAGAGAAACACACTCAAAAACACACAAATGAAAACCCAGATACTGGTCAACAAGGGGAGCATCGAGTATGTATACAAACCACAAAGAGACGTTGGAAGTCCTTTGTGGGCTTCAATATAACTTGGGATAAAAACAGAGCATGGGCTTCAATCTTTTCAAAGGTGACAAGAAAGGTCCTCCACTTCATAAGCTGCTGTCACCAACCATCCAAGCTATAACTGAAACAATGTAAACATCCACAATAAGTCCCTGAAGTTTAGTTGAGGTATCTGATTAGGTCCTAAAAAATTAACATCCCCCCTTAATCAGATACCTCATACAAATTAAGCATTCCAAGTTTTTTAACAAGGATATTATGTTGTAATGTATCCAGTCCTTTGGTGAGGATATCTGCTATTTGATTAGCAGAATCCACCTTACAAGTTTTAACTACACCATTTAGAATTTTTTACCTTACAAAGTGTAAGTCAATTTCTAAATGTTTAGTCCTTTCATGAAAAACTGGATTAGCAGCTATCTTGATAGATGAGTTATTGTCACAGTACAAAGTTACAGGTAAAAGGTTTTCACATTGCAAATCTTTTAAGACCTTAAGAATCCATATAACCTCACTGGTTACTGAAGTAAGAGCTCTATACTCTGCTTCAGTGGAAGATTTAGAGAGAGTATTTTGTTTTTTACTCTTCCAAGAAACAAGATTGTTGTTAACAAACACACAATAACCAGTAACAGATTTTCTAGTAACAACACACTTAGCGCAATCAGCATCAGAATAAGCATTAAGAAACATACCAGATGTCTCCTTAATGTGAATGCCCAAACCTGGAGAGCCTTTTAGATATCTTAATATCTTGAAGGCTATCTTAAGATGAGATTTCAAAGGGGAGTGCATAAATTAACTTAGGTAGTGAACTGCATAAGATATGTCAGGTCTGGAATTGGTCAAGTAGATAAGCTTACCCATCCGCTTCTGATAATCAACAACATTATCAAGAAACGGGTCATTAATAGTGGGCTCATTAGATATAGCAAGTTTAGTAACCAAAGGGGTGCTAGCAGGTTTACACGCAAGCATACCATACTCAGAAAGAAGGTCCAACACATATTTCCTTTGATTCGGACAGAGCCACAATCAGTATCAACAACCTATTTACCCAAAATTTATTTCAACTTTCCTAAGTCCTTAATCATAAACTTAGTATTCAGAAAAGTTTTAAACTTCTCAATCTCAGCAATGTTGTTTCCAGTAATAATGATATCATCAACATACACAAGTAAGGCAAGAAAAATATTACCAAGAGAAATAATCAGATTTACTTTGAACAAAGCCATTTTCACTCAAAACAGCTGTAAGCTTAGCATTCTATTGTCAAGGAGCTTGTTTAAGCCCATACAATGATTTTTTAAGCTTATAGACCATGTTATCACCACCAGGAAGATATTCTTGAGGTGGTTTCATGTAAACAGTCTCATCAAGGTCACCATAAAGAAGGGCATTATTAATATCAAGTTGGAAAACAGGCCAAGATTGCACAACAGCTAGATTAAGTAAGCATCTAACAGTAACCATCTTAACAACAGGAGCAAAGGTTTCATCAAAGTCAATTCATTCTTTCTGACCAAAACCTTGGGCAACAACCCTAGCTTTGTATCTTTCTATTTCACCACTAGACTTAATTTTAGTTTCCAAACCCACTTACTACGTAAGGCCTTTCTACCTTTTGGTAGCTCAACAATATCCCAAGTGTCATTCTCAAGAAGGGTTGCAAGTTCAGAATTCATAGCATCAACCCAATAAGGATTTTGAGAGGCTTCAAAAAAACTTTTTGGTTCACTGTTTTTGTTAAGTTGGGTGACAAAACAGAAGTTCTCATGATTAAGTTTAGAATAACCTACAAACTTTTCAAGACCATATTTAACTTTAGAGTTGACCACAAAATCATTATAATTCTTTTGGAAAAATAGAAGGTCTAGAAGACCTTCTAAGACCTTGACTAGGATTTTGATTTCCCTGAGCAGAAGTACTTGGATTTTGATCCAAATGACCTTGAGATTCATTATTATCATCGAGTGTTGCTGCCTCCTCTTCCAACCCAGCTTCAATATCATCACTGTTATGAGCATTAATAAGTGTGTAAACACTTATCCTTTTGCCACTAAAATCAAAGAAAAACAAGACCTAATCATGTGTTTAATATCGTAAAAGTCGGAATTACGCGTGGTTTTGTGTTTTTGTGTGAAATAGGTACAAAAGATCAAAAGGAAATAAGACACGGGATTTCACGGTCAAATGTTGAAGAAAAGTCAAAGAAAGAGATAATAACTGGATTTTACTTAGTTATGAAAGTTCGTTAAACCGATATTTTCGAATTGATTACTAGTTAAGAGTGCGACTCAGTCGTTTTTGGTAGATTAAAGAAGGGTAAAAGTTGTTTAACTAAATAAAAATAAAAGCCTTAACGTAAATAACAAAATGATAAAAGCGATAAACTAAATAAAACCTAAATAAAAGACGTAAACGAATTAGCTATAAAAGCTTTGACAAAAAGTAAATGACGAAATATCAAAACTCGACAAAACGTAAATTGGACAACTTAATAAAGACGTGAACTTAAAATAAACTAAGACTAAATAAATAAAATAAAACTAAGTAAAAGGTGGGAAAAAATTAAATTTGAAGTTAAAAAAAATAAAAATAGAAAACAAAACTTAAATCCATCGGAATACAATCGGAATCCCGTCGGAATGTGTCAATCGGAATCCCGTCGGAATAATCACACAGGTATCAGAATGTAATAAGAGAACTCAATCGGAATGCTGAAACTCAAAGCTATCAGAATATATAAAGTGAAATCCCAACGGAATATCCAATGAACACCTCCATCGGAATCCAGATCAGAATCTAAAACCTCATTCCGATGGTGTGATCGGAATACATTAAGAAAAACAAAACCCTTTTTTGATCCTGAGATCGGAATGCTAGCATCGGAATAAAAAGGCCCTTGTCGGAATGTATGGTCGGAATACCCCGTCGGAAAAGGGTTTACCTTTCCGATGGGAAGTAATCCGTAATAAGCAAATCAAATAAGCTTCTCCTATTTCAAAAAGCACAATCTGAGACTTAAACAATTTTTAAAGGAAATTACTAAATAAGTAAAAATAAGGACTTTCAAAACTTTAAATAAGCAACTTTTTAAATCAAACCATAAAAAGACGAATACTTTAAGAAAACTTTGAAACAAATAAGCTAAATACAAGTTAAGCCAATAAGCATGATAAGCTCAAAGCTTAAGTTGTATAAAAACTTAAAGATTGATAAAAAGATAAACTTTTTAATCAATCAAACATCAAGATTAAACAAAATCAAAGATTATTTCAAATCAAACATAAATAAAAATCAAGAAAGGTAGAAGAAGATGATTGTAAAAACCTTGAAATAAGATGAAGATTAAAGATTCAAAAGTACAAGATTAAAGATTAAAGATTAAGAGAACTTGAAAGAAAAGCTTAAGAACATGAAATAATTCTATAGAGAGAAAGTAAAACTACACTACTCCTAATCTAAACTAACTAACCCCCTCCTAATGACACATTAGGAGGGTATTTATAGGAGGAGTAAAATATTGGTGCTTTCTTCTTTCTTTCTTCTTGTCTCGACTCGATTTAAATTCTTTGTCTTTATCGACGTCGTCTCGGGATTTGTCGATATAATTTGAACTCGTCTTATAATTTTCTTCTTTAATTAGACTTGGTTCTTCGACTTCATTAAACTTCCGTCTTTAGACTTTTTCTTCGATAAATCTTCAGAATAGGCCTTGGACTTCCGTTATTTTTGCACTCTTGATCTTTTGACTTCGTCTTTTGTCTTTTTATTCGATAAAAGCCCGTTAAAGCATGTGTTTTCTCCCTTTTTCATCTTTTGGTCCTAAAACACAATAAAAACACAAACCACGCATAATTCCGACATTTATGACATAAAATATACGTTTTGGCTTGGTTATTATTATAATTAAGTGGTAAAAGGATGGGTGTTTTCACACCTATCAAATCCCCTACACTTGACCATTGCAATGCCCTCATGCAATGCATTAGTTACAAAGCAAGATTTACATTTTTCATCATAATCAACCCACCTTGGCCTTTATTAAACATAAGACGTAATTAAAGGAAGAAAAACAAATTAAGAGATTAAAGACTTACATTGGGGTCTTGGATTGTCATGAATGTTTATCACCCTCAAGTTTCACGTTCTACATACCAAGCTTAAAAACGAGATCATTGTTATTATAAGTTAGCAAACTAACACAAACTCATGTGGGCCCATTATTTGCTTAGGCTCCCTTATTCCTAGGTGTATCTCTTATATTTTAATATTGCCTTGAATGACCACGAGGATACATTGTTGACTTATTTCGATAGTTTATTTAGCCAAAAATAAAGTGGGACGATTTAATCAATAGTTAGCTACAGGACAAAATCTTTTAAAACTGCTTCTCGGGACCTCTTAAAGTTCATATCTTGGCATAAATCGCTTCACGATTTGAGACCTTTCTCGGACCGATATTTGGCAGCGACTTCATACTTCGAATCTTTGAGAGACGTTCTTGAAATTATGGTCTTCTCTTCATAATAGGAATTTCTTCACTTGAAGTTTTTGAGAGATTCTTCATACTTGGACCACGACTTCTTCATTTTTCTCCAATCTTTATTTTGGACTTTGACATACAACGATCCGCCTCCTTTTAGGACTTGGATCTATTTATCCTCATACCTTGTTAGGGCCTTTTTGGATAGACTTCTCCATGATCTTTAGGGGAGTATTTGCTTTTCGTCGTGTGTCTCGATCCTTCATATTGATTTTTGATAAATGATTCTTCACATCACTTTTGGATCTTTAGCAACAAAATGTAGCCCTCATGCCTTGTTAGGGCCTTTTCGGACTCGCCAATCTTCTCATCCCGCTTCAATAAGTTATGCCTTGGCTATGAATTCTAATTAATACCGAGCAACTTTTAAACGAACTTGGGCTAGAAGCTAAGTAACTTTTCAAATCGTACAACCTTATTTATTGCAATTAAATTTATTAACAAGTGATGGGAGAAAAAGCTCATAAACAACTCACATAAATTCACGAAAGAATACCAAACTTATAATTGACTCTATCATCTCTCGTTCTACAAAATTTAAAATCTCAAAGAATGAGACTCGTGGATGCTTAGCCAATTAAATCAAAGTTTCGGGTTTTCATGTCATCTATAGGATCTTGCAAATTCTTAGACTCTTTCAATTTTAGAATTCACATTTTAAAGTTCCCTTGATAAACGACTTTCTAGGATCAATTATAGGAACTTGCGAAAAGTTCTTGTTCTTAACCCGTGAGAGTTAAGACTTTCGCGTTTTAAAGTTCCCTAAATAAAAGCCTAGCAAAACTTGACTTAAACACGTTAAGGATACTAGCTAGAGTAAACTTAGATAAGTAAACTCGGGTTGAGTCAAAAGATTCACAACGTTGAAAAATTAAAACCACTTTATTAAAATTTATTCTAGCAACGAAATAAAATAACTATAATAAAGGAAAAACTACAAGGCCAAAATAGATCAAAATTTTTTAAAAATGTCGAAAAATCAATTTTTTGGTTAAAATAAGGACAAATACAAGGAAAAGACCACTTAACTTCGATAGAAGTCCCCCATACACTTAATATAAACAATGTCCTCAATGTTTAAGCATGTGGGAGTAAACTCCCCTACACTTAGGACATTGTGCACGTTGTTTAAATCTTGCTAAGGAAGAGATAACTAAAGTGATTCCTATTTTAATATTGAAGAATATAAAATAGAGAATCAAAAGAGTTTAGGATAGAACCGGGAAGACGGGAACACGGAATCACGGGTCGTCAAAAGTCATCAAGAATGTATCTTTGAAAGCTCGAATCCCTGCACATGATAAGAAACAAAACAACAAACACATACTAGGGTCTCCCCTACACTTATTAGAAAAACAAAATAAAAGGATATATAATCGGGTTGCCTCCCGAGAAGCACTTGTTTTTGTTAACCAAGTCACGAGCCTGACTCGTCCCCGAATTAAATAGTCCACGGGGAAGTCTCAAATGTAATACCGGGATCAAAGACCTTGTCCTTGTTCCCGGATGACATTAATAAAGGAGAGGCCGGAGGATAAGTCTTAAAGGGTAGAAAAGTCCTTTCAACATACGAACAGTATGTGAAATCATGATCCGCGGGAGGTGGGGTGGGTAAAGGAATCAAAATGTCATCCCCAAAAGACATATGATTATCACTGAGCGGCAAAGACGTAAAGGTGTCAATCATGGAATGGTCAATGTCACCCCCCGGGTCAAAGCACTCATCCTCCGTAATGGTGTCTAAAGGTTGGGATAAAAGGTGCTCGGGAGGGGGACTTGGGACAATATATTCATGCAGCAAAGTATCAAAAATAATACCCCCCTCTGTATCATCATCATCAATACCCGGAGGTATTGAGAGAATGTCGATTTCCTCCATAGCTGTATCATTATTCTCAACTGAAGTAATAGACGGAGGTAAAGACTCAGAAATAGGAGCAGAATTCAACGCTTCAATTTTAGCAATAAGAAGATGAACTTTCAGTAATTTGTCGCGAAGAATAACGTCTTCCACCTCATCTACAAGACCAAGTTCAGTGGGGAACTTCTCGTATGTCGGAGAGAATAAATCAACATCGCCGTCATCGCCCGGAGGAGAAGGAGAAATTTCAAAAGTGAATTTCTCATAGCATGGAGAAAAATCATCATCATTAAGAACGACCTCGTCCGTAAGCTCAGCAAAAGTAGGGACATCACAAACCTCATCAAAGAATTTATCAAGACCAAAATCACTAATCTCACTCGATGTATCACTATCCTTAGACGCATTAGGGATATCAAGAGCAGGAGTAGTAATCTCAGAAGATGGGTTGAGATCATAGATATCATCCTCGTCATTATCATAATAGTAGTATGGACGCACAAGAGGAGGAGTATAATCACTAAGATTTGATACTTGCTCTTGTCGGCTTTCGTCATGCAAGCTAGCTTGGAGTCGATTTAATCTCTCTATAATTTCAGCCATACTAATGAGTTGTTGCTCAAAACTAATTTCCTGAGAGGGATGATGATCGAGGGTAGGTTGTGGGGGCTCAAAATTTTGAAAACCGGAATTATAGCACGGATGTGGCTTATAGTAATTCATCGGTTGAGAAGAATTAGAACACGAATTTGGTTCATAATAATCCATCGGTGAAGAAAAATGAGGACAAGGATTTGGCTCATAATAATTCATTGGCTGACAATAAGAAGTATCGTGAGGGCCCCCACAATGATTGCAACACGGGTATTAAGAAAAACCCGGTGCGTCATGTGGATAGCTATTACCATTGTCATAATTGTAACACGGTTCTTGCCCGTCAAGAGACGGGTATCAAATAGGACACAAAATATACCAATGAGAATCGCTTCCACAATATATGCAAGGGGGGAGAGTAGGTGGATTAGAAGAAAAGGATGAATTAGTCGAATTGCACGATGGACAAAATCCAAATTGTGAATCGGTTGAAATGGGTGGAAGATCTTTTCCGCATTGCTCGCATGAACACCATTGACATGAGTCGCACCCATATAATCGTCTCCCACACTCTACGCAGTGGACATAAGATCCATGAAGAATTAAGAATTAGAGGGGTTGAGAAAAAGAATTAAACACAATAGAGGGTGAAGAGGAATTTTTTTGGTGCAAAACTCTTGGAAAAAGAAATGCTTTTTATGATTTTGCAAATGTTTTTGGATTTTTGAATTTTTTTTATTTTTATGGATTTTTGAAAATTTTTGACACGAAAAATAACGTTCACGAGTGAACGGATCCCAAAATCCAACGCGTCTCTCACAAAAAAACCGTTAATCTTCACGAAAAGAGCCGGCAGCGGTGCCATTTTAATAACTGGATTTTACTTAGTTATAAAGTTCGTTAAACCGATCTTTTCGAATTGATTACTAGTTAAGAGTGCGACTCAGTCGTTTTTTGTGAATTAAAGAAGGGTAAAAGTTGTTTAACTAAATAAAAATAAAAGCCTTAACGTAAATAACAAAATGATATAAGCGATAAACTAAATAAAACTTAAATAAAAGACGTAAACGAATTAACTATAAAAGCTTTGACAAAAAGTAAATGACGAAATATCAAAACTCGACAAAACGTAAATTGGACAACTTAATAAAGACGTGAACTTAAAATAAAACTAAGACTAAACAAATAAAATAAAACTAAGTAAAAGGCCGGAAAAAAATTAAATTTGAAGTTAAAACAAAAATAAAAATAGAAAACAAAAACTTAAATCCATCGGAATACAATCGGAATCCCATCAGAATGTGTCAATCGGAATCCCGTCGGAATAATCACATAGGTATCGGAATGTAATAAGAGAACTCAATCGGAATGCTGAAACTCAAAGCTATCGGAATATATAAAGTGAAATCCCATCGGAATATCCAATGAACACCTCCATCGGAATCCAGATCGGAATCTAAAACCTCATTCCGATGGTGTGATCAGAATACATTAAGAAAAACAAACCCTTTTCCGATCCTGAGATCGGAATGCTAGCATCGGAATAAAAAGGCCCTTGTCGGAATGTATGGTCGGAATACCCCGTCGAAAAAGGGTTTACCTTTCCGATGGGAAGTAATCCGTAAATCCGAAACTTAAACAATTTTTAAAGGAAATTACTAAATAAGTACAAATAAGGACTTTCAAAACTTTAAATAAGCAACTTTTTAAATCAAACCATAAAAAGACGAATACTTTAAGAAAACTTTATAACAAATAAGCTAAATACAAGTTAAGCCAATAAGCATGATAAGCTCAAAGCTTAAGTTGTATAAAAACTTAAAGATTGATAAAAGGATAAACTTTTTAATCAATCAAACATAAAGATTAAACAAAATCAAAGATTATTTCAAATCAAACATAATTAAAAATCAAGAAAGGTAGAAGAAGATGATTGTAAAAAGCTTGAAATAAGATGAAGATTAAAGATTCAAAAGTACAAGATTAAAGATTAAAGATTAAGAGAACTTGAAAGAAAAGCTTAAGAACATGAAATAAATCTAGAGAGAGAAAGTAAAACTACACTACTCCTAATCTAAACTAACTAACCCCTTCCTAATGACACATTAGGAGGGTATTTATAGGAGGAGTAAAATGTTGGTGCTTTCTTCCTTCTTTCTTCTCGTCTCGACTCGATTTAAATTCTTTGTCTTTCTCGACGTCGTCTCGGGATTTGTCGATATAATTTGAACTCGTCTTATAATTTTCTTCTTTAATTAGACTTGGTTCTTCGACTTCATTAAACTTCCGTCTTTAGACTTTTTCTTCGATAAATCTTCAGAATAGGCCTTAGACTCCCGTTCTTTTTGCACTCTTGATCTTTTGACTTCGTCTTTTGTCTTTTTATTCGATGAAAGCCCGTGAAAGCCTGTGTTTTCTCCCTTTTTCATCTTTTGGTCCTAAAACACAATAAAAACACAAACCACGCATAATTTTGACATTTATGACATAAAATATACGTTTTGGCTTGGTTATTATTATAATTAAGTGGTAAAAGGATGGGTATTTTCACACCTATCAAGAGACAAAGTCAAAGTCAAGGAACCAAAAGTGTACCAAAGATCACGAAAACCGGCAAAATCGACACGGGTTTTGAAGAAAAGAGAGACAAATCCAAAAATAGAGTTTGTTTTAGTGGATTTAACTTAAAGGAGGTTAATTGGGCCTTGTGGGTCCCACATTTGGGTTAATGGGCTCAAAAGCCCATTTGAAGAACATGTTTTGTTTGTTTAATGGCTACAAACCCAAACAAAAGCCCATTTGGCATAATTTTTTGAGACGAATGAAAATCATAGGCCCAAGCCCAAATTTATAATAATAAACGGATTGTATTAGACTCAAAGTCCAATTCATATTACACTGAGACGGCTGAAGTAATATATATTTATGTCAAAGGCCCATATAGATAAGACGATGGTAATTATTTTGAGATAAATACTTCCTTGGTCAAAGTTGTCGACACAAACAAAGTATTCACAAAGAAATAAACGTGATATGAAGAGAGAAGAAAAAGAGACGCAACCACCAGCAAACCCTAATAAGAAATTAGGGGTTTTTCCATCTAAGGGATTTGTAGTCCACGCGTTATAATAAATCCCCATCTTTTTCGGGAGGAAGAAGGTGTTGCAATCGATCCAACGTGGCACTCTATTTTGTCACAAATCAACTCTGATTGGTTAATTTTTCCTCAATCAAAAATTAAACCAATGGAGTTTAGCCACCTCACCACCAAAGAAACACAACAAACACACTTGGTGCCAACCTGGCGATCCGTGTGATCAAAGGCGTATTTTCCATCGTTTGATCCAAGAGAAGGAAGAGAAAGAAGAAAGAGCGGTCAAGATTTGCAGCCGTGCTCTCCAAACTTCCTCAACAAGCCTTGGGGGTTTAGCTATAAATACCCTTATTTCCTGTAATTTGTTATTCCTTTTTTTTACTTTAATGTTTTTTATATTAATTTAGAAATAGGTTTGATTTAATTTTCTTTTATAATATTGTAATGTTATTTTGAATTAATGAAAAGTTCAGTTTTAAAGTTTTGAGCCTCTATTTTTAATCTTTTATGTTTACTGTCTTTGCATCCTAATTGGTTTTAATAATATTAAATAATTAAATAAAAATTAGGAATAAGTTTTTTCCCCACTGGAAAAAGCTCATACTAAAATAACTTGGTTCGAGAGTGGTTCGAATGTTACGGTAATAGTAGTGATATGGTGGTTCGAGTTAAGGCGTATGGTGGTGACTCGTTCGGTTAAGGGGGTTCAGCGCTTTCCCTTCTTCCCAATGGTTTCTCCATAAGGTTTTAAATCTCTTTTTATTTTATGTTAAGTTTAGATTAACTTTATTATCTATTTAAGTTTTTCTGTTTATTAGGACTGATTAGTTGATTTTTGCTTGTGTTTAAGTGAGTCTGCTAGTGATGAGACTGCTTTTATACATAGTCTCATCTTCCAAATAGGGCTTAAAATGCATTAAATATCATCAAAATACCCATATATATGCTTGTGTTTGTTGCTTGTGTATTTTAGGTACGGATATTGAGAAAATGACAAAAGATCACAAGAATCATGCAAAAACGAACACGGGAAACGAAGCCGCACTCTGAACCAAGCCCTAAGGAAGAATTTTCCCAAGAAAACCCTTGAAGACTTGAAGAAATATGAAGAAGGGTCCTCCAATATGGAAGAATTGACACTTTATACCCTTGTATCCTCATAATTACAAGTTTGGTCCCTAAAGTTTGTCAAAATTACAAAAAAGGCCCTCCACTTTGAAGTATTGGCAAGTTTAGCCCCTCAACAAAGCTAAATTGTCAACCATTGTCCTCCACAAAGTCAAATATATTATGAAGTCCTTCAAAGTGCAAGAAATTACAAGTTTGGTCCTTTGAAAATTCCAAAATTACAAAAAGGACCCTCAACTTTCAACATTTGGCAAAAATGGTCCATCATCAAACATGACTTGGCAATTTCAGTCCTCCAAAATGCTCAACATACAAGTCAAGACCATTATCATTGAACAAAATGCCAAATCAGCCCTTGAAGAATTAAAAAATGGCAAGATATACCCCTGAAAATACTTTGGAAAAGTATTTGGGGCAAAAGTGTGAAAATGGAAACTTGAAATACAAAGGGAATACGTTTTTGGCTGTTTAAATTGCAAGTGAAAGGAGTGTAAAAGATTGAGGGTTAAACTTGGCAGACAATGAAAGAAACCTAGACCAACCACCATCCTACACGTGTCCCACTAACCCCCTCATCCAATCAGAACTCCCCATTTCTCCACCTCACATCCCACTTAGTTATATTAAACTAATCTTAACTGATTAGTTTAATTTGGCGCCTAACACCAACATTTAAACCCAAAACAGATCAAACTTAACCACTATTCACCTATGAACACGAATTGGGTATTTTTGTTTAAGCAACAATTAAACCTCCATCGTCTTCAGATTAGTGATTAGGGTAGTCCTAATCATAACCCAACTCTCAATACCCTTGCCACACCACCCCATTGTCACATGATAAACCCTTGTCCCACCCTTTGAAGAAGATGCCAAAAACCCTGCCAACATCCAACGTCCAATATCCAAGCTTACTTTCTAAGCTTATTTGAGGCCTTTGGATGTAGTTTCTACCTTGCTATCACCACAAACAGCCAAGAACTCTTCACAAGACTCCAAGGTTTTAAAAATCTGCAAGGGCAATTTTGGAAGTTCAAGCATTAGGGTTAAGCCTTTTTATCTGTTCTTAGCTCATTTGTAAGGCTATATATAAAGCCATAGGGTCTCATTGAGACGTTTGGTTTTGGTTTTTCTTTGTTCAAACACTTGTAAATCCTTTTTCTGATTAATGAATTTGAGTTAAGTGTTTTGAAGAAAGAGCAAGTGCCATCTTATTTCTGTTTGTTATTGTTCTTAGTTTACTGATTTTGAAGTTAAAAACCTGTTTTCAAAAAGGGAGTTTGCAAAAGTTTACAAATTTCTCATTTCTTGATATTTTGCTAAGTTCTTGTTTCTATCTTGGAATTCTTGGGTTATAGGGCTGATCATAGCATCCTAATTGAGTTGATTAAGGTGTTGTGAGGCTTATAACTTGGGGATAATCAAGTGTGGGGTAACAAGGTTGCATCAATCAAGATTTTTGAAGTTTCTGTTTTTTATACTTGTGCTTCTAAACTTGTTGATTCTTAGCAAGGGTGTTATTGGAAGCTTGTACTTGTTCTTGCTAGTACATAAGCTCATAAATTCGTGGATGTGGATGTACATCCATGAGGTTTGCATACTCAATCCTAAAATCTGTTTAAATTCATGATTTTTGGTGATATTTGTATGTGGCTTGTGTTCTTGTGAATTTTGAGGCTTAAATCTGTTTGAATCTGTTAATCATACTTGTTATTGTGATAATTGATACTTGGGTGGCCTTAAAACTCACTTTGCCTTTGAAAACTTTGATTTTGAAAAGATTAAGGGGTGTTTGGGACTATCTGTTTATGCTTGCAACTTGATATTGTGTTTGTGGATTGTGTTGTTTATACTTGGTATCTGATATATGCCTTGTTGAGAGTGTTTTGCTGCAAGTTTTTGAGTTTGAAACCTTGAATCAAACAAATTGCTATAAAATCTTTGTTATTGCCTGTTTTGACCTAGGATTTTGGGAACACTTAGTTTGTATGCATGCTTAGGGCTAAAAGTGGTTTAAACAAAGTCATTGCAACCTGTTTGAAAGATTTGAGGTGTTGAATCTGGCTTAAGTGTCAAATACATCAGCAAAGTAGAAAACTGCATGTGTTAGTGTTCATCAGTAACATTCATTGGCTTGAATCTTGCTTAATTCTTTGAACCATTGCATGAAACCTGTTTAGACTTGCTTATTGGAGTTTATAATAGCTTGTGTATGCATTTGGTTGAATTTGGCTGGCTGATTATTGCTAAAACTGCTTATTTGTGCTCAACTGCTTAAGTGTTCATGTCTGTATCATATCTGGTGATATATTGATTAATCTGTGCAAATTGGGTGTTAGTGATTGTGTTATTTTGATTGTATTTGACTCCTTATGATCCAAAGATCATTTGGGTGCCTTTTTGTAATCTGAATCCAAGAAAAAGTCACTAAAGACAAAAGGTCAAACAAGTCAAGCAGTGGGAAAAGTTCCCACTGCTCAACACCCAAAACTAGCCCCTGCTAGTGTAATTTTGAACTCAGCTTATCAATAAGCTATTCTAGCTTATCCAGACTTGCAACAACTTATTTTTTGTGATAGGTCTTCCTTATTTGACCCATTTAAGTAGACTGGAGCTTATTGGACTTTAACTTTGACTTTTTACTAGAAAACCAACTTATTTGACTTTTACATAAGTGCTTATTTGCTTTTTCTAGCTTATTGAGTCAGCTTATTTGAAAACTCTTTGTTGATTTTGCTTAATTAATTCATTTCAAAGCTTTTGGAACTTGAATAAGCACTTGGGGTGGCCTAGAACTCAAAAACGACTATTTTGTCGTTTTCTGTGGATTGCTTATTGCATTTTCAGGCTTATTCCTTGGGCTTATTTCAAATTTCTTTTTGCAGAAGTCTTATTTAGGTCAAAAGAAGCTTGTGTGTCAAATTTTAGCTTATGGCATTGGCTTATAGCTTAATGGGCCAAAAAGCCCATTAAGAATAAGCTCCTTGTTATAAGTTAGCTTATTTCACATATTCAGCTTTTGGGCCTTTGGAAAAAGTTGTTTAAAATCAAATTTTGAGTCAACCTCTGCTTTTTGGGCTTATTTTGAACACTTTTTGTTATTGGGCCCAATTTTGGCCCAATAAGCTACTGTTTTGGGTTTAGCCCATTTTCTAGGCCCAATAGGGGTATTTAGGTAATTTCACTTTCATTTCTGAGTTATTTAGGTTAAATTAAGCTAGTTTGCAACTTTTTAGAATTTTTTAGGATTTTTGGATTTTTATTATTATTTTAATATTATTTTATTATTAAAAATTAAAAGTCTGATTTTCTAAGTTTTTCTATTTTTCCTAGGTTCTAAACACTTAATTAGGAATTTTTCAACTTTCTAAATATTGTTAAGGTCTTTTAATTATTTTCTAGAATTAATTTAAGTTTTAATTGATTTTAATAGTTTTTAATTGTTTAAAAATAGTTTTATTTGGTTTTAAAATTTTGAAAAATACTTTTTAGCTTAATTAGGTTATTTTTGAGGTTTACAAACTTTAAAATCTTGTTTAGGGCTTTTTAATAATTAATTTTGATTTTTAGGGCTTTAATTAGCATTAAAAAGTCATTATCTAATTAATTAAAAGGTTTTAGCAAGTTTGGATTTTTTGTAAACTCTTAGAATATTATTGTGGATTTTTGGTAATTTTTAGGAATTTTTAGGGTAAAATTTTAATTTTGGTACTTTTTACGGTTTTACGTGTACGCCTTTTTCGTCTTAGTTTAATCCGTCTTCGTAACCGTCATTCTCTTCTAATCTCATTTCTACTTTTCTTTTTCTCAATATAATCACAAATCTAATCCATTTCATTACACACATAACACACTAGCCTCCTTGAGAACGAACTCATTTTAGGGTCATTTACACACGGTTTTCCTAAATCGTCGTGCTTACTTACCCTATTTGTTGCTCTTTTCCTAAAGGGTATACAAAAACTCAACTATCATTTTGGCGCCGCTGCCGGGGAGGCGTGTTGTGTTTTGATTTGGAATTGTTTTTTTTATATACTAACCATAAATAGTATTTGTATTAGTAGCACTCTACTAATACGTATTATCGGTTTTCGATTTTTGTGTGAATACTATTACTATAGTGTATACGTAGAACAATAAATTCACAAGTACTCCAGATACGTGAATCACAACCTTGACTTGGGAGGTCATTACCCAATCATTGTATTCGAATCTCAAACCAAAGAAAAAAGGCAAAAATAGATAAATACTTTCGTGAAGCTTAATTTTGAGAATACAAACTATAAGGTGGGTATAAGGCGGATATTATAAAATATATCCTAAGGAAAAACGCTCTTAAGTGCTTCGCGCCGCCTCGTTTCCCCGCTTGCTTGTGAGTATTTGATCTTGAGAGCTAATCGAGGGTTTTGCCGCCCAAAGTATTACTAAGTATCATATATATTTTCTTGGTTTCATTGATTAAACCCTCTTGAACGTTTTGGTGTTCCACCAACGTTCTAAAGTCATCGAAGGCGTTCACTTCACATGATCGTTTTCATTCCTTAAGGCTTCTTCAATCAAGAGATTTGATTAAGGAGGAGATTTGTAGATTTTTGTCTACTTAATACATTCACCAAGTTCCAAAAAGGTTAATACAATCAAAAACCACAAAAAATTTGAAAAATACAAAACACCAAAAAGAATCTTCTTTGCTCGTCCCCTCGTTGTACGTGACGTTTATGCAAACTCGTTCCAAAGCAAGACGTGCACGTAAACGAAGAAACAAATCAAACACTCCCAATCTTTCTAGTGAGAAGTCTCCTATTGACGAACCCATTGTAAAAGAAGCACCAACCATGGCGAATCGAACTATGATGGAGTTACTTCAAGCACCCACCGAGGGTTATGGAGAGGCTATTGTGATTCCCGCTATCCTTGCGGAGAATTTTGAGGTGAAAACGGGTTTGTTGTCGATGATCCAAAACAACAAATTCCGTGGTGATGAGAAGGAAAATCCACACAACCATATCCGCCAATTTAATCGTCTTACCACCACTTGCAAGTTTAAGGATGTCTCGAACGACTCGATTAAGATGATGCTTTTTCCGTATTCCTTAGCGGGGCCCGCTAAAATTTGGTTAGAGAAAGAGCCACCCAATTTTATATTGACGTGGAAGGATCTCGTTTCAAAATTCGTGAACCAATTTTTTCCGCCCTCTATGACTACGCACTTGAAAAACGAGATTTCAAAGTTTTCACAAGAGTTTAATGAAAGTTTTTCAAAGGCTTGGAATAGGTTTAAGGAAATGTTACATGAATGTCCTCATCACGGTTTTTCCGACTTGCATCAAATTGACACGTTTTACAATGGACTTAATGATCATGAGAGAGATTATCTAAATGCCGCCGCGGGTGGTAATTTTTTGTGTAAAACGGTCGAGGAAGCATTGTTAATCAAAGAGAATAGATCTAAGGTGTATAGTCCTCGTAGCACGTCTAGTGTTCGTAAGGCTTCGTCTTCGGCTTCACCTTCTTTGTCTACTACCATCGATGCTTTCCAAATTGAGGCGAATTTAGAAAACAAGATTTTTGATAAGTTGAAAGGACTTTTGATTGAGTTTAAAGTTGGTGAACCAAGTGCTCCCGCTACGGTTAAAGCGGTTGAGGTTTCGTGCATGTATTGTGGTGGAGGTCATGATTTCTCCGAGTGCATTACCAACGATGGTAACACTTCGAGTGCCTTTGCGGCCACGGGAAATTACAACCAAAACGGTCAAGTTTCCCGCTCCAATCAATTGACTCCACCGGGTTTTGGTTCAAATCAAAATGCTAACAACAATTATCGCAACAATCAAGTTGGTTTTAAAAACAATTTCAACAAGGGAAATTATGGTAATCAAGGGGCTAATAATCAAGTTTCAAACAAAAATCAAAATGATTTTCAAAACAACCACAAAGGTTTGCAAACTTTGAAAGATCTTCCAAATGAATTTGTTGAATACGCTAATGGGAATGATGCTAGGTTTGACAATATTCAAAGATAAATCATTAGCCTAAGATCCGAATTTAAGAATGACTTGAAGAAAGAGTTGAAAAATGAGTTAGCTAATGAACTTAAGATCCATACCAACAAGATGGAAGGAACCATAACTAGGTTACAACAAAACCAACAAAAAATGGAACAAGGGCATCATGAGATTAAACAAGAGATGATTAAGGCCGAGAAGAGGCAAACCGAGGCCGTATTGAGGCAATCTAAGTTTGAAGATAAAATCTCATCTATGTTTGAGGCAATAATGTGTAAACCGTCTTCGAGTAGTCTTCCTAGCAACACCGTATCCAACCCTAAGGGTGAGATGAAAGTGATTACCACACGTAGTGGTAAGACACTTAAGGAACCGACTCCTCAACCAATTGCTCCTACGGAGGAAGCAATTGAGGAAGAACCCGAGGTGGTGGTCCAAAAGGAGCATGTCCCAATCCCACGAAGTACCGCTCATGCCACACCTACTGTTGACCCATTACCCATATTGGAACCCGAGATTCCAAAGGCTATGCCTACCATGCCTCAACCCACACCACCTTTGCCCTATCCATCGAGACTTAGGAAGGAGAAACGTCAAGAGCGCGACAATTACCAATTTGAGCTTTTTATGAAAATGTTTCATGATTTGCACTTTAATGTGAGTTTCGCCGATGCTTTGGTCATGATGCCTCGATTTGCCGCTAACTTTAAGAGTATGTTGAACAACAAAGAGAAATTGCACCAATTGTCTAGTTGTTCGTCGGTTTATCTTAATCGCATACCTCAAAAAGTCGGTGATCCCGGTAAATTTTTGATTCCATGTGCAATCCAAGATATGGAGGAATGCTTCGCCTTGGCCGATCTTGGTGCTAGCATTAACTTGATGCCACTTGCAATCTTCAAGTCGCTCAATCTTCCTAATCTTACTCCTTCACTAATGTCTATCGAGTTGGCCGACCATTCCACGATTCCCGCATCTGGTTTGGCGGAAGACGTTTTTGTGAAAGTGGGGAAGTTCTACTATCCCGTAGACTTTATCGTTGTTGACATACCCACGGATCCTCAAGTTCCTCTCATTTTAGGTCGTTCGTTTTTAGATACGTCTATGGCTTTGATCGATGTTCATGCTAGAAAGATCACCTTACGTTTCAACGACGAGGAACTTGTTATAAACGCAACTCAAAACTCTCAACTTTCTCATGTTTATTCTGTTGCTACCATTAACCTCGTTGATATGATCGACGTGGTTTGCGAGGAATTTTCACAAGAAGTTTTTGGTTTTGGTGATGAAGAAACTAGTGGCAATCCCACTATGTTGGATCCAATTCTTGATAATTCGACACCAACCTTCACTCCATTTGAAGGTGGTGGTTTTACGTTGGAAGAATTCGATGTTCCACGTACTTGTAACGAAGACCTCGACAACGATGAGGACTTTTCGATTATCAAGGATTTTCTTAACGATTTCCCATTTCCTCCACCCGAGGAGGTTATGAGTATCGAGCCCAAATCTTCACTTGAGGAACCACCTATCCTCGAGATGAAAGATTTACCTCCTCATCTCGAGTATGTATTTTTGGAGGAGGGCGACAAGTTTCCGGTTTTACGAAGGAACTTTTGAATGATGAAAAAACCGCACTTGTCGATGTTCTTAAGGACCACAAAGGGGCAATTGCGTGGAAGTTATCCGACATTAAGGGGATCGATCCCAAATTTTGTACCCACAAAATCTTAATGGAGGAGGATTACAAACCCGCAATCCAATGTCAAAGAAGGGTGAACCCCAAAATTCACGACGTCATCAAAAAGGAAGTCCTTAAACTCCTTGACGCGGGAATGATTTACCCTATTTCCGATAGCCCTTGGGTGAGTCCTATTCATTGTGTCCCTAAAAAGGGAGGAATGACCGTTGTGCCAAATGATGACAACGAGTTGATTCCCACTAGACTCGTGACCGGATGGAGAGTGTGCATTGACTATCGAAAGTTGAATGAAGCCACTCGTAAAGAACATTTTCCCTTGCCCTTCATGGACCAAATGTTGGAGCGTCTTGCGGGAAACGATTTCTATTGCTTTTTAGATGGTTTTTCCGGTTACTTCCAAATTCCCATCGATCCTCGTGATCAAGAAAAAACTACGTTTACGTGTCCTTATGGAACGTTTGCCTATCGTAGAATGCCATTCGGACTTTGCAATGCACCGGGAACCTTTCAACGGTGCATGATGGCTATTTTTCATGATATGATCGAGAAGACGATGGAAGTCTTCATGGATGACTTTCCGTGTTTGGTAGTTCGTTCACTTCATGTTTGTCGAATCATGAGAGAATGTTGAAACGTTGTGAGGAAACCAACCTTGTGCTCAATTGGGAAAAATGTCATTTTATGGTTAAGAGTGGAATCGTCTTAGGGCACAAGGTCTCAAAAGCGGGGATTGAGGTAGATCAAGCTAAGGTAGACGTCGTCGCCAAATTACCTCATCCCAAAACCGTTAAGGGATTTAGGAGTTTCCTAGGCCACGCGGACTTTTATCGTCGATTCATCAAGGATTTTTCAAAGATTTCTCGACCCATTACACATCTTCTTGAAAAAGAGGCACGTTTTGTCTTTGACGAAGATTGTGTACGAGCCTTTGAAATCCTTAAGAGGAAACTTACCGAAGCTCCCATCCTTGTTGTTCCCAATTGGAACCTCCCCTTTGAGCTCATGTGTGATGCTAGTGATTATGCCATGGGGGCCGTTTTGGGTCAACGTCATGATAAGCACTTCTTGCCTATTCACTATGCTAGCAAGACGATGACCGAGGATCAACTAAAATACACTACAACGGAAAAGGAATTCCTTGCCGTGGTGTATGCATTTGAGAAATTTCGACCTTATCTCGTCTTGGCTAAATGCATAGTGTATACGGATCATTCGGCTATTAAGTATCTAATGGCAAAGCAAGATGCTAAGCCTAGATTACTTCGTTGGATTCTCCTCCTTCAAGAATTTGATCACAAAATCGTTGACAAAAAAGGAGCCGAGAATCTAGCGGCCGATCATCTTTCTCGTTTGGAAGATCCTCACCAAAGTGTTTACGAGCCTAAGGAAATCACCGAAACATTTCCGCTCGAGACACTTGGTGTAGTGAATTCTAAGCTTGATTCTTCTACCCCATGGTTTGCGGATTTTGCAAATTACCATGCGGGTAACTTCATCATTAAGGGTATGACGACTCAAGAAAAACGAAAATTCTTTCGTGACGTCAAGTTCTACTTTTGGAACGACCCTTACTTGTTTCGAACTTGTGCGGATCAAATCATCCGACGTTGTGTATTTGGCACCGAAGCTTCTAACATCCTTAGAGCTTGCCATGAGGGACCCACGGGTGGTCACCACGGTGCTAATCTCACGGCTAAGAAGGTGTTTGATGCCGGCTTCTTTTGGCCTACTATTTACCGAGATGCACAAATTCTTGTGAAGTCTTGTGATTCATGCCAACGACAAGGAAAAGCCTCACAAAAAGATGAAATGCCACAAAACATCATCCAAGTGTGTGAGATCTTTGACGTTTGGGGTATAGACTTTATGGGGCCGTTCTCATCATCTCGTGGTAATAAGTACATTCTCGTTGCGGTGGACTACCTATCTAAGTGGGTGGAGGCCAAAGCCTTACCCACCAATGATGCTCGTGTGGTAGTCAAGTTTTTGAAAAGCTTGTTTTCTCGGTTTGGAACCCCTCGTCCGATCATAAGCGATCGTGGAACCCATTTTTGTAACGACCAATTCGAAAGGGTCTTAAGGAAATATGGGGTTACACATCGGCTTTCTACGGCTTATCACCCACAACCGAGTGGACGATGCTTTATGGGCCTTTAGGACCGCTTATAAGACACCCATTGGGTGCACTCCCTATAAGCTTGTGTATGGAAAGAATTGTCATTTGCCTATCGAGTTAGAACACAAGGCTTATTGGGCCCTAAAGCATTGTAATGATGATATGGAGACCGCGGGAAAACACCAGAAAATGCAATTAAATGAATTAGATGAATTGAGAGACATTGCTTATGAAAATTCATTGATTTATAAGGAAAAAACTAAAAAGTTGCATGATTCTAAAATAAAAAACCGGGTTTTTAACATTGGGGATCAAGTTTTGCTTTTTAATTCAAGATTAAAAATCTTTTCCAGTAAGTTGAAATCCCGTTGGTCCGGTCCATTCACCGTGACTCAAGTGTTTCCGTATGGGACCATCGAGCTAGCTCAAGATGATGGTCCTAACTTCAAGGTGAATGGACATAGGTTGAAGCACTACCTTGGCGGGGAAGTTCCATTCTTGAACTACC
This sequence comes from Glebionis coronaria, assembly GCA_025667525.1. NCBI lineage: Eukaryota > Viridiplantae > Streptophyta > Magnoliopsida > Asterales > Asteraceae > Glebionis > Glebionis coronaria. Next base: position 240,367,848 of record CM046877.1, read on the forward strand.
TCGACCAAGTCACTTTCCCCAATGATAATTAGTATTGAGGGGATCGAGTCGAGCTCATGACTCGGTAATCAAAAACGAGGTGCCTCGTGGGGGAGTCCCATGCTTATCATGTGTACATATTATCGCTTTCTAATGTAGTTAACGTGTGGGGATTTGTGCCCTTCCAACCTTTGTTTCGTGGTTGTTTGTGAATTGTGAACTTTAGATGATCATGATCTTCACGATTGGAGCCTCTCGTGTTCGTTTTATGGGAGCACTCGATCATTTGCTTTGAAGACTTTCTCAATATCCATGATATATCCTTTTGATGTTCTAACCTTAGGTTTTTAGCACACTTCATAAACGGCTTTAAATTTAACGGTTACACCATTTCCATGCTAGATTAGGCATTTGACTACGTCTCTAGTATGGGGGTGTTTGCACCCCTAGACTCGAAACATTGAGGACAATGTTTAACTTTAGTATGGGGGGGTGAATAGATACTTGCCTTGCCAAACCTTCACGCTTTCCAAAGTTCATCTTTTTGTTTATCGTTTTTTTGCAAAATAAGGCAAAAATGGCCAAATTTTAAAAATTTTCTCATGTTTTATAAGTGTTTGAAGACACGAATGTAGGTTTTCCGTTGGCGAGAATAAGAGTAATTTTTGACTCGACCGTGCGTGTTGAGCACTTAGCTTTGGTTCCTTAACTTCACATTAGGCTAAGTCTCTTAAATGAGGATGAGAAATGATAGGGTTAATTATAAGTTACTATGCTAAACGTAGAGTACTCGTATTCTTTCAAAAACTCATGTGTTCTCGTTATTTGCTTATTCTCCCTTCACTTGTAAATATTTTTTGCTTAATAAATATTGACTTAGCGGTTTAGTCTTGATTCTTGGGTTTCTAGTCTTTTCTAGTAGCTTCCGTGTAATTAAATTAGGAAGACATTAAGGTATCGCCAGCGTCACGGTTTTGAAGTATTGGCACCCGAATAATCGAAAGCTTCACCCAATAATAAGATTTCAAGTGCTCACCTAAATCAAGCAAACAATTTGAAGCCCCAGAAGGCCGAAAAATCTATGCAAAATTGAAAGTGAATCATGCCTTAATCTATGAAGCTTTAAAGATCCAAAATGCGCCTTAGCGTGAGGATATACGTCTTTGGCTAATAAAACCACCGACGAGGTGGATAATAAAAGGCAAGGCAAGACCAAAGTCATAATCAAAGCTTCATGGCGAAGTTGAATAAAAGATGGAGGTAAACCAAAGATAATAAGGCTCTTCCGTTAGGGGGCGTATAAAAGTCTTGGTAATAAGTCTCATGTTCAAAACCGTTATAAAACCGCGTTTATCGATTCTTCTTGTCAACTTAATTTTTTGACATCGTTTTCTATTGGGAGGAGTTATTGATTTGATGGTCTTGGTTACACCGTTAGGACTCTATTTTTAGACCTAAATCTCTATTATCGCATAAGTCAAACAATGTATCCTCGCGAAACACTCAAGGCAAAATAAAATATAAGAGATACAACTTAGGAATAATGGGAGGATAAGTACGTGATTAGAGCATATGAGTAGTGGTATCATTACTAACTTATAATGACAATGATCTCGTTGCACGCTTAGCATGGAATTGAGGTGAAAATCGAGGACGATGAAATTATTTCTAACGAAGCATTCACGTGTTCTTATTCTATGAACCTAAACGTCCCATTTTGCGATGAAAATCATACATTATGTCTAAAATGCAAGTAGTAGTAATAGTAGTAGTTATCTAGTTTATCATTCAATAAAGTGAATAAAAATGAATTTTGGAGATGCTACGATACTTTATTCTAGCATTGCGTGAGGGCACGGCAATGGTTTAGTATGGGGGAGTGATGAGACTGCTTTTATACATAGTCTCATCTTCCAAATAGGGCTTAAAATGCATTAAATATCATCAAAATACCCATATATATGCTTGTGTTTGTTGCTTGTGTATTTTAGGTACGGATATTGAGAAAATGACAAAAGATCACAAGAATCATGTAAAAACGAACACGGGAAACGAAGCCGCACTCTGAACCAAGCCCTAAGGAAGAATTTTCCCAAGAAAAACCTTGAAGACTTGAAGAAATATGATGAAGGGTCCTCCAATATAGAAGAATTGACACTTTATACCCTTGTATCCTCATAATTACAAGTTTGGTCCCTAAAGTTTGTCAAAATTACAAAAAGGGGCCTCCACTTTGAAGAATTGGCAAGTTTAGCCCCTCAACAAAGCTAAATTGTCAACCATTGTCCTCCACAAAGTCAAATATATTATAAAGTCCTTCAAAGTGCAAGAAATTACAAGTTTGGTCCTTTGAAAATTCCAAAATTACAAAAAGGACCCTCAACTTTCAACATTTGGCAAAAATGGTCCCTCATCAAAGATGACTTGGCAATTTCAGTCCTCAAAATGCTCAACATACAAGTCAAGACCATTATCATTGAACAAAATGCCAAATCAGCCCTTGAAGAATTCAAAAATGGCAAGAAATACCCCTTGAAAATACTTTGGAAAAGTATTTGGGGCAAAAGTGTGAAAATGGAAACTTGAAATACAAAGGGGATACGTTTTTGGCTGTTTAAATTGCAAGTGAAAGGAGTGTAAAAGATTGAGGGTTAAACTTGGAAGACAATGAAAGAAACCTAGACCAACCACCATCCTACACGTGTCCCACTAACCCCCTCATCCAATCAGAACTCCCCATTTCTCCACCTCACATCCCACTCAGTTATATTAAACTAATCTTAACTGATTAGTTTAATTTGGCGCCTAACACCAACATTTAAACCCAAAACAGATCAAACTCAACCACTATTCACCTATGAACATGAATTGGGTATTTTTGTTTAAGCAACAATTAAACCTCCATCATCTCCAGATTAGTGATTAGGGTAGTCCTAATCATAACCCAACTCTCAAAACCCTTGCCACATCACCCCATTGTCACATGATAAACCCTTGTCCCACCCTTTGAAGAAGATGCCAAAAACCCTGCCAACATCCAACGTCCAATATCCAAGCTTACTTTCTAAGCTTATTTGAGGCCTTTGGATGCAGTTTCTACCTTGCTATCACCACAAACAGCCAAGAACTCTTCACAAGACTCCAAGGTTTTAAAAATTTACAAGGGCAATTTTGGAAGTTCAAGCATTAGGGTTAAGCCTTTTTATCTGTTCTTAGCTCATTTGTAAGGCTATATATAAAGCCATAGGGTCTCATTGAGACGTTTGCTTTTGGTTTTTCCTTTGTTCAAACACTTGTAAATCCTTTTTCTGATTAATGAATTTGAGTTAAGTGTTTTGAAGAAAGACCAAGTGCCATCTTATTTCTGTTTGTTATTGTTCTTAGTTTACTGATTTTGAAGTTAAAAACCTGTTTTCAAAAAGGGAGTTTGCAAAAGTTTGCAAATTTCTCATTTCTTGATATTTTGCTAAGTTCTTGTTTCTATCTTGGAATTCTTGGGTTATAGGGCTGATCATAGCATCCTAATTGAGTTGATTAAGGTGTTGTGAGGCTTATAACTTGGGGATAATCAAGTGTGGGGTAACAAGGTTGCATCAATCAAGATTTTTGAAGTTTCTGTTTTTTATACTTGTGCTTCTAACCTTGTTGATTCTTAGCAGGGGTGTTATTGGAAGCTTGTACTTGTTCTTGTTAGTACATAAGCTCATAAATTCGTGGGTGTGGATGTACATCCCTGAGGTTTGCATACTCAATCCTAAAATCTGTTTAAATTCATGATTTTTGGTGATATTTGTATGTGGCTTGTGTTCTTGTGAATTTTGTGGCTTAAATCTGTTTGAATCTGTTAATCTTACTTTTTATTGTGATAATTGATACTTGGGTGGCCTTAAAACTTACTTTGCCTTTGAAAAATTTGATTTTGAAAAGATTAAGGGGTGTTTGGGACTATCTGTTTATGCTTGCAACTTGATATTGTGTTTGTGGATTGTGTTGTTTATACTTGGTATCTGATATATGCCTTGTTGAGAGTGTTTTGCTGCAAGTTTTTGAGTTTGAAACCTTGAATCAAACAAATTGCTATAAAATCTTTGTTATTGCCTTTTTTGACCTAGGATTTTGGGAACACTTAGTTTGTATGCATGCTTAGGGCTAAAAGTGGTTTAAACAAAGTCATTGCAACCTGTTTGAAAGATTTGAGGTGTTGAATCTGGCTTAAGTGTCAAATACATCAGCAAAGTAGAAAACTGCATGTGTTAGTGTTCATCAGTAACATTCATTGGCTTGAATCTTGCTTAATTCTTTGAACCATTGCATGAAACCTGTTTAGACTTGCTTATTGGAGTTTATAATAGCTTGTGTATGCATTTGGTTGAATTTGGCTGGCTGATTATTGCTAAAACTGCTTATTTGTGCTCAACTGCTTAAGTGTTCATGTCTGTATCATATCTGGTGATATATTGATTAATCTGTGCAAATTGGGTGTTAGTGATTGTGTTATTTTGATTGTATTTGACTCCTTATGATCCAAAGATCATTTGGGTGCCTTTTTGTAATCTGAATCCGAGAAAAAGTCACTAAAGACAAAAAGTCAAACAAGTCAAGCAGTGGGAAAAGTTCCCACTGCTCAACACCCAAAACTAGCCCCTGCTAGTGTAATTTTGAACTCAGCTTATCAATAAGCTATTCTAGCTTATCTAGACTTGCAACAACTTATTTTTTGTGATAGGTCTTCCTTATTTGACCCATTTAAGTAGACTAGAGCTTATTGGACTTTGACTTTGACTTTTTACTAGAAAACCAACTTATTTGACTTTTACATAAGTGCTTATTTGCTTTTTCTAGCTTATTGAGTCAGCTTATTTGAAAACTCTTTGTTGATTTTGCTTAATTAAGTCATTTCAAATCTTTTGGAACTTGAATCAGCACTTGGGGTGGCCTAGAACTCAAAAACGACTATTTTGTCGTTTTCTGTAGATTGCTTATTGCATTTTCAGGCTTATTCCTTGGGCTTATTTCAAATTTCTTTTTGCAGAAGTCTTATTTAGGTCAAAAGAAGCTTGTGTGTCAAATTTTAGCTTATGGCATTGGCTTATAGCTTAATGGGCCAAAAAGCCCATTAAGAATAAGCTGCTTGTTATAAGTTAGCTTATTTCACATTTTCAGCTTTTGGGCCTTTGGAAAAAGTTGTTTAAAATCAAATTTTGAGTCAACCTGTGCTTTTTGGGCTTATTTTGAACACTTTTTGTTATTGGGCCCAATTTTGGCCCAATAAGCTACTGTTTTAGGTTTAGCCCATTTTCTAGGCCCAATAGGGGTATTTAGGTAATTTCACTTTCATTTATGAGTTATTTAGGTTAAATTAAGCAAGTTTGCAACTTTTTAGAATTTTTTAGGATTTTTGGATTTTTATTATTATTTTATTATTAAAAATTAAAAGTCTGATTTTCTAAGCTTTTCTATTTTTCCTAGGTTCTAAACACTTAATTAGGAATTTTGCAACTTTCTAAATATTTTTAAGGTCTTTTAATTATTTTCTAGAATTAATTTAATTTTTAATTGATTTTAATAGTTTTTAATTGTTTAAAAATAGTTTTATTTGGTTTTAAAATTTTGAAAAATACTTTTTAGCTTAATTAGGTTATTTTTGAGGTTTACAAACTTTAAAATCTTGTTTAGGGCTTTTTAATAATTAATTTTGATTTTTAGGGCTTTAATTAGCATTAAAAAGTCATTATCTAATTAATTAAAAGGTTTTAGCAAGTTTGGATTTTTTGTAAACTCTTAGAATATTATTGTTTTGGTAATTTTTAGGAATTTTTAGGATAAAATTTTAATTTTGGTACTTTTTACGGTTTTACGTGTACGCCTTTTTCGTCTTAGTTTAATCCGTCTTCGTAACCGTCATTCTCTTCTAATATCATTTCTACTTTTCTTTTTCTCAATATAATCACAAATCTAATCCATTTCATTACACACATAACACACTAGCCTCCTTGAGAACGAACTCATTTTAGGGTCATTTACACACGGTTTTCCCAAATCGTCGTGCTTACTTACCCTATTTGTTGCTCTTTTCCTAAAGGGTATACAAAAACTCAACTATCAGCTAGTTTTTTTATTATCTATTTAGTTTTTGAGTTTATTTAGGAAAATCTGTGTTTAGATATGATATTTGGTCATAGTTTGCTTTGGTTATAGATTTGATTTTATCTGCTAGGATTGGTATTGGTATGTTTAGTATTGCTGATTAATTTTTATAAGTTGCTAGGTTTTAGTTAATCTGATTTAGCTTAAAGTTTGGTTATGTTATTATTTGTTCTTGTTTAAGCTGCTCTGTTTCTGATTTTAGATAACTGATATTTTGTTCGAATCTGATATAAGCTTTTACTTGTTACTTATCTTGCTGTTATATAGTTTAGGTTTGCTGATTTTGTTATTATTGAAGAATGCTGGATGGTTTGGTTTTGAAATCTTTTATAAGCTTTAATATGTTTAGTTTTTGTTGATTTACATGTTTAGTGTACTGTTGTTTTCTGTTTGTTTGCTGATAACGAGGGCTCACAGACTCAATTAGTCTGTGTAATCTCTACTGGTCTTATTCAGTCACAACATTCTAACCACAAGTCACCCCTGACTCTATATTCAGTTTAGCTGTCAAAAAATTTAATTCCAAAAAAATAAATAAAAAATAAAAACGTCCACAACTGGACTCGAACCCTAGACCTCCTGTTCATGAACCCAACGAGTTAAACATCTGATCTAGCTCTCTTTTTGGTTTAAGTTACAATTTACTTTATTAATATAGTTACTTTTTTTTAGCTGTCAGTTTTATTTTAAATAGATTTATTTACAAGTTTTAATTTTAATTATTAGTTAATTACTTTTAAAAAGTTAAAAAAAACAAATATAAAAAAATAAAAATATTTTATTACTTTAGAAATTTAAATTGTTTTTAAAATTAGTTTTTAAATAAATTAGTTTTTAATTAATTTAGTTTTATATAAAATTAGTTTTAAGTTTTGTTTAAATTTAAAATAGTTTTTAAATTTTGTTTAAATAGATTTTGTTAAATTTAAAAGTGAGAGTAATTTCTTTTTAAATAGATTAAATTAGGTTTAAGTTTTGTTTAAATTTAAAATAGTTTTAAATTAGTTTAATTAGTTTTCATAGAGATTTAAATAGTATAAAAGTATTTTCTTTTTAAATAGGTGATTTTAGTTTTAAATACCAAACAAATTTTTATTAACCAAGAACAATTAATCTCTACATATAAATTGGATATCAATTCGAGTCGAGTCGAGGAACGAAAAATAGAGATTAAAAGAATTTGAAAAAGTTCTTACATTAAATTGACGCCGCTGCCGCTTCGCTCTTTACGATTGACGATTTTTCGTGAGAAGATTTGGATTTTGGGATCCGTTCAATTTTGAACGTTACTTTTCTTGCTAAAAAAATCAAAAAGATAAAAAAATCAAAAACTTAAAAATACAAAAAAAATAAAAAATCATCAAAAGCAAACTCTTTCCTAAGATTTGCACCAAAAAAATTAAAAAATCCAAAAGTAATACTTTTCCTAAAGTATTACACCAAATATTACGTATTATTGTTATTTTTCTTATTTCGATTTCTTTCGCTTTTTATTGTGAATATATATTTTTCTAAAAAAATACAAAAAGATTTTTCTTTTACTATATTGTATTACGTAGAACAATCAATTTACCTACTTCCAAATAAGACCTTAGTTGGGATTTCATCACCTAGCTATTGTATTCGAATCTAAAATGAAAAAAAATCAAGGTAAAATAGATAAATACTAATAAAAAGTTTGAACTCGATTTATACAAACTATACGGTGGGTATAAGGCGACGAGCTATAAAAGGTCGTCTAAAGAAAAAGGTTTTTAAGTGCTTTATGCCACCTCCTTTCCCCGCTTGCTTGTGCATATATTAAGAGGGACGACCGATTATTGGTTTGCCAACTCAAGTAGTATTACGTATATATTTTTTGTAGCTTTTTCATACTGAACCTCGAGAGGGATAATCCCTTTCCTCTCAAAGTCGACCGAGGTCTCCTACCTCATTCCTCGAGTTTAGTTATATGCGCACTCGCTCGCGTACACACATACCGAGTGGTATACCAAATACTTCTAATTCTTCCAAAAAGAAGAAGAAGAACAAAAAGACCGTCAATCAAGCCGATCCCGAGAATCGAGCTTTGAACAACACGATGGAAACGGATAATCGACCAATGATTGAGATTTTACAATCTCACGTTGAAGGAAATGATGACGCGATTGTGGTGCCGGATATTGGAGCAAATAATTTTGAACTAAAAACGGGTTTTATTCAAATGGTTTCCGCTACACCATTTTTAGGCCGTACTAATGATGACCCAGACGCTCATATAAAACGTTTCATACAATTGGCAAACACCGTTGAAATTGAGTATAATTGAAGTTCGTTTTCTCAGTTCTTAACCAATTGAAAGTCCTAACAAAATCGGGTTTATAATTGTTTTTGGTTGGTAGGGTTATTTGGCTTTTCTATGTCTAATTAATCAACCAAGTAAAAATTGAAAAATATTAACTAGATAACCGTAAAACAATTAGTCAAATACCAAATTTTATTCAAATAATAAAATGTAAATCTATGAAATTAAAGGGCTGAAAATGTAAATTCTAAAAACTAAAGTGCTTTAAATGTAAATTCAGTTAACTACAAGGACTAACTATGCAAATGTAACAAACTTCTAACAAATTTGTAACAAAATGCAAAACTAACTAACTGATTTTGTAAAATCTTGAAATTACAAGGACTGAAAATATGCAAACCCTAGTTTAGTGGACAATTAGCTGATTATGCAAACAGGAATAAAACTCAAGGACTAAAGTGTAATTAAATGGAAAAGTTTATCAAAAACGGGAAAAGGTATTCGGTAAGCTCGTTTATGCAATCTAATGAACCAAATAAGCTCTAGTAACTTGCAAAAGACTTAAAACTTGATTTTACCTAGGCTCGTAAAAGGAATAAGTCTGAAACTTATTAAAACTCAAATAAGCAAATTCTAATAAGCCAAAATTAAGCTATCTGATAAGCCAAACGTGCACAATCAGATTTTCTTGTAAAAACTTGTTAATCAAGCCATAAGAAGCATGGAATTTCTTTTGAAATAAAAAATGATCCAGTAATGAAGTAGGAAAATGGAAATAAGCTAAATCAAGCTTATTTGACCAACGTTGACCAACTTTTTCAAAAAGCTGAAAATTTCAAAATCCACTCATGAACACTTTCTAAACACAAATGTGAAAGAAAATTGGGAGATTTCTGAAGTGGAAATGCTGTTTCAAGAAATCAGTTTAGCACAAGATTACAGAAACTGACAAATGCTATGGTGCTTATTCAAATGCTTATTCCTAAATCAAATGAAGATGCTGTAGAAATTCCTATTACACACTTAAACTTCAGATGTTGGATGATGTTTAGAAGCTGGTTTGAAGGAATTTCAACAACTAATGAAGAAATGCTAATCAATTGAAATCAAGAACTTTTCTGAAAACTTTTTAAACAAAGACTGACCCAAACTTTTTTGTTGCCAATTGCCTTTTTGACTTATGTTTTGACTTGAAAACTACCAAACTTGGTTTATTATGGCTAAATGACTGAAAGTGAGCTAGAATTAACCAATTTCCAACACTTGAACACAACTTGTAAGCTATTACCAAACAACACTTAACTGAATTATAGCAAACTTTTATGAAAGGAATCAAAGCAATTGGCTAAAGTGATTAAAATTGAATATCAGACTTAGTTTGATAAGCAAAATGAAGTGTAAAGAAACCAGTAACAAACAGTTTAACAAGCTAGAACTCAAATTGAACTAGAGAACTAAAAATGACTGATATACTAATAACAGGAACCAAGATTAAGCTAATGATCAAGTATAACACCACAATTACGCTACTCAGTCACAAAATTCAGTTCAAAAGCTGTTTAAACACACTTGATCATGCAGACTAACAAGAATTAGCTAGGAATTGAGCAGGCAATACTGTTTAGTGGAACAAGAACTCAAAAATGTTAAACCTTTTAGCTTAGGCCTCCATTGATGGAGTAGAGAAGCACTGAGCTTTCTAACCATTGCTAAACCACCACCTTAGCATTAAAATGTACTAATCAACAGCTATTATCATCATAATCTCCATTGTTGAACCTTTAAGCTTCAAAATCAACAAGAATGGTACTGGATAAACATAACACTTATAACAGCTTCAAATCTTCAAAACTTAGCTAATTATGATCATTTGTGATCACAAGTAGCTAACAGTAACACAAGGATAACATAATTGCAGGTATGAACAGTAGATGAAGGAGATGAAATGTGAATTTATTTGATTGAAGGTAAGTTTGTTACAAAGCAGGTAAGGTAGTTACAACTAAGCTAACTGACTCAAGAGCTTGTGAGACTCTTGAGTTGGTTGAGCTAACTAACTAGAACTAGGTATGAGAGAAAATGGAGATGTGTGTGAAATTTACACACATTAACTACTTGCAAAAATGAGAGATTACAATCCTATTTATAGAAAAATTCTGAGGAAGTTTTGGAGTTGATGACGTGTTTCCACCACTTGTTTGTTGTCACGTGTCACCAAGCTGCTAAATATTCATCCTCATGTTCTTCAAGAATTGGGGATTTTTGATCCATTAAGTTTGAGCTTAATTGGTTGTGTCCAATGTGTTCCTCTCTAAAAAACGATCAACTTTCATGTAGAAAACTCCTTCTGAAATTGAGTGTAGCTCATATACGTTCCTGGGTTCTTTGTTGAAGAAGAAGACCACATGTCACTTTCTGATTGGGCGAGGAGTGAGCACACGGATTATTATCCAAAATGGATAATTTGAATTATGGAGTGGCGTTCTTTGATTAGTTGTAAAGGAGGATAGTGCGCTGCACTGTTGGGATTCGTTATTAAATGTGAGTGGCCAGCTGTATCTTATTTGGCAATCCAAAACCCACTTTCTTTGAATTCTAATTGGCTAAGAGTCCCTTCACACGGATTGATCCAAAACTTGAAGTATTTTTGGCAGTTTCAATCCCTCACTTTGGCAGATTTGTATTTTGAGCTATAATCTTCATTTCTTTGGCATAAATGGTCCTTCAAGCTTCATTCTTGAACACAATTGATCCCTTTGACTTGGTTGACTGAATAGTTGACCATGTTTGACTTTTATCTTGACTTTGGCATATTTACACTTTTAGTCCTTCAACTTTGGAGTGTTGTCAAGATAGGTCCCTTATCTTCAAAGTCTTGTCATCTTTGATCCTTCTTTGTCTTTTTCATCCAAATAAGCTTGATTTTCTTCTTGTTTGCTTGAAACTGTATCCTTCTTACCTATTTATACACAAACACAAAACATACCACATAATTCCGCTTTATAGCACAAAAGTTAGGTATTTTTCTTGTCTTTTAGGGTGATTTGTTGATTAATTGATATGAGTTTTTGCTCATATCAAATCCCCTACACTTGAACATTGCCATGACCTCATGCAATGCTATATTTTAAAGCACAAATTTACATTCTCCTCATAATTAATCCACCTTGGCCAATATGGAATGCATCTACACTACTCTACACTATATGATGCATGATTTTGAATTTGAACAATACAATGCAAAAGAAACAACTCTACTTATATCTTTTTGGATTTTTATTGAAATGGTTTTGATGGAAATAACTCATAAAGAAATTAGTGACTTAGATTAGGGCTTTGGTACCATGGACACTTATCACCCTCAAGTTTCACTTTCCCCATACCAAGCTTAAAAATGGGATCATTGTATTCACAAGTAAAAAGTGCATCAACTTTCTTATTCATGACAATTAAATGTGGAACCGGTTATTATTTGTGTAAATTGCTTTTGGGCAAATTTGTCATTATTTAAAGCGTGAAATATAAGAAATGTAAAATCCAAAAATGAGGAAGCACGGTTTTAATCCTAAGTAATCCTCTCATCCATTACTTGAAAAACCGCTCACAATTAATATAAGTCCGTTTCAAGAGTAATAAGTCATTCGCCTTATGTGTAAAATCCTTATGTCATGTGAAATGTGTATAGTTGAAGTTCGTTTTTCTCAGTTCTTAACAAATTGAAAGTCCTAACAAGATCGAGTTTTTAATTGTTTTTGGTTGGTAAAGTATTTGGATATTCTATAGCTAATTCAAACAAAACCTTGCTAAAATGAAAAAATATAAAGTCTACTTATACGTAAAACAAAGTGCACATACCAAGTTTTTATTCAATTAAAATGCTAAAATGTAAATTCTACAAACTATAAGGACTGAAAATGTAAATTCTATGAAATATAAATGCCAAAAATACAAAGTCAAAAAGTCTAGGGACTAACTATGCAAAATCAGTAAACTAAATGGACTCAAAATGAAAATTTATCAAACTAAGTAACTACTTTCCAACTAATTGAAAACTGAATAACCACTTTTGAACAAACTTGAAAATACAAGGATTAAACTTTTGCAAAACCTAAAAAGTTGGAAGATTAGCTTGTATTAGAAACTGTTTAATTCCAAAAGGACCAAAGTGCAATTTTTAAAACTTTTTCAACAAAAACGGGTTAAAGACTAAAATAAGCTTGTTTGAGCTCGTTTCTTAACCAAATAAGCTCAAACCAATTTCAAACGACTTAAAATAAAAAATAAGCTAGACCTATCCAAGGAATTAAGCTGAAAATGCCTAGAACTCTGATAAGCAAATCCTAATAAGCTCAAAATAAGCTAACTGATAACCTAATCATGCACTACTTGATTTTAATGAAGAATCTTATTAAACAGCTTAAAAGAAGAACGGGAAATCAAGTCTCAAACAAAATGATCAAGTAATAAGCTCTAAAATTGGAAATAAGCTAAATTGAGCTTATGTTGACTTTCGTTGACCAGATTTTTCAAAAAGCTCAAAATCACAAAACCTACTCAGGAACACTTTTTGAATAGAAATATGAAAGAAAATTAACAAGTTCTTGAAGTGGAAAGTGAGATATGAGAAATCAGTTAATGTTTCATTACAGGGAATTGAAAATGCTCTTATGCTTATTCAAATGCTTATTACTCACTCCAAACTAGATACTGTACAATTTCCTTATACACACTAAAAGTTCATATATTGAATGAAAGATGAGAACTGGTTTGAAAAGATTTCATCAAGAAACAAAGATTTGCCAAGCAAATGAAAATCACAACTTTCTGAAAAGTTACTTAACAAAATCTGACCCAAACCTTTTTGTGAGCCAATTGCCTGTTTGACTAATGAAATGACTAGAAAATGACTGAAATGTTATTGTTATGACTAAGTAACTTGAAGTGAACCAATATTTGCCAAATACTACACTTGAAAAACAACTAATAAGCTAATCCCAAACACTACCTTTCTGATCTTGAACAAACTTTTGTGAAGAGATTTTAAGCTATTGGTTAAACCAAGTGAAAAGCAATATCAGAACAAGTTTTATAGCTAGAATGAAGTGTAATTGAACTGGTTTCAAACAGTTTAAAAGGCTAAGACTCAAAATGAGTTGTTAAGCTATGTGACTGATTAAGCTGAAAAACAGGACAAGTTTTAAGGCTAATAAGCAAGTATAAGCTACACTTAAGCTACAAAAACACTGAAATCAGATCAAAAACAAGCTGAACGCATTTTATCATACAATCAAATAGGATTAAGCTAGGTATTAAGCATGCAATCAACAATTAAGTGGAACTAGAACTCAGAAGGTGAAACCTTTTAGCTTAGGCCTCCATTGGGGAGTAGAGAAGCGCTGAGCTTTCTAAGCTAGTGCTAACCACCACCTTAGCACTAGAAACAACCAAACATCTACAATTCAGCAACTACAATCACCAAAATCTCCATTGATGAACTGAAAGCTTCAAAATCTGCTAGAACTGGAACTGACTGAACTGAATAGGATCAACAGCTACAATCTTCTCAAATAGCTAATCATGATCTAATGATGATCATAACTAACTAGAACAGCAACAGAATAACAATGGTGCAGGTATGAACAGTAGAATAGCAATGAAGATTTTGGAGGGAAATGGAAATTTTATTGATTGAATTGGAAAGGTAGTTACAAAGCTGGTAATTTGTTACAACTAATAACAGACTCAAGAGTTTGTCAGACTCTTGAGTTGTTAAGCTAAAACTAAACTGAGATGAGAGAAAACTAAAAGTGTGTGTGTTTTCACACTTTTCTACAACACCAGAAATGAAGGCTAATCTAGGGTATTTATAGACTAGAAATGTAAAGTGGTTGGGGTTGGTGACGTGTCAGAACCAATCAAAAGCTTCCACGTGGACAATTCTGCATAATTGAATTTGCAGGTGAAGAACAATTTTAGGGATTTTTGATTGAGATGGTTTCATGTTAATTGATTATGTCCATTGTATTCCTCTCTAAAAAACGATCACTTTTCATGTTTACATCATCTTCTGAAACGCATCCTAGCTCAATCCCGTTCCTGGTAAATTTCGTTGAAGAGGATGACACGTGGCACATTGTTATTGGTTAAGGGATTAGCACACGGATCGTTATCCAAGTTGGATAAATCTGATTATTGCATGGCGTTATTCTATTGGAGGAGAACTGAAGTAGTGCGTTGCACTGTTTAGATACCGGCATTAAATGCTGGCGGCGCTAGTGGTAATTAATATAGCTGAGTTGGTGATCTGTGTTTATTGATTCCTCACTTCCCATTGGCTGATATTAGTTCACACGGATTAAGCTCAACTTAACTTTCCAAAAATGGCAGAAATGACCCTTGTACTTGGCAGTTTGAACTTTTGAGCTGTATTCTTCATTTCTTTGACAATTCCAGTCCTTCAACTTGCATTTTTAAACATTTAAGCCCTTTGACTTGGTTGACTTGAGAGTTGACCATTTTTTTGACTTTGATCTTGACTTTGACAAATTTACACCTTTGGTCCTTCATCTTTGGCAGATTGTCAAGATAGGTCCTTTGTCTTCAAAGTCTTGTCACTTTTGATCCTTCTTTGTCTTTTTCATCCAATTTACTTGATTTTTCCTTTGTTTGCTTGAAAATGCATCCTTCTTACCTATTTGCACACAAACATAAAACATACCACATAATTCCGCTTTATAGCACAAAGTTTAGGTATCTTTCTTGTGTTTTAGGGTGATTTGTTGATAAATTGATATGAGTTTTTGCTCATATCAAATCCCCTACACTTGAACATTGTCATGTCCTCATGCAATTCTATATTTTAAAGCACAAGTTTACATTATCCTCATAATTAATCCACCTTGGCCATTATGGAATGCATGTACACTACTCTACACTATATGATGCATGATTTTTGATTTTAATAATGCAATGCACAAGATACAATTCTGTTTACATCTTTTTGTATTTTCTTGAAATAGGTTTTGATGGAAATAACTCATAAAGAATTCACTGACTTTGATTAGGGCTTGGGTACCATGGACATTTATCACCCTCAAGTTTCACTTTCCCCATACCAAGCTTAAAAATGGGATCATTGTATTCACAAGTAAGAAGTGCATCAACTTATTCATGACAATTAAATGTGGAACCGGTTATTATTTGAGCAAATTGCTTGTGGGCAAATTGGTCATTATTCAAGCGTGAAGTATAAAAAATGCAAAATCCAAAAATAAGGAAGCACGGTTTTAATCCTAAGTAATTCTCTCATCCATTACTTGAAAAACCGCTCACAATTAATATAAGTCCGTTTTAAGAGTAATAAGTCGTTCGCCTTATGTGTAAAATCCTCATGTCATGCTTTCATAAGTAGCTACACACTCGCTAAGGAAAGAAAAATAAAACTCACGCAATAATTTACATCCGCCGCCTTTTTGAGACCTTGGATCTTCAACCCCGCAACCCGTCAAGGTAATATTGGATTGGAGCAATCTATTGAATCCCCGCAACCCGTCAAGGTAATATTGGAACTCAATAGTCACTATAATTAACACCACACTGCCCCTCTTGGGAGTCTTGCATATATATATTTTTTTTTTCGTTTTTTTTTCTAGCCACTTATTTTTTTCATAAGCCGCTCTTATTTTTCTTTATTCCTCACTAAGAAAGTTGAAAAGAATAAAAGGAAAAACACCCGCTAAATATTGAGCATGACATAAGTCTAGTACACATAAAACGTACTAACTTGGAATCTTAAGACGTACTTATATCAACCATGAATGATTAGTCAAAAATGCATAAGAGATTACAAACCAATTAAAACCGTACTTGATTATTTATTAACATATATACATGCGAAGAAATTAGAGGTAAAGAAGAGAAGGATTTAGCCACAAGTAATTATCATGAAGTTTATCTAGCCCTTTTATACTTGCTTCAACTCTATCATTTCCCATTCTCCACAAATTTAAAATCTCAAATAATGAGATTGGTGGATGCTTAGCCTAATAGACCAATGAAGGACTACATGGTTAAGGATACTAGCTAGAGAATGCTAAGATAAGCAAATTAGGGTTGAGTCAAAATATCCATGGCGGGCCTAATATGTCAAAGAAGTCTAAATTTGTTAAACCATGTTTTTATTATTTTTTTTTCTCTTTTTATATATTTTTGATGAAAAGTAAAAGAAAAATATAAACAATGCAAATGTGTTATGCAAATGAAAAATGGTTGATGCAAAAATTATGAATGCATATTTTTGGTGGCCAAAGTAGATCAAAAATTTGAAAAATGTTTGAAAAATTAATTTCCATGTTATCATGAAGGACAATGACAAGTTCTAGGTAAGGTCACTTCGATAGAAGACCCCCCTACACTTAAGCTAAACATTTTCCTCAATGTTTAAGAGCATGGAAGTATAAAAACTTCCCCTACACTTATGAGAATGAATAGACTTTGCTTAACCCAAATTAAGGAAAGGTCAACTATTGGTGAATTCATGTTTAAGCACAAGGTGTCAATGAAAGATCACAATAGTAACGAAGTGAACCGGATCAAGGGCCTCCTCCATAAGCTCCAAAGCATGAAATGAGTGAGCAACCCTACAAACACGAAGAAGACAAAATAAGGTCTCCCCTACACTTATCTCCAATTCTATACCCTTATTGCTAACCTAGAACACTCTAAACCTAGTTATACGATGCTTGAGTTAATGAGTCTCTAGCTCGACTCATCCCACACTCAAAAGTGTCTAAAACCTATCATGGAGAAGAAAAATTTGCCCCTTGTTAAGAAAAATCTCCATGATGAGGTAAAACAAGTTTTCATTTATCAAAACTCCATAAATATCCCCCAGGATCAAATACATAATTACCATCCCACTTATAACACAATTCCACAACGGACTTCCCAAGCAATGGTGAAAAGGGTGAGGTGATGTTCTCCAAAATGGTAACCCATATGTTCTCCAAAAGGTGATAGGGTAAAACTCTCAAATCGTTTACAAGTTTTCCTTTTGTTGCATCAGGCGGATACTGAGATGGTTTAGCAAGCTCTATGCCAGGATTAAAAATCCGTTCCTTGATGGGAAAACAACAAGAGGTGATTGCCTTAGAAGACTCTCCCTTGTAGGTCACATGGTGAGAGAAAAAGTGTGGAGTCATGGATAAGCTCTTAGAAAGAACCATCATGGTTTGTTTTCCATTTTCACATGAAAGGTTTAAAGTAGACAAGGAAGTAGGTAAAGGATCTTCATGCAATAGAGATTCTAGATATAGTATATCCCCCTCCTCATCAAGATAACCGAGAGTGTACTCAAAAGATATATCCTCCGCTAAAAACTCATCACTCTCATCCATTATAGAATCCGCCTCATCACCATAAACATCATAGATTGGTCTATCAAAGATTGGTGATTCTTCAAAACCAAAGGAAGTGTGATCATCAACAAATGGAGAGTCACAAGTAGAAAGCTCATCATCAATATAGTCATCATATGTTGGTGAATCACAAGGAAGAAATTCTTCATCACTAAAGTCCTCATGAATATGGTTATCATTGTGGAAAAATGGATTGTCATATGAGGTTTCACCAAAATTTAACTCTTGAGGTTCATGAAAATCCAAGGATGAAGTAATGGAAGCTATGGTCTCAACATATGGAGGATCATAATTACCACTTGTGCAAGCTTCATGAAAATATTCACCACAAACTTCATCAAGGATATCAACTTTGTTAATAGTCTCACATGGTCTAGACTCCTTAACCTCTTTCCTATCACAAACTTTCCCTAACTTAAACACCACTTTCTCATCCTCTACTCTCATAATTAGTTCTCCCTCCGCCACATCTATCAAAGTACGACCCGTTCTCAAAAACGGTCTACCAACAATCAAAGGAACTCTAGGATTCATGTCATAATCAACCACTACAAAGTCGGCCGGAAATGTAAACTTATCCACACCTACAAACACATCCTCCGCGATACCTACGGGGTAAGCTATGGTTCGGTTGGCTAATTCAAGGGTCATCCTAGTGGGAGTGAGCTCGGGAAGAGAGAGTTTTTTCCAAACCGATAAAGGCATGAGGTTAATGCTTGCCCCTAGATCCGCCAAAGCCATGCAATTTTCTACACCGGGAAAATTACAAGGTATCAAGAAGCGCCCCGGATCTCCAAGTTTTGTTGGTAAGGTTTTAAGTAGCACGGCGGAACAATTTTCATTAAGGGATGTGTTGGGCAAATCAACCAATTTTTCCTTGTTTGAGAGTAAATCCTTGAACATCTTAGCAAACTTTGGCATATAAGCAAGAGCTTCCGCAAAGGATATGTTGATGTTGAGTTGCTTGAACATCCTTAAGAAATTTTAGACTTGGATGTCATCCTTGGTCTTTAACTTGTCCTTTTTCAACCTTGAAGGATATGGAAGGTTTGGTTTTGGTGTAGGTGGAGTAGGTGTTGTAGTGGAAGATTTGTCTTTGATAGCTTCTTCATTGGGAGTTGTGGAAGGTAGAAGAGAAGTAGCAATAGGTTGAGAAGGTGTGTTTGATTGAATGGGAGCATTTTGAGGTGGTGAAGTAGATGTAGAAGGCTTGTCACATGTAGGAACAAAAGTGGGTGGAACAATAGGAGGCTTAGGAGGTGAAGGATCCTTTGTTGTCTTTCCACTTCTTGTTGTAATAGCATTGACATTTGATCTTGGATTTGTTTGTGTGTTAGAAGGTAAAGCTCCTTGTGGTCTTTGATTATAAAGCATCATAAACTTCTTATTGGTGTCTTCATGCATTTCTCTCATTCTTTTCTCATTAGCTTCATGCATTTCCCTCATTCTTTTCTCATTAGCTTGGAACCTCCTTTCATTCTCTTGATTCATTTTGTGAAGAAGCTCAATTGTGTTATAATCTTGTGGCACATTTCCTTGAAAACCTTGGGGTTGGAAAGGTGGAGGTTGATTGTAAAACCCTTGGTTGTTACCTTGAAAGGTATTTCCTTGATTGTTAAAGGTATTTGGTGGTCTATAGTTATTCCCTTGGTAAGGTGGTCTTTGACCTTGATTCCTTTGTAACACTTGAGGAGGATTTTGTTGAAGTTGGGTGGGTGGTTGGGTTGGGAATCCCGATGGAGTAAGGTAATTTTGGGACTTGTAAGAAAGGTTATTGGGATTGATATTTGGCTTGAAGTGTTTACGATGTTCTTCTTGGTAAGCATAATATTCCCCTTGATAACCTTGCACCTTATCACATTGTTCATAAGAATAGGGACCTCCACAATTCACATAAGAAAGAGTAATGGCATGCACATCATTTGAGGAATGATTTCCCATAGAAAGCTTCATCAAGTCATTCATCATAGTTTCTTGCATCTTTTGAGAATTTTGCATGAATGTTTGACTTTCCTTTTGAGCTTGAGTAAATGCTTGCATGCATGAAATGAGTTGAGTCTCCAATGTGTTAGAACTTCCTTCTTGAATGACATGGACTCTTTTATCAAATTGTGTTTGTTTGAACCATTGCTTTGGTCTCAATGATATCCCAAGCCTCTTGAATGGATTTAAGAAGAATATTCCCTCCCGCGGAAGCATTGAGTGAGTCTTGGTGATGAGGTTTAAGGCCATTGTAGAAAGTATTGATTTGGTGAACTTCATCCAATCCATGGTTAGGGCATCTCCTCAATAACTCTCTAAACTCCTCCCAAGCATCACTAAAGGTTTGGCTAGGTTTTTGTTGAAAGCCTATAATTAAGTTCCTCAAAGCCGTGGTCTTAGATGGGGGAAAGAACTTGTTCAAAAACTTAGTAGTAAAACCATCCCATGTGGTGATACTATCGGGTGGTTGTGTGTCTAACCAATGCTTAGCGGGTCCCTCTAGTGAAAATTGCACCAATATCAACTTAATAGCATCATGGGGAACTCCATTGTACTTAATGGTATTGCAAAGAGCAAGGAATCTCTTAAGGTGATCATGAGGATTATCATTCTTGTTACCATAGAAAGGTGTGTTTGAAACCAAGTTAATCATAGCCGTTTTTAGCTCAAATGAATTTGCGGGAATGTCAGGAATCTTGATAGCATCGGCATATCCGTTAACATTGGATTGCAAACGTTCCATCAAAGAACGAGTATCAACTCTAGCCATGGCTTCTTGTTGTGGATGAATCAAAGCACGATTCTCGTGATCGGCTTGATGGACGGTGGTGTTCTTACTCTTTCTCTTTTTCTTCCTTGTCGGAGGAAGGGGTTGTACACCAATCGGTATTTGTGCACGCCCACGAGTGAGCATGCAACTCAATACGAGGAATGAGAGATAAGCACTCGTGTGACTTTGAAGAGAAAAGGATTATCCCCTTCGAGTTTCAATATGAAATATCCACAAGAAAATAATAATATACGTATGTACTACTTGGGTGCAAGACCCCCAATGAAGCCTTCCTTCTTAGAATACTCACAAGTGAACGGGGGGTTAGGTGGCGCGAAGCACTTAAGTACCTATTGACCCTTAGATGGCATTTTATAGCACATCGCCTTTCTATTCACTTAATTGTTTGTATTCTTCGAATTGTTGCTTATTGGAAGTATTTATCTATTCTTGCTTTATTTTGTTTGATCGATACACGTGTCAATGACCGGAACGCCCCTCAACACGGTGTATTGCCTTGGCAATACTTATGGAGAATATGTGAATTGGTTGTTCTTATACGTATACGTATTTACTTATAATAATATATGGAAAATATTTTTGTATTTATGAGTTTTTGAGAGAAAATACTATATGTACATAAAAACCGAGAGAATCCAATAATATATATTTTTGGGTGCAATCTCTTAGGAAAAAGATTGCTTTTTGGAATTTTTAATTTGTTTGGTCAATTCTTTAGGAAAAGAATTGTTTTGTTAATTTTTAGTATTTATATATTTTTATATTTTTGATTTTTTATTGTTTTTGATTTATGATACGTAAAAATAGCGTTCACTAGGTGAACGGATCCCAAAAGCCAATGAAAACCGTCAATCGATAGTCTCTCGTAAAGTCAAAGAACCGGCAGCGGCGCTATTTGAAATGTGTATAGTTGAAGTTCGTTTTTCTCAGTTCTTAACAAATTGAAAGTCCTAACAAGATCGAGTTTTTAATTGTTTTTGGTTGGTAAAGTATTTGGATATTCTATAGCTAATTCAAACAAAACCTTGCTAAAATGAAAAAATATAAAGTCTACTTATACGTAAAACAAAGTGCACATACCAAGTTTTTATTCAATTAAAATGCTAAAATGTAAATTCTACAAACTATAAGGACTGAAAATGTAAATTCTATGAAATATAAATGCCAAAAATACAAAGTCAAAAAGTCTAGGGACTAACTATGCAAAATCAGTAAACTAAATGGACTCAAAATGAAAATTTATCAAACTAAGTAACTACTTTCCAACTAATTGAAAACTGAATAACCACTTTTGAACAAACTTGAAAATACAAGGATTAAACTTTTGCAAAACCTAAAAAGTTGGAAGATTAGCTTGTATTAGAAACTGTTTAATTCCAAAAGGACCAAAGTGCAATTTTTAAAACTTTTTCAACAAAAACGGGTTAAAGACTAAAATAAGCTCGTTTGAGCTCGTTTCTTAACCAAATAAGCTCAAACCAATTTCAAACGACTTAAAATAAAAAATAAGCTAGACCTATCCAAGGAATTAAGCTGAAAATGCCTAGAACTCTGATAAGCAAATCCTAATAAGCTCAAAATAAGCTAACTGATAAGCTAATCATGCACTACTTGATTTTAATGAAGAATCTTATTAAGCAGCTTAAAAGAAGAACGGGAAATCAAGTCTCAAAGAAAATGATCAAGTAATAAGCTCTAAAATTGGAAAAAAGCTAAATTGAGCTTATGTTGACTTTCGTAGACCAGATTTTTCAAAAAGCTCAAAATCACAAAACCTACTCAGGAACACTTTTTGAATAGAAATGTGAAAGAAAATTAACAAGTTTTTGAAGTGGAAAGTGAGATATGAGAAATCAGTTCATGTTTCATTACAGGGAATTGAAAATGCTCTTATGCTTATTCAAATGCTTATTACTCACTCCAAACTAGATACTGTACAATTTCCTTATACACACTAAAAGTTCATATATTGAATGAAAGATGAGAACTGGTTTGAAAAGATTTCATCAAGAAACAAAGATTTGCCAAGCAAATGAAAATCACAACTTTCTGAAAAGTTACTTAACAAAATCTGACCCAAACCTTTTTGTGAGCCAATTGCCTGTTTGACTACTGAAATGACTAGAAAATGACTGAAATGTTATTGTTATGACTAAGTAACTTGAAATGAACCAATATTTGCAAAATACTACACTTGAAAAACAACTAATAAGTTAATCCCAAACAATACCTTTCTGATCTTGAACAAACTTTTGTGAAGTGATTTTAAGCTATTGGTTAAACCAAGTGAAAAGCAATATCAGAACATGTTTTATAGCTAGAATGAAGTGTAATTGAACTGGTTTCAAACAGTTTAAAAGGCTAAGACTCAAAATGACTTGTTAAGCTATGTGACTGATTAAGCTGAAAAACAGGACAAGTTTTAAGGCTAATAAGCAAGTATAAGCTACACTTAAGCTACAAAAACACTGAAATCAGATCAAAAACAAGTTGAACACATTTTATCATACAATCAAATAGGATTAAGCTAGGTATTAAGCATGCAATCAACAATTAAGTGGAACTAGAACTCAGAAGGTGAAACCTTTTAGCTTAGGCCTCCATTGGGGTGTAGAGAAGCGCTGAGCTTTCTAAGCTAGTGCTAACCACCACCTTAGCACTAGAAACAACCAAACATATACAATTCAGCAACTACAATCACCAAAATCTCCATTGATGAACTGAAAGCTTCAAAATCTGCTAGAACTGGAACTGACTGAACTGAATAGGATCAACAGCTACAATCTTCTCAAATAGCTAATCATGATCTAATGATGATCATAGCTAACTAGAACATCAACAGAATAACAATGGTGCAGGTATGAACAGTAGAATAGCAATGAAGATTTTGGAGGGAAAATGGAAATTTTATTGATTGAATTGGAAAGGTAGTTACAAAGCTGGTAATTTGTTACAACTAATAACAGACTCAAGAGTTTGTCAAACTCTTGAGTTGTTAAGCTAAAGCTAAACTGAGATGAGAGAAAACTAAAAGTGTGTGTGTTTTCACACTTTTCTACAACACCAGAAATGAAGGCTAATCTAGGGTATTTATAGACTAGAAATGTAAAGTGGTTGGGGTTGGTGACGTGTCAGAACCAATCAAAAGCTTCCACGTGGACAATTCTGCATAACTGAATTTGCAGGTGAAGAACAATTTTGGGGATTTTTGATTGAGATGGTTTCATGTTAATTGATTATGTCCATTGTATTCCTCTCGCAAAAACGATCACTTTCATGTTTACATCATCTTCTGAAACGCATCCTAGCTCAATCCCATTCCTGGTAAATTTCATTGAAGAGGATGACATGTGGCACATTGTTATTGAGTAAGGGATTAGCACACGGATCGTTATCCAAGTTGGATAAATCTGATTATTGCATGGCGTTATTCTATTGGAGGAGAACTGAAGTAGTGCGTTGCACTGTTTAGATACTGGCATTAAATGTTGGCGGCGCTAGTGGTAATTAATATAGCTGAGTTGGTGATCCGTGTTTATTGATTCCTCACTTCCCATTGGTTGATATTAGTTCACACGGATTAAGCTCAAATTAACTTTCCAAAAATGGCAGAAATGACCCTTGTACTTGGCAGTTTGAACTTTTGAGCTGTATTCTTCATTTCTTTGACAATTTCAGTCCTTCAACTTGCATTTTTAAACATTTAAGCCCTTTGACTTGGTTGACTTGAGAGTTGACCATTTTTTTACTTTGATCTTGACTTTGACAAATTTACACCTTTGGTCCTTCATCTTTGGTAGATTGTCAAGATAGGTCCTTTGTCTTCAAAGTCTTGTCACTTTTGATCCTTCTTTGTCTTTTTCATCCAATTTACTTGATTTTCCTTTGTTTGCTTGAAAATGCATCCTTCTTACCTATTTGCACACAAACATAAAACATACCACATAATTCCGCTTTATAGCACAAAGTTTAGGTATCTTTCTTGTGCTTTAGGGTGATTTGTTGATAAATTGATATGAGTTTTTGCTCATATCATCATGCATTAATAAGTAGCTACACACTCGCTAAGGAAAGAAAAATAAAACTCACGCAATAATTTACATCCACCATCTTTTTGAGACTTTGGATCTTCAACCCCGCAACCCGTCAAGGTAATATTGGATTGGAGCAACTATTAAATCCCCGCAACCCGTCAAGGTAATATTGGAATCTAATAGTTACTATAATTAACACCTCACTGCCCCTCTTGGGAGTCTTGTATAATTTTATTTTTTTTCTTTTTCTTTTTTTTCTAGCCACTCATATTTTTTTTGTAAGCCGCTCTTATTTTTCTTTATTCCTCACAAAGAAAGTTGAAAAGAATAAAAGGAAAAACACCCGCTAAGTGTTAAGCATGACATAAATCTAGTACACATAAAACATTCTAACTTAGAATCTTAAGACGTACTTATATCAACCATGAATGATTAGACAAAAATGCATAAGAGATTACAAACCAATTAAAACCGTTCTTGATTATTTATTAACATATATACATGCGAAGAAATTAGAGGTAAAGAAGAGAAGGGTTTAGCCACAAGTAATTATCATGAAGTTTATCTAGCCCTTTTATACTTGCTTCAACTCTATCATTTCCCATTCTCCACGAGTTTAAAATTTCAAAGAATGAGATTGGTGGATGCTTAGCCTAATAGACCAATTAAGGACTACATGGTTAAGGATACTAGCTAGAGAGTGCTAAGATAAGCAAACTCGGGTTGAGTCAAAATATCCATGGCGGGCCTAATATGTCAAAGAAGTCTAAATTTGTTAAACCATATCCTTTATTATATTTTTTTCTCTTTTATATATTTTTGATGAAAAATAAAAGAAGTAATATATACAATGCAAATGTGTTATGCAAATGAAAAATGATTAATGCAAAAATTATGAATGCATATTTTTGGTGGCCAAAGTAGATCAAAAATTTGAAAAATGTTTGAAAATTAATTTTCCATATTATCATGAAAGTCAATGACAAGTTCTAGGTAAGGTCACTTCGATAGAAGACCCCCCTACACTTAAGGTAAACATTGTCCTTAATGTTTAAGAGCATGGAAGTATAAAACTTCCCCTAGACTTATGACAATGAATAGACTTTGCTTAACCCAAGTTAAGGAAAGATCAACTATAGTAAATTCATTTTTTAAAGCACAAGGTATCTATGAAAGATCACAATAGTAACGAAGTGAACCAGATACAAGGGACTCCTCCATAAGCTCCAATGCATGAAATGAGTGAGCAACCCTACAAACATCATGAAGACAAAAGAAGGTCTACCCCAACACTTCTCAACAAATTGCTATCCTTATTTATAACCTACAACACTCTAGTTCTAACAACTCTAAACCTAGTTATTCAAGCTTGATTTAGGGAGTCTCTAGCTCGACTCTTCCCACAATGAAATAATTCATGTGGAAAATGGGGATCTCTTGGACCATTGCAACGGAAATGTCCTCCCCAAAATAGTGCTTCACACGGTGACCATTCACTTTAAAATTTGGACCATCGGGTTGTGACAACTCAATAGTTCCATATGGAAATACTTGAGCAATAGTGAATGGACCGGACCATCTCGACTTAAGCTTGCCCGCAAAAAAGTTTCAACCTTGAGTTAAAGAGGAGAACCGGCTCTCCAACTTTAAACTCACGGTTATTGATCTTAGCATCATGCAATTTCTTAGTCTTCTCCTTATAAAGCAAAGAATTTTCATAGGCATTGGCTCTCAATTCATCCATTTCATTAAGTTGATCCTTTCTATGTGAACCGGCTTAGTTTAAATCAAAGTTAGCCCACTTGAGAGCCCAAGATGCCTTGTGTTCTAACTCGAATGGGAGGTGGCATGCTTTTCCATAGACAAGCCTATAAGGGGTACAACCAATTGGTGTCTTAACAGCCGTCCTAAAAGCCCACAAAGCATCATCAAGCTTTTCCGACCAAGAAGCTCGATGCTCTCCCACCGTTCTCTCTAAAATTCTCTTTAAACCACGATTTCTGACCTCGGTTTGACCATTGGTTTGAGGGTGATACGCGGTAGAAAGTCTATGATTAACTCCATATTTCTTCATAACTCTCGTAAATTGATCATTACAAAAGTGCGTACCACGATCACTTATGATGGCCCGAGGTACACCAAATCTAGCAAACAATTGCTTCAAGAACTTCACAACAACTCTAGCATCATTGGTAGGTAAGGCTTTAGCCTCAACCCATTTGGACACATAATCCACCGCTACAAGTATATACTTGTTTGCCTTGGAAGATGGAAAAGGTCCCATAAAATCTATGCCCCATACATCAAAAATCTCACACTCTTGAATAAAATTTTGTGGCATCTCATCTCGTTGTGTAATTTTTCCTTGTCTTTGACATACATCACAAAATTTCACCATCTCTTGGGCATCTTTGTAAATGGAAGGCCAATAGTAACCCGAGTCAAAGACTTTCTTGGCAGTATATTTGGGCCCAAAATGTCCACCCGTAGGTCCTTTATGACAAGCTTCTAAAATCCTAAATGCCCCGGGCCCATCTACACACCGTCTAATGATTTGGTCCGCACATTGCCGAAAAAGATAAGGATCATCCCAAAAGTAGTACTTAACTTCCTTAAGAAACTTCTTCTTTTGTTGGGAAGTAAGACCCTCTATAAGCACATTCCCCACAAGATAGTTTGCTATATCCGCAAACCAAGGGGTGGCATCCTCTTGAGAAGAGATAGACATGAGCTCCTATAATGGAAAGGATTCATTGATTTCTTTATTAGGAAAATCTCCTTGAAAAGGATGCTCAAGTCTACTCAAGTGATCCGCCGCTAAATTCTCGGCTCCTTTCTTATCTCTAATTTCTATCTTAAACTCTTGAAGCAATAAAACCCATCTAAAAATCCTAGGCTTAGCATATTGCTTTGTCATGAGATACTTGAGAGCGGAATGATCCGTATACACTATGGTTTTGGATAGCACAAGGTATGGTATAAATTTCTTAAAAGCATAGACTATGGCAAGCAACTCTTTTTCCGTGGTAGTATAATGAAGTTGTGCACCGGTCATGGTTTTACTAGCATAGTGTATAGGTTGAAAATGCTTATTCACTCTTTGTCCTAAGACGGCCCCCATCGCATAATCACTAGCATCACACATAAGCTCAAAAGGCAATTCCCAATTTGGAGACACCAAAACGGGAGCCTTTGTTAATTTCTCCTTAAGAGTCTCAAATGAATCCAAACACTCTTGGTTGAAAATGAAAGGAGCCTCTTTTTCCAAGAGGTGGGTCATCGGTCTTGCTATCTTAGAAAAATCTTGTATGAAGCGCCTATAAAACCCCGCATGACCTAAGAAACTCCTTACACCTTTAACCGTAGTGGGTGGGGGAAGCTTAGCAATCACATCAATTTTAGCTCGATCCACTTCTAATCCCTTATTGGATATCTTGTGTCCCAAAACTATTCCCTCTTTCACCATAAAGTGACATTTCTCCCAATTAAGAACTAAACGTGTTTCCTCACAACGCTTAAGCATTCGTTCTAAATTGGTGAGACATGAGGTAAATGAATCTCCAAAGACGGAAAAGTCATCCATGAAAACCTCCATTGTTTGCTCTATCATATCATGGAAAATTGCCATCATACACCTTTGAAATGTCCCCGGTGCATTACATAAGCCAAAAGGCATTCTCTTGTAAGCAAATGTA
Organism: Glebionis coronaria; assembly: GCA_025667525.1. Lineage (NCBI taxonomy): Eukaryota > Viridiplantae > Streptophyta > Magnoliopsida > Asterales > Asteraceae > Glebionis > Glebionis coronaria. The sequence goes on from CM046877.1 coordinate 240,396,176, forward strand.
CCGTAAGGACAAGTGAATGTGGTCTTTTCTTGATCCTTAGGGTCTATGGGTATTTGGAAATAACCCGAAAAGCCATCAAGAAAGAAATAGAATTCATTTCCCGCTAAGCGTTCAAGCATTTGGTCCATAAAAGGTAATGGGAAGTTATCTTTCCTAGTAGCCTCATTGAGCTTCCTATAGTCAATACAAACTCTCCAACCGGTAACAAGTCTCGTAGGAATAAGCTCATTGTTCTCATTAGGTACTACGGTGATTCCACCCTTTTTTGGAACACAATGTACCGAGCTGACCCATGGAGAGTTGGAAATGGGGTAAATCATGCCCGCATCAAGAAGTTTGATAACTTCCTTTTTAATGACCTTATGGATTTTTGGGTTAACCCTTCGTTGGCTTTGAATGGCGGGTTTGTAATCATCCTTCATAAGGATTTTGTGTGTATAAAAATGTGGATCAATTCCCCTTATGTCGGATATTTTCCATGCTAAGGCTTTCTTATGTTTCTTAAGGACTTCCATGAGTTTCTCTTTCTCATCCTCTTTCAACTCTTTAGCAATGATCACGGGTAATTGGTTTTTGTCCTCTAAGAAAGCATACTCTAGGTGGGATGGAATGTCCTTAAGTTCAATTGGAGGTGGACTCTCTATGGAAGGTTTAACTATGGATGGATCATCATTGGTTACTTCTTGTAGAATGGGTGGAGGGATAGGGTCCTCATTGAGCAACTTTTGGATGGTGAGAATATCTTCTTCCCAATTGATGGGAGAATCATCATTTCTAAGAAAGTTGGACTCAAATTCCTCCAAGAGGAAATCACTCTCTCCAAAAGGTGTTAAGGAGGGAGAAATTGAGGCCACGGTTTCAACATGGGGCATATCCTCACTACTACTCTTGCAAGCGTCATGAAAATGCTCAACACACACCTCATCTAGCACATCAACTATGTTAATAGTCTCACAAGGTTTAGACTCCTTAACCTCTTTCTTATCACAAACTTTCCCTAACTTAAACACCACTTTCTCATCCTCTACTCGCATAATTAGTTCTCCCTCCGCCACATCTATCAAAGTACGACCCGTTCTCAAAAACGGTCTACCAACAATCAAATGAACTCTAGGATCCATGTCATAATCAACCACTACAAAGTCGGCCGGAAATGTAAACTTATCCACACCTACAAACGCATCCTCCGCAATACCTACGGGGTAAGCTATGGTACGGTTGGCTAACTCAAGTGTCATCCTAGTGGGAGTGAGCTCGGGAAGAGAGAGTTTTTTCCAAACCGATAAAGGCATGAGGTTAATTCTTTCCCCTAAATCCGCCAAAGCCATGCAATTTTCCACCCCAGGAAAATTACAAGGTATCAAGAAGCGCCCCGGATCTCCAAGTTTTGTTGGTAAGGTTTTAAGTAGCACGACGGAACAATTTTCATTAAGGGATGTGTTGGGCAAATCAACCAATTTTTCCTTGTTGGAGAGTAAATCCTTGAACATCTTAGCAAATTTTGGCATGTAAGCAAGAGCTTCCGCAAAGTATATTGATGAGATTGTAATTATACATAGTCTCATCGTCCAAATCGGGCTTAAAACGCTTAAAATATCATCAATATACCCAAAAATATGCTTGTGTTTGTTGTGTATTTCAGGTGCGGATATCGTGAATTCGCCAAAAGATTACAAGAATAGAGCAAAAACGAACACGGGAAACGAAGCCGCACAAGAAACCGGGCCCAAGTTTGGAATTTACAAAAATGCCCTTGAAGTTTTGAAGATTGACAACTTTGGTCCCTTAACTTATGAAGACTTATCACAAATGACCCTCCACTAATCATTTGTACAAGTTACGTCCTTGAAGTTTGAAGACATGTGCAAGAATGGCCCTTGAAGATAGTCAAAATTGCATAAATGATCCTTATATTAAGATTGGAAAATACATTGTGCCAATATTGACAACTTATCCAAAGTTTTTACAAAGGAAGAAGGAGTAATGGCTGTTGAAAACTTATTGTGAAGACATTTTGGAAGTCTGGGGGCCAAACCTGTTAAAACCAAACCCATATCCACCATATACCCAACCAAACCCGTTTATACCCACCCATTTTACTTCTTTATACCCAACCTAGCCCAAAACCCGGCCCAACACCATTACCCAGCTTTTAAATTGGTCAAAATGTCAAACCCCCACTTAAACTTTTTAAACTCGTTTGTTTATTAATTAAAGTGGGGGGGAAAACATCTCCTGTTCAACCATCTTCCCCTAATCACCCTTAATTATCACCTTAAACCCTAATCTAATCCTTCACCAAAACAAAGGGTTTTTGATTCGTTCTTTCCAGATCAACAATTAAGCTGAACCTAAACCCATCCCACCAACAAAAAAGCTCACCCCGTGACTTATAAGGGCCCCACAATGTCCCCTGTCTCCCCAAAAATGGCAACATTAGCATCTTCAGACCATCAACGCCCCAAAATCAATTACTTGGTCCCAAAGGCGACCAATAAACGTTCAAGATCATCCTTCTAGCTGTCTCATCACATGGGAATGATTTGACCAAGACATTCAAGGGCAAAAGTGGATTTTCATGCAATTAGGGTTTAGCTCATGTAATATTTTATTCTAGATTCTAGGACCTTCTATAACTCAGTATTTAAGCTAAGTCGACTTGTGACTTCAAGCTTGTTCCAGTTTTTATGTAATTATCAAAATTTATTAATGACAATGAAAGATTTTTAATATTGCATAATACTGAGTTCCTTTTATCTGTTTTCTATAGTGTAATGATTTATTTTCTGGGTAAAATTAGTTTTGTTTAAAAAGAAGAAAAAAATACTTGTTTCAAAAGTTTGGTAAGAAATGGTTTTTCATACACGAATTTGAAACCCAGATTGAGGGAAGTGAAAGTGGAACTTAATCTTGGGTTTTCAGATTTGTGTTTTCACAATTATGGTTACAGTTTAAGTGTTTCAAGAAGGAGTTTCAAAAATCAGTTCTTTTCAATTTTTTTTTTACTAAGCTCTTACTGTATACAAAGCCATAAGCTACAAGCTTATGGCCTTGTGATACTTGAACTTGCTGCTTGTTATCTTTGCTTGTGCAGGAAACCAAGAACAAGTCCTCTCTATTGCATCTTTCACATTTTCCATTTTTAAAGACATTTTATGCCTTGGGTCCACTTGGACTCCAACAGCAGGCACTCTCGACATCTACACTCATTCATAAGCTCATATAAGACCTCTTGCAAGCCAAATAGAAGGCATCAGCTCTGGGTAAAGGCTTGAACCCTATTTACTTGATTTGGAGATTTTCTTATGTGACTTATGTGATTTTGAGTAGAACCTGTTCTTATGTTAATTTTCTTGTTGGATATGCTCATTATATGTTTGTTATGCATATTTAAGCTCTTTTCAATCAGTTTAGATAAGTTTTGTTAGCATTTGGTTTGTTAAATTCATTTTCAGAAATTTTAAGGGGTGTTTGGAATTGAGTGTTAGATAGGAATTGATGATAGCTTAGGGTTTAAAAATTGCTTAGACACATTAGTATAAGGTATAGCATTATTAGTAGTTATTATTGGTTAGTTTGGATAGCTTTGGAAACAAATTGCATGCTAAAAATTTGGTGTTCACTTTTGAAAAAAGAGTAATCCCTTTTTCTGTTTGTTTTGTGTGAAAATTTGCTCTCCAAGTTTTATGATTGTTAGATATAGGTAGCACCTAGGTTTGTAGTTAGTTTTCATGTGATTTGGCTTAGTTTGGTGCAAGTTCTTGGCCTTTGAATTTCAATTTTGTGCACACTGCACCAGCAAAACAGCCCTAGGCCACTTTTCTGTTTATCAGTCACTGTATATGCCCGTTTGTGTTTGATTTTGTGAAACTACTTGTGCTTTTTATAATTTTACTGACTCCCCACAACCCAACTGGTTGTGGGGGTGCCTTTATTGCCAAGAGATTCCAACTAAATCTCAAGATACAAGTCAAAAGGTCCACAGACCTATTTTGTTACACTAGCAGTGGGAACTAAGTTACCCCTGCTAGTGCTTTTGTTGGTACTGCTTAGCTAAAAGACAGAAACAAGCTAAATGTCACTTTCAGGTTTTTTAGTATTTTGTCTTTAGTGAGCTTAAATAGGAATTAGGCTTTCAAACTTTTTTCATTATTTTTCTTATTTTATTTCTGATTTTTCAGTATAATTTATTTTCCAGTTACTGTTCATTTGATATTTTTTAGATTAATTAGCTATTTTAATTAACTTTTTACTTACTATTTTTGGCATTTAGTGTAAAAAATTAATATTTTTCAGTTTTAAAAATTTTCTTGGACTTAGAAAATTAATTTAAGATTTTTAGTTTAAAATTATTTTACTGTTCACTTTTTAATTATTTTTTATAATTAAATTAGTTTAATTAGGGTTTCAATATTAATCTGTTTTGTCTTTTAGTGCAATATTTTACATTTTTCAGACTTTTTCAATTTTCTACTGTTCATTAGTGTAATTTAGGATTTTCAAATTGTCAAATTATTTTTGGCATTATTTTATTTTTTTTATAATTATTTTAGTTTAAAAAGAGTATTTAGTGTTTTAAAAATAGAAAAATAGTTTTGAAAATTTAGGAAAAATACTTTTTAGTCTTTAAATAATATAAGTAAGTTATTTGTTCAATAAAATAATATTTTGGACATTTTGTTAATTATATTTAATTTTAGGGCTTTAATTAGCATTAAAAATTGAATATTTAATTAATAAAAGGTTTTAAAATATATTTGTTGGATTTTTATTCTTATTTATATTATTTTAGACTTAGTTTAATCTTTTAATTAATTTTTAGGTTTAATTTTTAATTTTGTCGCGTTTTACGTGTTTACGTTCGCGTTTTACGTCAACGTCGTAGTTTAATCGTAGCGTAACTCGTCTTTTACGTTTTCTCTTCTCAACCAAAAACGTCACTAATCCAAACTTTGATTTTATATAATTGGCACATTAATCCACACACCTCCTTCGAGAACGAACTTGCATTTATTCGGTTTTACGTTTTTCCTAAAGCGTAAGACTTAATACTTGCCGCTCATACGCGTTTTTCCTAAAACGTGTACGAAAAACCCTACATCAATTTTTGGCGCCGCTGCCGGGGAGGTGTTTTTAGTGTGCCATTATTACTATCGTGTTTGTGTGAGTAGTGCGTTTTTGCTTTTCAATTTTTGGAAAGCGTATATAACGTACATACTCATTTTTGTTATTTTTCCTTATTATATTATAGTATCCAAATAAATCGTGTTTAGTTTTCCTAAATTAAACACACAACAATCATTTTACTATATTGTAGATATTCCATTATCGTTTTCGTTTTTCTTGTGAATATATTACTATATTGTACTTACGTAGAACAATAAATATACAAGTACTCCAAAAGCGTGAAAACGCAACCTTGATTCGGGATTTCATCACTCGATCATTGTATTCGAATCCAAAGCAAAAGTTTAAAGGCAAAATAGATAAATACTTTCGTGAGGCTTAATTTCAATTAACACAAACTATAAGGTGGGTATAAGGCGGTTGTATTTCACGACCTAAGGGAAAAAGGCTCTTAAGTGCTTCGCGCCGCCTCGTTTCCTCCGCTTGCTTGTGCGTGTTTTGAGAAAGAAGGCTAATCGAGGGTTTGCCGCCAAAGTATTATCTACGTATATTATATTTGCTTGTGTTTTCAAGATTAAACCCTCTTGAACGTTTTGGTGTTCCACCAACGTTCTAAAGTCATCGAAAGCGTTCACTCCACGTGATCGTTTTCATTCCTTGAGGCTCCTTTAATCGAGAAAGTCGATTCGAGGGGAGATTTGTAGATTTTTGTCTACGTAATACATTCAAAAATCCAAAAAAATCAAAAAACCAATCAAAAACCAAAAAAATTGAAAAAATCGAAAAACCGCAAAAAGAATCTTCTTTGCTACCCCCCCCCCCCCCCCCCCATTCTACGCTTAGTGCATGCGCACTCGATCGAAGGATTATTCTAATTCTAGCGAAGCTTCGAATCGACGCAATCGTAATCGAAGGAATCGACGACGTAGAAGAGAATTAGAAACCGACGTTCCTAATATCGTTGTTGAAGAAACCGTAGAGGAGATGGCCGACAATCGTTCTATGATGGAATTGCTCCAAGCGCCCACCGATGGTTATGGAGACGCGATCGTAATTCCCGCTATCGAAGCAGAGAATTTTAAGATTAAGAGCGGAATGCTTTCGTTAATCCAAGCTACGAAGTTTCGAGGTCGTGAAGCCAATAATCCTCACGACCATATTCGGAATTTTGATCGTCTTTTAGCCACGAGCAAGTTCAAGAACGTCGACACCGATGTCGTCAAGCTTATGCTTTTTCCTTACTCGCTCGATGGTGCCGCCAAGGATTGGTACGAGAAAGAGCCACCTAATTCCATAATTACGTGGAAGGATCTCGTTTCCAAATTCGTTAATTATTTTTTCCCACCATCTAAGACAACGTTTTTCAAGAATGAAATTACGAAATTTGAGCAAAAACCGAATGAATCTTTTAGAGACGCGTGGGATCTTTTAAGGAATTGCTTAGGCAATGTCCTCACCATGGTTTTTCCGAGTTACACCAAATCGATACGTTTTACAACGGTCTTAATTTTCAAGAACAAGATTCGTTGAATTCCGCCGCCGGTGGCAACGTTTTGTGTAAAACTCCGAAAGACGCTTTGATAATTATCGAAAACCGATCCAAGGTTTACCAACTCCGCAACGCAACGAGTGTTGCCAATGTCGCCAATGTTAGTAGTTCTAATCGCGACATTGAGAGAGTTGATGCGAAAGTCGATAAGTTGACGAATGTGTTTACGTCTTATCTCATTGAGATGCAAAAGAAAGACGCTCCCGCTACGGTGAAAGCGGTTGACGTTTCGTGTACGTTTTGTGGTGGACCTCATAATTATTACGAGTGTGCGGCTACGGATGGCCAAACGTCGAATGTGAGTGCGTTAAATGGAAACAACAATTTTCAAAATCATAATTACGCGGGTCCATCACAACAAGGAAATTATAACCAAGGCAACAATTTTCAAAATCGTAACAATTTTCATGGAAACAATCAACAAGGGAATTTTCAAAACCAAGGTTATAATCAAGGTCGGAATTTGAATTGGCAAAACCGAGATAACAACAACAATCAAAACTCGAGTTTTCAAAACAACAATCAAGGTAACAATTTTTCAAGTGGGAATCAAAACAATTTTCAAAGAAGTAATCAAAACCAAGGGAACTTTAATCAAAATAGTTCGTCAAACGATTTTCAAAATTACATGAAAACGAATGAGGCTAATATGAGACGATTAGAGGGAGAAATTGGTACTTTGAAAAACGACTTTTCTAATACATTGAAATTGCAAAACACGAAGATTGAGCAAGGACAAATTGACATTAAAAAGATGTTTTCGGCCATAATGAACAAGTCCTCGGGTGCGTCATCGAGTTCGTTACCTAGTGACACCGTTGCAAATCCGAATGAACAATGTAAAGCCGCCTCGTCTCGTGAGAAAGGTCGTGTGATTACCCCTAACCTTGAAGGATTTAGAGTTGTTTATCCCTCTCAACCCTCGACTTCTAAGACGTCTTCTTGTTCTAAATTCGATGGGGTGAACGTGGCGACCAAGGAAAAGAGTGCACACCCTCGTGTACCTCAAATTCCATCCACGGTTCAAAAAGAGAGATTTGTTGACCTTACCAAAGTAACCCTTGAAGAAACTTGTGCATCGATCCTTCTTAAAAAAACCCAAAAGGCGTATGCCGAGAAAGGAAAAGGATCCGGGCCAATTTCTACTACCTTGTGATTTTTCCGAGATTGAGGGATGTTTAGCCCTTGCCGATTTAGGTGCTAGCATCAATCTCATGCCTCATTCTCTTTGGAAATTGATGAGATTGCCTAGACTTACCCCCACGAACATGACAATCGAGCTTGCAAATTGTACTCCACTTATACCAATTGGAATAGCCGAGGATGTCTATGTCAAAGTTGGAAAGTTTGTTTTTCCCGCGGATTTCGTTATATCCGATTATGAGTGTGACCCTAAATGTCCCATTATTTTAGGCCGACCATTCTTATCGACGGCTCGAACCGTAATCGACGTTCACGAGGGGAGACTTACTATGAGATATGGGGATGAGAAAATAGACTTTTTCGCAAGAAAATCCCAAGGGTTTAATGAGAATGAAAAAACCGAGGTTTCAAAACCTAATGATTCAAATCCTAATGATTTCAAAATGTTCACTTTAGCGGAAAGAATGAAGCTTGATGCATGTTTTGAAAGAATTAAGAAAAACGGTTTTAAAGATGATGATTTTAATGATAAAGAGTACTTGTACCTAATTCAAAAGGGTATGTGTAAATTTATGAATGAAAACTCACTTTGGGATGTTTTTAGCGAAACAAGTGAAACACCAATTCCGAAGGGCGACGTTAGTGCCATCACGACAACGACCAAAATGGGCTCGTCTTCACCACCTTCGAAGGACCACGTCTTTGAGGCTTCAACTTCTAACTCCATCTAAGTGCCTCCTTTGCCTAGCCCAACACCCGTTGAGGCTAAAGGGTCTATCGACATAGATCCTCTCGTCTTAGAAAAGTCACCTAAGCATAGTCATTTGACTTGTAAGTCCATGGTTGTGAGTGCTCACATTGACTCTTTCTTTGACGATAACGATGGCGATTTTGCTGAGATTGATCACGTACTTCGAAATCCACATGCAATTTTTGATTCTCCTAAAAAGAAACATGTGAAGTACGATGATTATGAGTTTTATCCCGAGATTGAGGAAATCATTGAACGAGAGCTAGCTCTTATGCCTTCACTTCCACCTACGAGTGAGGTTGATCTTTCCAAAATCGAGGATGAACTTAATGAGTTGGAACGTCTTATTTTCGACGACGAACCAACTCATGTGACCACCCAAAATCCAATTCTCGAGGAGTTACCTAATCAACACTCCTCAAATGAGAATTACGTTTACCATATTCGTGAGGATTTAACTTATCAACGATCCCCACAAAAGAATGATGGTTTCGTGCTTGATCATGATCTCTTCGAGAGAGTTTCTAAGATTCTCAAGGAGGGGAATGACAAAACTTGGTTTGACAAGCCTATCTTTGATGAGGAAATCGATGAGATCGACGTTCATGAGGATGACGAGTATGTTGACCCCGAGGGGGCGGTGTTCTTTATTGACAAACGTTTTGAGAACTTATATAATCCGCCACCCCCTCCCACCAAAGACTTAAATGTGAGGATTTTTAGCGCGACTAATTTTTAATTTGACATGCCAAATATTTTCGACATCATTAAATCGGGTTTTCATAAAGAGTTTTTAAACGATGAAGAAGGAAAAGATTTTAAAAATGTTTTAAAAGATTTTTCTACAAGTTTAACTCCGTCATCATCGCGTTTCATGAGTGCTACCACCTCGTCTACACCTTTTGACGACGGTTGGTGTGGTTTTAGTGTGGGGGAAGCCCCAAATGTTCCTTCACACTTTACCACCGAGGACGAGATTTACGATCCCGGAATTGCTTGTAAAGGGAAATCTCGGTCTTCCACCGATGCAATAAATGGAAATCGTATCTATTTTCTTGGTGTGAGTCTACCTCGAGTAGCTCATTTTAGTGACTTACCCATTGCCCCACCTTTCTACTTCTCATCTCTTTTCTTCTACCCCTTTGGGGTTTTGGCTTCGGTTGAAGTAGCGTTGTTTCGTCTTTCATCCGAAAACAAGGAAGCTATCTTTGACCCCGGTATTCGTATATCGGGTTTTTAAAGTACTCCACGTACTTTTGGGCCTTGTTTATCATGTAAGCCCCACCAAAAATGACCATACCAAGTTTATCCCTAAATGATCACATTTATGGGGATCCGAGTCGAGCTTTTGACTCGGTTATCAAAAACAAGGTGCCTCGTGGGGGATTCTCATGCTTATCCTTGTACATATTATCGCTTTCTTAGTTAACGTAACGAGGGGACTTGTGCTCTTCCTACCTTTGTTTCGTGGTTGTTTGTGATTGTGATTTATTAGGTTCATCGTCATCATTGAAGCCTCTCGTGTTCGTTTTACGGATCACTCGAGATTCGATCGTTGCCTTTGGAGATTCCAATATCCGATGATATCCTTTTATGTTCTAACGTTTATCTTATTAGCTTAATTCATAAACGGCTTTTAGGTTATTCGTTTTACCCTTTCCATGCTCGAGATTAAGCATTCGACTTCGTCTCTAGTATGGGGGTGTTTACACCCCTAGACTCGAAACATTGAGGACAATGTTTAGTTTTAGTATGGGGAGGGTGAGTAGATACTTCACCTTGCTTACGTCAACACGCATCCCAATATTCATCTTTTTGTTATCGTTTTATGCAAAATAAGGCTAAAAATGGCCAAATTTTAAAATTTTTCTAGTTTTTCATAAGTGTTTAAGACACGAATGTAGGTTTTCCGATGGTGAGAACGAGAGTAATTTTTGACTCGACCGTGCGTGTTGAGCACTTAGCTCGATTCCTTAACTTTTTAGGCTAAGTCTCTTAAATGAGGACGAGAAATGATAGAGTTATTTATAAGTCTCGTAATCGTCACGATCTTATGTGTAGTAATTATTAGCTTAGTCTCCCCACGCTTTTGATAATAAATTGTTAATAAATATTGATTTAGCGGTTTAGTCACTATTGTTGGTTTCTAATTTGTTTTGGTAACTTCCATGTAATTAAATTGGGAAAACATTAAGGTATCGCCAGCGTCACGGTTTTGAAGTATTGGCACCCGAATAATCGAAAGCTTCACTTAATAATAAGATTTCAAGTGCTCACCTAAATTAAGCAAAAATTTGAAGCTCACAAGGCCGAAAAATCTATGCCCAAATTGAAAGTGAATCAAGCCTTAATCTTCGAAGCTTTAAAGATCCTAAATTCGCTTTAGCGTGAGGATATACTTCTTTGGCTAATAAAACCACCGATGAGGCGGATAATAAAAGGCAAGGCAAGACCGAAGTCATAATAAAATCTTCATGGCGAAGTTGAATAAAAGATGGAGGTAAACCAAAGATAATAAGGCCCTTCCGTTAGGGGGCGTATAAAAGTCTTGGTAATAAGTCTCATGTTCAAAACCGTTATAAAACCGTGTTTATCTATCCTTCTTGTTGACTTAATTTTTTGACATCGTTGTCTATTGGGATGAATTATTGATTTAATGATTTTGGTTACACCGTTAAAACTCTATTTTTAGACTTAATCTCTATTTACGCATAAGTCAATGATGTATCCTCGTGATCATTAAGACAAAATAAAATATAAGAGATACCAAGTAGGAATAAAGGAGTTTAGGTTCGTAATTAACACTCATGAGATGTGTTCGTGTTGCTAACTTATAATAACAATGATCTCGTTACACGCTTAGCATGAAATTGGGTGAAAATCGAGGACGACGAAATTATTTCTAACGAAGCATTCACGTGTTCTTGTTCTATGATCCTAAAAGTCACGTTCTCGTGATGAAAACAATACATTATGTCTAAAACACGTGTAGTAGTTTATTTAAATTTATGTCTTCAATAAAAGTCATCATAAAATGAATTTTGGAAGTGCTATGATACTTAGTTCTAGCATTGCGTGGGGACACGGCAATGGTTTAGTATGGGGGAGTGATGAGACTGTAATTATACATAGTCTCATCGTCCAAATCGGGCTTAAAACGCTTAAAATATCATCAAAATACCCCAAAATATGCTTGTGTTTGTTGTGTATTTCAGGTGCGGATATCGTGAATTCACCAAAAGATTACAAGAATAGAGCAAAAACGAACATGGGAAACGAAGCCGCAGAAGAAACCGGGCCCAAGTTTGGAATTTACAAAAATGCCCTTGAAGTTTTGAAGATTGACAACTTTGGTCCCTTAACTTATGAAGACTTGTCACAAATGACCCTCCACTAATCATTTGTACAAGTTACATCCTTGAAGTTTGAAGACATGTGCAAGAATGGCCCTTGAAGATAGTCAAAATTGCATAAATGATCCTTATATTAAGATTGGAAAATACATTGTGCCAATATTGACAACTTATCCAAAGTTTTTACAAAGGAAGAAGGAGTAATGGCTATTGAAAACTTATTGTGAAGACATTTTGGAATTCTGGGGGCCAAACCTGTTAAAACCAAACCCATATCCACCATATACCCAACCAAACCCGTTTATACCCACCCATTTTACTTCTTTATACCCAACCTAGCCCAAAACCCGGCCCAACACCATTACCCAGCTTTTAAATTGGTCAAAATGTCAAACCCCCACTTAAACTTTTTAAACTCGTTTGTTTATTAATTAAAGTGGGGGGGGGGAAACATCTCCTGTTCAACCATCTTCCCCTAATCACCCTTAATTCTCACCTTAAACCCTAATCTAATCCTTCACCAAAACAAAGGGTTTTTGATTCGTTCTTTCCAGATCAACAATTAAGCTGAACCTAAACCCATCCCACCAACAAAATAGCTCACCCCGTGACTTATAAGGGCCCCACAATGTCCCCTGTCTCCCCAAAAATGGCAACATTAGCATCTTCAGACCATCAACGCCCCAAAATCAATTACTTGGTCCCAAAGGCGACCAATAAACGTTCAAGATCATCCTTCTAGCTGTCTCATCACATGGGAATGATTTGACCAAGACCTTCAAGGGCAAAAGTGGATTTTCATGCAATTAGGGTTTAGCTCATGTAATATTTTATTCTAGATTCTAGGACCTTCTATAACTCAGTATTTAAGCTAAGTCGACTTGTGACTTCAAGCTTGTTCCAGTTTTTATGTAATTTTCAAAATTTATTAATGACAATGAAAGATTTTTAATATTGCATAATACTGAGTTCCTTTTATCTGTTTTCTATAGTGTAATGATTTATTTTCTGGGTAAAATTAGTTTTGTTTAAAAAGAAGAAAAAAATACTTGTTTCAAAAGTTTGGTAAGAAATGGTTTTTCATACACGAATTTGAAACCTAGATTGAGGGAAGTGAAAGTGGAACTTAATCTTGGGTTTTCAGATTTGTGTTTTCACAATTATGGTTACAGTTTAAGTGTTTCAAGAAGGAGTTTCAAAAATCAGTTCTTTTCAAAAAAAATTTACTAAGCTCTTACTGTATACAAAGCCATAAGCTACAAGCTTATGGCCTTGTGATACTTGAACTTGCTACTTGTTATCTTTGCTTGTGCAGGAAACCAAGAACAAGTCCTCTCCATTGCATCTTTCACATTTTCCATTTTTAAAGACATTTTATGCCTTGGGTCCACTTGGACTCCAACAGCAGGCACTCTCTACATCTACACTCATTCATAAACTCATATAAGACCTCTTGCAAGCCAAATAGAAGGCATCAGCTCTGGGTAAAGGCTTGAACCCTATTTACTTGATTTGGAGATTTTCTTATGTGACTTATGTGATTTTGAGTAGAACCTGTTCTTATGTTAATTTTCTTGTTGGATATGCTCATTATATGTTTGTTATGCATGTTTAAGCTCTTTTCAATCAGTTTAGATAAGTTTTGTTAGCATTTGGTTTGTTAAATTCATTTTCAGAAATTTTAAGGGGTGTTTGGAATTGAGTGTTAGATAGGAATTGATGATAGCTTAGGGTTTAAAAATTGCTTAGACACATTAGTATAAGGTATAGCATTATTAGTAGTTATTATTGGTTAGTTTGGATAGCTTTGGAAACAAATTGCATGCTAAAAATTTGGTGTTCACTTTTGAAAAAAGAGTAATCCCTTTTTCTGTTTGTTTTGTGTGAAAATTTGCTCTCCAAGTTTTATGATTGTTAGATATAGGTAGCACCTAGGTTTGTAGTTAGTTTTCATGTGATTTGGCTTAGTTTGGTGCAAGTTCTTGGCCTTTGAATTTCAATTTTGTGCACACTGCACCAGCAAAACAGCCCTAGGCCACTTTTCTGTTTATCAGTCACTGTATATGCCCGTTTGTGTTTGATTTTGTGAAACTACTTGTGCTTTTTATAATTTTACTGACTCTCCACAACCCAACTGGTTGTGGGGGTGCCTTTGTTGCCAAGAGATTCCAACTAAATCTCAAGATACAAGTCAAAAGGTCCACAGACCTATTTTGTTACACTAGCAGTGGGAACTAAGTTACCCCTGCTAGTGCTTTTGTTGGTACTGCTTAGCTAAAAGACATAAACAAGCTAAATGTCACTTTCAGGTTTTTTAGTATTTTGTCTTTAGTGAGCTTAAATAGGAATTAGGCTTTCAAACTTTTTTCATTATTTTTCTTATTTTATTTCTTATTTTTCAGTATAATTTATTTTCCAGTTACTGTTCATTTGATATTTTTTAGATTAATTAGCTATTTTAATTAACTTTTTACTTACTATTTTTGGCATTTAGTGTAAAAAATTAATATTTTTCAGTTTTAAAAATTTTCTTGGACTTAGAAAATTAATTTAAGATTTTTAGTTTAAAATTATTTTACTGTTCACTTTTTAATTATATTATAATTAAATTAGTTTAATTAGGGTTTTAATATTAATCTGTTTTGTCTTTTAGTGCAATATTTTACATTTTTCAGACTTTTTCAATTTTCTACTATTCATTAGTGTAATTTAGGATTTTCAAATTGTCAAATTATTTTTGGCATTATTTTATTTTTTTTATAATTATTTTAGTTTAAAAAGAGTATTTAGTGTTTTAAAAATAGAAAAATAGTTTTGAAAATTTAGGAAAAATACTTTTTAGTCTTTAAATAATATAAGTAAGTTATTTGTTCAATAAAATAATATTTTGGACATTTTGTTAATTATATTTAATTTTAGGGCTTTAATTAGCATTAAAAATTGAATATTTAATTAATAAAAGGTTTTAAAATATATTTGTTGGATTTTTATTCTTATTTATATTATTTTAGACTTAGTTTAATCTTTTAATTAATTTTTAGGTTTAATTTTTAATTTTGTCGCGTTTTACGTGTTTACGTTCGCGTTTTACGTCAACGTCGTAGTTTAATCGTAGCGTAACTCGTTTTTTACGTTTTCTCTTCTCAACCAAAAACGTCACTAATCCAAACTTTGATTTTATATAATTGGCACATTAATCCACACACCTCCTTCGAGAACGAACTTGCATTTATTCGGTTTTACGTTTTTCCTAAAGCGTAAGACTTAATACTTGCCGCTCATACGCGTTTTTCCTAAAACGTGTACGAAAAACCCTACATCAGAGATGTTTATGTTGAGTTGCTTGAACATCCTTAAGAAATTTGAGACTTGGATATCATCCTTGTTCTTTAACTTGTCCTTTTTCAATCTTAAAGGATAAGGAAGATTTGGTTTAGGTGTAGGTGTTGTAGTGGAAGGTTTATCTTTGTTAGCTTCTTCATTGGGAGTTGTGGAAGGTAAAGGAGAAGTGGGAATAGGTTGAGAAGGTGTGTTTGATTGAATAGGAGAATTTGGAGGTGGTGAAGTAGATGTAGAAGGCTTGTCAGATGTAGGAACAAAAGTGGGTTTAACAATAGGAAGTGTAGGAGGTGAAGGATCCTTTGTTGACTTTCCACTTCTTGTTGTAATAGCATTGACATTTGCCCTTGGGTTTGCTTGTGTGTTAGATGGTAAAGCTCCTTGTGGTCTTTGATTGAATGCCATCAAAAGCCTATTAGTTTGTTCCTCTGATATATGTTTTATTTGATCATTCATTCTTTTCTCGGTTTCACGAATCCTCCTCTCAACATACTCATGAGTCTCTTGTAGCCCATATCCTTGATTTTGAAATTGAGGGTAACCTTGATTGGGGATTTGAGAATATCCTTGATTTGGGAAGGTTGGGAGTGGTTGATTAAATCCTTGATGTGGTGGATAAAAGTTATTTCCTTGATGTTGAAAATTGTTAGGTGCCTTGTTGTTATTCCCTTGGTATTGTGGTCTTGAACCTTGGTTTCTTTGTAACAATTGAGGAGGATTTTGTTGAGGTTAGGTGGGTGGTTGGGGTGGGAATCCCGGTGGAGTAAGGTAATTTTGAGACTTGTAAGAAAGGTTGTTGGGATTGATGTTTGGCTTGAAATGTTCACGATGTTCCTCTTCATAAGCATAACACTCCCATTGATAACTTTGCACCTTATCACATTGTTGATAGGAATGAGGACCTCCACAAGTCTCACATGAAAGGGTAATAGCATGCACATCATTTGTGGAATTGTTCAATGAAAGGCTCTTAATAGCTTGGATCAATTCTTGATGTTCCTTAAAACTCATCTCATGATCCCTATCTATCTTTTGAAGTATCTCTTGGTGACTCTTGAGGAATTGGTTATCACAAGGTGTTTGAGAATTGTTTTGGATAACATGAACCCTTTCTTCAAAATTGAGTGTTTGTTTGTACCATTGCTTTGGTCTCAATAATATCCCAAGCCTCTTGAATGGATTTAAGAAGAGTATTTCCTCCCGCGGAAGCATTGAGTGAGTCTTGGTGATGAGGTTTAAGGTCATTGTAGAAAGTATTTATTTGGTGAACTTCATCCAATCCATGGTTAGGGCATCTCCTCAATAACTCTCTATACTCCTCCCAAGCATAACTAAATGTTTGACTAGGTTTTTGTTGAAAGCCTATAATTAAATTCCTCAAAGCCATGGTCTTTGATGGGGGAAAGAACTTGTTCAAAAACTTGGTAGTGAAACCATCCCATGTGGTAATAATCTCGGGTGGTAGTGTATCTAACCAATGCTTAGTCGGACCCTCTAGTGAAAATTGTACCAATATCAACTTAATAGCATCATGGGGAACTCCATTGTACTTAATGGTGTTGCAAAGAGCAAGAAATCTCTTAAGGTGATCATGAGGATTATCATTCTTGTTCCCATAAAAAGGTGTGTTTGAAACCAAGTTAATCGTGGATGTTTTTAGCTCAAATGTGTTTGCGGGAATATCGGGTATCTTGATAGCATCCGCATATCCGTGCACATTGGATTGCAATTGCTCCATCAAAGATCGAGTATCAACTCCGGCCATGGCTTCTTGTTGTGGATGAATCAAAGCACGATTCTCGGGATCGGCTTGATGGACGGTGGTGTTCCTACTCTTTCTCTTTTTCTTCCTTTTCGGAGGAAGGGGTTGTACACCAATCGGTATTTGTGCACGCCCGCGAGTGAGCATGCAACTCAATACGAAGAATGAGAGAGAAGCTCTCGTGTGACTTTGAAGAGAAAAGGATTATCCTCTTCGAGTTTCAATATGAAATATCCACAAGAAAATAATAATATACGTATGTACTACTTGGGTGCAAGACCCCCAATGAAGCCTTCCTTCTTAGAATACTCACAAGTGAACGGGGGGTTAGGTGGCGCGAAGCACTTAAGTACCTATTGACCCTTAGATGGAATTTTATAGCACATCGCCTTTCTATTCACTTAATTGTTTGTATTCTTCGAATTATTGCTTATTGGAAGTATTTATCTATTCTTGCTTTATTTTATTTGATCGATACACGTGTCAAGGACCGGAACGCCCCTCAACACGGTGTATTGCCTTGGCAATACTTATGGAGAATATGTGAATTGGTTGTTCTTATACGTATACGTATTTACTTATAATAATATATGGAAAATATTTTTGTATTTATGGGTTTTTTAGAGAAAATACTATATGTACATAAAAACCGAGAGAATCCAATAATATATATTTTTGGGTGCAATCTCTTAAGAAAAAGATTGCTTTTTGGATTTTTTTTTAATTTGTTTGGTCAATTCTTTAGGAAAAGAATTGTTTTTGTTATTTTTTTAGTTTTTATATATTTTTATATTTTTGATTTTTTTTATTGGTTTTGATTTATGATACGTAAAAATAACGTTCACTAGGTGGACGGATCCCAAAAGCCAATGAAAACCGTCAATCGATAGTCTCTCATAAAGTCAAAGAACCGGCAGCGGCGTCATTTGAAATTGAGTATAATTGAAGTTCGTTTTCTCAGTTCTTAACCAATTGAAAGTCCTAACAAAATCGGGTTTATAATCGTTTTTGGTTGGTAGGGTTATCTGGCTTTTCTATGTCTAATTGATCAATCAAGTAAAAATTGAAAAATATTAACTACATAATCGTAAAACAATTAGTCAAATACCAAATTTTATTCAAATAAGGACAAAAATGTAAATCTATGAAATTAAAGGGCTGAAAATGTAAATTCTAAAAACTAAAGTGCTTGAAATGTAAATTCAGTTAACTACAAGGACTAACTATGCAAATGTAACAAACTTCTAACAAATTTATAACAAAATGCAAAACTAACTAACTGATTTTGTAAAATCTTGAAATTACAAGGACTGAAAATATGCAAACCCTAGTTTAGTGGACAATTAGCTAATTATGCAAACAGGAATAAAACTCAAGGACTAAAGTGTATTTAAATGGAAAAGTTTATCAAAAACGGGCAAAGGTATTCAATAAGCTCGTTTAAGCAATCTAATGAACCAAATAAGCTCTAGTAACTTGCAAAAGACTTAAAACTTGATTTTACCTAGGCTCGTAAAAGGAATAAGTCTGAAACTTATTAAAACTCAAATAAGCAAATTCTAATAAGCCAAAATTAAGCTATCTGATAAGGCAAACGTGCACAATCAGATTTTCTTGTAAAAACTTGTTAATCAAGCCATAAGAAGCATGGAATGTCTTTTGAAATCAAAAATGATCCAGTAATGAAGTAGGAAAATGGAAATAAGCTAAATCAAGCTTATTTGACCAACGTTGACCAACTTTTTCAAAAAGCTGAAAATTTCAAAATCCACTCATGAACACTTTCTAAACACAAATGTGAAAGAAAATTGGGAGGTTTCTGAAGTGGAAATGTTGTTTCAAGAAATCAGTTTAGCACAAGATTACAGAAACTGACAAATGCTATGGTGCTTATTCAAATGCTTATTCCTAACTCAAATCAAGATACTATATAAATTCCTATTACACACTTAAACTTTAGATGTTGGATGATGTTTAGAAGCTGGTTTGAAGGAATTTCATCAACTAATGAAGAAATGCTAATCAATTGAAATCAAGAACTTTTTTGAAAACTTTTTAAACAAAGACTGACCCAAACTTTTTTGTTGCCAATTGCCTTTTTGACTTATGTTTTGACTTGAAAACTACCAAACGTGGTTTATTATGACTAAATGACTGAAAGTGAGCTAGAATTAACCAATTTCCAACACTTGAACACAACTTGTAAGCTATTACCAAACAACACTTAACTGAATTATAGCAAACTTTTATGAAAGGAATCAAAGCAATTGGCTAAAGTGATTAAAATTGAATATCAGACTTAGTTTGATAAGCAAAATGAAGTGTAAAGAAACCAGTAACAAACAGTTTAACAAGCTAGAACTCAAATTGAACTAGAGAACTAAAAATGACTGATATACTAATAACAGGAAGAAAGATTAAGCTAATGATCAAGTATAACACCACAATTAAGCTACTCAATCACCAAATTCAGTTCAAAAGATGTTTAAACACACTTGATCATGCAGACTAACAAGAATTAGCTAGGAATTGAGCAGGCAATACTGTTTAGTGGAACAAGAACTCAGAAATGTTAAACCTTTTAGCTTACGCCTCCATTGATGGAGTAGAGAAGCGCTGAGCTTTCTAACCAATGCTAAACCACCACCTTAGCATTAAAATCTACTAATCAACAGCTATTATCATCATAATCTCCATTGTTGAACCTTTAAGCTTCAAAATCAACAAGAATGGTACTGGATAAACAGAACACTTCTAACAGCTTCAAATCTTCAAAACTTAGCTAATTATGATCATTTGTGATCACAAGTAGCTAACAGTAACATAAGGATAACAGAATTGCAGGTATGAACAGTAGATGAAGGAGATGAAATGTGAATTTATTTGATTGAAGGTAAGTTTGTTACAAAGCAGGTAAGGTAGTTACAACTAAGCTAACTAACTCAAGAGCTTGTCAGACTCTTGAGTTGGTTGAGCTAACTAACTAGAACTAGGAATGAGAGAAAATGGAGATGTGTGTGAAATTTACACACATTAACTACTTGCAAAAATGAGAGATTACAATCCTATTTATAGACAAATTGTGAGGAAGTTTTGGAGTTGATGACGTGTTTCCACCACTTGTTTGTTGCCACGTGTCACCAAGCTGCTAAATGTTCATCCTCATGTTTTTCAAGAATTAGGGATTTTTGATCCATTAAGTTTGAGCTTAATTGGTTGTGTCCAATGTGTTCCTCTCTAAAAAACGATCAACTTTCATGTAGAAAACTCCTTCTGAAATTGAGTGTAGCTCATATACGTTCCTGGGTTCTTTGTTGAAGAAGAAGACCACGTGTCACCTTCTGATTGGGCGAGGAGTGAGTACACGGATTATTATCTAAAATGGACAATTTGAATTATGGAGTGGCGTTCTTTGATTGGTTGTAAAGGAGGATAGTGCGCTGCACTGTTGGGATTCGTTATTAAATGTGAGTGGCCAGCTCTATCTTATTTGGCAATCCAAAACCCACTTTCCTTGAATTCTGATTGGCTAAGAGTCCCTTCATACGGATTGATCCAAAACTTGAAGTATTTTTGGCAGTTTCAATCCCTCACTTTGGCAGATTTGTATTTTGAGCTATAATCTTTATTTCTTTGGCATAACTGGTCCTTCAAGCTTCATTCTTGAACACAATTGATCCCTTTGACTTGGTTGACTGAAGAGTTGACCATGTTTTACTTTTATCTTGACTTTGGCATATTTACACTTTTAGTCCTTCAACTTTGGAGTGTTGTCAAGATAGGTCCCTTATCTTCAAAGTCTTGTCATCTTTGATCCTTCTTTGTCTTTTTCATCCAAATAAGCTTGATTTTCTTCTTGTTTGCTTGAAAATGTATCCTTCTTGCCTATTTATACACAAACACAAAACATACCACATAATTCCGCTTTATAGCACAAAAGTTAGGTATTTTTCTTGTGTTTTAGGGTAATTTGTTGATTAATTGATATGAGTTTTTTCTCATATCAACCGTCAAATACAATGGGGTGCCACAAGAGGCCATTCGTTTACTCCTCTTTCCTTTTTCCCTCGAGGGACAAGCCCGGATTTGGCTTGATAAGGAACCACCCCAAAGTATCACCACATGGATTGATTTAGAGACCAAGTTCATTAACTACTTTTTCCCACCATCACGGACCACCGCTTTAAGGAATGACATCATTACCTTTGAACAAAAATATGGGGAAACGTTTAGTGAGTCTTGGGACCGTTTTAAGGAGCTTTTACCAAAATGTCCACACCATGGTTTTACAAAAGTGCATCAAATCAATACGTTTTATAATGGTTTAACTCTTAATGACCAAGACTCACTTAATAGTGCCGCGGGGGGGGGGGGGGGGGGGGGTATTATTCTTGTGAAGTCCATGAACGAGGCTTGGTCCATAATTGAATACAAGGTAAAAGTTCAAACCAAGAGTGTGAGGGCTACTATGGCTAGTGCTAGTACTAGTGAGGCCGACAAGAAAATTGACAAGCTTACTTCAATCATGACCGACCTTGCTTTACATTTTAAGAACAATGTGCAAGTAAATACCTTAAAAGAGACTTGTGAAACGTGTGAAACTTGTGGTGGACCACATTCGTACTATAATTATGACAAGGTTTACAATCAACAACAAGAAGTTTATGCTTATAACACCAATGAAAATGAGAGGGTTCACTTTAAACCAAACGTTGATGTTAACCATTTGTCTTATAAGAGTACTAACTATTTGGCTCCCCCGGGTTTTGTAGCTCCACAAAGACCACCCCCACCCGCCCAAAATAGGAACCAAGCTCCTCAAAGAGGACATTTTCTAGGGAATGCAAATCAAGGAAATTGTAATGGTCAAAATCAAGGGAATTTTAATGGTCAAAATCAAGGGTTTCAAAATAATAACTTCAACCAAGGTTTTCATAATAACAATGGTTTTCAACCTCAATATCAAAACCAAGGTTTTCCAAATCAAGGGTATAATCAAATGAACATGCATAATCCTCAAATGGACTTGGTTCTACAAAAATTGACCGAACATGAGAAAACTATGAAACAAATGCAAGAGTCCATCGATAGGAAGTTCGTGCAAATGTTGCAAGCCCTTAGACCCTAAAGAGCCTTACCTTCTAATACCGAGACTAACCCTCGTGCTAATGTGAGTGCTATCACTACTCGAAGTGGAGCCACTTTAGTAGGACCTTCCATCTCTTCGCCCATAAATGAGAGACAAGGCCCGGAGGTCATAACGAGTAATCCTACTCCCCCTTCGGTGATTCCTCCCACTACCACTCCTAGTACTAGTTCTCCATTGCCTAATGAGCCTAACCCTAAGGTTGTTGAAGAAGCGAGTCCTTCTCCTTCTCAACCTTCAACTTCAAAGCCCAATATCCTTTATCCCTCTAGGTTGGACAAGGCTAAAGTTCTCACCAAAGATGACGTTCATGTTTCCAACTTTTTGAAAATGATTTCCCAAGTCAATGTTAACATTAGCCTTATTGAAGCACTTGCTCAAATGCCTAAATTTGTGAAAATGTTCAAAGATTTGCTCAATAAGAAGGAAAAATGGTTGAGCTCGTTAATACTCGTTTAAATGAGAATTGTTCCGCGATTCTTCTCAAAGAGCTTCCCCAAAACCTAGGAGATCCCGGACGATTCGTGTTACCTTGCTCGTTTCCTCAAATTGATGATTGTATGGCTTTAGCGGATCTCGGTGCTAGCATCAATCTTATGCCACTCTCGGTATGGAAACAATTATCATTGCACGACCTTGTACCGACTCGCATGACTCTTGAGTTAGCTAATGGAACTCTCGCATACCCCGTTGGTATTGCCGAAGATGTTTTTGTTCGAGTTGGTACATTCACTTTTCCCGTGGACTTTGTCGTCGTCGACTATGAGATGGATCCTCGTATTCTGTTAATACTTGGTAGACCATTCTTAAGATCCAGAAAAGCATTAGTTGATGTGGCCTAAGGGGAGTTAATTCTTAGGGTTAGGGATGAACAACAATTTTTTAAAATGGGAAAAATCACAACTAAATCAATAGGAAAAGAACCGATCAATATGATTGATGGTCTTAATTATGACAATGAAGAGATTTTTATTAATTGATGAGACTGCTTTTATACATGGTCTCATCGTCCAAATCGGGCTTAAAATGCATAAAATATCATTAAAACTGCCAAATATATGCTCGTGTTTGTTACTTGTGTATTTTTAGGTACGGATATTGAGGAAATGACAAAAGATCACAAGAATCATTCAAAAACGAACACGAGAAACGAAGCCGCACAATGAACCGGGCCCAAGTTTGGATTTTACAAAAATGCCCTTGAAGAATTGAAGATTGTCAAGTTTAGTCCCTCAACTTTTGAAGATTAACACTTTATACCCCTCAAATATTCAAAATTATGAATAGGGTCCCTAAAGTTTGAAGACTATACAAGATCAGCCCTTGAAGTATGAAGAATGAGCATTAATGGCCCTTGTTTCAAGTTTATAAAGTTTTAGTGCCATTTTTGACAACTTGCCAAAAGTTGTCACATGTAAAATGGGCGTTGACAGCATTTAATACAAAGTGAAGGAAAGGAGAAACCTTGGGGGTCTTTTCTGCCAACTAACCAAACCACCACCACCAACCAGAACGTGACACCTCACCATACCCACCCATTTACCCAAACCCATTACCCATTACCCATTACCCAACCCGTCCAGCCCAAATACCCAAGTTTATTTAAATACCCAGTCAAACCCCGGTCAACCCTTTACTTATTTCCCACCAAACAGAAAGTTTAAATCTTTCTTTTCCCCTTTTGGATTAAACATCCCACTAATCACCCTATAAACCCTAATAATCCCCAGACCCAATCAACTTTAAATCAAAGGGTTTTGAGTTGATTCTTTCCAGATCCTTAATTGGCCACTTTCTCACTTAAACCCACACACCAAACCACCACAAGACACACCCATGTGTCTTGTGGGACCCTCCCCTGCCCATTACTTTCGTCCCCAAACCCAACACCCGACCAAATCAACTGCTCACATGATCTACTTGGCCTCCAAGGAGTTTTTAACGTCTCAGATGCATTCAAACATCACAACAAGAGCTGGCATCCAACAAAGCAATCACATGGCACGTTTTGACCAAGAACTCAAGGGCAAACTTGGAAAATCAGCAACTAGGGTTTAATTTCCTTGTATTATTTTATTTATGTTCTAGAATAGTCTCCTTAGTGCTATATATAGAGGACGTATGTGTCCCTATAAGGTTGTTCCAGTTTTTAAGCTTTCTCATTTGTAATCCCTTTTTAATGAAATAAAAGTTTGGTGTTTGTTAAATCAAGTGTAATTCCTTTTTATGTTTGTTAAAAGTTGTGTGTTGTGTTGAAATCTAAAAACTGAGTTCCATTTCTAAATTGTGTAACACTTGTGTGTTTGAATTTTCAAAAGGTTTCAAAAGTTTTTTTTTGGGTACAAATTTCAGAAATCAGAAACTCCTTTGAAGTGAAAGTGGATTTGGAGGGTTTGGATTTGTGAGTTTGTGCTTGTTTAAAACGTGTTAAGTTTCAAGTTTCATTGGTTCTAGGTTTTGTGAAAAGGTTTTGAAAGGTTTCAGAAAAATCAGAAAGTACTCTTGCTTGTGTGTTCATTGATTTTTGCAGGTTTCATTGTTGATTGTTGTCCAAGGTTCTGCATAGACCCGGGTCTATTGGAGGTGGTTAAGCAACCACTAGGGACCTGGATGTAGGTCCCTTGAGGTAAAAATCTCATTCCATTTTCATTTTCAGTTTTATGTTTTTATTATGTGATTTTTGTGAAAATTGCATGAAAGTTGTTTATGTGCTTGTTTAAGTGTTAGATTTTGTTTATTTAGATGTTGTATGCATGTTAGGTTGGTTCTAAATCAGTTTGATTGAGTGTTGCATTGATTTGGTTTGAAAAATTGTGTTTCCAGTTTTTAAAGGGGTGTTTGGATTAAAGTTCAAATCAGGGAAAATGTTATGAGTTATGGTTAAAACCTGTTTAGACACACTCTTAGGGTTGCTATTAGGTTGTAAGTGTCATTGGTTTTCAGTATTGTGGTAGTTTACACACATTTGTATGCTCAAACTTTGGAAAAGTGGTAAAAAATCAGAAACTGCCATTGGTGTTTAAATTTGTGTGAATTTGTGCCTTCATAGTTGGAAGATTGCTAGATTTTGAGGTTGTTTAGGGTTGTTATTGCTTATAGGCTTAGTTGTTTCACTTGTATGCTGGATTTGAGGACTTGAATCTCTCTTGTGTGCACTTTGTATCAGCATAACACCCACAGACCCCCCCTTTGTACATCAGCAATTTGATTTTGCTTTGTGTGCTTGGTTTGAACAATTCTTGGCTAGTGATTGCTTGTTTTCTTTGTGTGTTTTGACTCCTTGTACTCAACAGAGTACAAGGGTGCCATTTGTCCATCAATTACACCAGCACAAATCATAAATCAAGCCCTCTTGATCATAATTGCACAAGTGAAGAAAGTCCTTCTTTGTGTTCTTCAAAAAAAAAATACAAACTGGGCACGTTTTGGCATTGGATTGACTTAATCTTGTTTGAATTGGGTTTGTACTTGAGTTTTTGTGCTTAAATAGGTTACTGCTTTGTGTTTTTTAAAGTTTAAAAAAAAAAAAAAGGACGTGGCCAGGACTCGAACCTGCGCCACTCCTCTCACAAGACACACTCATTACCGCTGCCCTAGGGACTTTGACTGGTAAGAGTTTGAAACGTTTAATATATAAGGTGTGTTTGTTTGGGCTTATTTAATAAAAGCCGTAGCTTTTTCAGCCCTAATTGGCTTATTGGTTAAGTTTATTTGCACCATTTCATTTTTCCTAGGTTTGTATTAGGACTTAGGATTTTTCTTAACTTAGTTTGGATTTTTCTCTTTATTTAAATATTTTTTATCATTTTTTGTTTAGCCAGTTTTTATTAATTAGATTAAAAATAGTTAAAATAGGTTTTAATTTTTAGAAAAATAGTTTTTAGGTTTTATTTAAGTAATTTGAGGTTTACATCCAAAAAAGTTTTCAAAAAGTCTAATTTTTAATTTTATTTGATTTTAGGGTTTTCTAGCAACTTTAAAATTCAATATAAAATTATTATAAAGGTTTTAGGAACTTTAATTTGCATTTTTATCTTAGTTACATTATTTAGGATTTTCGGTAATTTTTTAGAATTATTTTATAAACTTTTTATTTTTTTTGATTATTTTAATATTATTTTATTACTAAAAATTCAAAGTTGTTTTTTTCTACTTTTTTCATTTTTCCTAGATTGTAGACTCTAAATTAGGAATTTTGTAACTTTCCAAATCTTTTTAGGACTTTTCATTTATTTTCTAGAATTAATTTAAGTTTTAATAGATTTTAATAGTTTTTAAGTGTTTAAAAATAGTTTTATTTGGTTTTAGTATTTTAAAAAACTACTTTTTAGCTTAATTAGGTCATTTTTGAGGTTTACAAACTTGAAAATCTTGTTTAGGGCTTTTTAATAATTAATTGTGATTTTTAGGGCTTTAATTAGCATTAAAAAGTCATTATCTAATTATTTAAAAGGTTTTAGCAAGTTTTGATTTTTTGTAAACTCTTAGAATATTATTGGGGATTTTTAGTAATTTTTAGGAATTTTTAGGTTAAAATTTTAATTTTTGTAGTTTTACGGTTTTACGTGTTCGCCTTTTTCGTCGTAGTTTAATTCGTTTTCGTAACCGTCTTTCTTTTTCTTTCTCATTTCTATTTTCTATTTCTCCTTTCATCTTAATAAAATCATCATTAATCAATTCATTACACAACACACGTGCCTCCTCGAGAACGAACTCACTTCATTGGGTCATTAGTGCTCGGTTTTCCTAAACCGACACTTAATACTACCATTATTTTGTCATCCTTTTCCAAAGGGTACAAAAACACTACATCATTTTTGGCGCCGCTGTCGGGGAGGCGTGTTGTGTTTTGATTGAACATTATTGTTTTTTATATTAGCCATAATATCTATTTGTATTAGTAGCACTCTACTAATACGTATTATCGGTTTTTCGGTTTTTGTGTGAATATTATTACTATATTGTATACGTAGAACAATAAATTCACAAGTACTCCAAATACGTGAGAAATCACAACCTTGACTTGGGAGGTCATTACCCAATCATTGTATTCGAATCTCAAACCAAAGAAAAAGGCAAAAATAGATAAATACTTTCGTGAAGCTTAATCTTGAAAATACAAACTATAAGGTGGGTATAAGGCGGTTGTATTTCACGACCTAAAGGAAAAAGGCTCTTAAGTGCTTCGCGCCGCCTCGTTTCCTCCGCTTGCTTGTGCGTATTTGATTTTGAGAGTGAATCGAAGGTTTTGCCGCCCAAAGTATTATTATGTATCATATATATTTTCTTGGTTTCTATTGATTAAACCTTCTTGAACGATTTGGTGTTCCACCATCGTCCTAAAGTCATCGAAGGCGTTCACTCCACGTGATCGTTTTCATTCCTTGAGGCTTCTTTAATCGAGAGATTTGATTAAGGAGGAGATTTGTAGATTTTTGTCTACTTAATACATTCACCAATTTCCAAAAAGTTAATACAATCAAAAATCCAAAAAATTGAAAAAACACAAAATACCAAAAAGAATCTTCTTTGCTCGTCTCCACGTTGTACGTGACGTTTATGCTAACTCGTAACAAAGCAAAACGTGCACGTAAACGAAAAAACCAATCAACCACTCCCAATCTTTCTAGTGAGGAGTCTCCTATTGACGAACCCATCGTAAAAGAAGCACCAACCATGGCGAATCGAACTATGATGGAGTTACTTCAAGCACCCACCGAGGGTTATGGAGAAGCTATTGTGATTCCCGCAATCCTTGCGGAGAATTTTGAGGTGAAAACGGGTTTGTTGTCGATGATCCAAAACAACAAATTCCGTGGTGATGAGAAGGACAATCCCCACAACCATATCCGCCAATTCAATCGTCTTACCGCCACGTGCAAATTTAAGGATGTCTCTAACGACTCGATTAAGATGATGCTTTTTCCGTATTCCTTAGCGGGGCCCGCTAAAATTTGGTTAGAGAAAGAGCCACCCAATTCTATATTGACGTGGAAGGATCTCGTTTCGAAGTTTGTGAACCAATTTTTTCCGCCCTCTAAGACTACGCATTTGAAAAATGAGATTTCTAAATTTTCACAAGAATCAAATGAAAGTTTTTCTACGGCTTGGAATAGGTTTAAGGAGATGTTACATGAATGTCCTCATCACGGTTTTTCCGATTTGCACCAAATCGACACGTTTTACAATGGACTTAACGATCATGAAAGAGATTATTTAAATGCCGCCGCGGGTGGTAATTTTTTGTGTAAAACGGTTGAAGAAGCTTTGGTCATAATTGAGAATAGGTCTAAGGTTTATAGCCCTCGTAACACACCGAGTGTTGCCAAAATGGGCTCGTCATCGTCTCGTAGTATCAATGCCTTACATGATGAGGCAAATGAGGAAAATCGGTTTTTCGATAGGTTTCGACCCTTATGTCCCATTGGAAAGCTCAAGAAGCTTCAAATTCCGCTTCAGTTAAAGCGGTTTCTAAGAGTTGTTTGTCGTGTGGTGGAGCTCATGAGTTACTGACTAGGATCAAGGAAGCGCAGAAGGATGATGGAGAGATTTGGGCGATAATTCAGAATTTGGAGAAGCAGACAGAATTCAGAATGGACGCAGACGGTATCATTTGGCAGGGCACGAGACTTTGTGTTCCTGACAATCCAGAACTCCGGGAAGCATTGTTAGCTGAAGCTCACAGCTCCCCATTTTCTATACATCCTGGGTCGACAAAAATGTACCATGACATCAGACAGCACTTTTGGTGGAGTGGTATGAAACAGGATGTAGCCACGTATGTCTCCAAATGTCTTACCTGTCAGCAGGTTAAGATTGAACATCAGCGATCTGGCGGTCTCCTTCAACCGTTGGATATTCCAGAGTGGAAGTGGGACAAAATCACCATGGATTTTGTTACCGGTCTTCCGCCTACCAAGAAGAAGCACGATGCTATTTGGGTCATTGTTGATCGACTCACCAAATCAGCTCATTTCTTACCGATACGCAAGGAAGATCCGGTAAGTAAACTCGCAGATACGTACAGAAGGGAGATCATGAGACTCCACGGCACTCCCTCCAGCATCGTCTCAGACAGAGATCCTCGTTTCAAGTCGCGATTCTGGAAAGGTCTGCAAAAAGCTTGGGGTACACAACTTAAGCTGAGCACAGCCTTTCATCCTCAAACGGACGGACAATCGGAGAGAACAATTCAGACATTGGAAGATATGTTAAGGTCGTGTGCGTTGGAATGGACAGGTGATTGGGACGATTACATCTGTTTAGTCGAGTTTGCATACAACAACAGCTGGCACGCAAGTATCAAATGTGCTCCTTTCGAAATTTTGTATGGCAGAAAGTGTCGCGCTCCAACTTGCTGGGATCAAGTGGGAGAGCGAACACTCGAAGGACCAGAGATTATAGAAATGACCAATGAGAAGATTGAGGTAGCTAAACAGAAGCTGCAGGAAGCGCGTTCACGTCAAAAGAGTTACGCCGATAAGCATCGTAGGGACATACATTTTAATGTGGGAGATCACGTCTTCCTCAAGGTTTCGCCGGCACGTGGTGTTAAACGCTTCGGGATCAAGGGAAAACTCAGTCCTCGGTTCATCGGACCATTTGATATCGTTGAACGAATCGGCGAAGTATCTTACCGATTGGCGTTACCTCCTCAGCTTTCGCACGTGCATAACGTGTTCCATGTGTCCTTACTCAGAGGGTACAATTATCATCCCCTTCACATGGTTCAGTATCCACTGGAACAGATACGTGAAGATCTCACGTTTATAGAAGAACCCGAACGAGTACTCGACAGGCAAGAACGAGTCATGAGAAGGAAGACGATTCCTTTCGTTAAAATACTTTGGAGGGACCATACCGAGCGGGAAGCCACTTGGGAAACAGAGGAGTCTATCCGGGCTTCTTACCCTCACTTCATATTTTGAGTTCGGGTATGTCACTTCTATTCAGCTTACTTTATCTATAATTCGGGGACGAATTATTCTTTTTAGGGGGGAAGAATTGTAAAACCCGCATGCTTTTACCATGAATAGTGCCCTTAAGATCGTACGTTCTAGATTAAAACTTACCTCATGTAGTATTGATCACATTCATGTGCTAATAATCAAGCAAGTGCATACGTGTATGACATGACAAGTATCGATTACGTACGAACTCATGATAAACAGTTAATAATATATCACGTGAACATAATTAAATCATGAACACCATTTAAAATACTAATTATAATAATTACGTAAATACTCAGAATATATTCACGAGCGTGGAGTTTACGATAAACGACACGTTAAAAGAAACAGAAACACGTTAAACACGAGCACGTTTAACCACGAACGAACACGAAACATCGGGACACGAGAAAGGTACGGGTACCCCATGTGGGGCCCCCATACCCACGGCACAAACCAAGAAATGGGCTTAGCCCATGGACTTTACAAGTTAAGGGGGGGTAAAAGTAAAAACATGTTTTCATTTTCATTTTCAAGAAATAAACATAAAAACCCTAAAAAGAGTTTTCTCCTCTCCTTTTTCTCCTCCTTGTGCCGCCACCTAAACACCACCACTAGAGGGTGTTTGTTTGATTTTGATCTTAAAAACAAGTGTTAGAATACGTGTTTGTTCATCCTTTTTCCAAGCTACATAGTGGTATACCTTTCTAACCCTTCTTTTTAATTCTTTTTAATTCTTTTAATCTTTGATTATTTTCATGAACATGTTATGATTTTTCTTATGAAAACAAGGTAATTAATCATTGATCTAACATGTTTTGGTATAAATTAAAATCAAAGAATGGTTTATAAGGGTGTTTGTTTTTGGCCGCCTAGCAAACAAACCCGAGGGGGGGTTTGGTTTGCTATTGCCGCCACCACCAAGACCACAATTGGTCTTGGTTGGCTCATGTGGGACCCACGGCAGCAAGGGACACGTGTGCCCCGGGTTTGGCCTGGGGTACGGTGTCGAATTCATACCCGATTCATGGTTCGTTGGTTAAAATCATGATCTATGTTACATGTAATTTTTATGAATCATGAACTTAGGATATAATTAATTAATAACATGAAATATTAATTAAATCATGACTTAGGTTATTTTAATTATTAGTTTATCATGACATTAATTTAACCTAAGTATTTTATGTTATAAGTTATAATTAATTAATTATTAAAACATGCCTATAATTAATTAATTTAGACATGACTTAGGTTATATTATTATTAATAATAATACACATTTTAACCTAAGTATTTTCATTTCATTTTAATTATACATGTTATACTTTAATTAAAATGCTTAACCTATAGTTTAATTAAAATACATGAAATAATAATTAAACTATACACTATATCGTATGACTTAAGAATAAGCTTATAACACTTAGACTTATATGTTAGCTTATGAAATCAGCTTAATTCTAATTATGGAAACTTCTATTTATAGAAACTTAATTAAATAAGGCAACTAATCTAATTATGGAAACCTTCTATATATGGAAATCAATCTATTTCAGGCAGCTAATCTAATTATGGAAACCTTCTATATATGGAAACTTATTTAATTAAGGCAGCTGATCTATTTTTGGAAACTTTCTATTTTTAGAAACTAATCTATTTTAAGCAGTAAATTCTATTTTAGGAAACTTTCTATTTTTGGAAACTTTCTATTTTTGGAAACTTTCTATTTTTGGAAACTTTCTATTTTTGGAAACTTTCTATTTTTGGTAACTTTCTATTTTTGGAAACTTTCTATTTTTGGAAACTTTCTATTTTTGGAAACTTTCTATTTTTGGAAACCTGCTATTTTTGGAAAGTTACTTGTTATTATACCGTAAGTATATTAATACATGAAACACCAGTTATACTTAATCAGATTAACCAGAATATAAGATAAACACAGTTTAAGATGAGTCGGAAATCACGGTTACCAAAAAAAAAAAAAAAAAAAAAAAAAAAAAAAAAACAGTGAACCATGACCTAAAACATACCAAATCAGCTATAATAAGACACAAAACCCAGTACGTAATCAGTGAATCGATACTTATACACGTGTGTATTCATGTAGCGTTAGTGATCCAGAAGTAGGAGTCTTTCTTCCGTTCATTCACTGGACTTGAGGTACGGATTCCCGTCCTTTCAGTATGGACATTCCTTCCTTATTAGGATTTCCCCGTATGCAGCCAACTGTTTTCCCCAGCATTTGTTTTATTGTTTTGAACTGCTTATGTTAATTTAGCATAAACTATAGCCATATACAAGCATGACCAGTTTCACCTAGTTATGGAGGTACCATAACCATAGCATTGGAGGCACCGATGTTATGACTTCCCCACGGCGGAGTGATTGCTCGTGGCGTCCCTTTTCAGTTTGGCCATATTATTATATCAGTTGGGGCGTATGGGTGCATCCTAGTTACATGTTTTATTCAGTTTATCATGGTGAATGTGGTGTGTGCCTTGCACCCTTCACAAGGAGCTGATCCCTCCTACCCAAATCAGTATATTGATTAGAGGCATCCCCTCTAATCAGCATGATGAGGTCACCCCTCCAAGTATTCATGCACGTGACCTTTTCATGACCTATATAGGCTATGGTATATATATGTTAAAACAGTTTTCACAGGTTAAACATAAGGCTTTTCAAACTATAAAACCAGTTTTCATGATACTTAACCAGTTTACTCAGTACTTAGTCTTCCGCTGTTATATGTTACATGCTTATCCTATATCATGCTTTATTGTACATCCGTGCACTGAGCGTCTTGCTCAGCCGTTTTCCTTTTTATGTTCCCAAAACGGCAGGTACTCAGGGACGCTCGTAAATCTCAAACGTAGGTGCATATGGACTGGAAGCTTTACTGTCTTTCTTTACTTTATGCATTTCCTTTACTTTGATACAGTTGCTTTGGACATTGTTTCGTCTTTCCTTTTACAGTATTTATGTTTGTGTGTGATGAGCTTTACATTGGGATACCGATGTTTGATTCCGGTATTTCCTTTTATGGTTGAATAATGCTTAGACATTTATCCTTGTATGCTTTGATGACACGCCATGATATGCGTAATATTCCATTTCCAAAATGGGGTGTTACAATTATGGTATCAGAGCCCAAGGCTTCGACCTGTAGGCTCTCAAATATGACCTGTGATTAGTGGGTAGTCACTACGGTCTTCCTAGAACTGACAGTTGTTTTCATGCATTCATCATTTTTAAGCATACGTATACATGTCATTGTTACAGGGTTTTTGACTAAGTAATGGTTGGTACAGGACTGGCCCTATTTAGTCGCATGTGTTTTATCGAAACTTTTAGATTTGGGACCGACCCATAGGCGTCCCCTCGATATGTCTTTTATTTTGAGTGAACTGACCGAAGGCGTTCACTCTCGAGCATCAAAAGTTTTCATAAAACTGCATCATGCATTCACACAAAGATTTTCTTGCATAAAATTTTTTTTTCTCGTGAAATTTTTGGCATAAATTTTTTTTTTATATTTTATGTTTGAACTGTTAATCATATGTTTTATGTTATACTGTCAGATGGTTCTCACACGCGAGCAAGAGCAGCTCAATGCTGCAATTCAGGCTGCCATGCAAGCCTTACTTCCTCAACTGAGGAATGACATTCGTGCTGAAGTCCAAGCTGCCAATAATCAGCAGCCGCAGAATCAGGCACCTCCTCCTCCTCCTCCCCCAGTGACTCTAGCGGTATGGTTGGAAAGATTTAACAAGCTTCGTCCGAGAGCTTTTGAAAAGACTGATAGCCCCAGCGATGCTGAGAGCTGGCTGACTCACATTGAGAAAATCTTCAATGCTATGGGATGTGACCCCGCCTTCAAGGCAAGATTGGCGTGCTACAGGTTTGAAGGCGATGTACTCAACTGGTGGCTAGCTTTGACGCAGTCAGAAGGAGGTGATGAATGGGTCGCTGGTTTGACATGGGCCCAATTCAAGGAGAGAGTGATGGAACAGTTCTTTCCTAAGGCAGAGCAGGACAAACTCAAGCGTAAATACCACGGGATACGTCAGAGACAGGGCGAGAATAGCAACGAATTCATGCAGCGCTTTCTTCGCCTTGCTGGTTTTCTAGGAGCAGCGGCTGGTACTCCTGAGGAGCAGGCACACCATTTTAGGTGGGCACTTCGCACCTCGGTTGCGAACAATCTAGTATGTGCTACGTTCAATACGGTAGCACAAGTGGCTGACGCAGCAAGAAAGCTCGAGATGTTGCAGGAACGTGATGAGTTCGGGGAAGCAGAAAGACCCGACAAGAGGTAAAACATTTCATGTTCTAGCGTTAACCAGACCGCATCCTATCGCTATATGTTCTATAATCATCTCTTAAACTGTATCTTCCAGGCAGAAAACTGGGGACCGGTCTCAGCCGGCTACTCAGCAGCAGCCCAATCAGCCCAAAGGAAACGGTCACTCTAACGACCGTTCTGTTGTGGAAAGGCGCAGCGGTAATGACAATTACCGTAACAATGCGGGACAGTCCAACAACAGCAGGTCCTACTATTTACGCATCTTCTTATGATTTCATGTTATATTTCCCATGCTGACACTATGTTAATCTCTACCAGGAACCACGGTAACGGAAGGGACCAGAACCACAGGGGTTCTCAGCCCAACCGTTCAGCTAACACTGGTAAGCATCTTACGACGTTTACGTCTTATACTCGTGCATATACCTTATTCTTAACACGTTCTGTCATCAGCAGGCCCTCAGCAAGCAAGGACTCCTGCTGGAGGATTCACTCATCCTCTTTGCAGCACCTGCCATCGCAGACACCCTGGCCCATGTCGTCGTGACTCCGACGCGTGCTACAAGTGCGGCCTCCCTGGCCATCGTATGAGAGATTGCCGTAAGGGTGAAATGGAGGGTACTTCGGGTCATGCTGATACTAAACCGCCTCCTACCACTGGGCGTGTCTACACGACATCGCGCGATCAGGCAAACAAATCTACAGGTACCATTACTGGAATTTTGTATATGTACGGCCAGGCTGCATGTGTTCTTTTCGACACGGGTGCCACTCATTCAGTTGTTTCCACTACTTATGCTAAGAACATCAGGACACTTCCCTCGCCACTAGAAAATAAGCTTACCATTTCCACGCCTCTGAGGGACTCTGTATTAATAACTCATGTATACAAGAGTCTTCCTCTAGAGTTTGACGATAAAGTTCGTGCAGTAGATGCACTTCCTCTAGACATGATGGAGTTCGATATGATTCTCGGCATGGATTGGCTATCCAAGCACCATGCTACCATAGACTGCCACTCTTATCGAGTGATCTTCGGCGACATTAATGCACCAGAGTACATCCATAACGGGTTCATACCCGGACGGTCTGTACAAGTCATATCTACCTTGCAAGCACGTGCATTACTGTCACATGGCTGCGAAGGTTATCTCGCTACGGTTCATGACATGGATGCTGAATCCCCATCGATTCAGGA
Source organism: Glebionis coronaria (assembly GCA_025667525.1). Lineage (NCBI taxonomy): Eukaryota > Viridiplantae > Streptophyta > Magnoliopsida > Asterales > Asteraceae > Glebionis > Glebionis coronaria. The sequence goes on from CM046877.1 coordinate 240,431,805, forward strand.
TCAACCAGTAGTTTCAGAATTTCAAGACGTCTTCCCAGATGAACTTCCAGGCATACCACCTGCAAGAGAAGTGGAGTTCAACATCGACCTTGTTCCAGGAGCTGAGCCAATCTCTAAGGCTCCGTATCGTATGGCTCCCATAGAGCTAAAAGAACTGAAGGACCAATTGCAGGAACTTCTTGAACGAGGGTTCATTAGACCGAGCGCATCTCCATGGGGCGCACCGGTCTTGTTCGTTAAGAAGAAGGACGGCAGCATGCGACTTTGCATTGACTACCGTGAACTTAATAAGATTACCATCCGCAACAGATATCCACTGCCACGTATAGACGATCTGTTTGACCAACTTCAAGGAGCCAAACACTTCTCAAAGATCGATCTAAGGTCAGGCTACCATCAGCTAAGGGTTAAAGAGCAGGATATTGCCAAGACTGCTTTTCGTACCCGCTATGGCCATTATGAGTTTGTAGTCATGCCATTCGGCCTGACTAACGCTCCAGCAGTATTCATGGATCTGATGAACAGAATCTTCCATGAATTCCTTGATAAATTTGTCATTGTATTCATCGATGACATCTTGATATTCTCAAAGTCCACGGAGGAACACGAAGATCATCTCCGTACTGTACTACAGATTCTTCGTCAGAAGCAGCTGTATGCGAAATTCTCCAAGTGTGAGTTCTGGTTAAACAAGGTGGCATTCTTAGGTCACATTGTATCAGCAGAAGGGATCACTATGGACCCAGCGAAGGTTGAGGCTATCACTAAATGGCCAAGACCAACATCAGCGACAGAAGTCCGCAGTTTCTTAGGCTTAGCTGGATATTATCGAAGATTTGTGGAGAACTTTTCTCGGCTGGCATTGCCTCTCACCAAACTGATGCAAAAAGGAGAGAAATTCGTCTGGACGGAAGATCGAGAGAAGAGCTTCGAAGACCTAAAGCAGAAGCTAGTATCTGCACCTATTCTTACTCTCCCATCTGGTACAGGTGGATTTCAGATCTATAGCGATGCATCGGGGAAGGGACTGGGCTGTGTTCTCATGCAACATGGGAAAGTGATCGCGTATGCTTCACGGTAGCTTAAGCCCTATGAAGAAAACTACCCTACACATGACCTGGAACTTGCTGCAGTGGTGTTCGCATTGAAGATATGGAGGCATTACTTATACGGAGAATCATGCGACATTTTCACGGATCACAAGAGCTTGAAGTATATCTTCACACAGCGAGAATTGAACATGAGACAAAGGAGATGGTTGGAACTGTTGAAGGATTATGATATTAACCTACAGTATCATCCCGGGAAAGCTAATGTAGTAGCAGATGCACTCAGCAGAAAGTCCGGAATGATAAACGGCATTGAGATCAAGGAACAAAACATAAGAGACTTGGAGCGGCTAGACATCGAAATCATGGTACGTGGGCAGCACGGATACTGGGCGAATCTTAGTGTAGAACCTGAGTTACTGACTAGGATCAAGGAAGCGCAGAAGGATGATGGAGAGATTTGGGCGATAATTCAGAATTTGGAGAAGCAGACAGAATTCAGAATGGACGCAGACGGTATCATTTGGCAGGGCACGAGACTTTGTGTTCCTGACAATCCAGAACTCCGGGAAGCATTGTTAGCTGAAGCTCACAGCTCCCCATTTTCTATACATCCTGGGTCGACAAAAATGTACCATGACATCAGACAGCACTTTTGGTGGAGTGGTATGAAACAGGATGTAGCCACGTATGTCTCCAAATGTCTTACCTGTCAGCAGGTTAAGATTGAACATCAGCGATCTGGCGGTCTCCTTCAACCGTTGGATATTCCAGAGTGGAAGTGGGACAAAATCACCATGGATTTTGTTACCGGTCTTCCGCCTACCAAGAAGAAGCACGATGCTATTTGGGTCATTGTTGATCGACTCACCAAATCAGCTCATTTCTTACCGATACGCAAGGAAGATCCGGTAAGTAAACTCGCAGATACGTACAGAAGGGAGATCATGAGACTCCACGGCACTCCCTCCAGCATCGTCTCAGACAGAGATCCTCGTTTCACGTCGCGATTCTGGAAAGGTCTGCAAAAAGCTTGGGGTACACAACTTAAGCTGAGCACAGCCTTTCATCCTCAAACGGACGGACAATCGGAGAGAACAATTCAGACATTGGAAGATATGTTAAGGTCGTGTGCGTTGGAATGGACAGGTGATTGGGACGATTACATCTGTTTAGTCGAGTTTGCATACAACAACAGCTGGCACGCAAGTATCAAATGTGCTCCTTTCGAAATTTTGTATGGCAGAAAGTGTCGCGCTCCAACTTGCTGGGATCAAGTGGGAGAGCGAACACTCGAAGGACCAGAGATTATAGAAATGACCAATGAGAAGATTGAGGTAGCTAAACAGAAGCTGCAGGAAGCGCGTTCACGTCAAAAGAGTTACGCCGATAAGCATCGTAGGGACATACATTTTAATGTGGGAGATCACGTCTTCCTCAAGGTTTCGCCGGCACGTGGTGTTAAACGCTTCGGGATCAAGGGAAAACTCAGTCCTCGGTTCATCGGACCATTTGATATCGTTGAACGAATCGGCGAAGTATCTTACCGATTGGCGTTACCTCCTCAGCTTTCGCACGTGCATAACGTGTTCCATGTGTCCTTACTTAGAGGGTACAATTATCATCCCCTTCACATGGTTCAGTATCCACTGGAACAGATACGTGAAGATCTCACGTTTATAGAAGAACCCGAACGAGTACTCGACAGGCAAGAACGAGTCATGAGAAGGAAGACGATTCCTTTCGTTAAAATACTTTGGAGGGACCATACCGAGCGGGAAGCCACTTGGGAAACAGAGGAGTCTATCCGGGCTTCTTACCCTCACTTCATATTTTGAGTTCGGGTATGTCACTTCTATTCAGCTTACTTTATCTATAATTCGGGGACGAATTATTCTTTTTAGGGGGGAAGAATTGTAAAACCCGCATGCTTTTACCATGAATAGTGCCCTTAAGATCGTACGTTCTAGATTAAAACTTACCTCATGTAGTATTGATCACATTCATGTGCTAATAATCAAGCAAGTGCATACGTGTATGACATGACAAGTATCGATTACGTACGAACTCATGATAAACAGTTAATAATATATCACGTGAACATAATTAAATCATGAACACCATTTAAAATACTAATTATAATAATTACGTAAATACTCAGAATATATTCACGAGCGTGGAGTTTACGATAAACGACACGTTAAAAGAAACAGAAACACGTTAAACACGAGCACGTTTAACCACGAACGAACACGAAACATCGGGACACGAGAAAGGTACGGGTACCCCATGTGGGGCCCCCATACCCACGGCACAAACCAAGAAATGGGCTTAGCCCATGGACTTTACAAGTTAAGGGGGGGTAAAAGTAAAAACATGTTTTCATTTTCATTTTCAAGAAATAAACATAAAAACCCTAAAAAGAGTTTTCTCCTCTCCTTTTTCTCCTCCTTGTGCCGCCACCTAAACACCACCACTAGAGGGTGTTTGTTTGATTTTGATCTTAAAAACAAGTGTTAGAATACGTGTTTGTTCATCCTTTTTCCAAGCTACATAGTGGTATACCTTTCTAACCCTTCTTTTTAATTCTTTTTAATTCTTTTAATCTTTGATTATTTTCATGAACATGTTATGATTTTTCTTATGAAAACAAGGTAATTAATCATTGATCTAACATGTTTTGGTATAAATTAAAATCAAAGAATGGTTTATAAGGGTGTTTGTTTTTGGCCGCCTAGCAAACAAACCCGAGGGGGGGTTTGGTTTGCTATTGCCGCCACCACCAAGACCACAATTGGTCTTGGTTGGCTCATGTGGGACCCACGGCAGCAAGGGGACACGTGTGCCCCGGGTTTGGCCCGGGGTACGGTGTCGAATTCATACCCGATTCATGGTTCGTTGGTTAAAATCATGATCTATGTTACATGTAATTTTTATGAATCATGAACTTAGGATATAATTAATTAATAACATGAAATATTAATTAAATCATGACTTAGGTTATTTTAATTATTAGTTTATCATGACATTAATTTAACCTAAGTATTTTATGTTATAAGTTATAATTAATTAATTATTAAAACATGCCTATAATTAATTAATTTAGACATGACTTAGGTTATATTATTATTAATAATAATACACATTTTAACCTAAGTATTTTCATTTCATTTTAATTATACATGTTATACTTTAATTAAAATGCTTAACCTATAGTTTAATTAAAATACATGAAATAATAATTAAACTATACACTATATCGTATGACTTAAGAATAAGCTTATAACACTTAGACTTATATGTTAGCTTATGAAATCAGCTTAATTCTAATTATGGAAACTTCTATTTATAGAAACTTAATTAAATAAGGCAACTAATCTAATTATGGAAACCTTCTATATATGGAAATCAATCTATTTCAGGCAGCTAATCTAATTATGGAAACCTTCTATATATGGAAACTTATTTAATTAAGGCAGCTGATCTATTTTTGGAAACTTTCTATTTTTAGAAACTAATCTATTTTAAGCAGTAAATTCTATTTTAGGAAACTTTCTATTTTTGGAAACTTTCTATTTTTGGAAACTTTCTATTTTTGGAAACATTCTATTTTTGGAAACTTTCTATTTTTGGTAACTTTCTATTTTTGGAAACTTTCTATTTTTGGAAACTTTCTATTTTTGGAAACTTTCTATTTTTGGAAACCTGCTATTTTTGGAAAGTTACTTATTATTATACCGTAAGTATATTAATACATGAAACACCAGTTATACTTAATCAGATTAACCAGAATACAAGATAAACACAGTTTAAGATGAGTCGGAAATCACGGTTACCAAAAAAAAAAAAAAAAAAAAAAAAAAAAAAAACAGTGAACCATGACCTAAAACATACCAAATCAGCTATAATAAGACACAAAACCCAGTACGTAATCAGTGAATCGATACTTATACACGTGTGTATTCATGTAGCGTTAGTGATCCAGAAGTAGGAGTCTTTCTTCCGTTCATTCACTGGACTTGAGGTACGGATTCCCGTCCTTTCAGTATGGACATTCCTTCCTTATTAGGATTTCCCCGTATGCAGCCAACTGTTTTCCCCAGCATTTGTTTTATTGTTTTGAACTGCTTATGTTAATTTAGCATAAACTATAGCCATATACAAGCATGACCAGTTTCACCTAGTTATGGAGGTACCATAACCATAGCATTGGAGGCACCGATGTTATGACTTCCCCACGGCGGAGTGATTGCTCGTGGCGTCCCTTTTCAGTTTGGCCATATTATTATATCAGTTGGGGCGTATGGGTGCATCCTAGTTACATGTTTTATTCAGTTTATCATGGTGAATGTGGTGTGTGCCTTGCACCCTTCACAAGGAGCTGATCCCTCCTACCCAAATCAGTATATTGATTAGAGGCATCCCCTCTAATCAGCATGATGAGGTCACCCCTCCAAGTATTCATGCACGTGACCTTTTCATGACCTATATAGGCTATGGTATATATATGTTAAAACAGTTTTCACAGGTTAAACATAAGGCTTTTCAAACTATAAAACCAGTTTTCATGATACTTAACCAGTTTACTCAGTACTTAGTCTTCCGCTGTTATATGTTACATGCTTATCCTATATCATGCTTTATTGTACATCCGTGCACTGAGCGTCTTGCTCAGCCGTTTTCCTTTTTATGTTCCCAAAACGGCAGGTACTCAGGGACGCTCGTAAATCTCAAACGTAGGTGCATATGGACTGGAAGCTTTACTGTCTTTCTTTACTTTATGCATTTCCTTTACTTTGATACAGTTGCTTTGGACATTGTTTCGTCTTTCCTTTTACAGTATTTATGTTTGTGTGTGATGAGCTTTACTTTGGGATACCGATGTTTGATTCCGGTATTTCCTTTTATGGTTGAATAATGCTTAGACATTTATCCTTGTATGCTTTGATGACACGCCATGATATGCGTAATATTCCATTTCCAAAATGGGGTGTTACATAAGCCCTCTTCTTCGGGTGGTCTTCCTAGTGATACCATCGTGAACCCGAAAGGAGAGTTGAAGGTTATTACTACTCGTAGTGGTAAAACTTTCAAAGAACCCATTTCTCGTCCAAGTACTTCTATGGAGAAGGAAAAAGAGAAAGAACCCGAGGTGGTGGTAGAAAAGGAGCAAATTACAAGCCCACGAAGTACCGCTCAAACCACACCTACGGTTGAACCTACACTAATCATGGAACCCGAGATTCCAAGGCCGATGCCTATGCCTATGCCCCAACCCACACCACCTTTACCTTACCCTTCAAGACGAGACAAGCAAAAGGCACAAGAACGAAATAATTATCAATTTGAACTCTTTAAGAAAATGTTTCGTGACTTGCATTTTAATATAAGTTTTGCCGACGCCTTAGTCATGATGCCTCGATTCGCCGCGAACTTCAAAAGTATGTTGAATAACAAGGAAAAATTGCAAAAATCATCTAGTTGTTCTTCGATTTTTCTAAGCCGCATACCTCAAAAAGTCGGTGATCCCGGCAAGTTTTTAATCCCATGTGCAATCCAAGACATGGAAGAATGCTACGCCTTGGCCGATCTTGGTGCTAGTATTAATTTGATGCCTCTTGAGATTTTTAAGTCGCTCAATCTTCCTAATCTCACTCCTTCAAGAATGTCAATCGAGATGGCCGATCATTCTACGATTCTAGCTTGTGGAGTAGCCGAGGACGTCTTCGTGAAAGTTGGAAAGTTCTACTATCCTGTAGACTTTATTGTTGTTGACATTCCTATCGATCCTAAAGTTCCGTTAATTTTAGGTCGATCTTTTTTGGATACCTCGAGAGCACTTATCGATGTGCATGCAAGAAAAATCACTCTTCGTTTCAATGAGGAAGAACTCGTCATTAATGCAACCCAAAACTCCACACTTTCTCATGTGTATTCTATCACGTCTTTGTACAATGTCAATCCTACCAAAAACAATTGCAAAAAGATTTCAAATAGAGTTTTAGGAGTTGTTGAGAAAAATGAAGTTCCGTCCCCTCCGCCGGTGGAGGTTAAGAGTGTTAAGCCTATGATTCCAATCTCGAGTGATTCTTCGGATGATGAATACGTTGATCCCGATGGGGGAGTTTTCTTTGTTGACAAACGTTTTGAAAACTTACCACCACCTAAACCAAAAAGATTTCAAAATGTGAGAACTTTTAGTGTGACTAACATTGCTTTAGAAACACCAAATATTTTTGACATAATTAAATCGGGTTTTCACAAGGAGAGTTTAAAAGATGCAAAAGGAAAAGATTTTGAATTAAATTTAAAAGATTTTTCTACAACTCTAACTCCGTCATCACCACGTGTATTGAGTACTACAAGCTCGTCTTCTCCTTTTGACGATGCTTTGTGTGGACTTAGTGTGGGAGAATCCCCTTATGTTTCCTCCCCTTTCTCCACCGAGGACGAGATATTTGGCCCCGGAATTGCTTATATAGGGAAATCTCGGTCTTCCATCGATGCAATAAATGGAAAATCTTTTCATTTGATTGGTGCGAGTCTACCTCGAGTAGCTCATGTTTTTAGAGACTTACCCATTGTCCCACCCTTCTATTTCTTCTCTCCTATTTTCTTGAAACTCTTTGAGTTTTTGTTGACTATTGATGAAGTGGCGTTGATTTGTTTTTCCAACGAAAATGAGAACGCCATCTTCGATCCCGGTATTTTGCACCATTTAAGGACTTAGTCCTTAATACCGGTTGTTTTTTGGCCTTGTTTATCATGTAAGCCCCACCAAAAATTGACCACACCATGATTATCCCTAAATGATCACATTTATGGGGATTCGAGTCGAGCTTTTGACTCGGTTATCAAAAACAAGGTGCCTCGTGGGGGAGACCCATGCTTATCCATGTACATATTATTGCTTTCTAATTAGTTAATGTGAGGGGATTTGTGCCCTTCCAACCTTTGTTCTATGGTTGTTTGTGCATTGTGGTTTTTAGATCATGATCTTCACGATTGGAGCCTCTCGTGTTCGTTTTATGGGAGCACTCGATCGTTTGCTTTGGAGACATTTCCCAATATCCAAATGATATATCCTTTTATGTTCTAACCTTAGGTTTTTAGCACACTTCATAAACGGCTATTAATTTATTGGTTACACCCTTTCCATGCTAGATTAGGCATTCGACTACGTCTCTAGTATGGGGGTTTCCAACCCCTAGACTCGAAACATTGAGGACAATGTTAAACTTTAGTATGGGGGGGTGAATAGATACTTGCCTTGCCAAACCTTCACGCTTTCCAAAGTTTATCTTTTTGTTTATCGTTTTGTTGCAAAATAAGGCTAAAAATGGCCAAATTCTAAAATTTTTCTCATGATTTATAAGTGTTTGAAGACACGAATGTAGGTTTTCCGATGGCGAGAATAAGAGTAATTTTTGACTCGACCGTGCGTCTTGAGCACCTAGCTTTGATTCCTTAACTACACATTAGGCTAAGTCTCTTAAATGAGGACGAGAAATGATAGAGTTAATTATAAGTTACTATTCTAAACGTAGAGTACTCGTATTCTTTCAAAAACTCATGTGTTCTCGTTGCTTGCTTATTCTCCCTTCGCTTGTAAATATTTTTTGCTTAATAAATATTGATTTAGCGGTTTAGTTTTGATTGTTGGGTTTCTAGTATTTTCTAGTAGCTTCCGTGTAATTAAATTGGGGAGACATTAAGGTATCGCCAGCGTCACGGTTTTGAAGTATTGGCAACCCGAATAATCGAAAGCTTCACCCAATAATAAGATTTCAAGTGCTCACCTAAATCTAGCAAACAATTTGAAGCCCCACAAGGCCTAAAATCTATGCGAAATTGAAAGTGAATCAAGCCTTAATCTTCGAAGCTTTAAAGATCCAAAATTCGCTTTAGCGTGAGGATATACGTCTTTGGCTAATAAAATCACCGATGAGGAGGATAATAAAAGGCAAGGCAAGACCGAAGTCAAAATAAAAGCTTCATGGCGAAGTTGAATAAAAGATGGAGGTAAACCAAAGATAATAAGGCCCTTCCGTTAGGAGGCGTATAAAAGTCTTGGTAATAAGTCTCATGTTCAAAACCGTTATAAAACCGTGTTTATCGATTCTTCTTGTCAACTTAATTTTTTAACATCGTTGTCTATTAGGAGGGGTTATTGATTTGATGGTCTTGGTTACACCGTTAGGACTCTATTTTTAGACCTAAATCTCTATTATCGCATAAGTCAATGATATATCCTCGTGATCATTAAGACATAATAAAATATAAGAGATACAACTTAGGAATAATGGGAGGATAAGTACGTGATTAGGGCATATGAGTAGTGTTAGCATTACTAACTTATAATGACAATGATCTCGTTGCACGCTTGGCATGGAATTAAGGTGAAAATCGAGGACGATGAAATTATTTCTAACGAAGCATTCACGTGTTCTTATTCTATGAACCTAAACGTCTCATTTTGCGATGAAAATCATACATTATGTCTAAAAACGCAAGTAGTAGTAATAGTAGTAGTGTAGCTAGTTTATCATTCCAATAAAATAAATAAAATGAATTTTGGAATTGCTAAGATACTTAATTCTAGCATTGCGTGAGGGCACGGCAATGGTTTAGTATGGGGAGTGATGAGACTGCTTTTATACATGGTCTCATCGTCCAAATCGGGCTTAAAATGCATAAAATATCATTAAAACTGCCAAATATATGCTCGTGTTTGTTACTTGTGTATTTTTAGGTACGGATATTGAGGAAATGACAAAAGATCACAAGAATCATTCAAAAACGAACACGGGAAACGAAGCCGCACAATGAACCGGGCCCAAGTTTGGATTTTACAAAAATTCCCTTGAAGAATTGAAGATTGTCAAGTTTAGTCCCTCAACTTTTGAAGATTAACACTTTATACCCCTCAAATATTCAAAATTATGAATAGGGTCCCTAAAGTTTGAAGACTATACAAGATCAGCCCTTGAAGTATGAAGAATGAGCATTAATGGCCCTTGTTTCAAGTTTATAAAGTTTTAGTGCCATTTTTGACAACTTGCCAAAAGTTGACACATGTAAAATGGGCGTTGACAGCATTTAATACAAAGTGAAGGAAAGGAGAAACCTTGGGGGTCTTTTCTGCCAACTAACCAAACCACCAGCACCAACCAGAACGTGACACCTCACCATACCCACCCATTTACCCAAACCCATTACCCATTACCCATTACCCAACCCGTCCAGCCCAAATACCCAAGTTTATTTAAATACCCAGTCAAACCCCGGTCAACCCTTTACTTATTTCCCACCAAACAGAAAGTTTAAATCTTTCTTTTCCCCTTTTGGATTAAACATCCCATTAATCACCCTATAAACCCTAATAATCCCCAGACCCAATCAACTTTAAATCAAAGGGTTTTGAGTTGATTCTTTCCAGATCCTTAATTGGCCACTTTCTCACTTAAACCCACACACCAAACCACCACAAGACACACCCATGTGTCTTGTGGGACCCTCCCCTGCCCATCACTTTCGTCCCCAAACCCAACACCCGACCAAATCAACTGCTCACATGATCTACTTGGCCTCCAAGGAGTTTTTAACGTCTCAGATGCATTCAAACATCACAACAAGAGCTGGCATCCAACAAAGCAATCACATGGCACGTTTTGACCAAGAACTCAAGGGCAAACTTGGAAAATCAGCAACTAGGGTTTAATTTCCTTGTATTATTTTATTTATGTTCTAGAATAGTCTCCTTAGTGCTATATATAGAGGACGTATGTGTCCCTATAAGGTTGTTCCAGTTTTTAAGCTTTCTCATTTGTAATCCCTTTTTAATGAAATAAAAGTTTGGTGTTTGTTAAATCAAGTGTAATTCCTTTTTATGTTTGTTAAAAGTTGTGTGTTGTTTTGAAAGCTAAAAACTGAGTTCTATTTCTAAATTGTGTAACACTTGTGTGTTTGAATTTTCAATAGGTTTCAAAAGTTTTTTTTGGGTACAAATTTTAGAAATCAGAAACTCCTTTGAAGTGAAAGTGGATTTGGAGGGTTTGGATTTGTGAGTTTGTGCTTGTTTAAAACGTGTTAAGTTTCAAGTTTCATTGGTTCTAGGTTTTGTGAAAAGGTTTTGAAAGGTTTCAGAAAAATCAGAAAGTACTCTTGCTTGTGTGTTCATTGATTTTTGCAGGTTTCATTGTTGATTGTTGTCCAAGGTTCTGCATAGACCCGGGTCTATTGGAGGTGGTTAAGCAACCACTAGGGACCTGGATGTAGGTCCCTTGAGGTAAAAATCTCATTCCATTTTCATTTTCAGTTTTATGTTTTTATTATGTGATTTTTGTGAAAATTGCATGAAAGTTGTTTATGTGCTTGTTTAAGTGTTAGATTTTGTTTATTTAGATGTTGTATGCATGTTAGGTTGGTTCTAAATCAGTTTGATTGAGTGTTGCATTGATTTGGTTTGAAAAATTGTGTTTCCAGTTTTTAAAGGGGTGTTTGGATTAAAGTTCAAATCAGGGAAAATGTTATGAGTTTTGGTTAAAACCTGTTTAAACACACTCTTAGGGTTGCTATTAGGTTGTAAGTGTCATTGGTTTTCAGTATTGTGGTAGTTTACACACATTTGTATGCTCAAACTTTGGAAAAGTGGTAAAAAATCAGAAACTGTCATTGGTGTTTAAATTTGTGTGAATTTGTGCCTTCATAGTTGGAAGATTGCTAGATTTTGAGGTTGTTTAGGGTTGTTATTGCTTATAGGCTTAGTTGTTTCACTTGTATGCTGGATTTGAGGACTTGAATCTCTCTTGTGTGCACTTTGTATCAGCATAACACCCACAGACCCCCCCCCTTTGTAAATCAGCAACTTGATTTTGCTTTGTGTGCTTGGTTTGAACAATTCTTGGCTAATCCTTTTGGAATTAAAAAGTCTAATCAAAATGATTTTGTTATAACTTCATCCCTTCCCTTAGAGCCTAAAATTTTTGAAACTCCTATTTACGATACTTATAGTGATGACACTTCTTTAAGTGATCACACTATCTTCGGTTTAGACGACCTATCTTTTGACCCACCCACTTTTTATCCACCAATCTTTGATGATTACGATGATGACACTTCTTTAAGTGATCTCATTATTTTTGATGACCCACCTCATGACCTTAATGCACCTCATATCTCTACGAGTGATTCTTCCATTATGGAGACTCCTTTTGACTTTTATACCCCAATTTTAGAAGTCATGACTCTTGAGGAGGATCCTCCACTCTTAGAGATCATTCCTACTTTAGAGGATATTCCATTTGAGGAGGATTTAGATATCTTTCTAAATACCTATTTTCCCCACGAGGATGAGTTTTCCTATGACTCCGATGATACTTATGTTTTCACATCAAGTTTGGAAGAGGACGACTTTTCCACTTTGGATTATGATGACATTTTGAGCTTAAATGTCAACACCTCTTGCTATTTTCCCGTTAAGGAACCGGGTTTGATCCCGGAATAGAGACTCTTGTACTTTCATTGCCAAATCACCTTACCCTTCCTTATGAGAGACTTTTGACTAAGGGTACCCCACTTTTCTTTGTCTTGTGTGATTTTACCACCTCGGGGTTTATTTTCTTTCGTGATGGAAATTATGTGTTTGACCCGGGTGGATTTTTCTTGGGGTATTCCTTATATGACTATGTTTCACCCTTTATCATGGAGAGATTTTCCTCCCTTGGAAATCTCGGTTTTTCCATGATTTTCCCATTTGAATGATGATATTAGGGAAATCGAGTCGAGCTAGAGACTCGTGATAAATAAATCAAGCATCGTATAACTAGGTTAGATTTTTACCTTTTCCATCCTTTCCACCCTTTTTCACCTTCACGCATTTCCACCAATAAGTGTAGGGGGAGCCAAGTAGGTTGTGTTTTGTGATGTTGTACAGGGATGTGTGCTTTAATGATCTACTTTTGGTACTTTTGACGTGACCCGTGATCCCGTGTTCCCATGTACCCGGTTTCTTCGATAAGTTTTTGCTATTGTGATTCAATTTTGTATATAAATAAAACGAGAAATTGATCACTTTAGTTGTCTGTTCCTTAGCTCGATTTAAACGTGCACAATGTCCTAAGTGTAGGGGAGTTTATTCTCCCACATGCTTAAACATTGAGGGCAATGTTTATATTAAGTGTAGGGGGACTTCTATCGAATTTTAGTGGACCTTTCCATGAATTTGACCTCATTTAACCGAAAAATTAAAAAATTTCAACGTTTTTCAAAATTTTGATCTATTTTGGCCTAGTAGTTTTTCCATTTATTTTCTTTTATTTTCTTTCCTTTTGTCATCGCATCATATTTATATTTTCCATTTCAAGAATAAAGTCAAAAAAATAAATAAATGAATAAAATGGTTTTAACAAGTTTTGATATCTTTTATATATTAGGCCCATCGTGAATATTTTGACTCAACCTGAGTTTACTTATCCAAGTTTACTTCAGCTAGTATCCTTAACCATATGGACCTTAATTGGTTTATTAGACTAAGCATCCACGAGTCTCATTCCTTGAGATTTTAAATTATGGAGAACGAGAGATGATAGAGTTGATAATAAGTTTAAGGGTTAATTCTTGCTTATATGAGTTTTTTGTGGCTCTTTCTTCCCGCTTGTATATTTAATTGCTTAATAAATGAGGATTTTTGCGGTGTAGATTTGATATCTTAGTTCTTATCCAAATCTTTTATCTCCTTGTAATTAAAGCATGAACATATTGAGGGTGCCAGCATTGTGGACTTCCGACTAAGGTGGCTCATAACCACTAAGTAGGAGGTATTCAGACCATGGGACCGCGGAATTTGGCCTAATATATATATCATAAATAAAGAAAGAATAAGATTAAAACATGACCTCAAGGAGCCTTAGGGTGTGGGTCATGTAGCACGAACCTTGTCATTAGAGCCTTAGGGTGTATGGCATGGTAAGTGTTGAATAAAAAATGATCACAAATCAATTCCCTTGTTTATGGTTCAAGGAGCCTTTGGGTGTGGACCATAAATGAGGAGCATTTTTACATCTTAAAGAGCCTAAAGGGTATATGATGTGAACTTGCTAAACTCCACATAAAGTCTACATGACTTTGGAGGAATTAACAAGTAGTACTATTGGCCAAATTTTGGATCCGGGAATTTATTCCCTAAATCGTGTTAAATTATCCTTGATGTGGGCTTACTTTAGTGACAACGTTTTTGAGGACGAAGTTAGGTTCTGAGTATCGGGTTTGCATCGTTCTGCCTTCATTTTTAGACTAAAGATTATTAAATAAGTCAAATGAGCCTACGGGTGAATGACAATCTTTAAAATCTAGAGATACAACTTAGGAATTGGAGAAAGTTACACAATTGTCTTATATAAGTGGTTTTAACTTGAGAACTTATGGTAAACAATGATCTTGTTTTTAAGCTTGGTATAGGGAACGTGAAACTTGAGGGTGATAAATATTCATGACACCAAATCCCTAATTTAAGTCTTAGATTTCTTTACGAGTTTCTTCCATCAAACAATTTCAAAGTTATAAATTAATGGAAATTATTATGAATTTTGTTTCCTTGAATAAAGTTTTATCTTTTCATCGTTCTTTAGTTTCTATTCATTATAGTAGTAATAGTGTATCGTAATAAAGGCCAAGATGGGTTAATTATGAGGAAAATGTAACTTTATGATTTAAAATTATGCATTGCATGAGGTCATTGCAATGGTCAAGTGTAGGGGATTTAATAAGTGTGTAAACACTTATCCTTTTGCCACTAAAATCAAAGAAAACAAGACCTAATCATGTGTTTAATATCGTAAAAGTCAGAATTACGCGTGGTTTTGTGTTTTTGTGTGAAATAGGTACAAAAGATCAAAAGAAAAGAAAACACGGGATTTCACGGTCAAATGTTGAAGAAAAGTCAAAGAAAGAGACAAAGTCAAAGTCAAGGAACCAAAAGTGTACCAAAGATCACGAAAACCGGCAAAATCGACACGGATTTTGAAAAAAGAGAGACAAAGCCAAAAATCGAGTTCATTTTAGTGGATTTAACTTAAAGGAGGTTAATTGGGCCTTGTGGGTCCCATATTTGGGTTAATTGGCTCAAAAGCCCATTTGAAGAACATGTTTTGTTTGTTTAATGGCTACAAACCCAAACAAAAGCCCATTTGGCATAATATTTTGAGACGAATGAAAATCATAGGCCCAAGCCCAAATTTATAATAATAAACGGATTGTATTGGACTCAAAGTCCAATTCATATTACACTGAGACGGCTGAAGTAATATATAATTGGGTCAAGACGGTGGTAATTATTTTGAGATAAATACTTCCAAGTCAAAGTTGTCGACACAAACAAAGTATTCACAAAGAAATAAACGTGATATGAAGAGAGAAGAAAAAGAGACGCAGCCACCAGCAAACCCTAATAACAAATTAGGGGTTTTTCCATCTAAGGGATTTGTAGTCCACGCGCTCTAATAAATCCCCATCTTTTTCGGGAGGAAGAAGGTGTTGCAATCGATCCAACGTGGCACTCTATTTTGTCACAAATCAACTCTGATTGGTTAATTTTTCCTCAATAAAAAATTAAACCAATAGAGTTTAGCCACCTCACCACCAAAGAAACACAACAAACACACTTGGTGCCAACCTGGCGATCCGTGTGATCAAAGGCGTATTTTCCACCGTTTGATCCAAGAGAAGGAAGAGAAAGAAGAAAGAGCGGTCAAGATTTGCAGCCGTGCTCTCCAAACTTCCTCAACAAGCCTTAGGGGTTTGGCTATAAATGCCCCTTATTTCCTGTAATTTGTTATTCCTTTTTTTTACTTTAATGTTTTTTATATTAATCTAGAAATAGGTTTGATGTAATTTTCTTTTATAATATTGTAATGTTATTTTAAATTAATGAAAAGTTCAGTTTTAAAGTTTTGAGCCTCTATTTTTAATCTTTTATGTTTACTGTCTTTGCATCCTAATTGGTTTTAATAATATTAAATAATTAAATAAAAACTGGGATTAAGTTTTTTACCCACTGGAAAAAGCTCATACTAAAATAACTTGGTTCGAGAGTGGTTCGAATGTTACGGTAATAGTAGTGATATGGTGGTTCGAGTTAAGGCGTATGGTGGTGACTCGTTCGGTTAAGGGGGTTCAGCGCTTTCCCTTCTTCCCAATGGTTTCTCCATAAGGTTTTAAATCTCTTTTTATTTTATGTTAAGTTTAGATTAATATTATTATCTATTTAAGTTTTTATGTTTATTAGGACTGATTAGTTGATTTTTGCCTGTGTTTAAGTGAGTTTGCTAGTTTTTTATTATCTTTTTGGTTTTTGAGTTTATTTAGGAAAATATGTGTTTAGATCTGATATTTGGTCATAGTTTGCTTTGGTTATAGATTTGATTTTATCTGCAAGGATTGGTATTGGTATGTTTAGTATTGTTGATTAATTTTTATAAGTTGTTAGGTTTTAGTTAATCTGATTTAGCTTAAAGTTTGGTTATGTTATTATCTGTTCTTGTTTAAGCTGCTATGTTTCCAATTTTAGATAACTGATATTTTGTTCGAACCTGATATAAGCTTTTACTTGTTACTTATCTTGCTGTTATATAGTTTAGGTTTGCTGATTTTGTTATTATTGAAGAATGCTGGATGGTTTGGTTTTGAAATCTTTTATAAGCTTTAATATGTTTAGTTTTTGCTGATTTACATGTTTAGTGTACTGTTGTTTTCTGTTTGTTTGCTGATAACGAGGGCTCACAGACTCTATTAGTCTGTGTAATCTCTACTGGTCTTATTCAGTCACAACATTCTAACCACAAGTCACCCCTGTGACTCTATATTCAGTTTAGCTGTCAAAAAATTTAATTCCAAAAAAAAAAAAAAAAAACGTCCACAACTGGACTTGAACCCTAGACCTCCTGTTCATGCACCCAACGAGTTAACCATCTGATCTAGCTCTCTTTTTTGTTTAAGTTACAGTTTACTTTATTAATATAGTTATTTTTTTTAGCTGTCAGTTTTATTTTAAATAGATTTATTTACAAGTTTTAATTTTAATTATTAGTTTATTACTTTTAAAAAGTTTTAAAAAAACAAATATAAAAAAATTAAAAACATTTTATTACTTTAAAAATTTAAATTGTTTTTAAAATTAGTTTTTAAATAAATTAGTTTTTAATTAATTTAGTTTTATATAAAATTAGTTTTAAGTTTTGTTTAAATTTAAAATAGTTTTTAAATTTTCTTTAAATAGATTTTGTTAAATTAAAAAGTGAGAGTAATTTCTTTTTAAATAGATTAAATTAGATTTAAGTTTTGTTTAAATTAAAATAGTTTTAAATTAGTTTAATTAGTTTTAATAAAGATTTAAATAGTATAAAAGTATTTTCTTTTTAAATAGGTAATTTTAGTTTTAAATACCAAACAAAGTTTTATTAACCAAGAACAATTAATCTCTACGTATAAATTGGATATCAATTCGAGTCGAGTCGAGGAACGAAAAATAGAGATAAAAAGAATTTGAAAAAGTCTTTACATTAAGCATCATCCCCAATATTTGGAGAATCAAAAGTGTCCATATTGTTCCCTTGGTTTAGAGAGTGGCTACCCTCACTATGTGACTCATGGTCACTATTATGATTAAGTGTTACTCTCTCATCATCATCAGGTAGCTCAGGGTTATCTAAATCAAAAAAGTTTAACAGATTTTTATCTTGACTAACACTAGTAACATTAGACTCATCATGCTTGTTCTTAGAGACAGAATCCTTAAAAGGAAAAATAGACTAAAAAAAACTCACATCTCTAGAGACAAAGAATTGATTTCTATCAAGACTAAAAAGCCTGTAGCCCTTTTGAGAATTAGAATAATCCATCATAACACATTTTTCAGATCTATTAGACAGCTTATCATGACTATTTAAAATAGTAGCAAAGCACAAACAGCCAAACATTATGATAAGAGAGAGATTAGGACAAGTATTGTAAATCATTTCATAAGGGGACTTTCCATTTAACACAGAAGAGGGTAATCTGTTAATGAGAAAATTAGTCGTTAGAATGCATTCAAACCAAAATTTCAAAGGAATTCCCCCTGAAACATAAGACACCTAGCCACATTTAAAAGGTGTCTATGTTTCCTTTCAGCCACCCCATTTTTCTACGGGGTATATGCACATGAAGTTTGATGAAGTATGCCATTGTTATTACAAAACTTGTTGAAAGTTTGGTTAACAAACTCAGTACCATTATCACTTCTAAAGACTTTAATGCTTCTTTTAAACTGATTTTTAATCATTTTATAAAACACATCAATAAAAGTGACAACTTCATCCTTGGACTTAATGAGATATACCCAAACAGCTCTGGTAAAGTCATCCACAATGGTAAGAAAGTATCTATGGCCAGTATGACTTGTAACCTTATAAGGACCCCACAAATCAAGGTGAACAATTTCCCCTAAACACTTGGTCTTATGGTCACTCGAAGGAAAAGGCTTTCTGGTTTGTTTGGCTCTTTGACACACTTCACAACAATCATATTTATCATGTTTATCAATTTTCAAGGTATCCTTTAAGGTGTCTAAGGCAGGGTCTGCAGGGTGGCCAAGCCTGCAGTGCCAGTCATAGTAAGATAGAGAACAAACAGGGACAGTTTGACTAGCATTACTCTTAATACCTTTAGTATCTAAGTAGTATAGACCAACACACTGATTACTAATCCTTAGAATGTTTCTCAGATTCAAATCCTAATTCAGAAATAAGCATTTATTCTCATAAAAAACAACAAAGATTTTGTTATCTTTAGCTAATTTATGAACATAAATTAAAGTAACACAATACTCAGGTATAACCAACACATCAAACAAGACAAGACCATTCCCCAACTTAAGGTTTCCAATTTTAGATATGAAAGCTTCAGTACCATTAGGGTGACTAACTTTAATTTTAAGATGAGATATGTTAACCACACTATCCAAATTCTTTTCATTATTTGTCACGTGTTGGTTTGCCCCAGAGTCAACAACTTTCCCATGCTGAGTGACTTTTGAATGAATATTAGAACAAAATAATTTCCCAAAGTTATCATTAAAAGCTTTGCTAGAATTAAGGTATGTACCTGCCATATTGGCTTGCACACCTTTTTCAGAACCATTGTTTTCTTTGATAAGAGAGAGTAAAGCAGAAAGTTGTTCATCAGAAAACACAGGATTGGAGTTATTTCCCACATAATTGTTAGAAACATTTTTTCCTTTAAGGTTTTTTCCTGGTCTCTTCTTTCTAAAATCAACAGGGTAACCAATAAGTTTAAAACATCTATCAACAGTATGCCCATTGTACCCACAATTTTCACAAACCACTTCAGGGTTCCTAGTGGAGTTGCCATTAGGTCTATGAGTATTGGGTCTATTAGCCATGTTGGGTCTAGGGTTACTAGTGTAGTTAGGTCTAAAGCCACCAGAGTTGTAACTTTGGTTTCTTTGAACCACATTTCTGGTGGACCCATTTGAAAAGAAAGCTGATGTCTGATTCCTCTAAGAGGAACTAGATAAATTGCCAGAGGCAACTCTATGAGACTCCTCACTAGAGATGATAGCATAAGAACCTTTGACATCTGGTAAAACTTCTCTAGAAAGTATAGAGCTCCTAATGGTCATATAAGAGTCATCAAGACCCATTAAGAATTGCATCAACTTTAACAACTTGTTATGATTCTTAAATTCATTAGTAGCAGAACACAAACAATTAGGAAGTTCAACCATAGCATTGATATAGAGTTTTTACACCCTTTTAGGAAAAAGAGCGTAAAATAGTGGTAAGCGTGCACGACGATTTAGGAAAACCGTGTGTGAGTGACCCTAAAAATGATAGTTGTATTTTTACACTTGTTTAGGGAAACAAGGTAAAAGCGGTAAGTATTAACGAGTGATTTAGGAAAACCACAAGTTATGACCCTTAATGGGGATCGTTCTCTCGAGGAGGCACGTGTGTTGTGTAATGAGTTGATTTGATTGATGATTTTATTAAGAAGAAAATAGAAAAGAAATGAGAAAGGAAAGAGAAGACGGTTACGTAGACGGATTAAAACTACGACGAAAAAGGCGAAAACGTAAAACCGTAAAAACTACCAAATTTAAAATTTTAACCTAAAAATTCCTAAAAATTACTAAAAATCCACAATATTATTCTAAGAGTTTACAAAAAATCTAAACTTGCTAAAACCTTTTAATTAATTAAATAATGACTTTTGATGCTAATTAAAGCCCTAAAAATCACTTTTAAATATTAAAAAGCCCTAAACAAGATTTAATAATTTGTAAACCTCAAAAATGACCTAATTAAGCTAAAAAATATTTTTAAAAATTTCAAAACCAAATTAAACTATTTTTAAACTCCTAAAAACTATTAAAATCTAATAAATCTTAAATTAAATCTAGAAAATAAATGAAAAGCCTAAAAATTAATTGGAAAGTGACAAAGTTCCTATTTTAATGTCTAGAATATAGGAAAAATGAAAAAAAGTTAAAAATAAAACTTTCAATTTTTTTAATTAAATAATATTAAAATATTCAAAAAAAATAAAAAGTTTAAAAATAAATTCTCAAAAATTCTCAAAAATCCTAAATATTCTAACTAAGACAAAAATGTAAATTAAAGCTCCTAAAACCTCTTAATTAATTTTATATTAATTTTTAAAGTTGTCTAAAAACCCTAAAATTAAATAAAATTAAAAATAAGACTTTTTGAAAACTTTTTGATATGTAAACCTCAAAAATAAAAGTTAAAGCCTAAAAACTATTTTTCTGGATTTTTAAAATGATTTTTACTATTTTTAAATTACTTTCTAAAAATAAAACTAAAAATAATCCTAATAAATAAAAGAATAATGGGAAAAATAATATTTTTAAACAGAAAAATCCTAAACCTTAATTAAACCCTAGGAAAAATACTAGCTACTAAATAAGCTTAATAAATAAGCTGGAATAATCAAAATAAGCTACGGCTTATTTAAGATAAGCCAAAGCAAAACACACTTAAGTAATCTTTGAAATGAAACATAAACGTAAAAACTCATCTAGATCACTGGTAAACGCGTACACTCCCCCAACGAGGGGTCCCGTGTTCGAGTCCAGGCAGGGTGTAGTTTTTGCTATTTATTTATTTTATTTTTTTTTTACTTTTAAAACACAAACAGTAGCACTCTTTAAGCTCAAAACACAATCACAATCCAATATTAACCAAGATTAACCAAATGAGAATCAAAAACGTGCCCAGGAGAGCACTTGTTTCTGATGAACAAGTGTGTGCTTCTTTTACTTGTGCAATTTGGACCAAGAGGACTTGGCTATGGTTTTTGGTGTCGTTTTCTTGGACAAGCAGGGCACCCCTATACTCTTTGGAGTATAGGGAGTCAAGAGAACACAAAACAAGCAACAATTAAGCAAGATCAAACCCAAAAATGCACACTCAATGTTGCTGATGCAACTTTTATGATCTGGTGGTGTTTTATGCTTCCTACTTGCTCAATAATGAATTTCAAACCCCCCAAATTTTGCATACAAGTTCACAAGCTAGCAAACAATCAATAGCAAACCTAAACAGCCCTATGATCTAACAGATTTCCAAGATTGGTGGTTCAAAAGTCCACAAAACACACAGAAAAGTGAATATGCAGTTTTATACAATCTTTTTCAAATTTTTATCATGCATCAATGTTTCAAACTCATCCCAAGCTGCAACCAAAGCTAACTTACAACCTTTTGACTAACCTAGAATAAGATCAAAACCAATTTTATCCTAAAAACTTAACAAAATCTTACCTTAAGCTACTAATCCAAACACCCCTATAAAACTGAATATGCAAGATTTTCAAACAAATCCTATTCTAAACAACTCCAAACTGATTTCTATCAACACTAACATGCATATAAACATCCAAATGACTCAAATCAAACAGTTAAAACAAATAATCAACACTTAGCAATTTTCACAAAACTCATACAAATCACACCAAATTCATAACTTTCTGAAAATTGAACAAAGGAACAAAGGATCACCTTGTTGGTCTTACATCCAAGACCAACAGTGGTAGCAATACCACCTCCTATAGACCCGGGTCTATGCAGATCCTTGGTCAAACAATAATCAACAAACCTGCAAAAATCAAACAAGAACACAACTTTCTGATTTTTTAAGACTTTCTTAAAACTCTTTTCACCAACTTTGAAACCTTAAACAAGTTTTAAAAACAAGTTGATATTCAGAACTCAAGAACTTTTGGTCCACTTTCACTTCTCAAAAGTTCTTAAAATTTCTAAAAAATCTCAACCCTTTTTAAAACTTTTTGAAAAACTTAAACTCACAAAATCTTTCACAATTTTAAATGGAACTCAGCCTTAGCATTTTCACCACACACAAACTTTTTAAATCTAATAAAAGGAATTACACTTGTATTTCAAACAAACACCAAACTTCATTAATTTAAAAAAGGAATTACAAGATGCAAAATGCTAAAAACTGGAACAAAAACAATAGAGACACAGGTTGTCTCTATTTATACAACTAGAAAGAAGGTCCTAGAAACTAAAAACCCTAGTTGCTAAAAGGCCAAAAAGGCCCTTGGGTCTTTATCTTCAAAATTGGTCAAATGCGCCCATGTGAATGAGAGGGATGTGCCAGCAGGATAGACTTCATCTTGGTCGTTTGTTTGAGCTTGGAGGACAAGTAGTTGATCACAAGCGTTGGATGTGTCCCCTCCTAGGGCAAAGTGGAAAAATACGTTTGCAGGGGACCAATGGGGGGGGTCACATGGGTGAGTGGGAAAGGGATTTGTGAGGTGGGTTTTGATGTGGATGGGATGAATTACCCATCTGGATAAGTAGGGTAAAAACCCCTTTGTTTTGGGTGTAATTGGGTCTGGGTAGGATTAGGGTTTAAGGGGGATTAAGAGAGGATTGAATCTGTTTTGGGAAATAAAGTTTTTAAACTTTATGTTTAGAGGGAAAAATTGTTGACCTGTTGACCACGTTTTAATAAGTTTGGGTGGGTTGTGGACTGGGTAGACGGGTTGGGTTATGGGTTTGGGTATTTGGGTGGGTGAGGATGACGTGTCAGGGTCTGAGTGGGGGAAAGGGTTTGGTGGTTTGGCAAAAACAGTCCCCAAGTATTCATACTTCTTCCACTTTGTTTTAAAAGCTATCAACGCCTATTTTGCACTTATCAACTTTTGCAAACTTGTCAAATTTGGCACAAAGGCTTTTAAAACTTTATCCAAGGGTTTTAAATGTATATTCTTGATTCTCCAAGGACTGATCTTGTTCAATCTTCAAACATTAAGGACCATACTTGTACAATTGCCATTTGGAGGGTCAATTGTGACAAGTTCTTCAAAGATGAGGGACCAAAGTTGCCAATCTTCAATTCTTCAAGGGTCTTTTTACAAAATTCCAACTTGGGCCCGGTTCATTGTACGGCTTCGTTTTCCGTGTTCGTTTTTGATTGATTCTTGTGATCTTTTGCCAATTCCTCAATATCCGTACCTAAAAATACACAAGTAACAAACACGAGCATATATTTGGTATATTTAATGATATTTTATGCATTTTAAGCCCGATTTGGACGATGAGACCATGTATAAAAGCAGTCTCATCAAGCATCATACTGTTTCCACAAAGCATTCAAGACATGATAATAATCAGACAAATTCGAGCCATTTTGTTTTAACGTATTAATCTTATGATGTAGATTAAAAATCACAGACCCATCATCCTTATGATAAGTCTCCTTTAAGTCATTCCAAACATGTTCAGCCCTTTTAGAAAAAATTTGGCCTAGGAACAACTCATCAGATATAGAGTTAAGAATCCAACCAAGCACAACAACATTGAATATGTCCCATTGTTTTCCCAAAACATGATTAGTTAAAGATCTTTTGCAAGAACCATTTATAAAACCAGTTTTGTTCTTTCCTTCCAAAGCTAAGAGCATGGCATTAGACCACACTTGATAGTTTTCAGTGCCTTTAAGTTTGATAGAAATCACAGTCAATGTGGCAGAGTCATTAGGGTGAAGATGCAAAGGGTCACTAATGTCAAGTTTACTAATCAAGGTGACAGATTCTTCCCAATCTGGTCATCTTGGTGTTCAGTGTCTGTGTCACCTTGAACACTAGTCATGGTGAGCAATCACCTAACCAAACACAAACCCCAAAAAGTAACTTAATCAAAGTCAACAAAGCTCCCAGGATTCCAAATCACTCAAGGGTGGTAGGTCAAGGGCAAGACAGAGATTAAGGGTCTAGATATATAGTATACCCCAAAAAATAACAAACCCAACAAAAGAGAGAGTAAATATATATGAGAGAGTAGTAATCATAATAATCAGCCAAAACACGTATATAAAGATAAATATGCCAATAAAGAATCAACAAAAAAGTAGAGAGAGCAGAGCTGTTATAGTGCATACACAAAAGCCCAATCAAACTGTTTCTTCTAGATTCACTTAGTCTAGAAGAAAACAGAACCTCCTCACCAAACCCTAATTTGAAAAATTAGGGAAAAGTACAATCACCAACGGATCTACGCAATAGATCCAAAGAACAACTTCCCTGCAGCAAGAGCAAGGTTAGAGCATATAGAAAATCAAAAACCCCCAAAAAATTTTGAAAGCCTAATTTTTTTTGACTGATTAAAAACGTACAATAGAAGAAACCTTTTTAGATCCAGCTATCTCAATAGCAGATCTTATCAAAAAACATGTCAATTTCAAAACCCCCCAAAAAAATTTGAAACCCTAATTTTTTTCTCAACGATTTCAGGGCAACCTGGCTCTGATACCATGAAGAAAAACTAAATAAAAGTAAAAGGAACAAGATATGAAACTCAGAATCAAAACCTTTAAATAAAAACGAGTTTGAAGATAAAGATAAAATAAGATCACCACAGCTAATCTGGTATGATCCTATTATCTAAATGATAATAGTGTTTACAAGAACAAAAGATCAAAACTTGATCTTGGTTACATTTTATGAAAGAGAGAAACACACTCAAAAATACACAGATGAAAACCCAGATACTGGTCAACAAGGGGAGCGTCGAGTATGTATACAAACCACAAAGAGACGCTGGAAGTCCTTTGTGTGCTTCAATATAACTTGGGCTAAAAACAGATCATGGGCTTCAATCTTTCCAAAGGTGACAAGAAAGGTCATCCACTTCATAAGCTACTATCACCAACCATCCAAGCTATAACTGAAACAATGTAAACATCCACAATAAGTCCCTGAAGTCTAGTTGAGGTATCTAATTAGGTCCTAAAAAATTAACACTTCCGCAATATACTGCCGCATCTTCCTTACGGAAGGGGATTCGCGGACATGATTAGCAAAACAGACCACACACCCATGCCCGACAAGGGTCTCAAACCGAGCATTACCTAAAATACTAGAAAACCCTAACATTTGGCTCATCTATAAAAGGTAAACTCTGACACTAAAAAAACATAATTTTCTCCACACATCCTAATACATACATATATATATTTATAACGACATGAAATCTTACTCTCACACCAAAGCCAAATCGTTGAGTTTAAAGACTAACGATTTACTCTTATATGTGTAGGAAATCATTAAAGTCCAATCTTTTTTAGTAAAAAATCTAACCCAAAATAAGTCTGGTAAGCTCAACCCGTTGCCATCTTTATCCGTGAAGAATTGAGAGCCACCCCTGATCCGAACCACAAAAGTGCAAGTAAACCCAAATCTTTAAGCCCGTTTTGTTTGGACAAATTACTAAAACAGGCCGGCCTTTAGAAAAAGAAAGAAAGAAAGAAAAAAAAAATTTCTTTTCACTCAAGACATCTTTTCCTTTTTATATTCCTTCCAAACGCAAAGACACACACTCTCCGACTACCTTTCTTCTATTTCTCATACGGTACACTTTTATTTTCTTTTTAAATCATCTTTTGTCTCATATATTTAATGTTAATTACTTCAATTAGTATTCAGAGTTTCTTTTAATACAGTTTATGTTTATAATTGTCTAGTTTATATTTGATTTTCCGACCCTTTTCGCCACTAGCAGTAATAGAACCCGAGACCTCCCACATTTTAGTTATGCTAGTCGAGAGCCTTTTCACTCTGAATTTATCCCAATCCTTGTTTATCAAATACTAAAAGGGTCTTTCTTTTAGCTTATTTGAGTTCCACAAGCCCCTTGACACTTTTGGGTTTATATAATCTTGTTATATCATAATGGGAATGATAAGAAATATCAATAAGTATTATTGCGACATTGATGTTGCTTGCTTTGTAGAGACATTATCTAATGAATCATGACTTAGATAAAAACAAAAAAGAAGAAGTAGATAGACGAATAGATAGAAGGGGAGAAAGAGAGTGGGGGAGAGATACGTGGGATGTTGAATACCTTCAATTAACCTCAACTTAGTGACGAATCGAGTATTACGGTATTACCCAATACCATGTAATGATTCATAATATTATAGCAAACTAAGCATTTTTAATGATTTTCATCACTATTCCTTATCTCCTGATAGTCTAATACTAATAAAGTACTAACCAAGTGCCCCATGAGTTTAGTTATATTCTTAATTTGATTTGTCTGTTTAGCTATCATGTTTTTAATCCTCTTCTTCTTATTATTATGGGTTGACCTTTTGGCCAATGTAACAATCCCTATGACGGATACATCTCAAATCTTATCCCAAATCAGCCCCATGTTAACCCTCTACATATCCACTATCTCAAAAAACCCAAAACACAAGTTTAAACTATGTTGTGCGAAAATTAACCTTGAACTCGACACTTGTACAAATAATTCGACCAAGCTACTGACCTCCATAGGCTATACATTCTAAATAACTGAAAAGTATGTTCCGAGTACTATATTAGGCTTTTGAATTACCCAAAAAGCTTTAAAAATGAATAAGTTATGACCCAAACGATTTTACTTAAATCTGCCTAGACATTAGCGACAGTTTCTGACTGTTTAGCGACGGATTCTGGCCAATTAGCGCCGGATTCTGCCTAATCCGATTTAAACCCTAAAAACGATTTTAAACCCTAAAAACCCCTCATTAATTACCAAATTTAAGCCCTAAATTATTTTGATTTCAGAAAATTAAAAATCCTAATCCATCATATGATTAATTACATGATTTAAACATAACTGATTAAATAAGAACAAAGATTAATACATAACTATACCTTAATTGATCAAAGATCAAGATTTTGAAAACCCTAACTTTTTCTTCTTCTCTGCGTTTCTTTTTTTTTCTCTGTGTTTTGTTTTTGGTTAAGCTACTATATATTCTAAATACCCAAGTTCTAGTTCAAGCCCAAAACAAAACCTTCCTTTTTTTCCTATGGTGTAAAAAAACCACCGCCCCCTTTTATTATTTTTTTTACTTGATTTATTTTTTGTCTATTTATTTTTAAAGCCTAGTACTTTTAAATTTATCTAAAAGAAAGTTTAAAGTTTAATTATTATTATTAAAATTAAATCATCTAAAAATTTATTTTATAAAATTTTACTATCTATATCCCTTAAATAAATTTATGAAAATTACTACACTAACTTGAAACTAATAACCTACACACTAAAATGCTTACAAATATAATTACGTAATAACATTACGTACACGATATTAAATATGTACACTCGAAAAGTAAGATAACACTATAATATCCATAGCTATTTACATACACATAAATGACCTCAAAAATGTCATATCACTTCATAGTCACATCCATGTGAACACATGAGCACCAACTATTCTCATCGTATCATCATATAACGTATCACGTACTACATAAACGATGTCTGGACCCAAGTGAAAGTCTTAAAACACAAACATTTAACACATAAACGCACACTCAGCACATAATCAAGGTCAAACAGTCACAAGTGACAATCCTTAAAATTCAGGATTGTCACAAAGCTCTTCTAACAAGATGATAGAAACGTGTCCCCACTGGCAAAACGAACGGTCCAGATCAAGAAGAGGAAATGACACGATGACGTCAAAGGACAAAAAGTTACTCTCTCCGTCTCATAATAATAGTCCACCGACAAAAAACATGCAATTTAATAAAGATATCACTTTTACAGCTTTCTTTCTCTTAATTTTTGTACATTGATAATGTTACCCTTAACCAATTAATTTACAACTTCTCTAAAGTTTGTAATAATACTCTCAAGTGAAAATGCTATGGTACACTTAATCAAAATTCTATATGTACTTTTGGAAATGGACGATTATTTTAGGACAACCCAAAAAGGAAACATAGACTATAATAGGGACAGAGGGAGTACATAGCTAAACTTCGCGTTAGTCAGAAACTGAAGGTCAGGGATCAGCCATGTCCGAAGGTCTACCTAACCACTTAAAACAACAGCTGCGGAAGAGACAACGCGTACGGAAGAAGAAAGCCGCAGTAAATAGAAAAAAGTCCAGTGATATATCCGCGCGATGCATAAAGACTAAAATAAGGAGACTTCATAACGTATAATAGGTACACGACCCACTGGGCCTATACTACAACACAAGCATTGAGTCACGACACATTTAACTAATAATGAATGGCTCAAAAGGTCTCAACCGCCTCGAGCGGAACAACTAGACGGACGTAAGACTAGCAAGGGTGGCTTCCTCAATAAACTGCCGCATCTTCCTTACGGAAGCGGATCCGTGCACATGATTTGCAAAACAGACCACACACCCATGCCCGACAAATGTCTCAAATCGAGCATTACCCGAAATACTAGAAAACCCTAACATTTGGCTCATCTATAAAAGGTAAACTCTGACACTCTAAAAATGTATAATTTTCTCACACATCTAATACATACATATATGTATAGCAACATGAAATCTTACTCTCACATCGAAGTCAAATCGTTGAGTCTGTCCTTTTGATAAGACTAACGATTTACTCTTATATGTGTAGGAAATCATTAAAGTCATATCTTTTTTAGTAAAAAATCTAACCCAAAATAAGTCTGGTAAGCTCAACCCGTTGTAAGTAAACCCAAATCTTTAAGCCCGTTTTGTTTGGAAAAGTTACTAAAACAGGCCGGCCTTTAGAAAGAAAGAAGAAAGAAAAACAAGTTTTCTTTTCACTCAAAACATCTTTTCCTTTTTATATTCCTTCCAAACGCAGAGACACACACTCTCCGACTACATTTCTTCTATTTCTCATACGGTATCCTCCCCTTCACTTTTATTTTCTTTTTAAATCATCTTTTGTTTCATATATTTAATGTTAATACAGTTTATGTTTATAATTTGCTATTTTATATCTAATTTTCCGACCCTTTTAGCCACTAGCAGGAATAGAACCCGAGACCTCCCACATTTTTCACTATGAATTTATCCCAATCCTTGTTTATCAAATACTAAGGGGATCTTTCTTTTAGCTTATTTGAGTTCGACACACCCGTTGAGACTTTTGGGCTTATATAATCTTGTTACTATCATAATGCTAATGATAAGAAATACCAATAAGTATATTTGCGACATTGATGTTGCTTGCTTTAGAAGACATCATATAATGAATCGTGACTTAGATAAACCCAAAATAAGAAGTTGATAGACTAATAGATTGAAGAGGAGAAAGAGAGTGGGGGGAGAGATACGTGGGATGCTGAATACCTTCGATCAACCTCAACTTAGTGACGAATCGAGTATCACGGTATTACACAATACCAAGTAATGATTCATTAGCAAACTAAGAAGCATTATTAATGATTTTCAACACTATTCCTTATCTCCTAATACTACTAAAGTACTAATAACCAAGTGCCCCATGAGTTTAGTTATATTCTTAATCTGATTTTTTTGTTTAGCTATCATGTTTTTAATTCTCCTCTTCTGATTATTATGGGTGGACCTTTTGGCCATTTAGAGTTGTATGCTTTAGATATTATTCTTTTCGTTAGTCTCTCAAATTTTCTCTTTTTGTGCTCTTAGTTTATAATCTGACTAGGATGTTCGTTTTGGGCCGCAATCTTTCTTGCAATTTTCTAATTAGGTTTAAGTTAAATTACTAACCTCATCAAATGTGTAATATGTTTTCATGACATCTATGTTTAAAGTTTTCTTACTGTCTTACAGAACAGCATTTAACGGCAGTTGTTACTAAGCATATTAAGCCCCTACTTACTGTTTTAACTGCTTAATCGTGTAAATAGTGTTCCATATTTTAGGTCCTCTATACTATGCTACGAGACTGCATACATCCATAGCTTGTATAATAGGCATATTGAGCTCTAGCTACAACTTGAACTGCTTTATTGTGTGAAATGTGTTCATGACATCAAAGTTTACTGCTTGTTTACTTTGCTACAAGACAACATCTTATCTAATAAAAAATTAAAAATCTTGTAATTATTTAGGCATACCAAGCTATATGGAATACTTTAAGATCCCATAAGATAATCCAATACAAATTTTTGTATGGATACACCTCTTGTTACATAAAAGTTATCCTATTATATTTTGGTTTTTGTTGTTTGGGATTGGGTAAATGTCATGTTTAAATGAATATCATGATAACTTATTGGAATTTTTATTGTAGATATGTCGACATCACCTCTTCCAACAACGACAGAATCACTTGACCTAGCTTCAGAAGCAAAAAGCCGATCTGAGGCTATCACCATACTCTATCGGGTCCTAGATAACCCCGCTTCTTCTTCTGAAGCCCTGCGTGTCAAAGAACAGGCAATTGCAAAACTATCAGAGCTCCTCGGGAAAGAAAGCAGAGGAGAGGATCTTCGCAGTCTTTTGACCCAATTGAGACTGTTCTTTTCACTGATCCCCAAAGCTAAAACCGCAAAAATTGTTAGGGTAATCATTGATTCAGTTGCCAAGATACCGAATACCACCGATCTTCAGATTTCATTATGTAAAGAGATAGTGGAATGGGCCCGATCTGAGAAACGTACTTTCTTGAGGCAAAGAGTTGAGGCACGACTTGCTGCATTGCTTATGGATAGCAAGGAGTACTCAGAAGCTTTGACCCTCCTTGCGAGCTTAGTCAAAGAGGTGAGGAGATTGGATGACAAATTGCTTCTTGTCGATATTGACTTATTAGAAAGTAAATTACACTTTTCATTAAGAAACCTCCCAAAGGCTAAGGCTGCACTCACGGCAGCTAGAACAGCGGCAAACGCTATATATGTACCTCCTGCACAGCAAGGCACCATTGATTTACAAAGTGGAATTCTGCATGCTGAAGAGAAGGATTATAAAACCGCCTACAGTTACTTCTTCGAAGCTTTTGAGGCATTCAATGCACTCGAGGATCCCAGAGCAGTGTACAGTCTCAAGTATATGCTGCTATGTAAGATCATGGTGAACCTGGCTGATGACGTGGCTGGGATAATATCTTCAAAAGCTTTGAAGTACTTAGGTCCAGAACTTGATGCAATGAAAGCTGTCGCTGATGCTTATGCAAAGAGGTCGTTGAAGCTGTTTGAAACAGCCCTTCAGGATTTCAAGGCACAGTTGGATGAAGACCCTATTGTTCATAGGCATCTCTCTTCCCTCTATGATACACTGTTGGAGCAAAACTTGTCTAGGTAAGAATTCTCTTTTGTATCATCAGTAGTAACTAGTAACCATGTATTGTTTTGAAGATCCTTGGAAGTAGAAGCTGTAAAATGGGAGAATCGGGTGGGTATGTGTTGGGGTACCTTTTGGTGTGGGTTAAGTTGGGTTACTACACATATCACTTCTTTGACTAAATTTTGTTTATGAATAGTTAGTGTCTATTAACTACAAGAAGTTTAATTTTTAGAAATGATTCAGGAAGTTTTATGCATATAAAATACACTTAGGGCGACTTTCAACCTGTTTGACCCTTTTTTTTAGCTAATTTATTTGGTTTGTCATGTTGGCAAATTCAAGTTTAACCCAACCAGAATCTACATGTTAACAAGTAAATGTGTCAAAGTGGCTACCTTTACCTGAGGTGGGTCAAGTTTTATAATTTAGTTTAGGGGCCGGCGGGCTTCGTCTTTCTCACTACTTTTTAAGGTGATAGGAGTGGTGCAACATATCAATTGACTTGTGTAAAAATTTGTGCAGATTGATTGAACCTTTCTCGAGGGTTGAGATAGCTCATATTGCCAGTTTGATTGAGCTTCCATTGGAGCACGTGGAAAAGAAACTATCACAAATGATATTGGACAAAAAGTTTGCTGGAACTCTGGACCAAGGTGTCGGGTGTCTCATCATTTTTGAAGATCCAAAGACGGATGCAATCTTCCCTGCAACTCTTGAGACCGTTCAAAACATGGGCAAGGTTGTCGACAGTTTGTTTGTGAGATCGGCCAAGATAATGGCATAAGATGTTACAACTTATCCAATTTATATACTTTTGTACTGGTTGGAGATGTTAATTCTGATTTAGGTAGACAATATTTGCTTTGTTATAGATGGTAGTCATGTATTCTCTTGTCAACCCTGAGATGGAATTCTAATGCAATAGTACCTGCTGTTAGAGCTAATTATCTCGGCTACACAGTTGACATATAGTCTCAAATGTCTAGCACATTTGGTGCCTAATCCGTTTTATTAATTTCATGCCTATAACTGCTATAACATATAATAGATGAGTTGGATATTCGCCATGGTTCAGTCACACAAAAGTTCATCCCCAAGATAAGAACGACAAGTCTGTGATGTTTTTTGTTCAAGACATCTTGCAACTAAGCGATTTTGAACAAGCTACAGTTAACACTAGCAAGATAAAGTCTTGGCATAGATACATAAACTAGATAAGAAAACAGCCTAAAGTAATATCAATCTGTATGAGGATGCGGGAATGGATTTATATCTTACTGTGCAGAATCTTGTCCTCTCGGCATCTACTTATTTTATCTGGCAGGAAAGGAATTGGCGGCTGTTTAAGAATGTTAAAAGATCACCTTCTCAGATTATCGAGTGTATCACAACGGTGGTTCGGCTCAAGCTTATGTCATGTAGGTTTAAGAAGTCCAAGGATGGGCTATTCTTTGCTCAGCTTTGGGATCTGCCAGATTCCTTGTTTTATGATCATGTGTTGTAATGTTTATTTATGCACTATTAGGTGGTTTTTCCCTATTGGTGTACTTGGGTATCTAATTTGTGTAGGATCATATGGCATGTCATATGATTAGTGGTTGTTCAAGCCTTTTAGCTTGAGGTTAATGTGACATTCAGTCACATTCCAGTGTACTTCATTGTTTTTGGGGAATTTATATTTTTTACCGGGATAAAGTCCCTTTACCCAAAAAAAAATCTGTATGAGGAGTTTTCTAGTATAGGGTGGATAGATAATCCGAGTTCTTTAGCTTTGTCATGTTGTTCCTAATTCAAAACACAAAAGGAAACCGGTTTGAAACCAATAGTTTATAGTTTTTGTTAATGTGCAGGGCCGTTTTAGGGGAGGGTGAAATTGCACAGGGTTACCGTTACCGTTTGACGAGGGCCACAAAATTTCGTACACTTCTATTATATATATAAACAATATGAGGGTCGAGTTTAACTAGTTCAAGCACTATTGATACTCGTATATGTGTATTTTGTGTGTGTTTAAAGGCTCTTTATGATTATGTACATGGCCATCGAAATCCATGAAATGAGCCCTGTTAATGTGTGATCGATATAGTGATATGGCATAACTGCATAAGTGTAAAACTATTGATGTACCCCAAAAAAAAAAAAAATTGGTAACATTGTTTTCTGCCCTATTGGTCGCACGTGATTTAAACCCACCGCCACGCAGATTCATACCGGATAAAGCTCTCCTTTTTCAGGCACTTCAGGTAGCATAATTGAAACCAAGTTTTAGTGATATTAGTCAGAAGCCTTTTGCCACTATGTCACCCCTGAGTGGTTTAAATCTAGCCAAACCAGTTAGAAATCGAAAGAGTGAACCGTGTAAATACTGAACCGATTATGCTCAACCTAATAACTTATCTCGTCGTAAAAAGAAAACAGAAAATGGTAATTAGCTTATCTTTCCCTTACATACATTAATTCTGACCCTCAAAATATGATCTGGAATTCCTGATCATAGTATTTTATAATGCGAATACTTACTGTCATTAGAAACAACAAAAGTAACTCGAAAGCAATGCCCTTAAACTAACAGCGCATTCCAGAAATTATCCTTGTCCACTTAATAAGAGATGAATACTAAAAGTTGTAGCAGAAAATCATTGAGATCCATGCTGGAAGTAATAACAAAATTGATCATGGGTTGCATCAGTTCAGAAATTGTGGTCACGAAATACCATTCCCTGATAACTGTAATAGGTAAGTTTTACTGAAGGAAGATTCTTTATTTGCTACCAAATGGAGATGAAACCGAAATCACCCTTTAATCATTTTCCTATATTCTTGCGGTCTAAAATACAAAAGGTCCAAAAAGAAACATTGTTGATCAGACTCCATGTTGGTTATATGATCTTCTTTGGAGCTGGTTCATCAATCATACATTCAATGAAATTTTCAAATATGGCCATCTCATTATTGTCGTCATCACTAATCCTAGTTTAAATGTACTTGAACTGAGAATCAGTGTCATCTGGTAAATCGTCCAAGGAAGTAGCTACAAGGAGGTTTTCGCAAAGATCATTTACTTCCTGTCCTCTATCACCATACGCATATCTAGAATTATAATGTTCTCATTTTTAACCTAAGAACGACAATTGGATGCACCCATGTTTTAACTAGGCGTGACTTTGTCTCACAAATGAATTTAACATGGTTTTACAGATCTTTGGAGCTTAAACTAGTCCATTTTGCACAGTTTAGATGTGCATAGACCTAAATCCTAAGATGCATATGTGATCATTCCACAGATGAAGCTCAAGATATTTGTATGTATATGTAAAAAGAAAGCTTGTAGTCTTGTCTGCTGTGGCGTGATAAACAACAGATGAGCCCTCTTTGATGACGAAGACTAGTAGAAATCTAGAATCATGCATACTATAAAATTTGTGAAAATGCAAACTCATGAATTACTCTTCTGATAAACGCAATGTCAACAGACAACAGAAGTATTAAAATGATTTTCAAATGTCGCACATGCTTAGCAATCGCAACAGTCATAAAACAACATTATAATGTACGACACAGAACATGAACAAGAGCTGAAACATGAATCCTAAACATTGTCAGCATTAAAAACAACAATCATACCGTCATATCTTTCCTTAATGGATTAGCATACCGGGCAGAAAAAGATCGACATAAAAGATCAGTATTTCCCACCTCGGACCCTTCATCAAAATTCTGCATATATTCATTCTCATCATATGAATACACGAAACACGTCCGCTTCTTGTTCTTCCTCCTTCCATTAATCTTTTTCGTGATTTTTCTCCAAAATCTAATCCACTTTGGCTCCGATTCAGAATTGGATTCCTTCTTAGAGTAACTCCGACCCACTCGCATGCTCTGGCTTCTTGATATATGCCAATTTCCCATCTCCATTGTAACAATAGATAGTAATGTGGATCCTGTTTTCTCACTTATAACCATGCATTTTGTTCAAATATATATAGGAATGATGGAATAATTTTTTTTTTCAAAAATTCTCATAAAGAAAAAGTATCCTAACTAAAAAATACTATCAACAAAGGGATTTTGTTACTTTGGTCACAAGGCTTTAATTTAACTATTAATAGAGGGAATAAGCTTAGCCAGCCATTCAAATTTTGCCTTGGCTTAGCTTTAAAGTTTAAACACAAAGTTGATCAATTTTCCTTACACAAAACCTTAGCATTTTATGAAGTTACCAAACTCGACCGTTTGACACGAATATCACTGTGATGATATCGCAGCTCGGTTTTCTACTTATGTTTAACTGTGGCAAGTTAGATGCGACAATTACTACTCGTTTACATGAAGATGAACGGAGCGAATTGTATTAGTTTAAGGTTGAATACAATCACCCAAAATAGTAATAGATCAGTGGTTAAAAACTATCTAAAATGTAGTATTCACCTTAAAACTGGTTTTTCATTTCAAATAATTAGACTATACTTTCAATAAAATATGGCTAAAACAATTGACTGGCTAAAGGCAAAGCCTTAAAATCGGCTCAAAATATTCCAAAGTGTATGCCGCCGAAAGAAACATTCAGTTTAGTGGTTACAATCATCAAAATTCTCACATTACTATAAAAAAAAAACTTAATGTACATATTTAACTTTCAAGATCAGTAAAACTCTATTTAAAGGTTAATCCTTTCGGCTAGATTGAGCCATGTACATCTGTCAAAAACTCGTCATCCCCGGTTAACAGACCTATTCAAATGAACTTATCAACAGTATTATGGTCTTGCAAATAGAAAAAAATATGCCTATACAAATGAAGTTGTACAATTGAAATGAAATTTAGAGGTCAGTTCAAAACCGAACTGAACCAAACTGGATAAAGTGGAGTGAAATCAAAAATCGAATTAAAAAAAAACACGAATGGAAAACCGAACAGAAATAAACCGAGCCAAACCGAAACCGAGCAAAACCGAAATGAATATATAGTTTAGGCGTATTTTTAGTGTTTGTAACCCAAATCGAACCGAATTGAACAAAATCGACACAAAAATACAAAACCGATAATTGAACCGAAAATGGTCTGTTCGGTTTCGATCGGATCGGTTTGTTGATTCGATTCGTTTTTCACTTGGTTTTGCTCATCCTAAAATGAAATTATAGATAGAAAAGAAAGAAGACTACCCATAAATTGTTCTGCATTGTTGCTTTTACCCCTATGGTCCCATATTGTCCAAGCACAAATGTTCAGACAATGTATCATGTTGAATAAAGGGAATTTCTATCATGTGCCCCTAATGTACATGTTTGAATTTATATAAATGTAAAGTTTGAGATTATTAAACTCAAATTGTATTTATTTATGGTAAATTTTGAGTATAATTAATATGAATTAAATGTATTTTTAGATATATAAAGAAAGTTTGTGTTTGATGAATATGGCTAAACATGTACATGAGGGCACATGTTAGAAAAACCCTTGAATAAATGACAGGGTACACAAATCGATACATTTAGATGTAATCCGGACTCTTTTTTGGCGGGGGTGCTATTTCACCACCCCTACTTTCAAGTGCATACTAGATACTTAACCTTTTCAAACCTGATCATGGACTAAATTGACACAAACATGAGGCATGAGGTATGAGACATGAACCCGCTATACTGACCATTTGTTCAAAAAGAAACAAATTTCTATACACATTTCTTTTAGCATACATCTCCGCTTCATGAAAAACATCTGTCGACTTCGTGAAACACCATGGATGATGCAACATGATATCATAAAACCGTAACTTAACTTCCGTTTTTGTGATTCTGTGAATGCATGATCAATCTCAACTGTTGATAAGAATCCCGACAAACACGAGCATAGTCCGACATAGCCCTAAAAATCTCAGGCAACCAAAACTTAAGACTCCCTAGAGATTTATCCCTCACTTGTACACAAAGCTTTTGATGAGCTTCCATTTCATCTTCAAGTCTCTTCTTCAATGACTCCACCACAAACTGCCTCTCGGCTATCGGATCTTTAGTATCCTTATCCATTACCCCCGTTTCTTCTTGTGGCCCCCTTTTCATGATATACTTTTGATACCAATCTTCAAAGGCTAGTTTTTTCCTCAAGTACTCTTTTCTGGTGTCTTCCCATTTGTCTTTATGTTTCATTTCTTCTTCTTGATGGATCAAAATGGTTCCAATAACTGCAGAAAAAGAAGAAATAGCACCTTTCGCGAGTTCACCCGGAAGCTTCTGAAGGTGGTTGTGCCGCGAATGAAGGAGCGTTTGGACAGGGGGTGTTTGGATTCTGGGAGGGGATGAGATTTTTTCTTTTAAGCTGCTTTTGATGGGTATGAGGTTTAGTTTTAACCAGTTGTCGAGCGCTTGAACGTAATGCTCTTGATGGATTACTAGGGTCTCAAAATGTGAGTGCCATTCTTGAACCACGAAAAAAAACTGAACAGTTCTTCTGCGGTGGTGTTCGGTTGTTTCTTTTGGTGCTCCTGAAACGTCAAGTGATTTGAGATCTGAGACAATTGCTAACTGGTTGTCATGATGCTCGCACATCGAGTCCCACATCTTCGACATCCTGTGTGCTTAAGAGATATTTTAGGTATTTGTCATTAATTGTTAAACTTGTGATATTATATACAAAGAAGTAGTATCTTAAATAATGTTAACTATTGCAAATGACATAGCGACATAATGCCGCGGGATCCTACCAAACTATGCAAATCGGGTACACTTAGAACAAAACAATCCAAATTTTGACAAAAGTGGTCACACGTGTTTGCCAGTTCAAACATCGTTTAAAACGTGAGATTGGGAGGTTACATCTGTGATATTATATACAAAGAAGTAGTATCTTAAATAATGTTAACTATTGCAAATGACATAGCGACATAATGCCGCGGGATCCTACCAAACTATGCAAATCGGGTACACTTAGAACAAAACAATCCAAATTTTGACAAAAGTGGTCACACGTGTTTGCCAGTTCAAACATCGTTTAAAACGTGAGATTGGGAGGTTACATCTTTGGTGCTCAAAAAACAGAAGGGGGGGAGGGGGAGGGGGGAGGGGGGGGGGGGGGGGGGGGGGGGGGGGTGGGGGTGGGGGGGGGGGAGGGGGTGGGGGGGGGAGGGGGAGGGGGGAGGGGGTGGGGGGGGAGGGGGGGGGGGGGGGGGTGGGGGTGGGGGGGGAGGGGGAGGGGGGGGGGGGGGGGGGGTGGGGGGTTGGGGTTGTAGGGGTGGCTTTTGTGATGATATTAAGTGTGAGTAATCAATGCGTGAAGTTGATATGTATGAGTAATGAATGCATAAGTTGTCGATGTACAAACAAATTTTAAATGTTCAAACTGAGTAGCAAGTTGGCCTAAAAGGATTCCTAACTTCAGGGGGGGTTGTAGGGGTAGCTTTTGTGATGATATTAAGCGTGAGTAATCAATAGGTGAAGTTGATATGTATGATTAATGAATGCATAAGTTGTCGATGTACAAACAAATTTTAAATGTTCAAATTGAGTAGCAAGTTGGCCTAAAAGGATTCCTTAGGGCTTCATGCTCATATTTGTTTAGTGATTTCGTAAACTTGAACTGCACTGAAGGCCAGAACGGTCATTTTAAGAGTTCTAGGCTTGATTTTACTCGAGCTTGTGTAAATAAACTCCATCACCTAGTTGCAAATGATACTTTCCCATTTCCCTAGAACTGTGCCATCACAAGTAATCAAACTATAATCTAAATTAAATGTATAATGTCTTCCAATTAGTCATAACAACACAAAGTTCCATATGACCTGACAACAACCTACTTCGATCGTTCGTCTTTGTTAGAGGGTATCTTAGATTTGACATATTGTCAAAGATAATATCCTAGTTGTTAATCAATGCGTGAAGTTGATCTATATGAGTAAAGATGCATAAGTTGTCGATGTACAAACAAATTTTAAATGTTCAAATTAAGTAGCAAGTTGGCCTAAAAGGATTCCTTCTACTACAGATACATAATCGAACCAAATGAATCCTAAAGTACAACAACAACAACAACAACGATACCCAATTCCGCCTAAGCAGGGTACGGGGGAGGTGGTATGTAGACAGCTCCATACCCCCACAGGTAAAAAGTAGACCTCCGGCTAAGAGTTGAAAAAGAGCGCCACAGAACACCAACATTTTCTTTTATTTATTTATTTTTTTTTATTATTATTATTACAGTATTATTTTTGGAAGCATAATACAACACATACACATGGCATGGAAAAGACAAAAAAAAAACAAATGGCAAGCAAATGACACTTAGCAAGAGAAGAAAATCATAAAGGCAAAGAACGCAATGCACCCAATGTACCAAAAAAGACAAAGGATACAATGGAAGCAAATACGAAAAGGCACACATATACAACAAGGCATGAGTAAAAACGAGCAGGCACACAAAAGCAAAATCAAAAGAGCACATAATAGGACCCACCAAGTACAAGAAAGCATTAAGAAAGGGGCAGGGGCGTAAAGGCAACCACGCAATGCACGGAAACATGGTCAGGGAAAGATACGAGAGAAAAAAAAACAATGGCAGGCAAATGACACATTGCATGACCCAATGAACAAAATCATGCATAAGACAAAGGAAGCAAATACAAAAAGGCAAACATATACAACAAGGCATGAATCACAAACGAGCAGGCATACAAAAGCAAGAGAGCAAAAAGAGCACACAGACATAGGCATAAGCACTAAAACAGGGTAACAATATAAAAGGACCTATAGGACCCACTAAATACGAGAAAGCAAAAAAAGCAAAGGGCATGAGCTTAAAGGCTAACCACGCAAAAAAACAAAGGAAGCAGAAGAAGCATATACGAAGAAAAAAACATATACTTAAGGCAAGAGATAACAGGGGAAACAAAAGGCATATAAAAGCAAGCATAGGCAACAAAAGATAAAAAGAACCTAAGGGAGCAACAAAGTTCGAGAAATCAAGGGGATCTCTACCTAAAGTGATGACCAATGCAAATGGAACACGCGGAGAAACGGCAACGCGCCTAAAAATGAATCCTAAAGTAGAAATAAGAACATCTCGAACAATAATCCTCTAATCATAACCACAAGGAAGGTAAAACG
Source organism: Glebionis coronaria (assembly GCA_025667525.1). NCBI lineage: Eukaryota > Viridiplantae > Streptophyta > Magnoliopsida > Asterales > Asteraceae > Glebionis > Glebionis coronaria. The sequence continues at coordinate 240,472,563 of CM046877.1, forward strand.
ATAACAATATAAAACAGAAACTTACCCATCAACAAGAGCAACAAGTTTCGGGAATAATTGGTTATCACGGATATCATATACTTCAGACACAGTTGAATCCAAAGATTCCATGTCAATAATGTATCTTGTATGCAAATGACTCACAGCTGCCTTTGCTTTTTCTATAGATTTGGTACTCGCACTATAGTGTTTCAATTTGCTAAGCAATGCAGCCTTCCTTTGATACTGTAGCTTGATACGCTCATCAGCCTACACACACCAATAAACCAGAAGTTGCGAACCAAACAATGCATACATTAGGATGGGTTTTCTTGCATTTGTAACTAAGATAATGCAACACATCGTTAGGGCAAAGTGTCACACCAAGATTTACCATTTTGCCTTTTGTAACCATTACAAAATATGGAAACGCACCTTCACTTCTTGGTAGAGTTTTTTCTCCCGTGCAACAAGCTTATCAAGCACGGTTGCATGTGTTTCACATTTATGCTCATAATATTCATCACTCCCATTTTCAGCTTTGAACGATCTGTTCAATGTGATCACTCGCATCACTCTTGCAGCATGATCAATGTGACCTACCGAATCACATAAAGAGGAAAACAAAATAGGTCACTCGTATAAAAGATGAAAGAAAACAGGAATCTTACAAGGACCCAGTAGTTTCCAAATTTGTATGACTGTAAAGCGAGTTTGCCTATTTTCTCGCGCGTTTACTCACTTACAGAGCAAACATGAAAAAAGAGAAGTTTAGTTAATTCACCTTGATTATCAGCAACGTTTGAATAATTATGCAACCGTGTGGCCTCAAGCATCTTTGATACATCTCGTGCACTCTCAGAAGCCTTCAAGAAATGATCATCTATGTCACCCAAAATCTTCAACAAATTCACCCTACTCGACCCAATAACCATAACACCACCACCTCCTCCATTTACGTGTTCATGAATATAGTAATTGTCATCATCTTCTTCTTTATTCAAATCTGTTCGAGACATATTATCAGTATTAAAAAAGTAATCCCATGAGTCAAACTGGGGCGGCGGCAGTGGAGCCATTGGAGATGGAGTCTCGTCCAGTGTTGCCATTCTACCACCATTCAAATCATGTTCTCGATCTACTTCTTCTTCTTCCTCAAGTATAGCTCCGTTATTTATCTTTCTACCATCCTTTTTAGCAACTGGAATCGCAGGCATAGTAACTGACCGCTGCAATGGTGCAGGCGAGAATGTTGGTAAAGGTGGTGGGAGTGGGAGTGGTTGTTTCATGATTGGTGGTGGCGAAAGGGTAGGCAAATGTAGGGATGAGCTCGGTACCGGTCCCGTCCCGACCCCGTCCCGAATTAGTGGTACCGATTATTTCCCGAGCATAAATTTATGGTACCGGTACCGTACCGAACGGGATTCGGGTATCGGTACCGGTACGGGAATCGGTACCGGTACCGGGAAATCGGGATTTTCCCGTTCTTTTTCGGGAATTTCCCGATTTGGTACCGGTCCCGTCCCGAATTAGTGGTCCCGAATTTTTTTTCACCTTATTTCGTAGTCCCGGTACCGTACCGAACGGGATTCGGGTATCGGGAATCGGTACGGTTCCGGGAACGGTTCGGGTTCAATTCGGGATTCGGGTCCAAATGCTCATCCCTAGGCAAATGAGGATGATAAAGTTCATCAGCCTCCCCTTGAGCATATTCAGTTAAAGCAGATCCGGTGTTCTTTAAAGTCCTAGCATAATCAGAAAGAGCGAAAGCGAATGCCTTTCTCGCTGTTACTACTTGTTTTAAGCAATGTAAGCTATCTTTACGAGGTGGCAAAATGGGCGGGCGGCGGGCTAAACGGGCAACGGGCTAAACGGGTGACGGGCTAAACGGGCGCGGGCTAAACGGGCACGGGCGAAACGGGCACGGGCGAAACGGGCACGGGCGAAACGGGCACGGGCGAAACGGGCGGGCTAAACGGGCGCAAGCTAAAAAAGGAAAAAAAACATATAAAAACCTACAAAAAAAATAAAAATACTTATTTGAAAGCCGGGATAAAAAATTTAATAAAAAATATTCGTCGAGTATACTAATTTGTATTTCACAAGTGCGCCCGTTAAGCCCATTTAGTTTCTTACATATGCGCCCGTTTAGCCCATTTATTTTAAAGAATGGGCAAAAAGTGCCCCATCCTTTTTTGAAAATGGGCAAAAAGTGCCCATATGTATCAAAATGGGCAAGATTTGCCACCTCTACTTTACATCTACAAACAGATTCTTTATTCTCAATCTCAATCTCAATCTTAGATTGACGACAACCCATTATAAGTCAACCTAACCTAACCTAGGGTTTCACTTTTATATTAAATTTACAGCAGTCCATAATCATTTAATTAAGTAAATCAGTGTGAAAAACTCGAAATCCTTAACTAACAGGAAGAGGGAAAACCTAATCAGTAATAGTATGCGAATGAAGAAGTTGAGCAATTGAAATACACAAACACGTCCGCTTCTTGTTCTTCCTCATTTTCGCCAATGTTTTTTATATGAGATGTTTGGCTAAGTTTGTATTATGAACAAACTAGCCGGCTACCCGTGCAATGCTGCCGCGGGTAGCCGATGATTAATTTTGTGGATTTGGCTAAACCATGAAACCACCATTACAAAAAATGAGCATCTTTTACAGAGACAACGACCATATTTTTGGCACTTCAAAGTTGACGACAGCGGGTGATGATTGAGAAAGAGCGAGGGTTTTGTTTTTACATATTTTACATTTGTGTTTTAAGATTTTTAAGACTTTATATACTAAAAATTTAATTGTTTCCATAAAATTGTTAGACAATGAGTTTTAAAAATAATTTTATGAATTAAGTTACAGCATTATTGAGACATTTAATTTTTTGTTGTAACTTTTAATAGTATTTATTAATACTTAAAGTTTCCTTTACAAAATTGTATTTAATTACAATTATTTCTAGACTTTTAATATGTATTAATTTCTTAGCAAAAAATAAATCTTTCCATTATAAGAAATGTTTGAGGCTTAATTTTTAAAACTTCTAATTTTAGAAAAAAGGTTAAATGTTTTATATAATATTATAGATTAGAAACAAATATTCACTCAAAAAGATATTATTGGGCAAGTAAAAAGATATATTTCGATTGTGTTATAAAAAAGAAGAAAGAGAAATAATTAAAAAAGTCATCGACCAAAACATACTGTATCATTTTTGTAGATATTTGTTGGGTAAAAGTTATAAAATACCATGTTACTTATTGATTTGTGCCGATTTTAAACACTTACTAATTAATCTCGTGACTTTACCATTGTACTTTCAAATTTGTTTCGACTACACCAATATAAGCGTGAAATGACTATATTACCCTCTTAAATGACTAATAGATCCTTTTTCTTTTTCACATTGATTAAAAAAACCCTCTTTTTGTTGTGGAACTCATAAAACTAACTGATCCTATACTAGTAAACCACCATTTAGCTCATCTATATCCTACCTGTGTAACACAAACCACCATCACTAACATCAAACCAAAATGAATCCACAATCCTTCATAAGTGGATATAAAAGCCATCACAAGTCAAATTCACAACCTGCTCTAACCGAAACATAAACCGATTCACGAACTACACATCGAAACAAGAATCATTACCTACTTGTAATCATCAAACACAAACAATAAACACAAGCTTTCTTCAATCATCAAATCTCGAACCAAGCACAAATTAAATAGAAAAGATGCTGCGAATTTGTTTCCATGTGAAACTAAGGTGATGTTTGTTTTTGCAAAACAGATCTGAAAGCATCTAAAGTCTGACCGAATCAGAGGCCCTCAGACTTAAGACCGTTTGTTCTCATCTTCATATTTAGATCTTATTAGCTCTGAAAACCTCTTATCTTATCAGATTTATAACCAAGTCTGATTGTATCTGATAAAAACTCTTTCGCAGTTATGTTTACTTTCTTACCCTTAATGACGTTACTTCTTGCATCATCTCCTACATTTGCCTTTTAAGTTTTGTCAAGTATTTCCATAGGTTCTCAATGATTATCTGGGTTTCTTGACGGTGGAATGCATCTTTGGTTCTAATTTGTTCGATGGATTTCAAGTTCTTGATTAGGATGTTTTGACTTGGGTTTATGGTTGAAAGGCTAGTTTTTGTCACGATACATGTTAAAGTTGATTTTTAAGTAGTTTTGTATAGTATTAGTTTGACTGTTAAAAACTTGTTTTATTTTGGTATTTGATTATTCATTATTAATCGACATCTTTGCTTTTTATGTATTATATGATCCTTTTTTACGTCATTTTTACATTTTGCAAAAATGTGACATTTACTGTTAGAAACTATATTGGGGCATTATGATAAAAAAGAGAAACTAAAATGGAGGAGTGGTGGCAACATATGTAATTATAGTGAAGAAGGTAAGGGTAAATAGTCATTTCACGCTTATATTGGTGTAGTCGGAACAAATTTGAAAGTATAATGGTAAAGTCATGAGATTAATTAGTAAGTGTTTAAAGTCGGCACAAATCGATAAGTAACATGGTATTTTATAACTTTTACCCATATTTGTTTGTGATTTATTTGTGGATGTAGAATTTCTCTTATATTATCGGGCGATTATAATAAGTTACTTTTGTGGTTTATATAGGAGCACGTGTTAAAGTGGTGTGGTGTAATAAATAAAAGTGGTGCTATAGTCTGGGTCGGCTCATTGATTTGGGAGGCCCGGTGCGAAACTAGAAATGAGGCCCCTTAAACTACGAAGAACTGTTCTACAATATGTCACCATGACAGTTTGATCGCAAGTTTCTAGTGATTGTGTCTTTTTCTTTGTTTTTCTTTTTCACCATGACATTTTGATCGTAAAAATTGTTCTACAAAATGGGCTTTTAAAATTTACTATACTAACGGACATATTAATTTTGAGGCCCCTTTTTATTGGAGGCCCTGTGCAATAGCCCTATTTGCACAGGGTGATCTCCGGCTCTGGCTATAGTGACAGTATATTTCGAGAGGTAACAGTGGGTCATGAAAAACTAATGTTATAGATTTTATTTTATTAATTTCATTATCATTTAAATATATAAAATATAACTTTTTATACATAAAAAATAATTTCATTTTATAATTTACAAAAAAAATCAGAAAAAGAAAATCGAACAAAATCTATCTTCTTCACAAAACCACTCCTCTATTTCTCTCCTCCTTTTCTCCATTTTCTCAAAATCTACTGTAACTTCTTTTAAATCAAGATTAACCCGTGACAAAAATAATCTTTTCATCCACTACATACACATCAAACATAAACACACTCACACAAACACAAATTAAAAAAAACACAACGCAACTTTTGTTGGGCTAGGGAGTACGACGCGAGGGTCGGTGTGGTGCGCGGTTGAACTTCTGGCGCCATAAGGTACGGCGCGGGCCACTAGCCCACCGTACACTGGGCTCTAAGGATGATGTGTTTATATAAAAGGATTTTTATTATTTAATTATCATATTTTTTATTTTATGTATTTTTAAATATTTTACTATATATTATATAAAGTAAACCAAACACTTAATAAAAGTTTATTAGTTCATAATATACTTTTCTTAGTATTAGCATGAAAGATTACATTGTTCAATCAGTTATTAGTTGTTAATAAGGATTAACTTAGTTGTTAATCATTATCCTGTCAAGTAGTATTAACTAATGTCTATTCATTTATCATTTTACCACTATAAATGTAATTTATGATTAATAAAGTGGACACACAAAGTTTCACCATTCTACATGGTATCAGCCACTAAAATCCTAAACCATAATCATGTATCTTCCGCTCATAAACACTAATCGTTATTACAAAATAGTTGTCCTCCGGTCATCGACAACTGCCGATGATTTGGAGGGATCGCAAACATACTTTTTTCGTTTTATTCTATTAGTTGTGGTCCCCTCATTATTTTAGATCCAATAATGGACACTCTTCCAATGAATACTGTTTTGAACTCCGATCCATTCCACATGACCCCTAACTCTGTTGCGTTCCACTACATAACTCTTTCTACCCCTTAACCATTTGTTAGTGATTTGTGTTGGTGATTTGTGCTAAGGTCACAAATTCACACCAAAGTGTGATTTGTGTTGATGATTTGTGCAAAGGTCACAAATCCACACAACAGTGATTTGTGTTGGTGATTTATGCTAAGGTCACAAATCCACACCATAGTATTTGTTGTTTTTGGTTGATTATCCCTTCTTTTTACTACTCCTTACGTTCTCATGATTCTTGTGATCAACAGCAGTTTTTTGTGGGTTATACCTTCATGCCTCTTCATGTGTTTTGTGCGTTGATGTGTTTTCTTAACGAGAGAATCTTGACCGAGAAAGAACATGATAGAAAAGGCAGTCAACGTATGTTCCAGTTTGAGCTTTCTTTATTTTCCCGCTCAACTGCGGGGGAGTGTTAACATGGAAGATTACATTGTCCAATCAGTCATTAATTGTCGATAAAGATTAGTCTAGTTGCCAATCATTATCCTATCAAGTATTAACTAGTGTCTATCAATTTATCATTTTACAATTATAAATTGTAATTTATGATTAATGAAATTGACACACAAAATTTCACCATTCTATAATTAGTTCATAATATATAAGCTATAAGTGACTTATATAACTTAAATATAAGCCTAAATCAGAAACTTAACCGAATACCCTTTGAATTTTACTATAACACTAAAAAGTGCTTTTCTGATTAACACTATAAGCTTTAGTGTTATCATGAGTATCTTTTTAAAAAAAGAGCAAAGAAATAGTACACAAGAACGCAAGACATCGTACAACGTATAGTGTGTGTCGTTTTCACGTTGTGATTTCTCATATAATCTTAGGGGGTGTTTAGTTAAGCTTATGTATTCGGCTTATATAATGTTATATAAGCCATTTTATGGTTTATATATAATAAGTTTATAAGTCTTACTTAAGTGTTTGATTTAGCTTATATAGTTAATAAAATTAAATGATAAAAAAGTACATAAAAATAAAAAGGATATAATATTAAATGAAGGTACAAATGTCTTTTCATATAATATTTCTTATATAGCCAACCACCTTTATATAAGCCACAAATTTTTGGCTTTCCAAAAACCCCTTATATAAGCTTATAAGCCTACGTATATAAGCATAACCAAACACTTGATTTCGACTTATAAGCTTATATAAGCTAATAAGCTTATAAGTCCAGTGTATAAGCTAAAACAAACACCTTCTTAGATGAAGTGGTGTTTTCTCACGGCGTTATATCACATTACCACTGGCCACCGTACCATACACTTCATAACTATGGGCGGTAATTTTCGACAAAGAAAACGAGTGATGGATAAATATGTTCGGGTTAAAAACATGTCATATCTAACCAGCTAAATAAACAAGTCCTACGTGGGTTAAGTACGTATTCAACTAACTCGTGTGAACATGTTTAAATATATATAAGCCTATCAAAATAAGTGTAACTTGAATTTGATTAAATGTATTTTGTTATAGTTATTTGTAGGGCTGAGCATGGCAGACCCAAAACCAACCCGGACCAGAAAACCGGACTGGACCGGACCGAACCGAACCGGACCGAACAATTTTGGTCTGGTCCTCGGTCCGGGGTTTTGGACGAATTCGGTCCTCGGTCCGATCGGTCCGATCCGGTCCGGTTCGGTCTTTCCAAAATTTCGACAATTATGCCTAATAGGACCGGACCAACTCGTACCGGACTGGACCATTTCGGTCCGGTCTCGGTCCGGGGTTTCGGACCATTTCGGTCCTTGGTCCGGTCCGGTCTTGGCCGGTCCGGTCCGGTCCTGGACCGATGCTCAGCCCTACTTATTTGTATGTTATGTTCTATTATTTTTTAGATCCTTATAACACTTTTGCATTCAAATTAGTAATAACTACAAACTACCAACCTTAGTTCGGTTCGATTTAGAAAATTTTGGTTCGGTTTTTATTTTTGATTTATTAGGTTGTTACCCAAACAATGCACACACCTAATTAGAGGTTGTTAAAAAAGGTCTTATCCATTAAGCTGTGTACATCAATGTAAAAAAACTCGTCATCCCAGCTAACGGGAAGTTATTATCTATACTCCTTATAAAGGAGCAATCCCAATGTTGAAAAAGTGAGGAAAATTAAGATATTTTGCTATTGTTGGAAACTATAACACATTAGGAAATGTTGAAAACCATTACACATTACCTTTCAATTCATGTGGTAAACAGCCCATCATCTAATATAGGCAGATTTGAAAATTATGTAACTGAAAACGTAAAACACTTTATGCAAGCAAAAGTTAACTTTTTAAATTAGTTATATGCGTGTGATGAATTTTGAAAACTATTGCCAGATGAATTTTGAAAACACATTAGGAAATGTTGAATTTTGCAATATTACACTTATGAGTCTCTGAGGATGTTTATTTAAATAAGCATATCAACACAAAAACCTAATTGTGCTCAAAGAAAAAAATAACACAATAAAACCCTAACCAAGCCTCTCTCTCTCTCTCTCTTAAAATCACAGCCACCACCACAACCATTAGATCAGCCACTGCCATCATCTTCACCATTAATGGTTGATTGATGTTTCTGGTTGATGATTTGAGCCTAGGATGTTTGGCGGTTGTTTTTGTTTGAGAACATAGGTTTCTTTCTTTCTTTAAAAACAGAATTATCCACTATCTATTGGTAGCCATGCTATAAATATATTTCGGCAGGTTTTTTCTGTTATGTTTCTTGCTATGGTTAGTTGGTTACTGCTTTATTATTGATTAAGTCACTGCATTGGTTGGCTCAAAAGAGAGTCGACTATATTGGAACAACTCCAACTGTACCGATGTTGTCTCCTATCCGGATTGGTTCTATTATGGCTCCTTGTTGACTGCCTATTTTTGTATAACTCGGTGAAGTATTTGATACATACCCATCAAGCTTCCTTCTCGCTTTTCTTTTCATTCGAGCAAGTTTTCAAATCTTACATCCTATTTTTCTTATTTATTTATTTTATAAACTTATTCGCATTATTTTGATATATTAAGAATGTATCGTCTGGATTTGCAATCTATATGTGAAAGAGTCAATACTTTTTTTGTATAATCGATCAATGGCTATATATGTATGTTTTTATGTGTAAAAACGATCTTATACTTTTTTTATTCACATGTAATGTCATTTGTTATCACCTTTGTTGTGGTTCATGTGGTTTTCAGCGTCAATTCTTTATAGTCGAGTTTTTGTAGGAACTGATTATTAATTGTTTAATCTTGTTTGTCATTCTCAGGTACATGATATTGGCCACAACCACAATATCAACATTTGTCAAATATATGTCTTCTATGTCAGTGACATGCTTATGAAAAGACAGTGGGAAAAAAGTTGTCTGCACATTCTATTTAGAGCTTATTCGTGATGTGTTGCACTTATCTATGCATTTGTGCTTTTTCCTCACAAACTTTGCAAGTACTTTCTCGTACATTCTTATCAGTTATACACATGAAGTGTGATTTATAATACATTTTCTGATTGTATTTTTGTAAGAAATACGTTTTCTGAGTTCTGTTAATTTATCTTTATGTTCCATTAATCATATATTTATATGTTTTTTTATTGTATTTGAATGCGTTTTTTAGAAGTAGTTAGGAAAGATTCAATTATTCAGTTTATTATGCAATGAATTTTGTTTGATTCAAGAATAAACATTCTGACTGGTTGTATGAGATCATAAGTTGTTATTGTAGCTTTATAGTACATGTGGGTTGATCTTGTTGACGAGCAAATAATTTTAGCTGTCTTATTAAGAATCTGCTTCATGAGATGAACAAAAAGAGGTGTAAATAGTAAGAGGTGCAAATAGTATGGAGTCGTCTTACAAGACATTGCTTTAGGCACTACATTTGCATTCGATTATGACTAACCAACTATCGTGACTTTCATTTTGCATATATATTTCTATGGTTTTGCTCAGACACGACTACATGAGGATAGATTTGTAGCTATAGTTTATTAAAAAAAAGCTATTTGATATTAGAAGATCCCACCATGTACTTATCACTACTATGTGCTTATCATTGTTATCTATAATTTATGGTGTTATAATATGCTTTTTTTACTTAAGTGAGTGTATGTACCTAATTGTGGAGTGTATGTCTATCGGAGGCGGTGTAGCATGAATTGTAAATGTTTCTAAAGACTATACAATGACAACAAACTTCTTCGGCTGCAAAGAGATACAAGAACCTTCAAAACAGCACCGAAATTGGCCTTTTGCAAGGACTCTTAGCATATGGACATTCATGTTTAGTTTTATCAATTTAAGTGTTAAATTAACTAAGTTTTTTGTAACTCTTATAATTATCTCTCTTGTAATGTAATAGAGATATGTGCAAATTTAGATTGAATTAATCAACTAATGTTTTTTGGATACCAAAACTGATGGTATAAACTATTTTAAAGTGATGTTGGTATTTCTGGTAAATGAAGCTGTTATTGGGGCTGAGTTTTAGCTGGGGTTTTTTGCCATTATAAGCTATTTTTTAGGTCTAAACATAAGTTACATACATGTGTTTGCTAAAAAAAAGGGTGTTTGGTTGCTATTTTAATGTTCTAAAAGCTGCTATATTGACCCTTTTTAAGCTATTTCTTGTCCATTTAAGTTGTTTATTTGTCTAAAATCTAAACATAGGCCATGTACGTGTGTTTGCTTTAGGGGATGCTTAATTGTTATTTAACTCATATATATAAGCTGCTTCTTGGGTCCAGATTAAGTTGTTTTTCTATCATATAAGTTGTTGCTAATAACTACCTTTTCAAATCAGATTATAGTTTTTCTCATTAAAGTTTGTGTTTTGTGATTTGTCGAAGAAAAAGTGAAGACTAAATTTGAAGGTTTGGCTGATCTTCCTATGGATATACTGATATACTATCCTATATTCTGGATAAATGAGGGATAATCAAGCTTTTATAGTGTTTTAGCATGTACTTTATTCAGATATCTTAAGGATAATATGAAGTTTTGTTTAACAGTCAAAACGCGTTTCTATCTCCGGGTGATGATAGAGCAAAATGGTCGTTTATGGCTTTAAAAGGTCTAAGAACTCACGCCCGAGCAGAATTCTAAGCTTGATCAGCTTGACCCCGAACATATTGTTGCTACTGCCCCTACTGTATAAAACCCGCCTGCTGATAAGAAGAAGATGGTGAATCCAAAGTGGTTAAAAATGTGTTTCCGCTTTAAGATGCCTTCATCTTTATTTGGGTATGATTCCGCTTCAAGATGCCTTCATCTTTATTGGGGTAAAGAAGATGCCTTAATATTGGTCCTCATGATTTCTAAACTTGGTTCAAAACCATTAATTTATAATCAGATAATATGATGGAACGGATTTCTGGTGGTACTAATATGATATAGTTGTTTTTCGAAATGAATTGTGAATGTAATTATGGCCATGGTATATTATCATCTTCAAACCAGGAATGCTAGAATCTGAACATCGGAGCTCGTATCAATATATTTCAGTGTTGTTACGAGTTGGCAAAGCTTACCATGTTTGTTGTGATTATTAACAATGCAGAAACATAAGTTTTACTCTATGCTAATGGTGCGTTTGTGGTTGTTATGACATCAAGTGGGTAATATCATTAACTGTATGTAAGAAACTTTGTTGAATAAGGAAATTAAATTCATCAAAAATTTTATTTTGTTGCAGAGATCTTGTAAACGATTTTTGTCTTCAGAGAATCACTAGCATGGTAGAAACCTCATTGTGTGTTACACCAAAAAAAATGTAAGGTAACACCCAATATCGTCTTTCACGGGTTATGGGTCCCACGGGTTATGGGTCCCACGGGTGTGTTGCACCAAAAATTCTTTTTTATACAGTTACATAAAAACCGACAACCGGGTTGTACTTCTGTACATCAATACAAAACACTTATTTACAAAGCTTAACCAAAGTATCAAAAATAGTTCTTTAACTTTTGTAGATGTGACATCAATATATGTTGCAGTACAAGATATAAATTCCAAAACAGATAATACCATCTTAACCAGTCAAATGAAATCAATAAAAACTTATAGTGCATTACTCTTTCTTATTGGAGGTGAAAGTGGTGTTGGTATGGGAAGAATAAGGCTTAATGGAGAACATTTAGATCAATTTCCAATATATTTAGTATAATGTTTCCTTACCTCTTGATATGCATTGAGGGAAAGTAGAAACTTAATGACGTTTGTAGAGGTAGCTATATTTTAGAAAAGGGAAACATGTTAACATGTGATCTACCAGATGTAGCTAATCTTTGTGGTCTCAATTGTTTGTACTACTTAGATAACAAGTATCATGTGCTTATATTTTCTGTCACACATAACAAAATGAAACCTTAATCTTAACCGCTCACAGCCAAGGATATAGACATGCCCATTCGTTTTGCCAATAATCCTTTTACCGAAGTAATCACGTTTTATAAGTGTCATTATGAGATAATAGACCATTTTTAGCTTGAAGAAGGCGAAGCGATTAATCTTTGTGGTTGTACACTAGAAAACTTTCCGCCAAATGTCATCTTCAATATTTGTTTCTAAACCAATATCGCATATCGTTAATTATCTGCCGCAAGGCAATTCTGCCGCTATGCGCGGGTAAACGTCTAGTGGTATTGCAAATAGAAAAAATATAGTAGCCATGCAATGAAGTTGTACAATTGTAATGAATTATTGATAGAAAAGAAAAAGACCGCCCGTAATCCCCACATATTGTACACAACTACACATGACTAAATAGCAATGCCCCATGATACCATTAAACCATAATTAAACTTCGATTCTGGCAATTCTGTGAACGTATGACCACTCTCAAGCGTTGATATGAATCGCAACAAACCTGGGAATAATCCAACATAGCTATAAAAAGTTCAGGCAATCGAATCTTAAGATTTATCCCTCACTTGTATACAAAGCTTTTGATGAGCTTCCATTTCATCGTCGAGTCTCTTCCTTAATGACTCAACCACAAACTGCCTCTTAGCTATTGGATCTTTTGGATCTCTACCAGTGACCCCTGTTTCATCCTGTGGACCATGTCTCATAATATACTTCTGATTCCAATCCATAAAAGCTTGGTTCTTTCTTAAGTACTTTTCCTTGGTTTTTTCCCATTTGTCTTTAAGTTTCATTTCTTCTTTTTGATGCTTCTTAATGGTTTTAATACCAGCAGCAAATGAAGAAATTGCACTTTTCAGAGGTTCATCCGGAATCTTCTGAAGGTGCTCATCCCACGAATGTAGGAGTTTTTGGATAGGGGATGTTTGGATTCTAGGCGGTGACAAGTTTTTCTCCTTTAAGCTGCTTATGATGGGGATGAGGTTTAGTTTTAGACCGTTGCTTAGGGCTTGAATGTAACGCTTTTCCTGGGTTACTAGTTTTTCAAAGGCAGAGTGCAACACTTTAACTATATAATAGAGCTGACGAGTTCTATGATGGTGGTATATGGTTGTTTCTTTGGGTGCCCCTGAGACCTCAAATGATTTAAGGTATGTGACAGTGTGTAACTGTTCGCGGTGTAGGTAGCACATTGACTGGCACATGTTCACCATCCTGCATGTTTTATGAGGTAATTTAGGCATTTGTCATAAATAGTTATAAATGTAAATTTCAGGGGAAATAGATTATTTTGTCATGAAAATGGTAACAAGACAGAACCACAAAAGCTTTACATTAAACCCGACTGACATTTATTTGTCACTCAACATGGGAAAGAAGACAAAGAGTGGGGATAGAATGGTCAAAGATACTATCCTAGTAGTTAATCTCCTAGTAGTGAATCCATTTTCCTTCGACATATATATACTCAAAGCTACAACAACAACAAACCCCATTCCGTCAGAGCAAGGTAAATGAGAGATGAAATGGAAACAGATTCATGCAAGAAACAAAGATCACCACACTACAAATGGAATCAAACTAGAAGTTTTGAGGCAGAGTATTCAAATGATTATTTTGAACAATAGAAAGTGTCCATCCATCCTAATCCTAAGTGATGAGATTCATTTAGAAATTCAGAAAGAGCAATGACTTTTGTAATTATAATTATCCCATCCAATACCATGCCATCAAACTCCCCTACTCGAATCTGATATGAACCAAACTGATGACACACTTTATTGATAACAATTAGCAACCGTAGCCAGATGCTCGAAGGCAACCTGATAAACAAAATAAACCTACATACAATAATAAAAGTAAAATATGAAATCCTCCCCTAAACCCTAAGGTAATCCCCTCCTCATATGGGAGAGAATTACATATTCCTCAAACTAATACCAAAAATAAAGTAAAAGTAACATATTAACCATTAAGTAATAGTTAATGGCAATTAAACCTCTCAACTCTTCTTCCCCACCCTGAAAAACCACCTTGTCCTCAAGGTGGGTCTTGTTCCTCGTCACCCCACCTTGTTTCTCATACTCTCCATCATCATCCACGAGAAAACCCGAAGTGTCTTCTCCGGGCACCGGTGTCTTGGAAAATACTTCTCATCACATCGATAGCAAAACCCCTTAGCTCTCTTATCCGCGAACTCTGAATCGGTCATACGTTTAAACGAATCCTCCCTCGTACCTATCCCTGCAGCCACGGCTGGACGCCGAGAATTATCACCACTGGCAGGCTTGGGGTTATAACCTTACATGTTTCATCAATAATTTGGGTTAAAAGCTCGTGTTTTAACCCCTTCATGAAGACCCCCTCGAGTACCTCCTCTGGTAACCTTGGTAATTGTGTTGCCATCTTCTCAAACATAGTGATATAGCCCCGATTGGTCCCGCTCTGGCTAATAGCGAGAAACTGTTTGTATAAGCTACCTGCTTACGTTGAACGAGCATCCGTTGCTTTAAATCTTCCTAACTCCAGAATAGTTCATGTTGTCACTCCAACGGAACCAAGACAAGCTTGGACTCTCTACGCACATCACCACAGCCTTGAGTCTCTCCTTTGATTTTATTAACCCTTGGATGTCAGAAAAACTCTCCGCTAGGTAAACCCATTTATATACGTGATATCCGTTAAACAACGACAAGTTTTCCTAAACGATAATCAGCCCCACGCACCCACCCCTGTTCGTTACTGTGAACAAGTGGCGGCGACGGTAGTGTTTAATTTGGCCCGAAAAAAACCCCAAGTTTTAACGAATGAAACATCTGGGAATTTTAGGAACACCCCTTCGGAACTTACTAGTAACCTTCGGTTATGGCTACTAGGCTCCCCTGTTTGAAACGACAAAAAAAATCGCCATGCGACCCTGGAATCGAAACCCCCTACGAGTCAAAGGGGAGTCCAGAGAAACTAGTGTATGCAATAGAGGATAGTAGGGTTGACTAAGGTCGTTGCAAAGGTTGGGTGATGACAAAAGTTGGAGGTGGCGATGTAGTGGTGGTGGCATAAGAGTGTTGCAGCGGCATGGAGTGGTAGGATTGCAGCGGTGGTTGGGAGACGTCAAAGGTTGGTGGTGGCGATGTAGTGGTGGGATTAGGGTGTTGTTGCGGCATCGAGTGCTAGGACTGCAGCGGTTGGGTGTAGAGGGTCGGCGGTATGGTGGCTGCAACAGTGGCAGCCGGTTGTCGTGCTTTCAACAATTGCATGATTTTGAGCAAATTCTTTATCTGCCTTATTTACCATGGTTTGTAGGGATGAGCACGGTACCGGTACCGTACCAAATTAGTGGTACCGATTTTTTCCCGAACATAAATTAATGGTATCGGTACCGTACCGAACGGGATTCAGATATCGGTACCGGGAAATCGAGATTTTCCCGTTTTTCCAGGAATTTCCCGATTTGGTACCAGTCTCGTACCGAATTAGTGGTGTCGATTTTTTTTCACGTTATTTCGTAGTACCGGTACCGTACCGAACGGGATTCGGGCACCGGGAATCGGTACGGTTCCGGTTCGGTTTCAGGATTCGGGACGAAATGCTCATCCCGAATGGTTTGTATCAATTCTGTTTGGCTCACAACCTGCGCAACCTTATTTTTTTCCAAAGCAGCTTGCTCAGCCTTGTACTCATCGAAACTTGCCTCCAAATCGGTTATCTTTGTCATAATTGTAGTTGTGGATGATGATCAATAGCTCTGATACCAATTTGATATGAACTGGATCGATTTGGATTATAAAGAACAATTAAGATAGAGTAATCGACGTACGAGATGTTGAATAAGCTCTCCAAATTAACACTAAATTAATAAACCATAAAAAACCATTATCATATTTTCTGCTTGGGTCATAACCTGCGCAACCTAGTTTTATTCTCTGTGTGACTTGCATCTTGCTCAACCTTGTACTAATCAAAACTTGCCTCTAAATCGATTATCTTTGTCATAATTGTAGTCGTGGATGAGGATCAACACCTCTGATACCAATATAAACCAAACTGATACCACTTTATTGATAATAATTAGCAACCGTAGTCGGATGCTTGAAGGCAACCTGATAAAGAATATAAACCTACAGACAATAATAAAAATAAAATATGAAATCATCCCCCTAAACCCTAAGGTAATCCCCTCCTACTAATATAGGAATAGATTACTTATTCCTCAAACTAATACCAAAAATAAAGCAAAAGTAACATATTAACCATTAACTAATACTTAATAACAATTAACCCCTAAGCTCTTGTTGTAGACTTCACAACGATTCATATCAGAATCATGTCGGAGATTCTTGGTCTCTTCCAACTTGCTGCTTTTCTCATCCATAACATAAGGGAATAAATTCGCTAAAATGAAGGTTCCTAGCATATTGTATTCAACTAGTAATTCAATCTTGTAGGTGTTGTCATTAATCCTCTTCAATACTGCGATCCCACACCGGCCAAGTACGGTATTCGTTGATGGTTTATAAAGCCTAGGTGTCCCTCCATACACAAGCTAGCTTTTTGAGCCAGTTCTACACTTGGACTTATAACTTATGAACCGATACCAGTATGGGATAAGTTTGTATCAAATGGTATGAGAGCTAACCCTACCTTCTACCTTTCGAGGTCCTTGAGTGGTATCCTATAGAATGGTGGTGACATGTACCTCCAAAAAAGAAGGGTGTCAGCCATGACCAACGAGCTCGGAGTAGTGGCTTGGACCCAAAGAGGGGTACTAACCTTGACCAACATAGCCAAGCCAACGTTGGCTCTTGAAAGCGTGAGGTATTGTTACGATCCCACACCGGCCCAATTATGAGATTGGTTGATGCTTTATAAAGCCTAGGTGTCCCTTCAAGCTATTCACTTAGAATTATGAACCGATACGAGCCTAGTATGGAATAGGTTCGTATCATGAGTCTTTTCTTCAACAAAAGTAACCATCTTTTCATTTGAGCAATCACCACCAAATGCCCAAGGCCTCACATACTTATAGCACTGTTACTTGTTGATATCCCTCCTCTACTATAATTAGGATTATAAGTTGATATTGTGTTGGAGTTTAGAGTTAGAGCTCCCCGTGTCAGTTTCTCTAAATTGACTTAAGAAGTGAGCGTTGGTATGTGTTGTGATTGTGCCTTTCGAGCTAACCGACATACATTATTATATGACCAATATTGTTGAAGACAAACAACATGAGTGATTTCAAGTTTTAAGGATGCAATAATGATAAAGGTTTGAAATTCCTCCTCAACCACATCATAATGTAGCCTCAAGCCCTCAAACGACCAAACTCATTGGTGAATTCTCCCGGTTGTTTTGAATCGTGGTATTGTATAAAATTGGTAAATTCTCTTGGTATACATCACAATCTCGGATAGGAACGCGTAGACAAATAGAACTAGGATAGATGGGTAGATGCACTAGGTTGTCGAGTAGTTTATTGCACTTAGTTATGTAGGAGCCTTTTAGAAGCTTTGCCTCTGGCGGTTTTTGTGTGTGCCCGCTCGCGCACACGTGTGTGTTTCAGTTCCCTATTACGATTTAGGTGCCACTTTTTTCCTTTTGCTTTGCCCTTAGGTTAAATCCCCTACTTTAGGCTCGTTTCTCTCTTAAGTCTTGTGGTTAGTTTGTGTCTTTAGGCCCCTATGCTTCTTTTGTGGTTCCCTTCTTGCTTGCTTGTTTGTGTTCTTGCTTTTTGGATCTTATATTTTTGTTTTCTTTTCCAATTGGGCATGTGCTAGCAGTCGCTCTAACTCTCGGATTCGTCTTCCCTAGTTGCGATCTGAATCTCCCGTAGGTCCCTCGGTCATGGTTCTTCCTCATTAGCGTTGCATATCCACTTCGACGCACTCGACGACCACGTAGTTGTTCTTGTTCCATCGATATAATCAAAGCAACCAAAAGCTCCCATACCAATATCATGCAAGAAACAAAGATCAACACACTACAAACTACAAATGGAATCAAACGAGAATTCTAGAGGCAAAGAGAAACGCTCTATTTTTTTATTTGAATGATTATTTTGAACAATAAAAAGTCTCCTTGTTCTATCGGAATGATTATTTTGAACAATTAAAGTGTCCCTCGATCCTATCTGAATCACTAGTGACTTTTGAAAATCTAAAACAAAGAGCGATGACTTTTGAAATCCAACCTATGCCATCACAAGTCCGGGTAGTCCCCACCACCCGGATAAACATGAGTAAAGAGTAATTGTGCAGTTGAAAGAAAAATGAGCGTGAAAGTGCAAAGCCAACTACAAGGGAATCACACAAAACATACGGTGAGAAGCAAGCAAACAACAAATAAGCAATACAAGCAAGGAGACAAGTAAACTAGTAAGCAAGCAAACAACCAAGCTTGCAAGCAAACAAGTGAACCAACAAGCAAGCAAACAAGTAATAAACAAAAACCATCCTAAAATGAAGGTAACTGCATTTTTGGTCCTTTTGGTTTGGTGCGTTTTTCACCTTTGGTCCAAAAATTCAAATAATTTCGATTTAGGGCAAAAATACGAACCTTTAGTTCCACTTTTGGTCCAATTTTATTAACACCGTCTATTTGACTAGTTTGACCGTTAAATATGAGGCTATTTTTGTATTTCCACTCTATATATCATATTAGAACCATCAAATATGAACCATAAACTCACGTTACTATTTTTTCTCTTTCATTTTTATCATTTTAGGGCCACAGCTTCTACATTGCTTATACATGTGTGTTTGCCGACTAGCATCAACCATAATCCTAGTTTACTCCTTTGCCACAAAAGTCGTAAACACACAATACACCTCAATCCATTTACTCGTTTGCCCATCTTCATCCACAAACTACAACGCCTCTAACTCCTCCCAGGAACACAATCACATTTTTATTTTCACACACATTTCATTCTTCTTCCGCATCAATCTTTTCAACATTAACATCCATCTCCAGGTATAACTTTAACACATAAACATTCCAATCAACACCGTCACTTTCCACGAATTCAACCGTGACTCTTTTTATAATCATTCAACAAAATCAAACAAAATTCTTCGACAAAATAAAATTCATATAAGTTTTTTAAACCAACTCACTAACCATCTTTTGATTCACAATCTCACCATCATTTCATTCCATTCGATACATTCCACATTCGCAACCTTAGCATCCTTTCGCATAAATTGCCTTCACTTCCCCACTCGTTTTCCGATACCCTTTTAAACCCTCAACCTTTGAACCTCATGAACCTTCTTCTCACTCGTAACAGGATCTCTCCAAAATTCTCCTCTTACGATCTTCGTTGTTTATATTGATGGTGAAAGTTATAGATTAGGGAGTGTGTTTGTAATATTTTTGGTATAAGAATGGAAAAATAAAAAATTTTGATTTAATGGTTAAGAATCCATGTTGAAGAGGTGAGGATATGTTGTATGTTTAGTTCTTTAGATTTGGATTGAATTCAATAGGGTTAATACATACGCAGGTAACTAACGTTTCCAAAAAAAGTACACCTAAAGTAATAACGTTTTAATTCGTTCACTCAAGTTACTTAAGTATACGGGTTGGCTAAGTAGGTTACTAAAGATTGTTAAATTTTATAATACAAGGGATTTTGTGGAAGGGTTACCGGCTAAGTGGGTTACACAAAGAACTTAATACACAAACTTGGTCCCTTAATACATAAAGAAGTTAATAACGTTTACAAAAAAGTGCGCCTAAGTTACTAAAACCGGATAACGTAGGTAAATAAAAAAAATGAGTAACTCAATTAACCGGTAACATATACTTGAGTAACTTGAGTGAACGATTTGATACGTTATTACTTTAGGCGCATTTTTTGGAAACGTTAGTTACCTACGTATGTATTAACCCAATTTAATATGTGCGTGCATAAGATATTAGTAATTATTATTGTAATAATGATAAATATTAATAATAAAATGGCTTCTGAATAAATAATAAAAAAAGGTAAAAAATGACATTTTAGGGTATGTATCCACGTATATTAAATTGCGGATACAAAAATGATAAAATCATTTTCGATTGTACTGAATAAGAGCAACCATTTTCAGTGTTAGAACGAGGGCATTTTAGTCATTATACATCTTATTAACTGGTCAAACTAACAGTAACGAAAAATTGGACCAAAAGTGAAACTAAAATGTATTTTTTGGCCTAAATCGAAACTATCTGAATTTTTGGACCAGAAGTAAAAAACGCATCAAACCACAAGGACCAAAAATACAAAAATACAGTTAACTCTAACAAAAGTTTTCCGAAAAAGGACAACCAAGCATAAAAGCATATGCACCATGATCACACTGAAAAGACTTGATTTCACACTTAAATTGAGTGCGAATAAAGGTACGAAACAAAACAAACTTAGACAAAACATCAGATTTATTAACTATCGGATAAACCCAAAGATACTGTGAATAATGATCCAAAAATAAAACATAGTACTTAAAACCAGAAAGACTCGGAACTGGGGAAGTCCACAAGTCTGAGTGAACAATGTCAAAACAAGACTGAACCAAAGTATTAGAACTGACGAATGGAAGTTTCACGTGTTTGCCAAGCTGACAAGCATGACAAAGACCGGGAAGCTTCTCTTTATTACATGAAATAGAATTACTCGAAAGAACACGACGCAACACTTCACTTCCTGGATGTCCAAGACGCTGGTGCCACGTATACTAACTTGTGAGAAAAGCATGAGGAATGTTGGAGGGCTTGGTGACAGGGTAAAGATCTCCAGTGCTATCACAACGGAGCGACACCCGATGAGTTATGAAGTCCTTAACAGAAAAACCAAAAGAGTCAAACTCCACAGTACAATAATTATCACGAACAAACTGGCGAACCGAAATCAAATTTTTTACAATATTGGGAGTAATAAGGACATTGTGTAAATGGAGTGGTCGATATGGAGTAGACAAAATGCTATGGCCTGAGTTGGTTACGGGTATAGAGTGACCGTCACCAACAAAGACAGATGAATAAATGCACGAATTAAAAACATCACTAAGATTAGAGACAGAACCATTAAGATGAGAGCTCGCACCTGTATCCATGTTCCAGTTTCCCGAAGCAGGTTCCTGGAGTGTAGCAGTATGAAAATCATGTGGTATAATCGTCTCGTGTCCCGGCAGTGAACCTGACGTACCCATAAAAAGCTACTGACCTGGCTGAAGAACTGGAACTGATTGACCCGAAACTTGCTGACTTGGTTGACTAGTCTGACCACACCCGGGCTGAGTGAATGAACCATAATGCGCCTGCATAGATTTGGCCGACATTGGTAAAGGGAACGGTTGTTGGCCTGATGCATGATAATTTAGTGGTTGGGCCTGTAATTAGGAATAAGTTGAAGATGGGGCTTGCAATTGTGAATAAACCGAAGATGGGGCCTGTATAGGTGAAGAAGCAAGTGGACTATGGAAACCTGGTGGTGGACAAGTTTGACTATACTATGCAACTGGTTTGTTGATAGGTGCATGCGTATATGACGAAGCAAGAATTTTATCACAACCACTATTACCATCTATTCCCAACTTAGTCAAAAGATTTTTCAAACTTCGAATATCATCATGCATAGAATCTGCTGAAGCTTTAGTACTACGAGACGGGGTGCCATGAACCCCGTTATGCAAAAACTTGCAACGATAACCAAAATGACACGACCCTTTATTAAAAAGAAAGCACGGTTTGAATACCTTATCCGTAGAAGTAGGAGAACGCCGAGTGTTAGTTCCGGTGTTAGACAATAAAACCATGGGTGACGAGGATGTAGAATCAACATAAGTGTCTTGGGCAAGTGACTTTAGCCGCATCTCTTCCGTTGTGAGCATAGACCGTACCATTTAAGATCCGGGAAAACTTCCCGATGAACAATAATACCATACACAGTTGCATACTTGGTAGGCAATCCCTCAAGGACAAAGTTCACGATATCCTCGTCACTAAGAGGTGACCCGAGCTCCTTCAAAACCGAAGCAATATTGTCAATCTTCTTAAAGTACGCATCAATACTTAAGTCACCCAACTTCAACGACCGTAGTTCTGCTTTCAATAACGAGAGCGCTTGTTATCTTGAAAAATAGCAGTTATGAGGTCCCACGCTTCCTGAGCCGATTGAGGGTTTGCATCAATAATGCGAGTTTGAATCGATTTTGAAAGAGTAGTAAAAATCCATGACAAGATAATGTTGTCAACCTTCAGCCATTCATCGTCCGGAGGTGGAACTTCACTAGGACCAGCCGCACTAGTAGATGGTTTGCCAGAAAGATGATCTAATGGCTTGTGACCTTTGCAAAGGTGTTGGAGGAAGTAAGACCATGATGAGTAGTTCATCTCATCAAGATCAAGCTTCACAGGAAGAAGGATATGGAGATTAGTTATTGCCATAAGCTTATCGGAAAGCAAGATTGTATGAGGGGGTGTCGGACTCGTCATGTTGTGATAGTGGTAAGGACTGTATAACGTGAGAAAAAAAAGATTATTATAAAACACAAACTGAATGTGTTTCGACTGGTTATCAAATCCAAAACCAACGATCGAAACGATTTAACACAAACAAATTAAAGAATTGTGACGACTGACTATCCCGGAGCCAACGATCGACACTTAACTGCAACAAGTAAAAGAGAAGAATCCACAAAAGGTATTGGGTGGCCTGGGAAAGTTTACCCAGGAATCGTTTGTTTATGTTTTAGGGTTTTGAGGATCGATATTAGGCCGATACCATGTAGGAGTGTATAATGATTTTTTGTATCTCATTCAATAAAATCGATGTGTACATATAGCCCTAAGAAGAATATTCTAGAATACGGGCTGTAGCCCAATACAAATTGTAATCCAACGCTAATACAACTTCTAACACAGGGCAGATGCACCTATAAAATGACAATAGGCAAAAAGAAAGCGCGAGAGAGGCAAGGGTGCAAAAGTATAAACAAAAGAGCATGAAAGCAAGATAGCATAAGGGCAAGGGGCACAAAAGAAAAGAAAAACACACTTACAAAACGGACCTAAAGGTAGAACTAAAAACAAAAATCTAAGTAGACAACGAAGTTCAAAGCAAGACAATGCAAACCTAAAAAGACATCAAACCAGAAGTAAAAGTATCTCAAAATTGTAATACTCTAATGAGTAAAATACAGATATGGTCACTATGGTATGTCAATTTTGCATATATTCTATCTGGTCTTTTGAAAATGCAGGAGCCTACTTGTGAAGATAGTTTGAGTCCATTTTGATACCTTGATCTAACGTAAATTATGTGTTGACCGTTATCTTGGTTAATTAAAGAACAAAGTTGTCTTTTCTATTTTCTTTAGCAATTATTGATTGAAGAAAGTGAACCAAATCAAAATTATTCAACTAATTACCAAATCAAGTCATCAAATAACCAGAAATGTTATTAGAGATCTCTTGGTAATTCTTGCATGATACAAGGTATTATATGAAGGATAATGAATACTAGATGAGTGTGTATACATGACATTTCTTTCCCCAAGATCATGTAGTAATTAACCAGCTTCTCATTATTCGTTTCATTAATGTGTTATCTAGTACATACAATGGAACATGTCAACATTATAGGAAATGACTAACCCTTTAAAGCTCACTGTTAATAAATATTACTCCAATTTAGCCCAAATCTAGACACCGATCAAATTACCGAACGTCAAATTTATGTTTCTTAAAATTATTTTGGCAATTACTAAAATCGGTATGATCCTTTGTATCATCATTATACGTATATTTTGCTTTCATTAACCAAGAAAAGACAACTTTGTAAAAAGAGGTTCTATAATTGCTAAAGAAAACAGAAAAGACAACTTTAATGGTCAAAACATAACCTCCGTTAGGTCAACGTGTCAAAGTGGACTCAAACTATCCTCACAGGTACGACCCTGCACTTTCAAAAGAACATGTAGCATATATGCAAAATTGACATACCACACACATTTTAGGTAAGATAAAACAAAAATGATGTAAAAATAGAATCATACCCATCAACAAGAGCAACAAGCTTAGGATATAACTGCTTATCATGGATATCATTTTTGCAAATGACTTCTGAAAGAGTTGAATATAAAGATTGCATGCCAACATTGTATCTTGTAAGCAAATGACTCATGTCTGCCTTTGTTTTTTCGAAGGATTTGTTTCTCACACCATATTTTTTCAATTTGTTGAGCAAGGCAACCTTCCTTTGATATTCTAGCTTCAGAAGCTCACCAGCCTACAATAAGCAATAAACACAAGGTTGTGAACCTAACAATGCATACATATGGATGTGTTTTCTTGCATTTATAACTAACATAATGCAACATCTTATTTTAAGGGCATAGTGTCAAAGCAGGTTTGCCCATTTTGCCTTTTGTAACCATCACAAAATATGGAAACGCACCTTTACTTCTTCGTAGAGCTTTTTTTCCCATGCAAGAAGCTTATTAAGCATGGTCTCATCATATTCATCATTCCCATCTTCACCGGGCACACCTTTGACGTGCATCACTCTTGGGGCATGATCTATGTGACCTACCCAATCACATAAAGAGGAAATTCATACAAGTCTCGTAAATCAAGAATAAAAAAAGAAAATAAGAAGCTTAAAGGGACACAACAATTTCCAATTTTGTATGAAGGTAAAGTGAAATTGCCTGTGCGCTTTGTTTAAACTTTTTAATAAGTCATGTAAAATTAAAGTGTCGTTTTACATATATATTTTTTAAATGATTATATAACTATTTGTTTTATGTGCGGAATAAAGTGTCTTAATTAATGAAAATTACTCTTATACCCTTTCATATAAAATAAAGTGAAAAAGTTAAAAGCTAAATATGTAAAATGATAAATTAAATCGTGGACCTATTATGAAAACCCTATTTCTCATAAATAGCTTTTTCTCAAAAGTATTAAATTTAAGCATCAAAAGAACAAATTATTGATAACTTAATTTATATATAGACTCTTTAAGTCCTTACCGTCGGTCCCTAAATAAATGTGGAGTAAAAAATTTTCAACTTTAACCTTAAATTATTTTGTTTTTGTTATGTAATTAAAAAACAAAATACATAGAAAAGAGCAGTTGTGTTTGTTCACCTTAGGGGTGTGCAAGAAACCGAAAACCCGAACCTAAACCGAGAAAAACCGAAGAACCGAAACTTAAACAACCGAAACCGATTGAAAAACCGATGGTTCGGTTTTTGCATTTTGAAAAAACCGAAGCTTTTGGTTCGGTTTGATTTTAGCATTAAAGAAAACCGATATAAACCGAACCGATCTTTATAAACATGAGAATATATATATAAGTTCACGTCGAAACCAATAGACGATGAATATGTTACGCTAGATTAAATCTATCATGTTTAATAACTAATCATTGTTTCATATGCTTATTGAACATGACTAAATAATAAGTTTTCTTCTCGATTTTTTTTAATTAGGTTTTTATCGTTGCTATTGTGTTGATTTATACACATAAATGATTTTTTTAGGATTTTATATGATATTTTTTCCTTATTGTTAATGTTGTGTTTCTTGTTGTTATTGTTTATTTAAAGCTTTTAACGTGTCGGTTTATGGTATATTCAAAATCGACTTGTAAAAGCGAAGCTCGATAAATCATATGGAAACCGAAAAAACCGAAAAACCAAACCGAAAATAAATCAAAAACCGAAAAACCAAACCGACACAAAACCGAAACAGAATGGTTCCTAAAAATCAGAAACCGAAAATTATTAGTTCGGTTGTGGTTTTATACAAAAACCGAACCAAACTAAACCATGCTCACCCCTAGTTCACCTCGATTGTCTTGAAAATTGGAATGATTATGCCACCATGTGGCATCAAGCATCTTGGATACCTCTTGTGCACTCTCGAAAGCCTTCAAGAAATGATCATCTATTTCATCAAAAATCTTCAACAAATTCACACTAGTTGAGCCGCCAACCATTCCATTAACCGCACTTCCGTCACTTATCTCGTTGTCATCTATCGGTGCAGTATTAGAATGCATCAACTGCTTATCCTTCATCACCTGTGTCTCCTCTTCCTCGGTCGTAAAATCCTTCATCACTACTTTTTCCTGCGTTTTTGGCTCAACCTGATGATGGTTGTTCTGATGGTGATGGAGGTGGTGCGGCTTTTCTTCTTCACTCAAACTTGTTGGCAGAGGCGGTGTATCACATAATCATTTAAAGCAGCTCCGGTGTTCTTTAAACCCATAACATAACCAGAATGAGCGGAAGCCCATGCATTTCTAGCTGCTGCGACATCTTTCAAGAAATGTAGGCGATCTTTACATATACAAACAGATTCTTTATTCTCAATCTCAATCTCAATCTTAGATTGACCACAACCCATTATAAGTTAACCTAAGATTTTGATTCAGTCACAAGGGTTTTACTTTCTTTCGTTGTTGTTATTTTGTGAAAGGAAGGTTCGGCTAGGCGATCTCAGTTGACTTTAATCAACCACTTTCTTCATCATTTAATCAAACACTTGAGTTGACTTTAAATTTAACTGTGTTTGTCACATGACTGATCACCGTTACTAGTAGCCTAAAAATAAGTGATTAAAGTAAATTTTTGATTGGTTCTTGGAAGCTTCATAACTCTTATGATATTAAAGAATTCGAGATCTGAATTTTGTTACTTGTTATATATTGTTGACAAATTCAATAGAGTAA
This sequence comes from Glebionis coronaria, assembly GCA_025667525.1. Lineage (NCBI taxonomy): Eukaryota > Viridiplantae > Streptophyta > Magnoliopsida > Asterales > Asteraceae > Glebionis > Glebionis coronaria. The sequence continues at coordinate 240,499,695 of CM046877.1, forward strand.
AAATAGTTGAAAATCCTATAAATGTGAAATTCAACATTTGTGTGACTCTCTAAATAAATGTTTGTTTTGATATTTTTTATTTTTTTTATTTGATTATAAATATTTATATTTATAGTATATAATATTCGATGAAAAACACACGAATGAATTGAGGTTTAAAAGAGTTTTCATTGATATAATTTTCATCAAATAATATATAATCAAAAAACAATATTTACAGTAAAAAATTAACAAAAAAGACCGAAAAAATTAAAATAAACATTTATTCACGGACAAAGCGAGTAATAAAACTAAAGGATTATCTATTTGTCTATAGGGGTGGGAATCAGATCGGGTCAGCCGGGTTCGGGTCAATTCGGGTCGGGTTAAATCGGGTTAAGACTCAAAAAAATCATACCCGAACCCGAGCCTAATTAAAACTCGGGTCAGTCGGGTTCGGGTCAATTCTGGTCGGGTCAACTCGGGTTCGGGTCAACCCGAGTATAAAGAAAAAGTGTAAAAAGTGGCTCATTTAAGCTATAATACTATGTAAAAAGTATAATTTGTGTCGGGTCAAGTCGGGTTAGCCGGGTTCGGATAAAGTCGGGTCGGGTCAAGTCGGGTCAAGGCTAAAAACTATAAACCCGAACCCGAGCCTAATTAGAACTCGGCTCAATTCGGGTCAACCCGAATTGACCCGAATACATTTTTGGACCCGAGTGATCCGACCCAAATATGCTTATTCGGGTTCGGGTTCGGGTCGGGTCGACTTATTCGACACCCCTATTTGTCTATATTGTCATGAATTCATTATCTCTTGCATAAATTGTTTCTGTGATTTGTTAGGTTTAACGGCTTTTCGTCCTTTTGAAAAAAAAACTTAACGGATCATTTCTTTGTGGTTTGGTCCCTTGATCATTAGTTCCTTTAAATACTTAACCTGATACGAAACTAGTGTTAATGGACCAAAACCGATATGGACTTAATGGTTAAGGGACCAAACCCGATACAGGACGAAATTCATTAACTTCAGCAAACCACAAGGACGATTTATACAATTAACTCTTATTATTATTACATTTTTATTATAAACATTACTCTATTAAAATAATAAGAGTTACAAAAAGGTAATTGGGAGCCGAGATAGTATTTGAGCTCTGAGAGCACTCGGATCGGTTAAGGTTCAAAGTCTTGTGTCAAAGAAAAAGCTGATGTCACGTGGCAAAACTAGAAAAAAAGCTGATGTCACGTAGGCAAAACTGGGTTTGGCACTAGAAACTCTTTACCATCACATTTTTAGGGGTAGTGGTTCGCACCACAAAATGTTATGCCAAAGGTTTATTTATTTATTTATTTAAATACATAATATAACTTAAATAAACTTCATTAAACTAAAAAAATGCATCAAAATAAAACATATCCTACGAAAAAAAATTAACGATTTATTGATAACGGTTCGTTAAATGCTCCACATGGTTGGCTCAAAGCTCATTGTGCACTCTTCGGTCTAGATACTCTTTGCTTTTCCTCTCATGTATTTCACAACGTTCGATCCAAGTTCGAACTATATTCGGATGTGGATAAAAAAAACATCTCTCGTGTTGTGAATTTTTCGTCTTCCAATATGATGTTATGTAAAATCATACACCAATACATGATTCTTTTCAAAGAATTTATTTCATAAGCACGTGCAGGTTGTCGTATAATCCCAACGACCTTCGAAGACTCCGAAAGCGCGTTCAATATCTTTTCTAGCGCTTTCTTGAACTATTTTAAACCTCAAGGTTTTTTCATCCCTTGAAACCGAAAAGTAGCTCGTTTCGGTTAAATATCATCAGCTAAATAGTAACCTTTATGTATGCTTTTTTGTTTACCACAAACGGAGATTTCAAAAACCTAACGACTAACTCTTTATCAAATAAAGGAGAGCCATATAACACATTTAGATCATTATTTGACAACGGAACCGAAAATATGCATGCTAAAACCATAATTGTTAATTCGCAACTGCTTCTATCATAAGAGTTGAGTATTTATGATCTATAATTTGAATTGAGCCTATAAAGCCTTTGGACAATTTTTCCAATCTCAATGCATACAATCAATACTCTTGAGTAGGGGTGTCGAAAATGTCGACCCGACCCGAACCCAACCCGGACCCGAATAAGTCTATTCGGGTCGGGTCACTCGGGTTCAAAAAAGTATTCGGGTCAATTCGGGTTGACCCGAATTGACCCGAGTTCTAATTAGGCTCGGGTTCGGGTTTATATTTTTTAGCCTTGACCCGACTCGAATAACACATTTTACATTGAATTAATTCCTAAACAAGCCAATTTTTATACTTTTTCCTTATACTCAGGTTGACCCAAACCTGACTTGACCCGACCCGACTTGACTCTGCCCGAATTGACCCTAACCCGACTGACCCGAGTTCTAATTAGGCTCGGGTTCGGGTATGATTTTTTTGAGTCTTTACCCGACTTGACCCGAACCAAATTGACCCGAACCCGGTTGACCCGATCCGATTCCCACCCCTACTCTCGAGCATTCTCGGGAGTCCATGTTTCTCAACGTGCAATGCATATTTTGTTTGACATCCACGAGATTTGATTTTCTTAAATAGGTTTTAACATATAAAACATATGTGCATTTAGTAAAGTTAAAAAAAAACAATCTTTTGAAGTTTGTTCAACGATTTGCAAGTACTTGTCAAACGTATCGGGTGATGACCCGTATGCCAACTAATAAATTCTCGAAGTGCACTTCAAAATAGGATGAATACTTTCACGACCGGTAGCATCATGACCGATTTAAAAATATTGAAAGTAATCGTAAGAGGGTTGACATCATAACTTAAAATAGCATTGAGTATTTCTTAGAAAAAATGTAAAACTCATACGATACCCCCGAGGTTCCACGAAAGGTACGATTAACATAATCTCTAAACCCTCACCAATTACTTAATCAATTAAATATATTACTTACTCTCACATCGGAGTCTAATCGTGGGATACAATCTCAAGGTAAGCCTAACGATGTTTTTTCATTAATGTGCAGGGTCTTCATCAAAGTTCACTTGATGCAAGAGCGAGGGTCCTCATACCCGAATTGCACCTAATTCGGTTCAGACGTGGTGCATCCGACTTTTGTATCATAACAGATTTTATAACATATTGATATTTAGGGGCATCGGGGTTCATTTTTCCAGCCTTTTTTATTGTAGTGTTTTTACACACCTTTAGGAAAAGGAGGTAAAATAGGGTAAGTATTGAATACACATTTAGGAAAACGTATATTAATGACCCAAGGTGAACAAAAAGAGTTCAAAGTTCGTTTCCCAAGGAGGTATATGTGTTTGTTTAACTTGTCAATGATTTGAGATTAATATTAAGAAGAAGGGGATGAGAAAATAGAAAGACGGATACGTGAAAATTATACTAAGACGCAAAAAACGTAAAATCGTAAAGGTGGCTAAAATAAAAATAAATTCTAAAAATTTCCAAAAAATTAACAAAGATTAAATTAAATAAACTAAGGGTTTAAAAAAATCAAAACTTGCCAAAGCCTTTTATTTAATTAATTATTAATTTTTAAATGCTAATTAAAGCCCTACAAATCAAAATTAACTAATAAAAAGCCCAAATCAAGATTTTCAAGTTTGTAAACCTAAAAAATAACCTAATAAGAACAAAAACTATTTTTATGAAATTTAAAACTAATTAAAACTATTTAAAATAATTAAAATCTATTAAAAACTTAAATTAATTCTAGAAAATTATTAATTGATGGTAAAATTAATCTAAAAGTTGAAAAAATCTTATTTTAATGTATTAAAGCTAAAAAAATATAAAAGTGCAAAACAGTGAAATTTGAAATTTAATAATAAAATAATATTAAAAATCCAAAAATTATTAAAAATTCTAAGAACTTGCAAACTAACTTAAATTAACCTAAATAAACAGAAAACGAAATTCTATTGGGCCCCCAAATGGGCTAAAAGACAAAACAGTCAACACAAATGGGCTAATTGGGCCCAAAAAGTCAAACTTGGCCCAATGGACTTGGAAAAGCCCTATCTGACTCAAAATTCAATTCTGAACACAAAAGTCTAAAGGCCCAAAAGCTGATTCTGAGCTTATCACAGCTTAATTGGTCAACAGCTTATTCTTATTGGGCCAATAAGCCCATTAAGCAATAAGCCAATGCCATAAGCTCTAATTTGACACACAACCTTCTTTTGGGATACCTAAGAGATCTGTGAAAAGAAATTTTGAAAAAGCAAACTCAATAAGCCAGAAATAAGCAAAGTACAAATCCACTAAAAGACAAAATAGTCGGGTTAGAGTTCTAGGGCACCTCAGGACTTGATTCAACTTGCAAAACACTCTAAATGACTTCAATAAGCCAATTCAATCAACAAAAATCCAATAAGCAAAACCAATAAGCTGGAATTAAGCAATAAGCACTTGTGAAAAAGTCAATTGAGTTGGTTTTCTAGTCAAACCTAAAAGTCAACTCCTCAAATGCTCCAGAATGAACAAATAGGTCAAATAAGGAGCACCTATTGCAAATTTGAAGTTGTTGCACGTTCAAATAAGCTAGAATGGCTTATTGATAAGCTGAACACCAATTAACACTAGCAGGGGGAACTTTCAGTAGGAACTGGTTCCCACTGCTTTGACTATTTGACTTGTGATTTTAGAGAGATTTAGTACGATTTGTTGGAAGACAAAGGCACCCTTACAACCAGTGAGTTGTAAGGAGTCACAATCAAGCAAATAAACACACTTCAGTATAGCCAATAAGCACAGAATAAGCAAACAGTCACCAGATCTAGCACAGACTTAGACAAATAAGCTGTTATGCACACTTAAGTAGTTTTAGCAAGAATAAGCACACCAAAATGAACCAAATGCATACACAAGCTATATAAACTGGTAATAAGCACAAACAAACTTATATCATCCACTGAATCAAAGATTGGAACAAGATCTAAGCAATTGCAGGTTGCTGATATGAACAAACCAAGAACACTTGCACACTTCTGATATAGATGACCAAAAATCCAATTTCAACACTCAAATCCTACTTCCCTGGTTGCATTAACTAAGGGGGTGTTTGGTTAAACTTATGAGTGAGGTTAGGCTTATATTATATAAGCCATTTATAGCTTATATAATATAAGCTTATAAGCTTATGTTAAGTGTTTGGTTAGGCTTATTAAAATTAATAAAGTAAAATGACAAAAAAACATATGAATATTAAATTATGTAGTTATTAAATGAGGGTATAAAAGTCATTTTATATGTAAAAGTTATATAAGCCCACTCTTTGTTATAAAAGCCTCAAATAATTGGCTTACCAAAAACCCCTTATAGAAGTTTATAAGCCTACATATATAAGCTTAACCAAACACTTGGTTTTGGCTTATAAGCTTATATAAGCTAATAAGCTTATAAGCCTATTATATAAGCTAAAACAAACACCCTCTAATATTCAACACTTGTTAACCCTAGTCTATGATTAGATCTAGGTGTCCACCAAATTTCAGTCAATAATACCAAGTAATCAAGATTTTAGAGCCTATTGTTGGATCTAGGTGTTTATATGCACAAAACTTGCAGCTAACAGTCCAATATCACTTATGAAACAAACTCAAACACAAAGCACCTTAATACACCTACTCAAAACAACACAAATCCAAATCAGTCTGTTATCCCAAACAAACCTTAATCTATACTTTTCAAACAAACTTGTGATTCTTAAACACAACCTACTGATTTTATGATTCAATCCTCTTCCCTAGATGACAACTAACATATTCAAGCACAAAAATCACAACCTCAAACACAAGAACTCAAAATCACAGAGCAAAATCTAAAACAAGCATACACATGATTTTTTTAGAGGAATCTTAACCAAGAGGCTATACCTATCTCCCTTTACTTCCTAGGGAGATCAGCAATGCTCCTTGGACCTAGTTCAACAACTAGAACAAGACCAAGGTTCTTCACAAAGAAGAATCAAAACCTGCTGATGTTCAAAGTAGAACCAGGTTTTGAAACTTTTGATTCTTCAACACAAGGCAACAAACAACTTATCCAAAGGTTGATAAACCTTTACCAGCTTGGTGTTAACAAGCTTGCAAGAGCTTATAGCTTTTGGATAAGGATTACTACAACAAAATAAGCAAAACAGATTAAGGATTTCAAGGTTTTTCAAACTTTGAAAACCTAACCAAATATAAACGTGCTTAAACCACAAGATCTCAGCATACTTATAACAATCAATGGAACTCAGAATTACTCTTAAACACACCAACTTTCAAAAACATAAAAAGGAATTACAATTTTTTTCAAAATACCAAACTTTTATAAATTTTTAAAAGGAATTACAAGTTTAAAGAGTAAAACTGGAACAAAGGCCTCACCACAGGTTGGGGGTCCTTTTATAGGCTAACTAAGACGATTCTAAAATGAAAATACATGAAACCCTAGGCTAGAAATTCCCAAAATTTCCCCTGAAGTGCTTTAAGGAGTTTGGTGTTGTTGAGCTGTCCAAATGCATCCTACACGTTCATTTTTCCTTTGGGGCCAAGCAAGGATGGTAAAGCGTTGATCTTGACAGCTGGCATTCCTTGGAGAGAAAGTTGGGTTTTTATTGGTGGACGGGTTTGGGTGTGGGGGCCATTGGTGAGTGGAGAAGGGAGAATTAATGTTGGGATGGGATTGGGGTGAGGTGAATCACACGGCTGTCAAGGTAATTTTAAATAACCCTTTGTTTAAGCAAAGTAAATTCTGGGGGTGGAGGGTGAATAGTAAAACGGTTTAATCCGTTTTACTTGCTACAGTAAGTGTTTGGCGCGTGTTTTCCTTGTTTGAAGTTTGGAAGTTGGCAGAAGTAGTCCTTGTTCTTTGGGAAAGATTGTAAAGCGTGTTTTTCAGCCAACAAACTTCATTCCCTTTGTTAATCAAGTTTCATACTTCACACTTTTGGCACAAAACTTTTCCAAAAAGGTTTCAAGGGTTGTTTTTGCCATGTTTGAATATTTGAGGGGCTGATCTTGGACATTCTTGATCTTCAAAGGTCTTTAATGTATATTTGACTTCATGAGGGACCATTATTGACAATTTTGAATAGTTGAGGGACTAATCTTGCCATTTCTTCAAAGTTGAAGGACCTTTTTGCAATTTTGACAAACTTAAGGGACCAAACTTATAATTATGAATATACAAGGGTTTTAAGTGTCATTTCTTCGTTCTTTGAGGATCATTCTTGTACATCTTCAAGTCTTCAAGGGTTTTTCTTGGATAATTCATATCTAAGGCCCTGTTCATTGTGCGTCTTCGTTTCTCGTGTTCGTTTTTCCTTGTATCTTGTGATCTTTTGTCTTTTTCACGATATCCATACCTAAAATACACACAAACACAAAAGCGAGCATATGTATGGTATTTTATGACATTTTATGCATTTAAAAGCCCGTAAAGAACGATGAGATCATGTATAATTGCCATCTCATCACTCCCCCATACTAAACCATTACCGTGTCCTCACGCAATGCTAGAATAAAGTATCAAAACAACTCCAAAATTTATATCTATGAGCCTTTATTGAAAGAAAAACAAGCTAAACTATCACTACGATGTGTTAAAGACATTATGTATGATTTTCATCACGAAAAGTGACTTTTAGGGTCGATGAATAGAAACAAGTGAATGTCCCATAGAGTAAATTTTGTCATCCTTGATTGTCACACATTCTATGCTAAGTGCAAAAACGAGATCATTGTTGGTACAAGTTACAATGCTAACACTTCTCATGCATTAAAATCGTGTAATACTTTTCTCCCCGCAATCCTAATTTATTAAAGAAAATGAAAATGTTTCTAAACTTTTTTAACTATTTGTCATGGATCACAAGTGATTCATATTGACTTATTTGATATTTATTAAGGCCGAAAATAAAGTGGGACGATTTAATTAATATTTAGCTAAAGGACAAAATCTTTTAAAACGGCTTCTCGTAATCTCCTTAAGTTCATATCTTGACATAACTCGTTTCGCGATTTGAGACCTTTCTCGGAACGATATTTTGCATGTACTTTATACTTCAAATCTTGGGAAGACGTTCTTGAAATTATGGTCTTCTCTTCATATATATGGAATTTCTTCACTTTGACATTTTTGAGCGATTCTTCAAAATTGGACCACGACTTCATCATTTTTCTTCAATCTTTATTTGGGATTTTGATATTCAATGATCCGCCTCCTTTTCGGACTTGGATATATTTATCCTCATACCTTGTGAGGGTCTTTTTGGATAGATTTTCTCCATGATCTTTAGGGAGTATATTGCTTTTCGTCGTGTGTCTCGATCCTTCATATTGATTTTGGAATAATGATACTTCACATCATCTTGGATCTTTAGCAACAAAATGGAGTCCTCATGCCTTGTTAGGGCCTTTTTGGACTTCGCCAATCTTCGCGTCCCGCTTCAATAAGTTATGCCTCAGCTATGAACTCTATTCGAACACGAGCAACTTTTAAATGATCTTGTGCTAGAAGCTAAGTAATTCTTTTAAATCGTACGACCTTATTTATTGCAATTATTTATTTCCTAATGCATTGATCTTATGGGAGAAAAAAGCCACCATTAAAAACACATGAGTTTTTGAAAGAACATTTTCATGTTCTACGTTTAGCATGATCACTTGTCTAACTCTATCATCTCTCGTTCTTCACTATATAAAGACCTCTAATTAAAGAGACTCGTGAATACTTAGCCATGCAAGTCAAAATTAAGCCAAATTTGGATTAGCTTTCATTAAGACTATAATAAATCGAAGTTTTGGGTTTTCAAGCCACTATAGGATCTTGCAATTTCTTAGACTTGGATAAGTTTAGATCTTGTGTTTTAAAGTTCCTACGATAGATGACTTTCTAGGTTCATTTATAGGAACTTGCGAAAAGTTCTTGTTCTTAACCCGTATGAATTAAGACCTTCGCGTTTTAAAGTTCCCTATATAAAAGTCTAGCAAAACTTGATTTAGCGGGTTAAGGAATGTTAGGGGCTCCAAATGCCCATCAAGTCAAAAATTAGCTCTTATTCTTCCCAACGGAAAATATACATTTGTGTCTCAAAAACACTTATGAAAAACTACGAAAATTTTAAAATTTGGCCATTTTTAGCCTTATTAAAAGCAAAAAGCCAAAACGATAAATTTTGGAGTGCACGAGGACGTGGGCAAGGCAAGTATCTATTCACCCCCCATACTAAAAGTAAACATTATCCTCAATGTTTCAAGTCTAAGGGTGGATTACCCCCATACTAGAGACGAAAAGTCGAATGCTTAGGATCTAGTATGGAAAGGGTAAGAAACAAATAATCTAAAGCCGTTTATTAATTTTTCTAAAAGACTATTGTTAGGACGTTAAAGGATATATGTCGTGGATTCGTGAAAAATTCCTTCAAAGCAAACGATTGAAGCTCGAGTGAAACGAACACGAGAGGCTTCGAAAGTGATGATGATGATCTAGATAACACAATCAAAAACAACCACGGGAGAACGAGTCGGAAGGGCACAAATCCCCTCTCATTAACTATATTAGAAAGCGATAATATGTACATGGATAGACATGGGAACTCTCCTACGAAGCACCTCGTTTTTGATTACCGAGTCATGAGCTCGACTCGATCCCCTCAACGTTTAATTATCATTAGGGAAGGTGACTTGGTCGAGGTCGTTCAAAAGAGGAACTTCCCCACCAAAGTAGTGCTTAAGACTATGTCCATTCACCTTGAAATTAGGACCATCATTTTGAGCTAGCTCAATGGTCCCATATAGAAAAACTTGTGTAACGGTGAATGAACCGGACCAACGGGATTTCAATTTTCCGGAAAATATTTTTAAACGAGAGTTAAAAAGTAACACTTGATCTCCAACGTTCAAAACACGGTTTTTAATTTTAGCATCATGAAACTTTTTAGTCTTTTCTTTAAAAATTAATAAATTTTCATAAGCAAGATCTCTTAATTCATCCAATTCATTTAATTGTATTTTCTGGTGATCTCCCGCGGTCTTCAAGTCAAAATTGGCATGCTTAAGTGCCCAATATGCTTTATGTTCCAATTCGATTGGCAAATGACAATTCTTTCCGTATACCAACTTATACGGGGTACATCCGATAGGCGTTTTGTAAGCGGTACGGAATGCCCATAAAGCATCGTCGAGTTTGTCGGACCACGAAGCACGGTTTTCTCCAATCGACCTCTCCAAAATTCTCTTCAAGGCTCAGTTTGAAACCTCGACTTGCTCCACTCGTTTGCGGGTGATAAGTCGTAGAAAGACGATGTGTAACTCCATATTTTTTCAAGACTTTTTTGAATTGGTCGTTACAAAAATGGGTTCCACGATCAATAGCACGAGGGGTGCCAAACCGAGAGAATAGTTGTTTCAGTAATTTCACAACAACACGCGCGTCATTCGTAGCCAAAGCCTTAGCTTCTACCCATTTGGACAAGTAGTCGACGGCGACGAGGATATATTTGTTTCCACGAGACGATGGGAATGGTCCCATAAAATCTATGCCCCAAACGTCGAAAATCTCACAAACTTGAATTATGTTTTGTGGCATCTCATCCTTTTGAGAGGATTTTCCTTGACGTTGACAAGAATCACACGACTTCACAAGTATGTGTGCATCACGATAGATCGTAGGCCAAAAGAAACTGGCATCGAACACTTTCTTAGCCGTGAGATTAGCACCGTGGTGACCACCCGTGGGTCCCTCATGACAAGCTCTAAGGATATTAGTAGCTTCGGTGCCATGAACACAACGTCGAACGAGTTGATCCGCACATACTCGAAAGAGATAAGGGTCGTCCCAAAAATAGAACTTGACGTCACGAAAGAATTTTCGTTTTTGTTGCGTCGTCATACCCTTGATTATGATGTTGCCCGCATGGTAATTTGCGATGTCCGCAAACCATGGGGTGTCGTCTTTAGAGTTCACCACACCAAGTGTTTCGAGAGGAAATGTTTCGGTAATTTCCTTGTTCTCGAATACATCTTTGTGAGGATCCTCTAAGCGAGAAAGATGATCGACCGCTAAATTCTCGGCTCCTTTTTTGTCAAGCACGGTGACATCAAATTCTTGGAGGAGGAGAATCCAACGAAGCAACCTTGGCTCAGCGTCTTGTTTAGCCAAAAGGTACTTGATAGCCGAATGGTCCGTATACACAATGCTTTTAGTTAAAACGAGATAAGGTCGGAATTTTTCAAAAGCGTATACTACGGCTAGGAATTCCTTTTCCGTGGTAGTATATTTCATTTGAGCCTTGGTCATCGTTTTACTAGCATAATGTATAGGACGGAAGTGCTTTTCATAGCGTTGCCCTAAGACGGCTCCAATTGCATAATCGCTAGCATCGCACATTAGTTCAAATGGAAGATTCCAATTAGGAGCTACGAGAATAGGAGTTTCGGTAAGTTTCCCTTTAAGAGTTTCGAAAGCTCGGACACAATCTTCGTTAAAGACAAAAGGAGCATCTTTTTCGAGTAGATGTGTCATCGGTCGAGATATTTTCGAGAAGTCTTTGATAAAGCGACGATAAAAGCCGGCGTGGCCTAGGAAACTCCGAACTCGTTTGACGGTTTTGGGGTGAGGTAATTTCAAAATGACGTCGATTTTTGCTTTATCGACCTCAATCCATGCTTTCGATATTTTATGTCCTAAGACAATTCCTTGCTTGCACATAAAGTGACATTTTTCCCAATTAAGTACGAGATTGGTTTCTTCACATCGTTTTAACATTTTTTCCAAGTTATTTAAGCATGACGTAAATGAATCACCAAATACCGAGAAATCATCCATGAACACTTCCATCGACTTCTCGATCATGTCGTGGAAAATAGCCATCATACACCGTTGAAACGTACCGGGTGCATTACAAAGTCCGAAAGGCATTCTACGATAAGCGAACGTTCCATAAGGACACGTAAACGTAGTTTTCTCTTGATCACGAGGGTCCATAGGGATTTGAAAGTAACCAGAAAAACCATCTAGAAAGCAATAGAAATCGTTTCCCGCAAGTCGCTCCAACATTTGATCCATGAAGGGCAAGGGAAAATGGTCTTTTCGAGTTGCATCGTTGAGTTTACGATAATCGATACATACTCTCCATCCGGTCACGACACGTGTTGGAATTAACTCGTTGTTTTCGTTGGGCACAACGGTCATTCCTCCCTTCTTAGGGACACAATGGATTGGGCTTACCCATGGGCTATCCGAGATAGGATAAATCATTCCCGCGTCGAGAAGTTTCAAAACCTCTTTTTTAATGACATCGTGAATTTTGGGGTTTACCCTTCTTTGAGATTGAACTGCGGGTTTGTAATCTTCCTCCATTAATATCTTATGGGTACAAAATTTAGGATCGATTCCTTTAATGTCGGAGATTTTCCACGCAATTGCTCCTTTATGAGCTTTCAAGATTTTTATAAGTGCGGTTTTTTCGTTATCGGAAAGATCTTTCGCAATAATTACCGGCAACTTATCTTCACCTTCTAAAAATGCGTATTCTAGATGAGGTGGTAGGTCTTTCAATTCTAGGATTGGTGGATCCTCTATTGAAGATTTCGGTTCAACACTCATAATTTCCACCGGCGGAAAATATGATGGAATTTTTTCGCTGCTATTATTCACATTTTCTTCATTGTCGATAAAATCGCCTCCTTCGAATGGAGCGAGAGAGTGTGAATTTTTAGCAACAATAGGATCTAAAATAGTGGGATTGCCACTAATGGAACCTTCGGAAAATTCTAACACTTCTTATGAAAATTCATCGCATACCACGTCAATTAAATCGACGTGATTTATAGTAGCGATAGCGTAAACATGAGAAGGTATCGAATTTTTGGTAGCGTTTATGACAAGTTCCTCCTCGTTAAATCGTAATGTGATATTTCTAGCGTGAACATCGATAATCGATCTCGAGGTGTCTAAAAATGGACGACCCAAAATTAGAGGAACTTGTGGATCCGCGGGAATATCTACAACGATAAAATCGACCGGAAAGTAGAATTTCCCAACCCTAACGAAAACGTCTTCGGCAATTCCACATGCGAGAATTGTTGAATGATCGGCCATTTCAATGGACATATTCGAAGGAGTAAGAGCCGGAAGTGATAGCGATTTCCACATCAAAAAAGGCATCAAATTAATGCTTGCACTAAGATCGGCTAAGGCAAGACATTCTTCCATTTCTTGAATATCACACGGGATGAGGAATTTCCCAGGGTCTCCCACTTTTTCCGGTATTCGGTTAAGATAAACCGAAGAACAATTAGATAGCTTGGAAAGCTTCTCCTTATCGTTCATCATACTTTTGAAAGTGGAGACGAAACGAGGCATGTATAACAACGCGTCGGCTAAACTTACGTCAAAATGCACTTGTTGAAATATTTTAATAAAAAGCTCGATTTGTTGTTTGTTACGTTCATTAAGTTTCTCCTTGTTACGTCTCGATGGATAAGGCAAGGGTGGTGTGGGTTGGGCATTAGGCAACGGCCTTGGAATCTCGAGTTCCACAATTGGTATGGGTTCGACCGTAGGTGTGGTATGAGCGGTACTTCGTGGGCTTGAGATATGCTCCTTTTCGACCACCTCCTCGGGTTCGTTTTCAATTTCCTTCTCCTTGGAAATATTTGCACGAGAAATGGGCTCATTAAAAGTTTTACCACTACGAGTAGTAATAACCTTCATTTCACCCTTTGGGTTTGCAATGGTATCACTAGGAAGACCACCCGAGGAAGAAGGTTTACACATTATGGCTTCAAACATACCCGCCATTCTATCTTCGAATTTAGATTGCCTTTGATCCGCTTTTAACAACTCTATCTTAATTTCATGTTGGCCTTGTTCCATCGTTTGTTGATTTTGTTGAAGACGTTGAACATTACCCTCCATTTTATTAGCGTGAGTTTTTAATTCGTTCGCAAGCTCATTTTTTAACTCATTCTTCAACTCGGTTCTCAAACTTATCATTTCTCGTTGCATATTATCAAATTTAGCATCGTTGGCCTTTGCATAATCCAAAAATTCACCATTAAGGTTTTTAGTGTGAGCGTTTTGAAAACCTTGACTCGTATTTTGAAAATCACGGTTTTGGTTTTGATTTGAAACTTGCCCATTGTTACCACTTGTATAAGTACCCTTGTTGTAGTTACGTGAATTGCCTTGGTAACCATTTCCTTGATTATTGTTTCGATAGTTGTTAACATTTTGACTTTGAGGGACTTGGTTTGGACGTGAATTTTGACCAAAAGTTCCCGTGGCTACGCAAGCACTCGAAGTGTTACCACCGGCGGTAATGCACTCGGAAAGATCATGTGCTCCTCCACACGATAAACAACTCTTATCAACCACTTTGACGGATGCGGAATTGGAAGCTTCCTTAGCTTTCCAATGAGTCATAAGCGATGAAAATCGATCGAAAAATCTATTTTCCTCATTTGCTTCGTTTTGGAGAACGTTCATGTTGTGAGACGACGATGAACCCATATTGGCAACACTCGGTGTGTTACGAAGGTTTTAAACCTTAGACCTATTCTCGATGATAGTTAAAGCTTCATTTGTCGTTTTGCACAAAAAATTACCACCCGCGGCGGCATTTAAATAATCACGTTCATGATCGTTAAGTCCATTATAAAACGTATCAATTTGATGCAATTCGGAAAAATCATGGTGTGGACATTCGTGTAACATTTCCTTAAATCGTTCCCATGCCATAGAAAAACTTTCGTTAGGTTTCTGCGTAAACCTTGAAATTTCATTTTTCAAATGCGTCATTTTCGATGGTGGAAAAAATTGGTTCATAAATTTAGACACGAGATCACCCCACGTCAAAATTGAATTTGGGGGTTCTTTCTCAAGCCAAATTTTGGCGGGACCATCTAATGAGTATGGAAACAACATCATCTTAATGGCGTCGTGTGGAACATCCTTAAACTTGCTCGTTGCGGTGAGACGATTAAATTTCCATATGTGATAATGTGGGTTATCCTTTTCATGTCCTCGAAACTTGTTGGCTTGAAGCATAGACATTAAACCCGTTTTGATTTCGAAATTCTCCGCAAGGATAGCGGGAATCACAATCGCTTCTCCAAAACCCTCGGTGGGTGCTTGAAGCAACTCCATCATAGTACGGTTAGCCATCGTGACTATTTGTTCTACAACGGGTTCGAGAATTGGAGTTTTTTCAACCAAAGTGTGGTTTCCTTCTTGTTGACGACGTTTACGAGCACGTTTCGCTTGTGAGCGAGTTTACATAAACGTTACGAAGAATGTGGAGGTGAGCAAAGAAGATTCTTTTTGGTGTTTTTACGTTTTTCAATTTTTTTGTGTTTTTGATTGTTTTTAATTTTTTTGGATTTTGTTTGTATTACGTAGACAATCAATCTACAAAAATCTCTCCTCGAATCAAACTCTTGATTAAAGAAGCCTCAAAGAATGAAAACGATCACGTGGAGTGAACGCCTTCGAATGACTTTAGAACTTTGGTGAAAACCAAATTGTTCAAGAGGTTTTAATCACAAAGAAACCAAGCAAATATATATGATACGTAATAATACTTTGGGCGGCAAAACCCTCCTTTAGCTTTCAAGATCAAATACTCACAAGTGAACGGGGGGAATGAGGTGGCACAAAGCACTTAAGTACCTAGCTTCCCTTTAACGGCCTTTTATAGCACGTTGCCTATCTATTCACCTTAAAGTTCGTATTTCTCAAAATCGAGCTTCACGAAAGTATTTATCTATTTTTGCCTTTTTTTCTTTTTGTTTGAGATTCGAATACAATGATTGAGTGATGAAATCCCAAATCAAGGTTGTGTTTTCACATTTTTGGAGATATTGTATGTTTATTGTGATACGTATACAATATAGTAATAATATTCACAAAGAAAACCGAAAACCGATAATATGTGTTAATGGAGTTCCAATTAACACAAATAGTATTTATGGATAATATCAAAAACAAAAGTTTCCAAATTAAAGCACAACACACCTCCCCGGCAGCGGCGCCAAAATGATTGTAGTGTTTTTACACACCTTTAGGAAAAGGAGGTAAAATAGGGTAAGTATTGAATACACATTTAGGAAAACGTATATTAATGACCCAAGGTGAACAAAAAGAGTTCAAAGTTCGTTTCCCAAGGAGGTATATGTGTGTTTAACTTGTCAATGATTTGAGATTAATATTAAGAAGAAGGGGATGAGAAAATAGAAAGACGGATACGTGAAAATTATACTAAGACGCAAAAAACGTAAAATCGTAAAGGTGGCTAAAATAAAAATAAATTCTAAAAATTCCCAAAAGATTACCAAAAATTAAATTAAATAAACTAAGGGTTTACAAAAAATTAAAACTTGCCAAAACCTTTTATTTAATTAATTATTAATTTTTAAATGCTAATTAAAGCCCTAAAAATCAAAATTAACTAATAAAAAGCCCAAATCAAGATTTTTAAGTTTGTAAACCTCAAAAATAACCTAATAAGAACAAAAACTATTTTTATGAAATTTAAAACTAATTAAAACTATTTAAAATAAATAAAATCTGTTAAAAACTTAAATTAATTCTAGAAACTTATTAAATGATGGTAAAATTAATCTAAAAGTTGCAAAAATCCTATTTTAATGTATTAAAGCTAAGAAAAAAATAAAATGTGCAAAAAAGTGAAATTTGAAATTTAATAATAAAATAATATTAAAATAATATTAAAAATCCAAAAATTATAAAAAATTCTAAAAACTTGCAAACTAACATATTTTAACCTAAATAAACATAAAATGAAATCTAAATGACCAAAATACCCCTATTGGGCCCCCAAATGGGCTAAAAGACAAAACAGTCAACACAAATGGGTTAATTGGGCCCAAAAAGTCAAACTTGGCCCAATGGACTTGGAAAAGCCCTATCTGACTCAAAATTCAATTCTGAACACAAAAGTCTAAAGGCCCAAAAGCTGATTCTGAGCTTATCACAGCTTAATTGGTCAACAACTTATTCTTATTGGGCCAATAAACCCATTAAGTAATAAGCCAATGCCATAAGCTCTAATTTGAAACACAACCTTCTTTTGGGATACCTAAGAGATCTGTGAAAAGAAATTTGAAAAAGCAAACTCAATAAGCCAGAAATAAGCAAAGTACAAATCCACTAAAAGACAAAATAGTCAGGTTAGAGTTCTAGGGCACCTCAGGACTTGATTCAACTTGCAAAACACTCCAAATGACTTCAATAAGCCAATTCAATCAACAAAAATCCAATAAGCAAAACCAATAAGCTGGAATTAAGCAATAAGCACTTGTGAAAAAGTCAATTGAGTTGGTTTTCTAGTCAAACCTAAAAGTCAACTCCTAAAATGCTCTAGAATGAACAAATGGGTCAAATAAGGAGCACCTATTACAAATTTGAAGTTGTTGCACGTTTAAATAAGCTGGAATGGCTTATTGATAAGCTGAACACCAATTAACACTAGCAGGGGTAACTTTCAGTAGGAACTGGTTCCCACTGCTTTGACTATTTGACTTGTGATTTTAGAGAGATTTAGTATGATTTGTTGGAAGACAAAGGCACCTTTACAACTAGGGGTGTCAATATTTCCGACCCGACCCGAACCCGACCCGACCCGAATCCGACCCGAGCATATTCGGGTCGGGTTACTCGGGTTGAAATTTCAATTCGGGTTAGTCGGGTCAACCCGACTAACCCGAATTCAAAATCAGGTCGGACATCGGGTAAAATAATTATGTCTAATTCGGGTTCGGGTCAACCCGATTGACCCGAATAAGAATTTTTTTTATTTTTTTTATTTTTAAAATTTAAATTAAATATAAATTCTATTAAAAAAATTTTAAAAAAAAAGTTTTTTTTAATATTTTACCCGTGGTCGGGTTGACCCGAACCCGAATAGACCCGACCCGAGTAGACCCGACCCGAATAGACCCGAACCCGACTAACCCGAGTTCCACTCGGGTCGGGTTCGGGTAAAATATTTTTACCCTCAACCCGAATTCAACCCGACCCGAATAACCCGAACCCGACCAACCCGACCCGATTCCCACCCCTACTTACAACCAGTGAGTTGTAAGGAGTCACAATCAAGCAAATAAACACACTTCAGTATAGCCAATAAGAACAGAATAAGCAAACAGTTACCAGATCTAGCACAGACTTAGACAAATAAGCTGTTATGCACACTTAAGCAGTTTTAGCAAGAATAAGCACACCAAAATGAACCAAATGCATACACAAGCTATATAAACTGGTAATAAGCACAAACAAACTTATAGCACCACTGAATCAAAGATTGGAACAAGATCTAAGCAATTGCAGATTGCTGATATGAACAAACCAAGAACACTTGCACACTTCTGATATAGATGACCAAAAATCCAAATTCAACACTCAAATCCTACTTCCTTGGTTGCATTAACTAAGATTTAATACTTGTTAACCCTAGTCTATGATTAGATCTAGGTGTCCACCAAATTTCAGTCAATAATACCAAGTAATCAAGATTTTAGAGCCTATTGTTGGATCTAGGTGTTTATATGCACAAAACTTGCAGCTAACAGTCCAATATCACTTATGAAACAAACTCAAACACAAAGCACCTTAATACACCTACTCAAAACAACACAAATCCAAATCAGTCTGTTATCCCAAACACACCTTAATCTATCACTTTTCAAACAAACTTGTGATTCTTAAACACAACCTACTGATTATATGATTCAATCCTCTTTCCTAGATGACAACTAATAGATTCAAGCACAAAAATCACAACCTCAAACACAAGAACTCAAAATCACATAGCAAAATCCAAAACAGGCATACACATGAATTTTTTAGAGGAATCTTAACCAAGAGGCTATACCTATCTCCCTTTACTTCCTAGGGAGATCAGCAATGCTCCTTGGACCTTGTCAACAACTAGAACAAGACCAAGGTTCTTCACAAAGAAGAATCAAAACCTGCTGATGTTCAAAGTAGAACCAGGTTTTGAAACTTTTGATTCTTCAACACAAGGCAACAAACAACTAATCCAAAGGTTGATAAACCTTTACCAGCTTGGTGTTAACAAGCTTGCAAGAGCTTATAGCTTTTGGATAAGGATTAGTACAACAAAATAAGCAAAACAGATTAAGGATTTCAAGGTTTTTCAAACTTTTAAAACCTAACCAAATATAAACGTGCTTAAACCACAAGATCTCAGCATACTTATAACAATAAATGGAACTCAGAATTACTCTTAAACATACCAACTTTTAAAAACATAAAAAAGAATTACAAATTTTTTCAAAATACCAAACTTTTATAAATTTTAAAAAGGAATTACAAGTTTAAAGAGTAAAACTGGAACAAAGGCCTCACCACAGGTTGGGGGTCCTTTTATAGGCTAACTAAGACGATTCTAGAATGAAAATACATGAAACCCTAGGCTAGAAATTCCCAAAATTGCCCCTAAAGTGCTTTAAGGAGTTTGGTGTTGTTGAGCTGTCCAAATGCATCCTACACGTTCATTTTTCCTTTGGGGCCAAGCAAGGAT
This sequence comes from Glebionis coronaria, assembly GCA_025667525.1. NCBI lineage: Eukaryota > Viridiplantae > Streptophyta > Magnoliopsida > Asterales > Asteraceae > Glebionis > Glebionis coronaria. The sequence continues at coordinate 240,519,288 of CM046877.1, forward strand.
GGTAAAGCGTTGATCTTGACAGCTGGCATTCCTCGGAGAGAAAGTTGGGTTTTTATTGGTGGACGGGTTTGGGTGTGGGGGCCATTGGTGAGTGGAGAAGGGAGAATCAATGTTGGGATGGGATTGGGGTGAGGTGAATCACACGGGTGTCAAGGTAATTTTAAATAACCTTTTGTTTAAGCAAAGTAAATTCTAGGGGTGGAGGGTGAATAGTAAAACTGTTTAATCCGTTTTACTTGCTACAGTAAGTGTTTGGCGCGTGTTTTCCTTGTTTGAAGTTTGGAAGTTGGAAGTAGTAAAATATTTAGATTTTGCTAGGTTCAATTGTTCGTTTCTCGGTATCTTAACGAATTGATTTCTGGCTTAAACTACGACTCAGTTGTTCTTGGTAAAACAAATATTGTTGATTGTTTTTTAAAATTAAAAGTGCAGGACGATTAAAGTAAATGACTTGAAAGTAAAAGTGCGTTAATTTAAATCTAAGTCTAATTAAAATAATGGTGCAAGTATTTAAAAACATGACTGAAATTAAAGGGTACTTAAAGTAAATGACGCAAATTTAAACTAACTAAGGCAATCTTAAAACGCAACTAAAACTTAAACTAAGGCAAGTCTAAAATAAAGCTAAGGCAATTAATTTTAAAGTGCAATTAAAACAAAGGCGGGAAAAAATAAAGCTTGAAAGTAAAAGACTGAAATTAAAGAACATATATTAAAATAAAACTGAAAGAAACCTTGATTCGGAAGTTCTGAGTTGATCCGGAACTTTTAAGTTGATCCGGAACTTTTTGAGTTCCGAATGAACCTATCTTGGTTCTGAACTCCTTGACTCGGAAGACTTCCGGATGAAGCCCCTTGGTTCGGAACTTGGAAAGTTCCGAATGAACACTCTTGATCCGGAACTTTTGAGTTCCGAATAAATCTTCTTGATCTGGAACTTTTTGAGTTCCGAATGAAGGCAATTGATCCGGAACTTTTTGAGTTCCGAATGAACAATGCTGATTCGGAAGTTTTGCTGATCCGGAACTCTTCCGGATGAAGCCTGGTTGAGTCGGAACTGTCCCTTGATCCGGAAGTTTGAGACTTCCGAATGAGCAAGTCTTTACTCGGAACTTTTGAGTTCCGAATGAACACTCTTGATCCGGAACTTTGAATGTTCCGGAAGCAACCCACTGGTTCAGAACTTGGAAAGTTCCAAATGAACAACCTTTCTTGCCTTGACTCGGAACTTTTCCTGGGAATACAGAAACACAGAAACAAACTTCCCGAAGAACAAGGGATCAAAAATACACGAATCTAACAACAAATTTAACCAAAATCAAAACAACGATTTAATCAAACTAATAACGAAACATCAATAATCATAAACAAACAATTTAAATCAACAAAACAAACAAATTTAACCACAATAATTAAAAACCACTTGAATCAAAATAAGAACATGAACATAAACTTAAACTTAAAAATCAAAGATTAAGAAAGGTAGATGAAATATTAACAAGATAAAGTAAAGATTGACAAGAATTAAATGAAAACTTACTTGAAATTAAAGGACTTTAAGGTGCAAGACAAGGTATTTAAATTGACAAGTATTTAAATGTGCAAGAAAATAAATGTGGAAGAACTAGTGTCACTCTAGCCAACAAGAAAAATAATAAACATCTAATGACTATTTATAGGGGAGGATTAAGGAAGCTTCCTCCCCTCTTTCCTTTTCTCTTAATTACAAGCTTAAGTCCCTCCTTCTTTAATCTTCATTAATTGCATGCTTAGTCCTTTTCTTCTAATCTTCTTTAAACTTGGACTTAAAGGACTTTTGGCTTCGGGATTTCTTTGAACTCGTCTTTAAATTCTTCAATAAAATAGACTTGAATTCTTCGGCTTTTGATAAACTTCCGTCTTTTGACTTTTTCTTCGATAAATCTTCAGAATTGGTCTTGGACTTCCGTTATTTTTGCACTCTTGACTTCTTGACTTTGTCTTTCATCTTTTTCTTCAATAAAAGTCCGTAAATGCCCATGAATATCCGTGTTTTCTCCACTTTTCACAATTTCGTCTTAAATCACAACAAAAACGCAAACCACGCATAATTCCGACATAAAGACATAAAATACACGTTTTGGTCCAGTTATTATTGTAATTAAGTGGTAGAAAAGATGTGTGTTTACACACATATCAGTAGTCCTTGTTCTTTGGGAAAGATTGTAAAACGTGTTTTTCAGCCAACAAACTTCATTCCATTTGTTAATCAAGTTTTATACTTCACACTTTTGGCATAAAACTTTTCCAAAAAGGTTTCAAGGGTTGTTTTTGCCATGTTTGAATATTTGAGGGGCTGATCTTGGACATTCTTGATCTTCAAAGGTCTTAAATGTATGTTTGACTTCATGAGGGACCATTATTGACAATTTTGAATAGTTGAGGGACTAATCTTGCCATTTCTTCAAAGCTGAAGGACCTTTTTGCAATTTTGACAAACTTAAGGGACCAAACTTGTAATTATGAATATACAAGGGTTTTAAGTGTCATTTCTTCATTTTTTGAGGATCATTCTTGTACATCTTCAAGTCTTCAAGGGTTTTTCTTGGATAATTCATATCTAAGGCCCGGTTCATTGTGCGTCTTCATTTCTCGTGTTCGTTTTTCCTTGTATCTTGTGATCTTTTGTCTTTTTCACGATATCCATACCTAAAATACACACAAACACAAAAGCAAGTATATGTATGGTATTTTATGACATTTTATGCATTTAAAAGCCCGTAAAGAACGATGAGATCATGTATAATTGCAATCTCATCACTTTTCAAAAACGGATTTCTCTTCTAACTTACAGTAGATTGCGAATTTTGTGCTATCTGAACTACTGAGCTCAGATGTCACATCCTCGTTCTGAACACCATTATTAGTACTAGTAGCTGATATATCTTGTAGAATGTCAACACAAGATTTACTAGAGACAACAGCATCATCACATTCCCTTTTTTGCTCTACTCTAATGGGCACAAATTTAGGTTCCTTGTTTTGAAATTCTTGCAAACCAGTGAATGACAAATCTTTCCTAGGATGAAAGTATACAAGGAGGCTCAACAACATGGTAATTACCATTGTATCCTAGACCCCACTTGTATTTATCAGGAACCTGACTATCAATCATATTCTCCAGGCTTTTAGTTTCACTATCAAAACCTTTAAACTTAACATCATTTTCATTTTTACCAAGTTGAATAGTTTCTAGTTTTGACTTAAATATAGTAATATCAAAATCCTGACTTGCTATCTCTCTTTTAAGAAGAATGATATAATTTTTAAAATCTATTTCTTGTTCCTTATAGCTTTCTATATGTTCATCTAGCATAATAACACATCTTCTATAAGTAGTCACAAAACATTAAGAGGTATTATAATTTCTCCTAAGATCATCATTGTACTTTTTAAGTTCTTCATAGTTTTTCTTACAAGTTTTTGTACAATGCTTATCAATGATTACCTTATAGTCTAAAAATGCCATGAGAGCCGTATTAGTAATAGGCTCCTCATCCTCCATAAATCCCAGACAGTACCAACACCATCAATAGCCATCAAGTCCTTTGTATAAGGCTCTTCAAAAACCATCTTCCTTTCTTGGGGCTTGCTATTGTTCTCTCGAATTTGAAAAAACTATAAGTGGGAGGGGTTGGATAGGTTCACTACTTAAAAAATTAGTTTATAATCATCCTTTTTAAAATAGTTAGATTCGAGTGATTTATGTGAAACCTTCTTATCCTCAATATGAACAAGTTATATTGTTCATAAGATAATAATCACAAAGTATATGCAAGTATGAATAAAGAATGTATAAATATTAAGGAAAGGAAATATCAAATCAAACGCAAAGGATTTGTAGTAGTTCGACCACAGAGCTCTATATTCGTCCCTACTCCATTCCTCAAGTATCCTACTCGAGAGTTCACTTATCAACAAGCTTCTTCAAGGTGGAGAAACCTTACATGCCGCTTAAACAATTTTTGACTCTAAGTTAAAACTCGAGCCCTAATCTTATCTAGGACCAATCTACACCAATATACATTAAGACATAAGTATTAACCAAAATATATAAACAACTTCCTAATTATACACCAATTTATATCTTCACAAATACATAAGAATGAAATAATATTTTAGATCTTGAATAGATCTTGAACTTGAAAAAAACTTCAAGGATGATAGTGTTCTTCTCTTTGCACTTTAAAGGATGAGAGGGTTGAAGAAAGAATCACTTCTTGAACAAGGATAATCAAACAAATGTTAAAGGTTTTGAAAGATTATAGAAGTGGTTTTGAATATAAGAAAGTGTGTGCAAAAGAGGTGATTGAAAATCTGGAAATGGTCCACTATTTATAGGAGAAAGGGGTAACGGCTATATCTGGCCACGACTCATTAAAGTTCCCACGGTTCAACATATATATTGAACCACGCCACCGGTACCTATAAGGAAACGTGAACTCTAGACTCTGCTCCCTTTTATCCTGTAGTAGCGAAATCTTATTCGGTGGGGATATTATCTCTTTAAGAACATCCTAAGGAATATCCTAAAGAATATCATAGGAATATCTTATAAGCTTTTTCATTTCCATTAAAACATTTAATTAAAAAAAATTATTAAAGAAACTTTTGTCACTTTTAAATAAAAGTGAGGTTTAAGAAAATAATTCATCTTTGATCACTTAGTTAGGTTAAGAACTTGTTTATTCATACCTTAAGTGATTGTAGATGAAATGTAAAATTAATAAAATCGAGAATTCGATATTCGTCGTTTTTTATAAATTTTTGTTTTTGTATATTATCGTAATTAAAACAAAGTGTAGAAAACTAGAAGGGCGGTTGATAGTTTTTACCGATTAGTTTATATTCTTTTATACTTTTTTCGTGATTATTATGGATATAGATCAAGTGTGATTGACAAAGTAACCGAGATGAAGAAAGGATAAAACAAACCACAATGCACAATGATTTATAGTGGTTCGGCCAAGCAAGATCTCACTTATCTTGCCCATACTTCTACTCCTCGATTATCTACTCGAGAGTTCTACTTCACTAGTAAAGAATCTTCTTTACACCGGTGGAGAAACCTTCACACTTTAGCTTACAATATTTACCAACACCTAAGCTAGGATGTCGTGTTCTTTACACATGTACAACAACTCTCTTTACACTATTTACTTTGTGGTGTACAACACCAACCACACTATTAAACAAGTGGTAAAAGAATGGGTACAACAATTGTGATTGTGTAGGTAACACTTAACACATTCACTTAATGTTAACTTTGAAGGATTAAAGCTTAGAGATAGAATTCTTGTAAGTGATCTTCAAGTTAACAAAGAGCTAAATCACAAGAGACAAGAAGCAAGAAAAGAATAGAGGTTAGAGCGTTAGATATATTCAGAGAGTTAGAGAGATAGGTTAGAAGATGGGTGGGTGAAAAGCTTGGAGTTAGCTTGGTATTTATAGGCAAGACGCCAGTCACTCATGGAACCCGTCAATCACTTGCACCAAAGGGTCCGCCCCTTTATCAATGGGTCTGTCTGGGTTGACTTTTGTTGTCTCATAAATAATTTGTCTAAGACTACACTTAAACATTTAATCAAGCTAATGTTGAATTTTTTTATATTAGATCATATATAGAGAGACATCTATTTTATGCCTATTTTATTTTTACACTAAAATAACTAAAGTATATAAGACTTTTTATAAAAGTTTAGAACATAAGTTCATGAATTAAAAATCTTTGATGTTGATTGTAACACAAACATAAAAATATGGTTGATGTTTTGTCATTAACAAAACGTTAAGAGTGATTAAATATAAACATCATTTTAATACGATATATGTATTCACAATATCCTCCTTTTTGTTGAAGACAAAACGTAAACTTATTTTTAGTTGGTTTTTAGAATCAAGATATAAGTTTTTAGAAATATGAGCTTATATTTCACTTCTCTCCCTTTTTGTCGAAATAAAAGGGGAAGGATAGATAGAAAAAGATTTTGAGATAGATATTTTCATAGTAAGAGAGAAATGTAGATATCAAAATATTTTTTCATTTCCTCCCCCTCGGCTCATACTCCCCCTAGATTGGAGAACCGAGAGACATGGATTATGAAAATCGTGCAAAAAAGGGAATTAGAAAGGAGATGGCAGAGATACATGTACATAGAAGACCCAACACATGGTCTTATAAATTACACATTTTTACAAGTAGAGCGAAAGAATGCATAATTTGAGTAAGTGAACTAATGGTGCATGTCATAGATTACTCTCCCTTGATTCATGCCCAAATGATCAAGAGAAAATGTGCTTAATTCCTGCAAAAGAAAGTTAGCCATAGACGAGAGATATAAGATGATCATAACATATAAGCAAGACATTAACATACATGTACAAGTATTGATTTAGAAAGAAAATAGGTTTATTCATCTTTCCCCAAGTAAAGTTACAACATAAGGATGTGAAACATTGGTATAAAGATAAATTACATTGCTTAAAAGAAAAAAACGAAAACAGGGGCTCATAGACCCCTTTTGGGGTTTCGATCCCGTGTTTTGAGAGATCCAATAGGTTCTATAACATAATGGGAAGAAAAGAAGTTGAGGCCCCAAGAGCTTGTGAGGATGATGCTACTAAGGTGGCCTGCGTAGGAGTGCTTCACTCCCATCAAGGACATTGTGTAGTGCAATACGTGTCTCTTGACGGAAGTCTGTAACAACTGAATGGGTATAGAAACAATGCTCGTATTGAGGAGATGTGTGAAGATTGGTAGGATGAAGTTGATTGTTTTAATGGAATGATGATGGATAAGGACCATGTAGGTTAATGTGTTTTTGGGTCTCTCGGTGGTGTCGATGGACCATGTCATTGAAGGCTTGTCGACGATTGAAGTCTTGTTGTTTTTGTGTGGTAGGAGTAGGTAGTACGCTAGTAGGTGATGAGTGAGATGGTGAGTTCATCATAGAGTGACGGAAAGAGGGTTGTTCAATCCATAATAAATTATTCAAATCCATAAAATATGGAATTGGAGGTGAGTTGGTTAAAAGGATATTTGGAAGAGGAAGTGTTTGGGGTAATGGAGCAGAGATTGGTGATGGTATGTAAGGAGGTGGCATTTTAGAAGGTGGTGGCAAGCGTGCAACGTTTACCACGGGAGGTTGAGATTGAGTAGGTGACGTATCGAAAATTTCGATAGGTTGTGGTAAAAGTGTAAGAAGCGATGAAGAAGGGATGGTTGTAGGAGAGTTGTTGGATGTTTGTGAGGTGATGATAGGTGTTGGGAATTATTTGTAAAAGTACCAAGTATCGTTAGTAGAGTACTAAGTATCGTTAGTTATAGTAAGTACTGTTAGTGTTAGCGCGATACATGCTAAGTACTGTTAGTGTTAATGTAAGTACTGCTAGACTTGATAAGGACATATATATCTTTAGTAAAGATATGTTCTAGTTACATTGGGAGTATATCGTGTGTGATATACTTATCATAGTAGAATATAGATAATATATCGTGTGTGATATATTTATCTAAATAGAATATTCTAGGGTTCCTTACACTATAAAAGGAACATAGGTATGATGAGTTGTAAGTACATTTCACCTTCACAGTCGATTAATAAAGAGAATCGAATAGTTGAGTATACTATTCTTCTATGATTTTATAAGTTAGATTCCGTATAACTTATTAGAGCTTAGTAAAAGTCTCTTTAGTGCTCTAGTTTGTATGCAAGCTATTGTTAAATCCTTAATAAGATCTCGATCTATTCAAAAGGGATCAACAAGTGGTATCAGATCTTGTTGAGAAACTTTGAATAAGAAGAACTAAACCCCAAAACCCATACTCACAAAATTCACACCATGTATCAAGCTAGTGATAACCCACAGTTTGATGACTTTATCCCTGATCCCATACCACAGGAACAACCTCAAGTTGTGCAGCCTGCACCAGAGGCACCAGATCCACCACCTGTACAAAATCCACAAGTTGCAGCTACTCAAACAGCTACATCTTCTCCTCATACTCTATCTACTGCAAAATTACCTATTCTCAAAAGTGACAACTATTAGACATGGGCTATGCATATGTAGCACTACTTGAATCACACAGATCATAATGTGTGGGAAGTCATTTGGAATGGGAACATTCCTAAAGAGTTGTTTTGGTTTCCTGATGGTACATGCTATGCTTTGCTTATTGTCACTGCTGAAGAGGTACAAGCTGAGATCAGAGAAAGGAAGGCTAAAACAGCATTAGCCATGGCACTCTCAGAAGATATCCTACCAAGCTTTCATCACTACAAAGATGCTAAAGTAATGTGGGAGGCACTCAAACTTAGATTTGGAGGAAATGATAAATCTAAGAAGATGAAGAAGATTATGCTGAAACAAGAATTTGATAGCTTCTCAATTACTAGTGCAAAAGGAATCCATAAAGGTTATGGAAGGTTCAGTAAATTGTTGATTCAACTAGCAACTCATGACCACATTATCCCTTATGAGGAAGCTAATCAAAAGTTATTAAGAGGAGTTCCACCAGAGTGGAAGATGATGGCTATGCACTTCCTTACAAGAGATGATTTGGATTCGATTCCATTTGATCATCTCTACAACAATCTCAGAGTATATGAGATGGATGTTAAAGGGACTGTGCCTCCTAAAGCTCCTGTGTCAAAGCCTAACTTGGCTTTTGTATCAGAAGAAACAAGAGGTACGTACTATCAAAATACCGCTAGTGGATCAAGTGCGGTACATACTTTCAAGGTACCACTGATAGACTTTCTAACAGTACTTACTTTACAAGCAGTCCACCAATAACCCAAAACTCTCAAGAAAGATCTCCATCATCACTTAATGAGTATGAATAATTCTCATTCTTTGTTGGACAAGATAACAGACCAAGATTGACTCTTGATGATCTGTTCCATATGAATGATGTTGACATTGAAGAGATGGATCTAAAGTGGCAAGTTGCCATAATCTCTGTTATATCTAACAAGCTCTACAAAAGGACTAGAAGAAAGATGACTGTTGATCCTAATGAACCATTAGGATATGATAAGTCAAAAGTTAAATGTTAAAACTATAGAAAACTTGGACACTTTGCCAGAGAATGCAAAAGAGACAAAGCTGAAAGAAGCAGCCAACTGTCCAGGAACAACAACAGATCCAGCCCTAGAGTCATTGAAAGTGTCCTAAAAGATGAAAACAGGTGCCCATGGAATCAGAAAGGTGCTAAAGCATTGATTACAATGGATGCTGGGAATAAAAATAACTAAGTCACTCAGCCGCTGACAAAGGAATTTTGGACGCTGACAAGAGCAAATGAAGCGCTGACAGATTGGACGCTGACAAGAAATATCAAGGCACTGACAAGAGAATCCTAGCTACATCAGAATACTTAGTCAACACGTTTTGGTTGTTAGGAAAGTTATGATCAAATATTGTATATTCTATATTTGTCTTTTCCTAATATAGTTGATTAATAGATTATTGTTCAAGACTCCTTATGCTATAAAAGGAGGTCTTTAGGGTTTGTGATTACAAGTTATTATTACACTTTAATTGTACGCATTCGTTTATTAATACAAGTGAAAGTTTGGTACACCTTGTGTTTTGCATTGTTTTTTGTTCTGAGTGTTAATTCCGCATAACACTTAGATTGTTATAAACACAAAGTTTCTCTACGTGTTATACTTGGTTCAATCTCGTTAACACAAAGCTAAACGGATCTAAGTTTGGGATCAACAAGTGGTATCAGAGCTTGTTGAGGAACTTTGATCAAAAGAACACAAAACCCTAAATCGCACAGAACCCTAAATTGTTGAAAACCCTAAAAACCATCCAAAGATCATGTCCACCTCCACAGAATCCTCACATTTATCAAATCACAATCTTAGAGTTCCTATACTTGATCCTGATAACTTTGAACTTTGGAAATTCAACTTTGAGAAATATCTACAAATTGATAACTATGTTCTCTGGGAAGTTATTGAGTTTGGTAATCAATTCGATAAGGAAGCAAAGATTGTTGCTGCTATAGAAACACGAAGAGCAACTTAACAGACTAGAGATGAGCTTAAACCAAAACCTGAAGATGGAAGAGCAGTTTTTGCTGCTGAATTAGCAGATAGAAGGAATGATATAAAGGCTTTGAGTACTCTTAAACTGGATGTAGGTCCTTAGCAGCAACATAAATTTAGAAGGTATGAATCTGCTAAGGAGCTTTGGGAAGCTCTTGGAACCATATATGGTGGTAATGAAGAAACTAAGAAGCAAAGGAAAAAACAGTTAATGATTGAGTATAATGTTTTCAAAGCACATGCTAATGAGAAGCTAAGTGAGGTGAGAAGTCGTCTTCTAGATATCACTAACAATCTGGCTTTCATGGGAACATAACTTGAAGAGCAAGATATTACTGTTACCTTTCTTGGAGGTCTTGGTGATGCATGGGAGATTCATTCAAAGTCTATCATTGCTACCAAGGCTTAAAAGAATGCCTCTTTTGATGATATATACAACCAACTGAAGATTATGGAACCTAAAGCCATGCTCAAACAAGGGAGTAAGTCAACATCTGGAAGTATGCCATTTATCTCTCACAATGATTCTCAACCCGCTGACAAAATATCGCATGTCAGCGAATTGAGTGTACATCATGTCATTGGATCATCATATGTCGGCGGCAGAACTTCAGCCGATGACACATATAATGTTGGTTCAACAAGTCTCAAGCCAGATGGTATTGACTTGGATACTGTGTGTGCATACATTGCTTCTTTACCCAATGGTTCTCTAGTTACTTATGAGGACCTTGAACAAATCAGTCATGCAGATATTGAGGAGATGGATATCAAGTGGAATATGGCACTTACTAGCATAAGATCCAATAGGTGGAACAAGAGATTTGGTAGGAAGATGACATTCAATGGCATAGAAACTGCTGGATTTGATAAATCCAAGGTTGAATGCTATAATTGTCATAGAATGGGGCACTTTGTGAGAGAATGAAGATATCCACGTAGGAATGATGCTGGGAAGAGCTCAAATCAAATCATCAAGGTTGAAGATGCTGAGCCAAAGGCTATGGTTGCCATGCAAGGGATTGATGGTATTGGATGGGATTGGAGCTTTATGGAAAATGATGTGGGGTAGAATCAAGCATTGATAGCTGAGAAGGATGAAGAGCATGTTCAATATGCTCTTATGTCTAATTCTTCCTCTTCATCAGACAATGAGGTATATGATGATGCTTTTTGTAGTAAGGGTTGTAGGCTAAACACTGAAAAACTTAATAAAGAAGTTGTAAAATTAAAATCAGATGTTTTCAATGTAGAAATTAAGCTAGCAAACTACAAATGGTGTCTTTCTCAATTTGATGGGATGGTGGAACAGTATAAGAAGATGGAATTTGATCTTAAAGATCAAATCACTGTCTTAACTAGGGATCTAAAAGTTAGTAATGATGCTAGAGAGTCTTTAATGAAATATAGAGCAGATTTACAACTTAAGTTAGATGAAGCCATCAAGTCTAACGAAAATGTAGGGCTTAAAATTGAAAAGTTTGAAAAAGCTAGTCAAACCCTAGAAAAATGTGTGAGTGAACAAAGAGACCATAGGGACATGTCTGGGATTGGGATGAAAAAATATGCTGCTATCCCACCACCTGCTGGAAACTTTTATGGTGTCCTGAAAAAGGATCTTTCTTGGACTAGTATACCAGAATTCCAAGAAGAGGATTTTGTTCCTACACCATGTGTGATTAGTCCAGTTGAGGAATATAAGAAGAAAGTGACTGACCTTGAACAATGGAAATCAGCCAACCCTTATCTTTTTGTTAAGGGTGGACTTCTAAGTGAGAATCCAGCTGAGGTTAAACCCATTGTTGTGACCAATCCCACCACTGGTAAAACTATTAATCTTGGCTCATCATCTAAAAGCAAACCTAGTGTTAGATATGCCGAAATGTATAGAAAACCTAGGTCACCTCAAAGCCAAGTAAGTGTTAATGGAACAGGGTTTTATCATTCTAAGCCTAAGTTTGCATCTAAAAAGGCTTGTTACACGTGTGGGAGCTTCTCATATTTGGCTTATAACTGTGTCAGCAAATACAATTCACCCCCTGACAATAAGTCAACCAAGGTCAACCCTAGAACTTATGTCCATCCTACCCCACAGACCACCAGACCAGCTCCCTTCTTCTCTAGGGGAACTAATACTCATGGACAAAGGCCCTTTCAAAAGAGTAGTACTTGGTCTAATAGATAGTGGGTTCCTGTAGCAAACCCTAATTCACCCGTTGACAGGAACAATTCATCCGGTGTCAGGTCAAGACATGTCGCTGACAGATATAGGTTTGGTATGAAAATGCCACAACTAGCAGCTGTCAGACCTTATTCTAGACCATGTAATAATAGGTATTTGAAACCTATGGGGCAAGGGTCTAAAGCTTCATCCAGCTTAACTTGGAGACCTAAACAAAAACAAAACCCTAATTTTAATGGTTTTTCTATGACTTGTAACAGATTTAAATATCTTGAAAAGGTCATTACTAAACCTATTGGTACAAATGGGTTGTTTAGGGCACAAAGGGATGAACATGGGGATGTTACAAGGAATTAGTCAATTCTTGTTGAACAACCACATGAATCCAAGTGTGAAAAGGCTTGGGTTCCCAAAGAAAACTCATTTGTTTTCTTTATGTGCAGGGCATTCAAAAGCAACTCAATGATTATGGATATTGGGACAGTAGATTCTCTAGGCGCATGATAGGGAAGGAAGACTATTTAACAGATTTTACCCCCATTAAAGATGGTGACAAAGTGTACTTTGGTGGCAGCTATGGAAACATCTCTGGCAAAGGCACTCTTATCACCAACAACTTGCGATTTGAAGAGGTATTCCTGGTAAAAGAACTTGATTACAACTTATTTAGTGTATCATAAGTGCGTGACAACAAGAATAAGGTTTTTTTACTAACACTGAATGTTTAGTGTTAAGTAAGGATTTTGATATTCCTGCTGATAAGTTCATTGAGTTTAGAACACCTAGATATAAAGATATTTTTATAATGTTAATCTTAATGGCATTAAAATGAATAACAACTTGTCATGTCTTTATGCTAAAGATTCAGTAGATGAGAGTAATTTATGGCACATAAGGTTAGGGCACATAAACTTTAAAAACATAAATAGACTTGTGAGACATGATCTTGTAAGAGGTTTTCCCTTAAAAGCTTTCCACAATGATCATAATTACGTTGCATGTCTTAAAGGAAAGCATTATAAGGCCTCATTTAAGTCTAAGGGTGTGCATTCTAGTTCCAAACCTCTTCACTTACTTCATATGGATTTGTTTGTCCCAACGAACATAGAAAGTCTTGATGGTAAATCTTACTATTTTGTAATTACTGATGATTATTCTAGGTTTACTTGGACTTTCTTTTTGGCATTGAAAAGTGACACTGCTAAGATTTTGATTAATTTCATTCTTCAAATGGAAAAGAAATCAAGACATATGGTTAAAATTCTTAGAAGTGATAATGGTGGTGAGTTTAAAATGATCTTTTAGATACCTTTTGTGCCAATAAAGGAATTACTAGGGAGTTTAGCATTGCAATAACTCCACAGCAAAATGGTGTAGCTGAAAGAAGGAATAGAACACTTATAGAAGCAGCTAGAACCGTGTTAGCAGATGCTTGTTTACCCATTGCTTTTTGGGCTGAGACTGTGAACACTGCATGTTATGTTCATAATAGAGCCTTGGTCAATAAGTTCCACAATAAGACACCTTATGAACTGCTTTGGAATATGAAGCCTAATATAGACTTCTTTAGGCCCTTTGGATCTCATGTAGTGATATTAAATACTAGTGATAACCTAGGCAAGTTTAATTTTAAAGGTGATGAGGGACTTTTTATGGGGTACTAAATGAATAGCAAGGGATATATGGTTTATAACAAGAATTCTAAACTTATCAGATAAAATATTCATGTGGATTTCTTAGAGAATAAACCTAGCGATCTTGAGTCTGGACCTAATTGGCTTTTTGATTTAGAGCCATTGTCAAGGTCCATGCAGTATTTGCTTGTCACTAATCCACATGTTGTGGAAGCACCTATTGTTGATAATACAGGTATACAGGTTGATGAATTAAAAGCAGATGAATCTTCTCCTATTCTCAATTACATTCATATACCTATTTGGAGTGAAGAGTTCATCCAAGCATCTAATGATGCAAGGGAAGATGATGGAAAGCAACAAGTGGAGCCACAACTTCATGAAACAGTCAGTGAGTCATCATCCGCTGACAAACCTATGGCATCTGCTGACAGCTCTTTACAAGCCACTGACACAGCTAAATCAGCCGCTGACAACTGGATTTCATCCTCTGACAAAGACATTTTGAACTTTTTGATGATTCCATACCCAATGAAGGTGTCAGTGGACTCAGTCCATCCGCTCACAACATTTCTCCTAGTTCAAGTGGGTATGGAAGTAATGAAGATGGCGATATTGGCAATTTGGAATCCATAATTCAAGACAACACAATATTTGGGGAGGAATACTTACTAAGGTGGCCAAAATCCATCCTCCCACTCAAATTATTAGTGATATTGATACTCCTGTTCAAACTAGAGGAAAGAAGAAGGCTCAAGGTAGATTCATTGCCAACATTCACAAGAAGGATGATACCCCTTTAATTCAAGAATGTCTATTTGCTTGTTTTCTGTCACAATCAGAACCTAAGAAGATTTTTGATGCTCTAAAAGAAGAAAGTTGGGTAGAAGCAATGCAGGATGAGCTTCACCAATTTGCTATTCAAGATGTTTGGGAATTGGTTGACTGTCCAAGACATGTTAGACCTATAGGAGCACGATGGGTTCTTAGAAATAAGAAAGATGAAAGAGGAATTGTGATTAGAAATAAGGCAAGATTGGTTGCTCAGGGATACACACAAGAAGAAGGTACTGACTATGAAGAGGTTTTTGCACCTGTTGCTAGGATTGAAGCAATAAGGATTTTTCTAGCCTATGCATCCTGCATGGGTTTCAAAGTCTACCAAATGGACGTAAAGAGTGCATTCCGGTATGGAAAGATTAAGGAGGAAGTGTATGTTATGCGGCCTCATGGTTTTGAAGATTCAGAGCATCAAGACAAGGTTTACAGAGTGAAAAGGGCTATGTATGGCCTTCATCAGGCCCCTAGAGCTTGGTATGGTACTCTTTCCACATACTTGGTGGAAAATGGTTTCGAAAGGGGCACCATAGATCAAACTTTGTTCACAAAACAAGAAGGGAAGGATTTTATTCTTGTACAGGTCTATGTTGACGACATCATCTTTGGTTCTTCTAACCCAAGAATGAGTGATGATTTCTCCAAGCTTATGACAGACAAGTTTCAAATGAGTGCTATGGGAGAGATGAACGTCTTTCTTGGTTTACAAGTTCAACAGAAAGAAGATGGTATCTTTATCTCTCAAGATAAATATGTAGCTGAGATTTTGAAGAAATTTGGCTTTTCACCTCATGAGAAACGGGCTAGCACACATATGGATAGGGAACATCCATGGGGAAAGGTTGGAGATGGTATAGAAGTTGATGTCAGGCATTATATATCAATGATTGGTTCATTGATGTATCTCACAGCTTCAAGGCCTGATATCATGTTTGTTGTATGTGCATGTGCACTAATAACCGTTTTTTAGTATATTAAAAATTATATCTTTGTTCGTTCTCGGTATCTTAACGAACTGATCTCCTGTTTAAAGTGGTCGAATCGTTTTTGGTAACGAAAAAGGGAAGTTTGATTTTCTATTTCTACTTAAAAGGTAAAAGCGAAACGTAATAAAAATAAACCAAAAACAAATAACTAATAATAAAGGAGCAAAACAAATAATAAAACGTAAACTAAAGTAAAACAATTAATAAAAATAAAACTAAACGAAGAAATTAACTTTCGGCTGGAAAATAAAATTTACTTAATGAAAAAGGAGAAAATAAAACTATGAGGGTACTTTAAAACTAAACGAGACAAAAACTAAAGCGGGCGCTAAATAAAAGATAAAACTTAAACTTTTGGAAAAAATACTAATACTAAAAATTGACGAAAAATTCAACTAAAAATACGTTACTTTCAGAATAAAAATCAGAACAACTTTCAGCTTAAACTAAATGATTACGGAACAGATGTCTACCCTAGGGTTACATGTTCCCCCAAGGGGAACATAAGAATTGGCGCCAACATAAAAATAAGCATGCAGGCATGCATGTCAAAATTGAAAACTATCGGAATGTAATATCGCATGATTCTGTCGGAATGTGTAAAGAAGAAAAACTATCGGAATGTTTATAACAAAACAAACTATCGGAATAATTAATATAGTAACTATCGGAATACTAATATAAGAAAAGTATCGGAATATCTATCACAATATGAAAAACTATCACAATATGAAAACCTATCACAATATGGAAAACCTATCACAATATGGAAAACCTATCACAATATGGAAAACCTATCACAATATGAAAAACCTATCACAATATGAAAAACCTATCACAATATGAAAAACCTATCACAATATGAAAACCTATCACAATATGGAAAACCTATCACAATATGGAAAACCTATCACAAGATGGAAAACCTATCACAATATGAAAAACCTATCACAATATGAAAAACCTATCACAATATGAAAAACCTATCACAATATGGCTGTTGAAAATTGGGCAACATTTCGTCGCAATATGCCTTAAATCCCGATCACAATCCACGACGCCAAGGGCAATCGCAATCCTCGATTGGAATAAGGGGATATTATAACACTTCGATCGCAAAGTAGAACTGTGACAACCCTGGTTTTGAGGTTCGTCACTTAGTTTTATTTTGTGCTAGTTACGTGTCTTTACGTGTTTATGTGCTTATTGGTGTGTATAGATTGTGGTTTGGATATCGTTTTCGGTACGGGGTACCTTGTGAGTGAAACGATGTGTGATGATTTCATGTTCATGAGTTCACATGGTAGTGACTATGAAGTGAGATGGTGTTAGTTAGTGGTTTTACGTATACGTATATGTATTATAGAAAATCGTATTTTTACGATTTACGGTTTAGCATTTAGAGGTCTCGGATGAGGTAATTAGTCATATGGATATTTTTGGGATGGTTTTAAGTCATTTAGGACTTAGTTATAAAGTTTATTTCAAAATTTGAGATTTTTTATAAAAGTGTATTTTACGTCTTTTACGGTAAAACGCGTAAATTTGACTAGTTTTACGGTTTTGAGGTTTTGGAGGCTTTAGGAGCTGAAATAAATTAAGGTAAGTTAAGGTAATATTAATAACTTAATAATTAATAATAAAAAGAAAAAAAAAATAATAAAAAAGGTGGGTCGGTTTGGTTTGGACGCAAGAAGGAAAAAAAGGGAAGAAAAGGAAAAAGGAAAGGGAGTTGGGCTTTATATTGGACTAGGACTTTTCCATACATTATATATGGATTTTAATTAAAACAAAAACACATTATTTTTCTCCTGGAAGTTGAAGCCGACGGTTTACAGAGAAGTTTTAGGGTTTTCAGTATTTTTTTTCTTCTTCCATTGAATTAAAGGTAAAACCTTCATAAACCTTTTTAATTAGATTGTTTATATGTTTAATTGATCATCTTATGATGGATTTAGGGTTTATTCTAAATTAAAAACCTGAGTTTTTATGATTAACAATGATTAAAATAATTAGGGCTTATGATTAGACATGATGAGGGTAATTAATTTGGTTAATTATGTTAAACCCGTTTTTAAAAAATAGGCAGAATTTTTGGGTCATTGTTTTGATCATATTGGGAGTTCTACAAACTATTATTTTACGATCCAAGTATCCCTGAAAAGGTAATTGGGGTGGCTTTCCAATGCAAGAAACGAGAATTAAATTGTAGGTCGGGAAGTGGGTCAAAAACAGGTTACAACAGTCGGAGGTCAAAACAGTTTTGAAGTCAGCCTGTTTTCTTTTTAAGTTTTGGGTTGTTTGGAGTACTTAGGGTTGCGTTGGGATCTTCTAACGAACATGAGAGATGGTTTATATATTGTAGTAAGTATCTGCACTTGGGATAAGGTTGTGGTTTAGGGTAAGACCCCCTAATTGTAACAAACTTTTTGTACGTTTAAAATTAATAAATCTGGAATGACAAAAGTATATATATATATATATATATATATATATATATATATATATATATATATATATATATATATATATATATATATATATATATATCGGGGCCTTAACAGTATCTTTAAGGTTAGGGAAAGTGGGAGGTGTTATCTAACATATATAAGGGCATGAATATTCCTTTTACATAAACCATGGGTATGTTTAAGTGAACGTTTGACTTAAAGTTTGGAGACCTAAAACTGGGACTGTTTTTGATAAAATGTTAACGGGATGTGTTATGAAGTAAAACGAGTTAAGGGCTTTATAGAGGGGTGTAATGAGATGCTTAGAGCATTTAAATGAGGTATTTATATAGGATGAGGTTAGATGTCCATCATAGGTTGATGAGCCATCTTAGTGATTGGTTCATGTTTTGATTGCGTGTTTTTGGTTTGTTAGCTTGTTGCTAGTGCCAGGACTTTTGGAGAAGCAATCAGGTGAGTTTCATGGTCCCATGTTTACTATTGTTTTAGAATTCCAGATGGGATGGAAGAGACACTGTGTTATGTTTTGTTTTATAAATTTATGCTGTGAATGTTTGGCGTTGGTAATGGACTTATGTGTTGATACTTATGTGATTAACTGCTAGATAATTCTTGATTGTTTATGTTTTGACTTGGTACCAAGGGGTGTTGACAAGGCGGGGCCTTGGGGATTGGTTCATAGGTGTTTGGATGCCTATGGGATTATAAGGTTTGGTATGGCTGGGAGCCATGGTTTTGGTTTGATTAGTTGAATCTTGAATGTTAGTTTGTTAATGCATGTAGTATCACATTGTCCATATGATTTGAACTTTGATTGTACTCACAGCTTTTGATATGATTTGGCGTTTAGGTCTAAACCTATGACTCTCACCAACTTTATGTTGACGTGTTTTAGTGTCTCTTTCAGGTGAGAATGTGGTTAAGCTTGGGTATAGAAGTGGCTAGCTTGGGAGGCATTAGGATTGCATTTAGAAGGAGATCCCCGTTCCTTCTTAGTTTCATTTGCTCATTTAATAAGTGATACTATTTGGCACCTATATGTTTGTTTTGGTTATGTTATTTGTTTGTCTTGGGTAAGAGGTAGGACTGTTACCTACTTACCTAGACTCCTGCATTGTTGAGATGTTGTCATGACTTTTGTGTCACAATATTATGACATTTCTTATTTCATATAGTTATCTCTATAGACACGCCATGTTGTGATGATATCCATACGTCACGCCTCATATTCCGCCATTGGTGGGGTGTGACAGAATGGTATCAGAGACAATGGTTATAGAGAATTAGATTGCCTAGTCGTGTAGCCTAGTCTATAGCTTAAGGGTCCCTACATATAGGCGTCATAGGAGTATGTGTGCATTTTGATGACGTATAGTCCCCAGCCGGGTCATGAACCCGGCCCACGGGTACTACCCGTATCCGGCCCATCATAGATGGGTGGGATAATGTCATTCAGGCTTATGGGCTTGGATGAACAGTGACCGCACACATGTGTGCGGCCCACGGCCCGGTGCGGCCGACATAGGGTTAGACAGAATCATATTCTGTCTAGGAATAGGTTCACCCCAAAAGAGGAGGATATTCACTACTATAATTAGAAGATAACAATCATTCTAATTCTGATAGTTATCCTTTCCTTAGGGCCGAAGTATCAGTGACAGCCCACTAGGGTTCCACTGCCTATAAAAGGAACCCCCAAGGGTTCCACAAAGGTATTACATTCTATACTCTCACCTCACATAAACCCTAATCGATTACTTACTCTCACGCCGGAGTCTAATCGTGGGAAACATTCCCACGGTAAGCCTAACGCGTGCTGTTTAGTGTGCAGGATCCCAACCAAACGATTCACTTGGTGCAGGAGCCGGAGCCCAGCCAACCCGAATTAAAGCCTAATTCGGGTCTAGCAAGGATCACCCAACTTTTGCATCAACAAGTTGGCGCCATCCGTGCGACCCATTACACTAAGCTAGAACAAAACCTCATTCTGAATTTCCAATGACGAAGGGGCATTCGCAAGCCAACCCCAGGAATACGAATCCTGGAAATCGGAAGTCCCAAGGGGAAGGGATACTCATCCTCAATCAATCACCTAGCCGCCTTGCAGGCGGACCTGGTAACCGTGGCGGCTTTCAGCCCTTGGGGGTGACGAGCACGATCTCCATGACACCCCCACCTACTTCAACCCTGGACAATCCGGACCCAGGGAGCCGCGCAGACCGTCGGCAGAGAAAGAGGTAGAGGTCCTACCACTCAGCGAGGAGGATCTTACTCGAGTTCTCACGCAGAACTTCGATAGGATCGTCCCGGGGATCGCGTCAAGGTTGAATCTGGGGAGGAACCTCCAATCCAGACTCAACTTTGGCGACACCGGACCAATCACCTCTTCCCAAAATCAGAGGAAAAGGAGAGCTCGGCCCCAGGAGCAGAGCATCTTTGAGGAAACCCCTCAACCCAGGAATGTGTTTGAGCGCATAGGAGATCGCCTCATACAGGAACTAATGCAGTCTCGAGAAGGAGGAGATAAGTCTGATGGTTCACCCGAGCGGCCAGATCGAGAGTTGGCCAGAACCGCTCGTCGCACGAGCGTGTGGGACAGGGTGAACACTGGGAAGAAGCCTTCCGGTTCATCCCAAAAAAGTGGCCCCTACCCAAAGGATGGGGCACCACCACCATCTCCAGACCCGTCGAGAGAGGACTCAGATGACCATCCGCCTAAGCGTCGCCGACCTAGGCGCACCCCTCCACCACCACCAAACAATGATGAGTATTATGGTGGCCCTTATTATCGAGATGCAGAAGCGGAGGATCTTTCGCGTCCATGGTGTGAACCATGGGATGACCCTAGGCTCACCCGGCCATGGGCGGATACCAGGGAAGACCCGCTCACCCTCCGTATACGGAACTATTCTGAGGACACCAAACGTCGCATGCTGGCGTGTGTCAAGAATTATGATGGGACTAGTGATCCGGTTGATCACCTTAAAATATTTGATACGCAGGCTAAAATTGAGCGATGGCCCATGCCTATATGGTGCCAAATGTTCAATTCAACTTTGATTGGAAATGCCCGTGACTGGTTTGAGGCACTCCCTCCACGGAGCATTGATAGTTTCACGGAACTACGCACTGCGTTCGAGAACAATTATACTCAGAGGAAGAAGTATAATAGGGATCCGGTCTCACTGGAAACTGTCAAACAATGGCCGGGGGAGTCCACAGAAGCCTTCACTGAACGCTTCAATGATGAGTGCACGCGCACAAAAACAATGCCAGAGCTCCTGAAAATCTCTGACTACATGCACGCCATAACAGACAGGGAGTTGATCAGGCGCCTCAATGACAAGCGTCCAGAGAGATATGATGACCTCATGGAAAGGGTCAGAAATTTCATAGAAGGAGAAACAGCTGTTGCCGCGGCCTACCCATCCCGAGGAAATGGGTACCGGTCAAATGACCAGTCTCGGAGACAGTCAGGCGGTCAAGGCAATCAGAACAATAGCAAGGGTTCAGACTATAAGAGCCAGAGCAAAGGAGGACGGCCGGACGATAAGTTCACCCCCCTAAAGATGTCCTACCGGGAGATCTTGCTGACGGAAGGGGCGAACTTCCCAAGGCCTCCCCCAATGACCACTCCGCCGGAACGTCGGCAAGGAAATCGCTTCTGCTAGTTCCATAATGACAAAGGCCACGGTACGGAGGAGTGTATCCAGCTCAAGAAGCATATTGAGTCGCTGATCAAATCAGGTAAACTCAAGCACCTGGTTAAGGATTGGAAGGATGGAAAAGACAACAACAAGAAGTACGATAAGAAGGATCCCCAAAAGGACAAACCTTCGACCATATACATGATCCAATCCAGACAACACCGCACGAGGCAGAAAGTTGGCCAAAAATTTTCACGCGGCAGGGAAATCTCGTTCCCTCCCATCACAGCAAGCGATGTGACCGATGCTCCTCTCACTATTGAGATAAGCATTGGAACACACAATGTTCGTCGCATGTATGTGGATGGAGGGTCGTCAGCAGAGGTACTGTATGAACACTGTTTTGTGCAGTTATGCCCAGAAATAAGAAGCCAATTAGTACCGGCCACGGCGCCGCTCACCGGCTTTAGTGGAGACACTATCTGGCCGATAGGGCAACTACGGCTGCTTGTAACCATTGGGAATGAGGAACACTCCACTATGGCGTGGATGAACGTCATGGTGATACGCTCACATTCTCCGTACAATGGGATCATAGGCAGACCAGGTATTTTGGCTATACGGGCGGTACCCTCCACGGCGCACGAAATGATCAAATTCCCCGTTGAGGGGGGAATTGTTACCATTTACAACACAATCGTACCGGCATCCGAGTGTCACACCGTGACAACACCGGCTCCACCTGTTCCACCCAAGGATGGATCACCACCTCCCAATTGGAAGGTAGCAATTCACCCTGACTATCCGGAACAGGAGGTATCCATAGGAGGGGCGCTCTCGGATAGCGGCAAAAGGGCCATGTGCTCTCTTTTAAGTGCAAACTTAGATATATTCGCATGGGAGCCAAAGCATATGACAGGCGTGCCACGTGCGATAGCAGAACATAAGCTCCAGATCCGCCAGGGGTACCAACCCGTTAAGTAAAAGAAGCGCGGCCAGGCGCCTGAGCGCAGCCAAGTGATATTGGAGGAAGTACGGAAACTAGTGGACGTAGGTATCATGCGCGAGGTGTACTACCACGAGTGGTTATCCAATCCGGTCATGGTCAAAAAACATGACGGAAGTTGGCGCATGTGTGTGGATTTTACGGATCTGAACAAGGCCTGCCCACAGGATTGTTATCCGTTACCGGAAATTGACTGGAAGGTGGAATCCCTATGTGGGTATCCTTTTAAATGCTTCTTGGACGCATATAAAGGATATCACCAGATCCAGATGGCGGAGGAGGATGCAGAAAAAACGGCGTTCCATACGAGCCAGGGCGTATATTGCTATACGAAAATGCCGTTTGGACTGAAGAACGCCGGTGCTACATATCAACGGCTTGTGGACAAAGCTTTTGAATCACAGATAGGCCGCAACTTGGAAGTTTATGTGGATGACTTGGTTATAAAAAGTCATACGGAGGAGGCACTTCTCCGGGATGTCCAAGAGACATTCGACACGCTGAGAAGGATTAACATGAAGCTAAATCCAAAGAAATGTACGTTTGGGGCAACGGAGGGAATGTTCCTTGGATATTTGATTGACCCAAACGGCATCAAACCTTGCCCATAGAAGACGGACGCAGTGATACAACTGCCGTCTCCTCAGACACGGAAGGAGGTGCAATCCTTGAATGGGAAACTAGCCGGGCTGAATAGGTTCTTATCTAAATCCGCAGAGAAGTCATTACCCCTATTTAAGACACTCAAGAAGTGCATTAGGAAGGGAGACTTCCGGTGGACGAAGGAAGCCGAGGAAGCTTTCAGCCAGCTCAAACAGCATCTTGCGTCTCTCCCTATGCTAGTAGCTCCTCGGCCAAAGAAGGAACTTATTATGTATCTCTCAGCCACTCATGGCGCAATAAGCGCGGTACTCATGATAAATAGAGATACAGTGCAAACTACGGTCTACTTTATAAGTAGAACACTACAAGGGTCGGAGCTGAATTACTCCTCTATGGAAAAATTGGTGTTAGCACTAGTGTTTGCTACAAAGCGGCTGCGCCGGTACTTTCAGGCGCACCCAATTGTGGTCATTACGGATCAGCCAATCAAGCAGGTTATTTCTAGACCGGACGTGGCAGGGAGGCTACAAAAATGGAGCATCTTATTGGGGGAGCACGATATATCTTATAGGCCAAGGACGGCTGTAAAAGGCCAGATCTTGGCTGATTTCCTGATCGAGAAGCCGGATGAGGAAGGGCTAATCGTTAAACAAGACGAGATCCCAACAGAACCATGGGTGTTATTCACGGACGGATCTTCGTGTACGGACGGGTCCAGAGCTGGTCTCATCCTCACAAATCCAGAAGGAATGGAATTCACGTACGCCCTCCGTTTTGAGTTCACGACCACTAACAACGAAGCGGAATATGAAGCATTAATTGCGGGTTTAAAAATCGCCGCTAGAATGGGAGTCCGCAACCTTGAGGCCTACGTGGACTCGCGGCTTGTCGCGAACCATATTCTAGGTGGATATGTGGCTAAGGAGGACAACATGGTCAGGTACTTGGAAAAAGTCAAATCGCTAATCGCGACTTTCAGTAAGTTTTCCATCAAGCAGGTGCCAAGGGGCGAGAACAAGAAGGCGGACGCTCTTAGCAAGATCGCATCCACAAGCTTCGCTCACTTGTCTAAACAAGTCTTGGTGGAAATACTCAAGGAGAAATCTATAACGGAAGGGGAGGTTGCTGCTATAGTTGAGGAGGATGGACCTACATGGATGACCCCGATTATCAACTATTTGACTAGTGAGACCCTTCCAGACGAGGAAAAGCAGCACGGCGCATCAGAAGGAAGTCGCAGCATTTCGAACTTCGAGAAGTCATCCTTTACAAGCGCTCTTTCTTGCAGCCGTGGCTGCGGTGTGTTGCACCACGTCAGGCCGCTTACGTAATCAGTGACATACACGAAGGGTTATGCGGCATGCATGCGGGTCCACGATCCGTGGTAGCTAGAGCCTTACGAACAGGGTATTATTGGCCTACCATGCACAGAGACGCGCGCGACATGATTCACAAGTGTAGTGATTGCCAAGTGCATAGGCCAGTACCGCGACACCCGCATCAGGAGCTTACACCTATCACGTCCCCATGGCCATTCTATCAGTGGGGAATCGACATTGTAGGACCATTTCCTGTAGCTGCGGGGGGAGTTAAATTCTTTATTGTTGTGATGGACTACTTCACACGATAGATAGAGGCCAAGGCAGTCAAGTCTATCATAGGCAAACAAGTTAAAAAGTTTGTTTGGGAACATATTGTGTGCCGTTTTGGTCTACCAGGAGAAATCATCTCAGACAACGGTAAGCAGTTCACGGACAATCCATTCAAAGACTGGTGTGCATCATTAAACATCAAGCGGCGCTTCGCATCTGTTAAGCATCCGCAGACAAATGGCCTCGTCGAACGAGCAAATAGAAGCTTGGGAAATGGCATCAAGGCGCGTTTGGATGAACGAAGTGCCAAATGGGTCGACGAGCTACCACATGTGCTATGGGCACACAGGACTATGATCAAAACAGCCAACGGAGATACACCATTTGCATTGGCTTACGGCACTGAAGCTGTCATACCAGCAGAAATAGGAATGCCTACCATCCGCACGGCGGAGGTTAATGTTGTCACGAACGATGAACAGCTGCGAATCAACCTGGATCTGTTGGAAGAAAAAAGGGAAATAGCAGCCATCAATGAGGCTAAGTCCAAGGCCAAAATGAAAGCTTATTATGACGCCAAGGTCAAGGGCGTTTCTTTTTGACCGGGAGACTATGTCTATCGTGCTAATGAAGCGAGTCGAGCGGAAAATACAGGAAAACTGGGCCCTAAGTGGGAAGGACCGTATGAAGTCACGGAGGCCTTGGGACGAGGTGCGTACAAGTTGCGTGACATGGATGGCCGTGATCTAGAGCGCACATGGAACATTTCCAATCTCAAAAGGTGCTATCTTTGAAAGCTACGACTTCCGCATGGGTGCTTCGCTATATGTGGCTTTAATGAAGAACCATGAGGTCTATCTGTTTTGTTTTCTTATGTTTGTTTAGTTTCCTTTTTTGTTTTTTAGGACTTGTCATTATTGTTCAAACAAAAAATGTAAACGATCTAATAAAATGCCGTGGTGCCTAGCTAGCCCCACGGCTTGTTTCGTGCAAATTATTTTTTAGATTTTTTGTTAGTTGTATGAATTTTACTTATATTATAATATGCCATGTTTCATTCATATGCATTCTTTCAAACTACTGTACATGTACTATACGCCTCCAGGCGGGGTAAGAGGATTAAGTGAACCTACTAATTCAACTTGCCGCGTAAGAGGGATGCAACCCCAGCCGCACGGATCATGTATCCTTACTAGACACCTTACTCACAAGACGTTGTGGTAAGTTTCATATGCCGTATTCACACCGTGCTTCGCATAGTAAAGACGCACGTCGCATGTCTAGTAAATTATAGGCTTGTATGTATTTTTCCTTTTTTGTGTGTACGACGTGACGTAGCATGCAGGATTAGTATACAATATTCAACACAATCAAAATACACAAGTTTCCAAATAAAATAGCAAAAATGGCCGTGGTCATCGCGGACTTACATACAAAACGCACATGTTTTTAGCCGTGTACATGCACGGACGAATAGAAACAATAAATATTCAGCGGTTACAAACCAGAGTGTCTGAAATGGATCATAAAATAGGAGCATCCTACATAGGGGGGAAAAACTTACCTATTTCTACTTGTTCCTCGATCAGGCACGACAACCACTCGCTACGTTCTTGCCGCTTCCAGGCTTGAGCCGCATTCCTCTCCAGCACCACACTTAAGGGTTCTTCATCAAGCACGATCCTGGTTACGTCCTCATAGATGGGGAGCGTCAGGTGGCTGGGTGATGGAGTGAAGGAAGCACGGGAGTGACCCTCACCTTGGGAGAACACACTAAGACTTAGCCTTCCATGATTTCCATATTCGATGCATCTTTGGTGGCCTCCAGCTCATCCAAGAATGGATAATGCAAATTCCGCATCGCGGCCATGGAAGCGGTCATCTTGTTAGCGGCTTCAGGATTAAAGAAGGCATGTTTGGTGAAGTTTTCCCCTTTCTTGATAAGCTCTACGGCCTCGACCATTCCCTCATGACGTCCGTGGTCAATGCCATCGGACACAAGACTTGCAAACTGTTGCACAAATTCGGGGGCCTCTAGTACCTTGGTGACGGCCAAGCGTGCTCCATGCCCTACCATCATCCTACGACCGGCAATAGCCGCTAGTAGTTGAGGGCATAGCACGTCGTCGCGCTCGGCGGTGAGGGCATCGATCATCAAATCTTTTTGGGCAAACGCCTCTTTCAGCTCTTGGGTGACGGCCCTCTCATCAGCAAGTTCCTTTTGTACCTTCTCCATGCTTTGGACTGCCATGTGCGCGTCTTCTAGTTTCTTGTTAAGCACGGATACCTAGCTGGAGTACGACTGGGCAGACGCTTCCGCTGTGGCTACCTATAAGAGATAAAACGTTAGAATATATTTCTTAGAAAATGGGTGGTACAGCACGAATATGTACCTTGGTGGTCGCGGTATCTAGTTTTGACTCAAGGTTGGCCGCTTGTTGGTCGTATTCATTCGCGCGGGCCGATTGCTTTTTTATGGTCGCCTCGGCGCTAGCCAGTTGGGATTGGAGGTCTGCAATTTGAGCTTCATTGTCCACAATCATCTTCTCCCTCCGTCCAACCTTCCTCTTAAGAGATTCCACATGCCCAAGTGCAGCTTCAAACCTTACCCTCATCGAGGTGCCCATCGCCATTTGGTGTACCAAGGCACCATTATACTCAT
Organism: Glebionis coronaria; assembly: GCA_025667525.1. NCBI lineage: Eukaryota > Viridiplantae > Streptophyta > Magnoliopsida > Asterales > Asteraceae > Glebionis > Glebionis coronaria. The sequence goes on from CM046877.1 coordinate 240,547,011, forward strand.
CCGCCAAGTCCGCATGGCTGAGCGCGTTCACCTCTCGCACCAAGCCCGGTGGTATGCAGTTGTTGAGGTACTCCCGGCATTCATCAGCGTCCCTCATTCGTGATGCAGTTGTGATATTCCATATAGGGTTGAACGATTGAGGGGGGCCGGACGTTGGGAGGTCTTGGGAGGCTGTGGTTGAACCTTCTTAAAAAACAGGGCCGGACTTTGTGGCGGCCGTGTGAAGCATGGGGTTTCTTTCCACTTCTTTTCCTTTTCTCTTCTCCATTTGGGTGTCAGGGGGAGGCGCGACACCAGTTGGTTCACTCCTGTGAAACAAGCATTGGGAAACATATTAAGTGTTGCTTAAAAGGGGAATTTGTCATTCTTACGTGTTGGGATGGAGTCTTACATGTCATTTCTTGCTAATTCTGATGTGGTTGGGGCAATCTGGGTGACTGGATCGACATGAGCGGCCCGGATTATCTCGGAATCCTGGGTGGTGCTCCCAACAGATTGGTACCAGGGGTGGTCTTCTCGAAGTTTCTTGGGAGGGGCGTTGTGTTCGCCAATTTCGACTGAAGCAGCTCTCCTTGCTCGTTTGTTTCTTTTACGGGTACGCCCGGCGACGGGTTGAGCTGTTGCTTCTTCAGTTTCTTCCTCGACTTCTTTTTCCACTTCTTCCTCTTCCTCCTCATTGGTTTGTTGTACTTCTTCATCATCATCGCCCATCATCCGGCGAAGGCTGGAGGTGGTTAAGTCAATATTATCTCCCTGCTCTTCCCTATGTGGTGAGGAGGGCCCGGCTCCTCCTTCATTCATCCTGTTATCACCACCCTCATTGTCTCCTTGCTCTCCCTCGTCCGAGTGGGGATCTGGCACGGCTTCAAGAGCAACCGTCACGGGTCGGGTATGCTCAAGAAGGGGTAGTTCATTATCACGGAGGGGTCGGGAGCCCTCCGGTACGAGCTTCGGGTCGCCCTGGCGTAGAAGTCCAAAGAAGTTCATTTCTGCTCACCAAAAACAAAATATGTTAGCCATTTGCAAAGTGAGTGAATAAGTTTTTGTGTACGGATGTTAGCCTACCTTCACCCTGCCTTCTCCAAAACACAGGATATCTGTTGGTCGGGCCAAAATAATTGCGGCTAATCCCTAGCAAACATAGAAATGACTCGGGAAGATTCCTATGGAACCCGGTTCTATTCAGATCTAATTCTTGGGAATGTTGGGGGTTATATGTACTAGTGTACGGCTTGGGGTCGTGGGATATCCTACGTTTAAAGGTATAGCCAGCTGGCCATACTACTGCGTCAATGAAAAAGTAGTGGTCATACCAGTTTTTCAGCGAATCCATTGGCTTATTATGAGACTGGGGACTGTTGGGGGATCGTTTCTTAAAGGATACCCAACCATTTACTAGGTTGGGGATATAAAAGAGCCGAAATAGTTCTACGGTTGGGGGAATTCTTCTAGCACGGCAGAGGATCTCGAATTGACTAATCTTACAGGCACCTATACAGTGGAGCTGACTAATATGTACATCATAGTATCCTAACAGATCTACGAGGAAATGGGTGAAGGGAATGCGGTAATTGGCCGCATCAAACAGGCGAGTGTACATGCCAATCTTACCCGCCGGTGCCTCAGTTATGAGGTCTCCGGCGCCAGGAAGTGAGGGGTGTAGGTTGGTAGGGATGAAATAGTTTGTACAAAAGTGATTTAGTTGGTCCTGGGTCATTACATTCAGCACGGATCCAATGGTAGGGTTGTTTCTGTGAGCCATTACTAAATAAAATTGTAAGGGCGTGGTGTTCTAACCTGCGTATGACGGGATCCGTGCGTAATTGATTCGAGCTAAGAAGAAAGCTTTAATGGCAGAAATGGAGATTATAACTGTGTGTTTCACAAAGCCGTATGAGTGGCTTATTTATAGGGTAGCCTCGTGGGTCATGACCTGTTGGATGTGTGACACGTGTCTGCCACTATTCTTGATCGTGTGGTTAGGGGGCAAATGGCAAGTGAAACATCAGGCGGGACCCACGGGTCACTTCTGACTCAAACGTTTGCACTGCTCAAGGCTCTGACTGTTTGCACTCTTATCAGTCAACATGTCAGGTGAACAGTTCTTAATGTCGGGATATGCGACTCTTACGTAAGAGTTGTCGTTTAATGCTAAATTTAATTTGTCTCGGTCGCCATGTGCGGTTGGGGTAATAATGGAATAATTTCCTAAGGCAGGTTGCCATGTGCGTCCAACACAAATTCTTGGACAACTTATCATTCCCTATTTTTTCTTGGTACGTCCAGGGAGCATCTTGGTAGTCTAGAGGTTACGCCTATGGTTGTAACAACTAGACTGGGGGGACATGATGACGTATAGTCCCCAGCCGGGTCATGAACCCGGCCCACGGGTACTACCCGTATTCGGCCCATCATAGATGGGTGGGATAATGTCATTCAGGCTTATGGGCTTGGATGAACAGTGACCGCACACATGTGTGCGGCCCACGGCCCGGTGCGGCCGACATAGGGTTAGACAGAATCATATTCTGTCTAGGAATAGGTTCACCCCAAAAGAGGAGGATATTCACTACTATAATTAGAAGATAACAATCATTCTAATTCTGATAGTTATCCTTTCCTTGGGGCCGAAGTTTCAGTGGCAGCCCACTAGGGTTCCACTGCCTATAAAAGGAACCCCCAAGGGTTCCACAAAGGTATTACATTCTATACTCTCACCTCACATAAACCCTAATCGATTACTTACTCTCACGCCGGAGTCTAATCGTGGGAAACATTCCCGCGGTAAGCCTAACGCGTGCTGTTTAGTGTGCAGGATCCCAACCAAATGATTCACTTGGTGCAGGAGCCGGAGCCCAGCCAACCCGAATTAAAGCCTAATTCGGGTCTAGCAAGGATCACCCAACTTTTGCATCAACACATTTTATATTAATTGATGTGTTTGGATGTTATTTATTACGATGTTTTGACTAGTATGAATTGAACCATAGTAAGTTCATACTTAGCCACATGTTATTTTTCTTTTCGGGATGTGACTAGTGCTGGTTGAACCATAATCATCCACGCTAGTCATTGTCGTATTTTGCTTAAATTGTACATTATAGTACATAATTTGGTACATGGTAGTTTTCAATCTTTTGTTGGGTTATTTTATGTACCTGAGGTACAGTATTTTTCTTTTGATGGTTAAGTCATGTCCCCTAAGAATCATGTGGTAATTCGAGTTACTAGGAGTAGGTGGATAGGAAGGGTTTTAAGCTGTTTCCACTCTTACGGGCGACATGACTTATAACTGATTATGTTTTCGTTTTGGATTTAATCTATGCTGTTTTAGCTAGACTATGGATTTACGTATTTCAAGAGTATTACTATGTTATTTTAATAGATGGAGTTTTGGACCTTATTGGTTATGTGGTTATGAGCTTATGTGAGTAGATGGATTTATTTGTTATATGTTGTTGATTCTTATAAGTGTCATAATAGGATGGAGTGTATTGGGGAAAGGGTAATTGTATAAGTATGGTGGCCAACATAGTTATACAAGTACCACAACTTCAATGGATTCTCAAGTATGATTGCATGAAAGAGGTTAGTACATGCTTGTATATGATGAGATGTAGAATTTGGGTATACATATTATATATAGGTTTATGTAATGGCTGCCTATGATATGGCTATTGTTCTTTTTGTGTTATATGCTTTGGGTTATAGTTGTGTTGTGTGATTATGGGGTCACACGATATGGTTTGGTTTTGGAGGTGGGCTTTATGCCTTGTTGTGGCACGGTGAGATGGTGATTACTCGTATGAAAAAAAAACGAGCGTATAAAGCGATCGATTGACTTGATATGTATGATAACGAGTATGTTTTGGGAGATTTAATAGGTATATATATGCGGATGTATATATACTAATAGATGTTATGTTATGATTTACGGTTGTTCAGTAGTTATTATAACTTGAACGTACCTAGTGCTCTCTTGTGTTTAAACAATTTATTAGTGCTCGAGTTTGGTGGAGTTTCAACGACGTTTTGAATCTTTTGAAGTGTGTCTTGTAGCGTATTCTTTGAGTTTTGTATTTCACGTGTACGTTTTAAAAATGGTGTTCTTGGTTTTAAGTCTATTGAAATAACTTGGGATTTCTTTTGAGATAATGAAATCTTTTGTGTTGGGTCTTACATTTCTTTTGGTCGGTAAATATTGAGAAAAAGGGGGGACTTGGAAATCTATTATAGGGTTAGATAGTTGGTTGTATTCGGTAAAATAAGGGTAAGGTGTTGGAGTCGTGTTTGAAACAAGATGTAACATAAGATTTCTTTTAATCAACACTTATTTATTTTAAATTCTAAAAGACTTTCTTTAAAATAAAGCGAAGTAAAATTTCTTTCTACTTACATAGTTTATGTAATTGGGTTTATCCGATTCACGTCATTTATAATTATTAACACAAGGTTAAATTGATTTTATGAAGATTTCACATACAATTGATTTTATGAAGATTTCACATACAATTATTAATACAAGGTTAAATTGATTTTATGAAGATTTCACATACAATTATATCTTTCTTTTAAAAGGATTGCATTAATCACTAAGTTATTCTTTAGTTTTTTTTAAAAACAACTGGTATAAAATTGTTTTGGTCGTAACTTGTTCGTTTTTAAAGCTTTTTGGATGATTCAAAAGCCTAAAATTATGTACTCAAAACGTACTTTTCAAATATTCAGAATGTATAGTCATGGGAGGTCAGTATCTTGGCCGAAATTATTGTATAAGTTTCGGGTTAAAGGTTGAGTTTGAATAGTAGTTTATTTTTATGATTTGGGATGCACGGGATACCTAGTTTTTGAGTTGAGTTTTGAGTTCGTCAAGAGGGTTGTTTGTAGATTGTTTGAGTTACATAGATGTGGGAGGTAATAAAAAAAGGTATATATTCCTTTGGAAAAGTCGATCTTTTGCACGCTTTAAATAATATGTCGCGGGGTGTAATATGTTTTGGTTGCCATTGGGTGTTTCTTGGATTATTTTTTGTTGTCATGGGTCATTTTGAATTGATACACGTTTTGGGTTTGAGTTTTCTTTTGAGTCTCATGGTTTTTGACTTGTTTTAACTGGTGCACGTGAAATGTCGTTAGTTATCCGTTGGTTTGATTCGTTGATCGTATCTGATGGATTCAGGATGTAGTTTTGGTTTCGTATTGTTCGGGAGCGTTGAGGTAGTCATATGAAAGACTTGGTCGCGCCTACACGCTTAAGTAGGTGACCATGAGAGAACGGTCGGAATACCCTTAGTGGGGAGGAAAGAAGTTCGTAGACGAACTAATGTAGTCATGAGGTCTCTTAAGAGTACCAAGGAGATGAATAGAGATTTGTGGGATACTAGCACAAGTACCACGCCATAGAGAGTGTTGGAAGGGGATACAATACCTCAAAGGTATTTATGATTGTCCGTAGGGCATGTAAGTTTTCCGAAAATTTCCTGAAATTTAGTAGGTTTGCCTATTACTGTGAGGTAGAACCATAAATAGAGCAAGTAGGAGAGGTGAGAGGAGTTGTAGTTAGTGCCTTTCCAAGGCAAATCGTTGGTGGAGTGACTTAAAAACAAGAGCTGTTAGAAATTGCAAGGAATGCCGGATAAAAGTTGAGTTGCTTAGTAGTAGATTGGATGTGGAAAGAGGTTGAGTGGTCCGATGAGAGGAAGTACCGGTCTGTAACAACCCCAAATTACCACGCAGCGGAATGTCCACATTGGGCGGTACTCATAGCACATCACACACAATCATAGAAAACAATCCCAAAAGAGACGTTAAAAATGTATAAATACAACATTGTCTAAAATATTTTCCATCCCAAAAGATACCATCAGAGTAGCGTTTTAGTCCCAAAAGCCGTTACCAACACAACATGTTCCTCAAAATACTTTAATTAAATTGATAATTTAAAAAGGACGAAAAATAAACAAAATTTAGACAAGTAAGCACCAACTCCCTCCTTGCATGCTCCGCTGCTAACCATCTTGATTTCCTGAAATACATGCTTAAAAGGGTCAACACAAAGGTTGAGCGAATCTATAGGTTTTGCAAATTATCATTTGAACACAAGTATATAAAAAGCAATTTCATTTACAGTTCCTTTGTGTGACCCTACGTTGGTATACGAGTCCACACCAATTCATTGTACTCAACGTATTTCAATCACAGTTCCCTTGTGTGACCCTACGTTGGTATACGAGTCCACACCAATCCATTGTACTCAACGTACCAATTCCATTGTACTCAACGTACCAATTCTATTGTACTCAACGTACCAATTCCATTGTACTCAACGTACCAATTCCATTGTACTCAACGTACCAATCCATTGCACTCAACATGAAAATTCCATTGTACTCAACGTACCAATTCCATTGTACTCAACGTACTTGTTACAGTTAAAACAACATTTAAGTTTAAGCAATCGTTCAAAGACTTGTGTTCTATTTGTTTCAAATAGCATGTATTCCCCCTCGCGGGTTAAAATCATTTAAAACCAGTATAAAAGCGAGGCTATAGACTCACCTTAGATGATACACGAAGCTAGTAGTAGTAGTGATCGTCGAAGTGAAGATGCCTCCCAAATATACACGTCAAAAGCCGCCACCTAACAAATAAGGTGCGCGCTTAATGATAGGTGTGTAAACACCCATCCTTTTACCACTTAATTCGGGCTAAAACGAGACCAAAACACGTATTTAATATCATTTGTTTGGAATTATGCGTGGTTTTTGTGTTTATTGTGTTTTCAGAGCTAACCGGATGAATATTAAAGAAAACATGGGATTGCACGGGTTTTATCAAGGAAAAAGACTCAAGACGAAGTCTATTGTCCAAGAGATGCAAAAGATTTGAAGTCACTGGGCCGATTCGAAGATTTATCGAAGAAAAGGACCAAAGACGGAAGATTTACATATGTCGAAGAAACTCAAGTCTATTTAACGAAGAAATTAAAAGACAAGCTGAATTTAATCGACGACAAATCCCGAATCGGAATCGAAAACGTCAACTTTTCTGAAAAGACGAGAAGACAAGAAGAAAGGGAGAAAGCCCACTCACCAACCAACCACTAGGACTATAAATAGAGTTTTCCTTCACATTTTAGGGAGTTAGCTTCATTTTTCTTTTTCCCAGTTTTTAGGTTCGGTTCATCACAAACATCATTAGGGTGTTTGGTGATTTTCATCTTTTTCTTTCAATCTTGTAACTCTTAATCATTACTCTTGTTATTTTTACATTAATCTATCTATTCCATCTTTTCATTCATCTTGTTCTTCATCATCATCTATTGAAAGTTCTTAAGTTTTTATTTGATTCAAGTTTGATCTTAAAAAGTTGTTGATTTAGTGTTTTTATTGGTGGGATTTGTTACTTATGGTATTTAAATGAATTGTGTTTAATTTGGTAAAACCTTTTTGGTTATTTGGTTTGATTTTTATAAAAAACGAGTTCCCTGTTCTTGCGTTACTGTAACTGATCTTTATCCCAGAAACATTCCGAATAGTGCTTTTCTTTCTCCTTTACTCGGAATGTTCCAACATTCCAAATTGACCATTTGCTAATTCCCTTACTCGGAATATTTTAAATATTCCGAATAGTGTTGTTTTTCCGCATAAGCCAAAGTTTACTTTTTCCCCTATTCGGAATATCTTATATATTCCGAATAGCCCAGTTTTTCCGAATAGCCATATTTTTCCGCATAGACTTGATTTTTCCGAATAGAGTTACTTTCCGCATAAGGCAAGTTTTCCAAATTAAGCACTTTATTCCGCATAGCAATCTTTCCGAATAAAGCAGATTTTTCCATTTAAACATTACTTTCCGAATGGCCAATGTTTTCCGCATAGGAGTTCTTTCCGCGTAAGTAGTACTTTCCGAATAGCCCTTTTCTTCAGTAAGAGCATTTTTCTGTTTTATCTTTTTACCTTTTATATTTACTTTTTATATTTACTGCAAGTTTAATGTCATTACTTTATTTATTTATCCTGTCAATAGCATAGAAAACACCAATCCAATTTTTGTCACCAAGAACAATCATTCCACTTTAAACTGAGATCAATTCGAGAGGATATCGAGTGTAATCTGAACCCTAGCAAAATGCTTGTATCAAATGGCGCTGCTGCCGGCTCTTCTCGTTAAGATCAAAAGTTTTTTGTGAGAACTTGGATTTTGGGATCCGTTCCTCGTGAACGTTACTTTTTCAAGAAAATTTTCAAAAACAACTAAAAAATATAAAATTTTCAAAAATACAAAAAAAAATTAATTAATTAAAAAAACAATAAAAAACCAAAAATATTTTTGCTTTGCTTTTCTTTGTTCGTTCTTTTGCAGGTGTATGCGCACTCGATCCACGTCATATCAAGAGCCCGAGCCTCTCGATCACTTAGACATGGCCGGTGTACCACCTCCAAACAATAATAATAACAACAACAACCCGCCGTTCAACAACATGAACAATAACAACAACAATGAGCCCCTTCCGGATAATCGCCCAATGATTGAATTGCTGCAAGCTCATGTAGATGGCAACACGGACCCAATTGTCATACCTCCAATTGCCGCCAACAACTTTGAGCTCAAGTCAGGCTTTATCCAGATGGTCTCCGCTCAACCATTCTTCGGACGTACCATTGATGATCCACACGACCACATCAAGAGATTCTTGCAACTCACCAACACGGTCAAATTCAATGGCGTTCCACAAGAGGTTATAAGGTTACAACTATTTCCCTTTTCTTTAGAGGGACAAGCCCGACATTGGCTTGCTAAGGAACCGCCACAGAGTATTCTCTCGTGGACGGATTTGGAAACAAAGTTTATCAATTACTTTTTTCCACCCTCTCGTACTACCGCATTGCGGAATGAAATCATAACTTTTGAACAAAAGTACGATGAGTCGTTCAGTGAATCTTGGGATCGTTTTAAAGATCTTTTAAGAAAATGTCCACAACATGGTTTTACCAAAGTACATCAAATTAATACTTTTTACAATGGTTTAAGCATGAGTGACCAAGATTCACTGAACAGTGCCTCGGGGGGTAATCTATTGGCTAAGACTTCCAATGCTGCTTGGGATATCATTGAGAACAAGTCTCGTGTGCAAACCAAGAGTATTCAGACCAATGTTGCTAGTGCTAGCACTAATGACAGCGATAAGCGACTTGACAAAATCACCACGCTTCTTGAATCGCTTGTCACACACACCGTCAGCAACAACAACAGCAATAACGCCAAAAACGCACAAGTTAACGCTGTCAGCCAACCTTGTGAGATATGCGGTGGTCCTCACTCTTACACAACTTGTACCGCCACCCAAGACTACCCAGCTGAGAATGTGAATGCGGCATATGGCACCTATCCTCCACCTGCTTATCAAGCCAGACCTCAAGGTGACTGTAACTTGCTTAGCTATCGATCCAACAACTACCTCTCACCACCTGGTTTCCCTCCTACCAACACAACCCAACAACAAAACCTTAATCGCCCTCCTCAACAACAACAACAACCTCGACAACCATACATCCCACCTCACAAGCAACAACAACCACCTCAACGTAACAATCAAGTCTATCAACAACCTGCTTACCCACCACCTGCATACAATGTTCCTCCCAACCAAGCCACCACTGCATTACACCAAGAGGTTGCAACCTACATGAGGACCAATGATGTGATTGTGGGAAATCTCCAAGAGGAAGTGCGCAATTTAAAGGCAGATTTGGTCAAGCAAGGAAACGATTTGAGAGCCGACATGAGAAACACGTTGGATAGCCAAACTAATGATCTGAGGAACATGATGGCTAGTTTCTTCCAAGGTAATCAACCCTCTTCTTCAGGTACTCTTCCGAGTAACACCGTTGCGAACCCAAGAGGGGAGATGAAAGCAATCACTACTCGAAGTGGTAAAGGTACCAAGGAACCCGAGCTTCCTATACCTCCACCGGTGGTTGTGACTAAGGAGAACGAGTCACCTGCTCCTATTCCTCCTCCTTCTCTTTCCCCAATTTCTCCACCTCTTCCTTCTACCCCTCCTCCACCCGTGATTGTGAGTGATCCTATTCCCCTAAAGCCTTCCTCTTCTTCCAATATACCTTATCCATCTAGGTTGAGGAAAGAGAAGCAAAAGAGCAAGGATGATATTCAGGTTTCGAATTTCCTTAAAATGTTCAAACAACTGAATTTCAATATCTCCTTCGCTGAGGCTCTCGCTCACATGCCCAAGTATGCAAAAATGTTTAAAGATCTTCTGAGCGACAAGGAAAAGCTCCTCGATATTACCAACACCCAACTTAATGAGAACTGCTCTGCAGTGCTCTTAAGGAAATTGCCAACCAAGCTTGGTGATCCGGGTCGTTTTCTTATCCCTTGCAATTTCCCGGGAGTAGAGAATTACATGGCCCTAGCCGATCTAGGTGCCAGTATTAATCTCATGCCTCTAAGTGTTTGGAAGCAATTATCTCTCCCAGAGCTAGTCCCCACCAAAATGACTTTGGAATTAGCTAACCGTACGGTTGCTTATCCAGTGGGGATAGCCGAAGACGTCATTGTAGGAGTCGACAAATTCACCTTCCCTGCTGATTTTTTTGTCGTCGACTACGAGATGGACCCCCGTGTGCCACTCATTGTTGGTCGTCCATTCTTGAGGACCGGTCGCACTCTCATTGATGTTGAATCCGGTGAGCTTATCATGAGAGTGGGTGACGATAAAGTAGTCTTCAACATGGGAAAGCTTTCTAAACAGCCTTATTCTTACGAAAGTGTTAATTGTATTGACGTTCTTGATGAGGCTTGTGAAGAACACTTCAAGGATGCTTGTAAAAATATTCCTACCTCTCTTCCCAATGTTGAGACCGTTTCCTCTATCGACTCATCACTATCTCTATTTGGAGAAAGTGATTTCCTTTGGAAAGATTTGGAAGCCACCTTGGGAGATGTGAAGCAAGACAATGACGATTCTACTGCCAATTGGGATGAAGATCTCAGTTTCATTGCAAACCTCCTCAAAGCAGACAATCCTTCCCCTCCATCTCCCACTGTCATTGCTATCGGTACTCCGACTTCGAATACGTCTCCTGTCGAAAATCCTCCGGATTTGGAACTTAAGGAGTTACCGCCCCATCTTGAGTATGTATTCCTCGAAGAAGAGAAGAAGTCGCCAGTCATCATTGCTAAGGATTTGAAGGATGAAGAGAAAGCCCGACTTGTCGCCGTGTTGAAAGATCATAAGAAGGCTATTGCTTGGAAGATTTCTGATATTCGTGGAATTGATCCTCACTTCTGCACACACAAAATTCTCATGGAGGACGACTTTAAGCCCGCAATTCAAAGCCAACGAAGGGTGAATCCAAAAATCCATGAAGTCATCAAAACAGAGGTTATCAAACTTCTAGATGCGGGTATGATTTACCCTATTTCGGATTCACCATGGGTTAGTCCAATCCATTGTGTGCCCAAGAAGGGCGGAATAACCGTTGTTCCCAACGCACACAACGAGTTGATTCCCACTCGTCTCGTTACTGGGTGGAGAGTTTGTATAGACTACCGCAAACTCAATGATGCCACGAGAAAGGATCATTTCCCTCTACCTTTTATGGACCAAATGCTTGAACGATTAGCTGGTAATGAATATTACTGCTTTCTTGATGGTTTCTTGGGATATTTCCAAATACCCATCGATCCCCAAGATCAAGAGAAGACTACATTCACTTGTCCCTATGGCACTTTTGCTTACAAAAGAATGCCTTTTGGCTTATGTAATGCGCCCGGGACTTTCCAAAGGTGTATGTTAGCTATCTTCCATGACATGGTTGAACAAACCATGGAAGTCTTCATGGATGATTTCTCGGTCTTCGGGGATTCCTTCTCTTCTTGCCTTACCAATTTGGAACGTATGCTAAAGAGGTGTGAAGACACTCGCCTAGTTCTGAATTGGGAAAAATGCCATTTTATGGTAAAAGAAGGCATCGTGCTTGGACATAAGATCTCGAAAGCCTGTCTTGAAGTAGACCGTGCTAAAGTCGATGTTATCGCAAAGTTGCCTCCACCTTCAACCGTGAAAGGTGTGAGAAGTTTCCTGGGTCACGCGGGCTTCTATCGTCGATTCATCAAAGATTTTTCTCAAATCGCTCGCCCGATGACCCACCTCTTGGAAAAAGATACTCCTTTTATCTTCTCCAAAGAGTGTCTTGAAGCCTTCAACTCGCTTAAGGATAAGCTAACTAAGGCACCCGTCTTGGTTACCCCTGATTGGGAGCTTCCCTTTGAGTTGATGTGCGATGCTAGTGATTTTGCTATTGGAGCGGTTCTTGGACAAAGAGTGAACAAACACTTCCAACCGATCCATTACGCTAGCAAGACAATGAAAGGGGCACAATTGCATTATACGACAACCGAAAAAGAGCTTTTAGCTGTTGTCTATGCTTTTGAAAAATTCCGCCCCTATCTTGTCCTTTCTACCACCATTCTTTATACCGATCATTCCGCGCTGAAGTACTTGTTGACAAAGCAAGATTCCAAACCAAGACTTCTTCGCTGGGTTTTGCTGCTCCAGGAATTTAAAATCGAAATTCACGATAAAAAAGGAGCAGAAAACCTAGCCGCGGACCATCTTAGCAAACTTGAGGATCCATACCAAGGGGATCATCCGAACAAAGAAATCAATGATTCTTTTCCCTTGGAGACCTTAATGTCTATAAACTCGAAGCCGAATGAAACCCCGTGGTTTGCGGACTTTGCAAACTACTTGGCGGGTGGAATTCTTAAGGAAGGGTTGACGTCTCAACAAAAGAAAAAATTCTTCACCGACATTAAGACTTACTTTTGGGACGACCCTTACCTATTCAAACAATGTGCCGACCTGATTATCCGTCGATGTGTTGATGGACCGGCAGCTTCGGAAATCCTTGATGCTTGCCACAAAGGACCCACCGGTGGTCACTTTGGTCCCAACTACACCGCCAAGAAAGTGTTTGATTCGGGATTTTATTGGCCCTCTATATATCGTGACGCTCACGATATGGTTAAAAGATGTGATGTTTGCCAAAAGCAAGGCAAAATCACACATAAAGACGAGATGCCTCAGAATTTCATTCAAGAGTGTGAAATCTTTGATGTTTGGGGTATCGACTTTATGGGGCCATTCCCTTCTTCTAAAGGAAACAAATACATCCTTGTAGCCGTCGACTACGTTTCAAAGTGGGTTGAAGCAAAAGCTTTACCCACTAATGACGCAAGGGTGGTTTGTAACTTTTTGAAAGCTCTTTTCGCTAGATTCGGTGTGCCTCGCGCCATTATTAGTGATCGTGGGACTCATTTCTGCAATGACCAATTTGCTAGAGTCATGGCTAAGTACGGTGTAAATCATCGTCTTTCCACAGCCTACCACCCACAAACTAATGGCCAGGCTGAAATATCTAACCGAGGACTGAAGCGAATTCTTGAAAGAACTGTGGGAGAGCATCGTGCCGCATGGGCTGATAAACTCGATGATGCTTTGTGGGCTTTTCGTACCGCTTACAAGACCCCGATCGGCTGTACGCCTTATCGTCTTGTGTACGGGAAAGCGTGCCACCTCCCCATTGAGTTGGAGCACAAGGCTTATTGGGCCTTGAAGTGGGCTAATTTTGATATTAACAAAGCCGATGACCTACGCAAGATCCAACTCAATGAGCTGAATGAACTTCGGAATGAGGCTTATGAAAATTCTTTGATCTATAAGGAAAGAACTAAGCTCATTCACGACTCCAAGATCAAAAACCGAGAGTTCCATATTGGAGACAAAGTCTTACTTTTTAACTCTCGGTTGAAAATCTTTTCGGGCAAGCTCAAATCTCGTTGGTCCGGCCCATTCACCATTGCCTAAATTTTTCCATATGGTACTCTCGAGCTCGCTCAACCTAATGGACCTAATTTTAAGGTGAATGTACAACGAGTCAAGTTGTACTTTGGTGAGGACACCTCTCACGAGGTGATTCCATCCCTCACCACGTTCCCCATAAACTGAATTTGGGTCGAGTCAGGCTCGTGAGTCGGTTATCAAAAACAAGCGCTCCTCGGGAGGCAGCCCGAGTATCTATCCCTTTAACCCTCTAAGTGTAGGGGAGGACCTATTTTGGTCGTTTGTGTTTATATGGTGATGTGATTACAGGGATAACTGCAATCTTGGAAATCTTTGAAGAACCGTGCTCCCGTGTTATCCGAAATCCGGTTCTATCTCTCAACTATCGTGATTCAATTTTCTTCATACTCACATTTGAAATTGATCACTTTAGTCGTCTCTTACTTAACTCGAGTTAACCAACGTCCACAATGTCATAAGTGTAGGGGAGATTTTTCCCACATGCTTAAACATTGAGGACAATGTTTATCTTAAGTGTAGGGGGACTTCTATCGAAGTTTTAAGTGGACTTTTCCATGAAAATGCCTTCATTTAACCGGAAAATCCTATTTTTCAACATTTTTCAAATTTTTTATCAACTTTGGCCATTTACTCTTAATTTTTAAATTTTTATCGTTGCTTTCATATATATATATCCCGCAATAAAGTAAAAAATATTAATAAAGTGGTGTAGCTAGTTTAGAAGTCTTTGATCTATTAGGCCCGTTGCGTTTATTTTGACTCAACTCGAATAAACTTATCCAAGTTTATTCTAGCTAGTATCCTTAAACATGTAGACCTTAATTGGTTTATTAGGCTAAGTATCCACGAGTCTCATTACTTGAGATTTTAAATTGTGGAGGACGAGAAATGATAGAGTCAATTATAAGTCGGTATACTTGCACAAGCTCACTTGGTGTAATTATTTGCCTATTCTCCCATCACTTGCTAATAATTTATCTGCAATAAGTAAGGTCTTACGATTTGAAAAGTTACTTAGCTTCTAGCCCAAGATCGTTTAAAAGTTGCTCGGTAATGATAAGAGTTCATAGACAAGGCATAACTTATGAAGCGGGGCGCGAAGATTGGCGAGTCCGAAAAGGCCCTAACAAGGCATGAGGATTCCATTTTATTACTGAAGATCCAAAGTGATGTGAAAAGCATTATTCCCAAAATCAATATGAAGGATCAAGACTCACGACGAAAAGCAATCAACTCCCGTAAAGATCATGGAGAAGTCTATCCGAAAAGACCCTAACAAGGTATGAGGATAAATAGATCCAAGTCCGAAAAGGAGGCGGATCGTTGTATCTCAAAATCCCAATTAGAGATTGAAGAAATAATCAAGAAGTCGTGGTCAATAAAGTTGGAGTACCCCTCAAAAGTCTCCAAGTGAAGAAACTCTATTATGATGAGAAGACCATTATCTCAAGAACGTCTCTCGAAGATATGAAGTATGAAGTACATGCCAAATATCGGCCCGAGAAAGGTCTCAAATCGTGAACCGAGTTATGCCAAGATATGAACTTTTTGATATCCCGAGAAGCAGTTTTAAGAGATTTTGTACTTTAGCTAACTATTGATCAAATCGTCCTACTTTGCTTTCAGCCTAAATACACTATCGAAATAAGTCCAAAAATGCATCTTCATAATCATTCTAAGACAAAAATAAAATATAAGAGATACACCTAGGAATAAGGGAGTTTAAGCATTTAATTAAGCCATGTGTGTAAGTGTTTGATTTACTAACTTATAATAACAATGATCTCGTTTTTAAGCTTAGTTTGGGGAACGTGAAACTTGGGGGTGATAAATCTTCGCAGCACCTAAGCCCTAATGTAAGTCATTGATTTCTTTGCAAGTTATTTCATCCTTTTGTTTATCTTAAAGTTTTAATTTCTCTTAGTATTTTAATTTTTATTTGGTAGTATTTGAATAAGGCCAAGGTTGATTAATTATGAGAAAAATGTAAATTTGCTTTATCACTAAGCATTGCATGAGGGCATGGCAATGGTTAAGTGTAGGGGATTTGATAGGTGTGTAAACACCCATCCTTTTACCACTTAATTCGGGCTAAAACGAGACCAAAACACGTATTTAATATCATTTGTTTGGAATTATGCGTGGTTTTTGTGTTTATTGTGTTTTCAGAGCTAACCGGATGAATATTAAAGAAAACATGGGATTGCACGGGTTTTATCAAGGAAAAAGACTCAAGACGAAGTCTATTGTCCAAGAGATGCAAAAGATTTGAAGTCACTGGGCCGATTCGAAGATTTATCGAAGAAAAGGACCAAAGACGGAAGATTTACATATGTAGAAGAAACTCAAGTCTATTTAACGAAGAAATTAAAAGACGAGTTGAATTTAATCGACGACAAATCCCGAATCGGAATCGAAAACGTCAACTTTTCTGAAAAGACGAGAAGACAAGAAGAAAGGGAGAAAGCCCACTCACCAACCAACCACTAGGACTATAAATAGAGTTTTCCTTCACATTTTAGGGAGTTAGCTTCATTTTTCTTTTTCCCAGTTTTTAGGTTCGGTTCATCACAAACACCATTAGGGTGTTTGGTGATTTTCATCTTTTTCTTTCAATCTTGTAACTCTTAATCATTACTCTTGTTATTTTTACATTAATCTATCTATTCCATCTTTTCATTCATCTTGTTCTTCATCATCATCTATTGAAAGTTCTTAAGTTTTTATTTGATTCAAGTTTGATCTTAAAAAGTTGTTGATTTAGTGTTTTTATTGGTGGGATTTGTTACTTATGGTATTTAAATGAATTGTGTTTAATTTGGTAAAACCTTTTTGGTTATTTGGTTTGATTTTTATAAAAAACGAGTTCCCTGTTCTTGCGTTACTGTAACTGATCTTTATCCCAGAAACATTCCGAATAGTGCTTTTCTTTCTCCTTTACTCGGATGTTCCAACATTCCGAATTGACCATTTGCTAATTCCCTTACTCGGAATATTTTAAATATTCCGAATAGTGTTGTTTTTCCGCATAAGCCAAAGTTTACTTTTTCCCCTATTCGGAATATCTTATATATTCCGAATAGCCCAGTTTTTCCGAATAGCCATATTTTTCCGCATAGACTTGATTTTTCCGAATAGAGTTACTTTCCGCATAAGGCAAGTTTTCCGAATTAAGCACTTTATTCCGCATAGCAATCTTTCCGAATAGAGCAGATTTTTCCGTTTAAACATTACTTTCCGAATGGCCAATGTTTGCCGCATAGGAGTTCTTTCCGCATAAGTAGTACTTTCCAAATAGCCCTTTTCTTCAGTAAGAGCATTTTTCTGTTTTATCTTTTTACCTTTTATATTTACTTTTTATATTTACTGCAAGTTTAATGTCATTACTTTATTTATTTATCCTGTCAATAGCATAGAAAACACCAATCCAATTTTTGTCACAAAGAACAATCATTCCACTTTAAACTGAGATCAATTCGAGAGGATATCGAGTGTAATCTGAACCCTAGCAAAATGCTTGTATCACTTAACAACATACTCAAGTATCTCAAAACATACTTAGTATAATAAAACCAACGACTCAAAATAGTATGTACATAGACATGACCAACCAATACAAGTGAATCCTTTCTAAATCCCACAACACATACTAGCTTTCCAAAACTAGTACCTTCGATGTTGATCCATCTCAAGATGCCAAATCAACACGGTTCAAGTACCCTACATGGGTCTCCAATTTCAGAATATATACTCACACACAATAATTATATCCTTCTAGAACTTTTAGAAACTAATAGATTAGCCTCTCGCCTCAAACTATGACGCGAGGTTAAGTACCTCTCAATAATACTCAGCCGGTACTTACCAAAGGTACCCACTGTTTTCCCATACCTACACATCTCCGTTTTTGACGAAACTTGGTGAAAAACTCACTCAATATCTGTAGAAGACTCAGTTAAAATTTCATCAAATGATTCATATTTTAGACCCACCTGCTCGACACATCTTTCGACCTTAAAAACCGGACTGTTTTACACACTTGACTCGTAAAACCATTTTGATCTTGTTAAACATTCCCATTTACAATATCGCCACTTGACTTTGAAAATAGACTCAAAATGCTAAGTTTAGGGCCTGAGAACATCCCTTGACCATTTTTGAAACTCAAGTTATAGTCCCCGGGATTTGACACAATATCGACAACAATTTCGGATTGCGTCGATACTCGCCTCCCGGTACACGAAAAATCAAACCTATGTAACTCTTGACTCGCTTGGAGTTAAAAGCTCTATCGTATACCGAATCAACCGTCTAGACGACCACTAAAACAATATCCAATAATATAAACCTTGACTTAGACTTAAGACAACGAAAATTAGCCCTAAACAATCTGTTCTAAAATGCCTCTTTCAAAATCACATCTACACTTGTTTTGACCCATTTCCCACTTCACCAATACATCAACTAACCTATATTCATCATCCATAACAATCCCTAAACTCCTAATCACTTGAATGATCAATATTAAATTACCAAAAGTTATAAATAAATGCATGCACTCAAAGGAAAATGATTAAAATAATAATAACAACAACAATGGAACCTTACAATGATTAAATGGATCAAAAACACCAAGAACACCCAAACCCCCCACAAATTTCGTGGGTTTAGGGGCTGAAATCACCAAGAAAGTATTTGCTCCAAGCTTGAATACTTTAATAGGTTAATCCTAAACACGATTAAACACAAACCCACTAATTTAATTAGATCAAATCAATGTTTTTAGCAAAAATTATCAAAATCAAATCTTACAAAAAATGTTGTTGCATGTTGGATTTTTGTGGTGGGATTTACTTACAATGATGATACAAACATGGGACATTGATTAGATTTTCAAGAAATCAAGTTTTGGTGGTGATTTGGTGGTGGCCATGGTTGGCCGTGGGTTTGAGAGAGAAAGGAGGGAGGAGAGAAAATTTTTGATGTTAAAAATGAAGTGTGTGTTTGTGTTAGTTGTTTTTGTATAAAGGTGGGAGGACCTATGGTGCAATTATAGCTTTCTTTTGGCCCTTTTTGCAAAGATAGTTTTAAAGAGCGGGAATGGTACCTAGTCGGCTTTTATAAATTTACGAGGGTCGGGTCTCGTCCCGGATTCATAAAAATTAAAATCTTGTTCAAATAAAGTACTTTTTCAAAGATTTAAACGCACACAAAAAGCAATAGTAAGGTTCCGACTCGACTTAATACGTAATGAAACGAAGATTCCAAAAATCTCCAATATCGAGATAATCAATAATAATACGTAAAATTTGGGCATCCATCGGCATCACGATCACTAGTAGTACTCTTCAGTCATCAAAACAATTAAATATATGCACACATTACCGGTTTCAACGTAAACCGTCAAACATAACAATACTCACCATCACTTAGATATTCAAAATAAGGTACATAGTTAAGGTAAGACGATGATGTTAAGTACGGGATATTATATTCTCACCTCCTTAAAGGAGCGACGTCCCGGCGCTCGCCTCGCCTCATACTCGTATCGCGCCTTCCTAGGAAAAACGAGGGCACTTCTTATAAAGAATTCCTCACGTTCCCACGTGAATCTCGTTCCACGTCTCGAAATATATTGCACCTTCGTAATGAGAATCTTACTCGGTCTCAAACGCTTAACCTCTCGATCAAAGATCTCTACTGGTTCTTCTAAAAAATGCAACTCGTCGCCAAGTTGTATCTCACCAAAAGGGGATGAATGAGTCCTTATCCGACAGGAACTTCTTCAAGCTCGACACACGAAAATTTACACAAATTACAAGAAGCTCATCCAACGATTTTAAATTATAAATAATCGGTCCCATCCGTTGGGCGATCTCAAACGATCCAACGGTCCTCACAAAAACAATTACTCATAAAAGAAAGTTGCATGGGTCGCACATAATACCATCGAAAACGTTCTAGAATACTCAGGACGAGATGACTAGTTCGGGTCGTACAAAGTCACCTTATTGTGTAATCTCGAACATGCCAACCTACTTCGTAAAAAGCGAGTTCATCGATATGGAAATCATTCGGCGTATACATTACTCCATTGGACGCATTACGATCTAATTCAATCACAAAAGCCAACATCAGGAACGTAAAAATTAAGTCACCACATGTTTGCAAAATAATCAACCTATGCCAAATCCACAAATTCAATCGGGTTAACTCATGCTTGCTAAGTAGCCAAGCCATGATAAATAAAAACACTTGACAAGACCTTCGGGTAGGTCTAGTCAATTGGAAGGTTGTAAGTTAAAGGATATCTACTGACCGGATAACCATGGACGAAATATCAAAAGAAATAACAAGAAAATGTCTTCATCATTGGAGAGAGCTCACACGTGGGTCCATAACCAAAATATAATACAAACACACCATCTCACTTCCGCCTACGCGTAATCAAAGTATCAATAAGCCTCGTCGTTGAAAGTCAAAAAGATATTACATGATACATGTCCTACATGATCGGACGTCATTGGACAATGCCGTCTAAAGTTCGCACAACATACGATCATTCGACTATATCACATACCATCTAAGTACATAAAAAGAAAAGGTCAAACATAAACATAAAATGTAAATCTCCGTCGTTGATCATCGATAAAACCTTGGACTAGCCCTTGATAATACAACTCGATCTCTAAAGTCTTTCCACTTGCGGTGTCAGCTACAGCATACTCCTCGAGGTGATAACGAATTTATTAATTCCAGTCATTAAGAAATTCGATCCGTTGGGAATATTCACAACATATCGGGCATAACATTAAGTTCTGCTCCAGTGTTCAACGTACAAAAGCGTCCCACTAACTTTTGCTTCAGCGTTCATCGTACAAAGGCGTCCCAATAATTTCAACTTCAGTGCTCAAGGTGATGCATCATATTCCTCGTTTTTAGTTCGTCATACTAGCCCCAAGAGTTTCGTCATCAAGAAAAGTCTTCGGTGACCCTTCGATAGTAGCAAGTAAAATTACAAAATCTTCACATCCACGATAAGTTGTCGTTGATAACTTGATCCTCAGTCAATCCGCAAGTACACATATAAATCCTTGTGACGCTTAAGCAAGTCGCCTATTCTCGGAACGGTCAACGGTTCTTAACAATCTGCTTATAAAGCTCGCGATCATCGAGACACATTAGAAATGGTCTATCGGAATAAATCATAACTCGAGAGGATTCCAACAGGTTACTTATACATAGATGATAATCGACGATCATCATAATGACGACAACACTGAACGATTCTTACCAATGAAATACGAGTGAAGGAAGACGTACGCACACCAAACATCCACAAATCGAGCCAGACATACTTGGGCCCACTCATTTATAACTCCTTGTCTACATCGAAAGGCGTCCCCCTCCATGTATACAAGAGTTTATAAATTTACGGTTCGGGAACTTATAACTTTCTTGTTCAAATGAAAAGGCGTCCCAATCCATTTCAACAAGACGATTATAAGTCATCCTACTCAAGTATTACTATCTCTCAACACGATATCATATCAAAATACCATAGTAAATATAAGGTGTCAAATAAACTTACATCATGATATTCGTATTCAAATGTCCCATTCCATTTGAATAAGGAGATCATAACGATCTAAGGTCTAGTGGTTTAAAACCTTCTTATTCAAATGTCCCAATCCATTTCAATAAGATACCCTTAAACAACTCATAGTTGAGTGTGTTAAAATCTCTATATCTAAATGTCCCATTCCAATTAGATACAAGGCATTAAGCCACTCAACCGAATGACTACTACGAGCATATCTTTGTTATACCCAAACTATATATATTTTATTAGGATATATATATCTTAGGTCCAACATTGGCATCCTCCTTTTCGCCAGTAAAACGTAGTCATATAAAACCAAATCACACGTCGCATTACGTAGAAGATGTAGCCTTGGATAAATGATTCTTTAGAATCATAAAAAGTAACGGAAATAAAAATATCACGTTAATCAATTACGTTTCAATATGAGTTGTCCCAAAAGTGGCACATTACAATGTGACGACAACGATCGAACTTAAACAAGTCGATATGCGATAGATTACGAAACAACATACACGTACCCAAAGTATCAATCGAGTTTCACACTCGTATTCATAATACATAATTATCAAGATCGGTGATTGGCGATGAGGCCAAATCCTATTCAAAACCGCATTATAAAATGTACGACAATCATTCAAGGACCATTGCTTCGCGTACAATGCCTCTAAATATCATAGTACATTCATACATATACATACTACCATTCCTATATACACATAGGTTCACATAATCATAGTCAAATATAAAGTAATACAAGAATAGCCTTACCGGAGCCATGCGGAGTAGTTGCGTGCTTAAAACTTTTACGATACACTAAAAGTTATAGTTTAGGACATTTTCAATAAAAATCGACCTAGTTCTCTATAACTTGTGGCTCTGATACCAATTTGTAACAGCCCCAAATTACCACGCAGCGGAATGTCCACATTGGGCGTTACTCATAGCACATCACACACAATCATAGAAAACAATCCCAAAAGAGACGTTAAAAATGTATAAATACAACATTGTCTAAAATATTTTCCATCCCAAAAGATACCATCAGAGTAGCGTTTTAGTCCCAAAAGCCGTTACTAACACAACATGTTCCTCAAAATACTTTAATTAAATTGATAATTTAAAAAGGACGAAAAATAAACAAAATTTAGACAAGTAAGCACCAACTCCCTCCTTGCATGCTCCGCTGCTAACCATCTCGATTTCCTGAAATACATGCTTAAAAGGGTCAACACAAAGGTTGAGCAAATCTATAGGTTTTGCAAATTATCATTTGAACACAAGTATATAAAAAGCAATTTCATTTACAGTTCCTTTGTGTGACCCTACGTTGGTATACGAGTCCACACCAATTCATTGTACTCAACGTATTTCAATCACAGTTCCCTTGTGCGACCCTACGTTGGTATACGAGTCTACACCAATCCATTGTACTCAACGTACCAATTCCATTGTACTCAACGTACCAATTCCATTGTACTCAACGTACCAATTCCATTGTACTCAACGTACCAATTCCATTGTACTCAACGTACCAATCCATTGCACTCAACATGCCAATTCCATTGTACTCAACGTACCAATTCCATTGTACTCAACGTACTTGTTACAGTTAAAACAACATTTAAGTTTAAGCAATCGTTCAAAGACTTGTGTTCTATTTGTTTCAAATAGCATGTATTCCCCCTCGCGGGTTAAAATCATTTAAAACTAGTATAAAAGCGAGGCTATAGACTCACCTTAGATGATACACGAAGCTAGTAGTAGTGATCGCCGAAGTGAAGATGCCTCCCAAATATACACGTCAAAAGCCGCCACCTAACAAATAAGGTGCGCGCTTAACAACATACTCAATTATCTCAAAACATACTTAGTATAATAAAACCAACGACTCAAAATAGTATGTACATAGAAATGACCAACCAATACAAGTGAATCCTTTATAAATCCCACAACACATACTAGCTTTCCAAAACTAGTACCTTCGATGTTGATCCATCTCAAGATGCCAAATCAACACGGTTCAAGTACCCTACATGGGTCTCCAATCTCAGAATATATACTCACACACAATACTTATATCCTTCTAGAACATTTAAAAACTAATAGATTAGCTTCTCGCCTCAAACTATGATGCGAGGTTAAGTACCTCTTAATAATACTCAGCCGGTACTTACCAAAAGTACCCACTGTTTTCCCATACCTACACATCTCCGTTTTTGACGAAACTTGGTGACAAACTCACTCAATATCTGTAGAAGACTCAGTTAAAATTTCATCAAATGATTCACATTTTAGACCCACCTGCTCGACACATCTTTCGACCTTAAAAACCGGACTGTTTTACATACTTGACTCGTAAAACCATTTTGATCTTGTTAAACATTCCCATTTACAATATCGCCACTTGACTTTGAAAATAGACTCAAAATGATAAGTTTAGGACCTGAGGACAGCCCTTGACCATTTTTGAAACTCAAGTTATAGTCCCCGGGATTTGACCCAATATGGACAACAATTTCGGATTGCGTCGATACTCGCCTCCCGGTACACGAAAAATCAAGCCTATGTAACTTTTGACTCGTTTGGAGTTAAAAGCTCTATCTTATACCGAAACGACCGTCTAGACGACCGGTACAACAATATCCAATAATATAAACCTTGACTTAGACTTAAGACAACGAAAATTAGCCCTAAAAAATCTGTTCTAAAATGCCTCTTTCAAAATCACATCTACACTTGTTTTGACCCATTTCCCACTTCACCAATACATCAACTAACCTATATTCATCATCCATAACAATCCCTAAACTCCTAATCACTTGCATGATCAATATGAAATTACCAAAAATTATAAATAAATGCATGCACTCTAAGGAAAATGATTAAAATAATAATAACAACAACAATAGAACCTTACAATGATTAAATGGATCAAAAACACCAAGAACACCCAAACCCCCCACAAAGTTCGTGGGTTTAGGGGCTGAAATCACCAAGAAAGTATTTGCTCCAAGCTTGAATACTTCAATAGGTTAATCCTAAACACGATTAAACACAAACCCACTAATTTAATTAGATCAAATCAATGTTTTTAGCAAAAATTATCAAAATCAAATCTTACGAAAAATGTTGTTGCATGTTGGATTTTTGTGGTGGGATTTACTTACAATGATGATACAAACATGGGACATTGATTAGATTTTCAAGAAATCAAGTTTTGGTGGTGATTTGGTGGTGGCCATGGTTGGCCGTGGGTTTGAGAGAGAAAGGAGGGAGGAGAGAAAATTTTTGGTGTTAAAAATGAAGTGTGTGTTTGTGTTATTTGTTTTTGTATAAAGGTGGGAGGACCTATGGTGCAATTATAGCTTTCTTTTGGCCCTTTTTGCAAAGATAGTTTTAAAGAGCGGGAATGGTAACTAGTCGGCTTTTATAAATTTACGAGGGTCGGGTCTCGTCCCGGATTCATAAAAATTAAAATCTTGTTCAAATAAAAATACTTTTTCAAAGATTTAAACGCACACAAAAAGCAATAGTAAGGTTCCGACTCGACTTAATACGTAATGAAACAAAAATTCCAAAAATCTCCAATATCGAGATAATCAATAATAATACGTAAAATTTGGGCATCCATCGGCATCACGATCACTAGTAGTACTCTTCAGTCATCAAAACAATTAAATATATGCACACATTACCGGTTTCAACGTAAACCGTCAAACATAACAATACTCACCATCACTTAGATATTCAAAATAAGGTACATAGTTAGGGTAAGACGATGACGTTAAGTACGGGATATTACACGGTCTTTTAAGATGCGTGTAGAATTTTGCAAGTAGAACGAGGTGGGAATTTATTCGTATTGCCGCTAAGAGAGGGTGCAAGGAGGACATAGTTGAAACTGCTAAGGATGTTGTATGAATGCTTTGGGTTTACGGTTATGCATTTGGCTTCGCCAAAGCACTAGCGGATTTCATGGAGTCAATGAAGCGTGTGTGCATGAACGTATATAAATGAGTTGCATTGGGAGCATCGACGACATATTGATCTACTCAAAGTCTAAGAAGGAGAGTGAGGCGAAGTATGTGTTGGTTTTGGAGTGGAATTATACGTGAGATTTTCAAGGGTGAGTTTTAGTATTAAGTCTACCATGATGAGTAGTTAGAGATGATGGCATATCATGGAACCAGCAAGGGGCGAAGTGAAGAAAGATGAGGAAGCATTTTGGAGGCTAAAGAGGTGGATTGGATAATGAGCCGATCTTGGCATTATCGGAAGGACTAGATGAATTCACGAAGCATGACGATACTTGGAGCAAGGATTTGGATGTGTACGAGAACGACAAAGAAAGGGGCGATTGCTTATACGTTGCAAGAACTGAAGATTTGGAAGAACTAGATAAGACTTAGTTAGTGGAGCTGGATTGTTATATCTGCCTAGAATGCTAGAGGCATTTGGTGTACGAGACGTAGAGAATGATCTATACGGATCATGAACGTCTCCAACACATATTTAATCATCTTGATTGAACCTTTGGAAAAGGTGATGGGTGGAGTTAAGTGATGAAAGAAAATTGCAAGGCCAAGTGCCATCTGGGAAAGGCAAGCATGGTTGATGAGACATGGAATAAGAAGAATGAAGTAAAGCTGAGACTAACTTGAACTATATGGATGACGTATTAGGGTGGTTTGGATGAAGGATGTAGGTTGCACGAGTTGAGTTGTCTAAAGCAGAGAACGCGTCAACAAGTATGTTGCGTGGCTTGGACAATCACATGGAGAAAAGGGACGTAGACTATACTTCCTACATAGATAGGAGTAGCTTAGAAAGGGAAATGTAAGGACGAAGTTAGTGACAGGGATACATAATGGGGTGGAGGAATAAGTACGACGAGAGTTGGGTGATAGTCGATAGACTGACTAATTCATCTCATATTTCAAGAGGAATGAGAAGTCACGTGGTTGAGAAGTTGGAAGGATTGCGTACGGATGTGATGGAATAGAGGGTTTTGCGTAAAAGTTAGCCTAATATGTACGGAATGCCTTATGAAAGATTATGGCAAAGGAAGAAACGATGGGAAGCATCACATCGTGATGTATGGTAGGAGTCGAGGAAGGAGAAGGAAGTGTGTATAGAAGCGAAGCATGAATGAAATAGGTCGAGATAGGAACCAAAGGTAGAAATTTGGTAGAGCCTAATGAGTAGAATAAAGCACAAAGTAGGCTAATGCTGTCGTAGTGTGGAAAAGGAAATGGCACTGACCTATACTGATTGTTTGGGAGACTTAGTATCGATAATCGAATGGATGAGGAGTTATAGGTGTGATGTGCCATAGGGACGAAGGGATTGGTCTAACTGAGTTAACCCTCCTTTTGATGATGTGTATAGATCATAAGATGATTTGGATTGGAAGAACTAATGGATATGTGAAAGACCGTCATAGGTCACTTTGTAAGGAAATTGGAATTTTTAAGTAGTTTGGGGAACGGACTGAAGGGAGTTGATGAACATGATTGGATATGAGTATATCCAGCTAACTGGGAAAAGGAGAGGCAAGTGAGATATTTATACAACCTTAGGTGTTACACTGAGGGCATGGGTGATTGATTTAGAGGTAGTTAGGAAACTCGTTAGCGATGGCTGAGTTTTCATAATGATAAGTTATCATACTAGAAGTCGATAAATGCCATTTGAGGCACTATATGAAAGGATAGGATGAGTTGTCCCCATTGTGGACTAGAATTGGTAAAAGAGGCTACTAATGGAGTAATGGTGTTTGTGGAAAGGATGAGAGAAACAAGGGATGTTATGTAGAAAAGGAGGAAACCACTAGAGTTAGTGAAAAAGTTATGTATGAAGTTTCACCCATAGTAACGGGTGGTATGTTTTGGTAAAATAAAAGAGTTGATGTAGAGTTTTGTAGGTCCATTTATGATCTTTGGAAAGATCGGACCAGAAGCTTATGAGCATAGAATTACCTGGGGGAAATTGAGTGGTATACATGATATATTTCATGTATTAAGATTGGTAAATGTTGTTTGAGAATGCATATTTGCATGTTCGGTTATTCGGGATTTGTGCTAATAAGAGTCTTTGTTTTATCAAAGAGTCATTTATGGGATTTATTGACTGTGAGGTCAAGAGTTTGGCAATGAGTTTAGTTATTTTTGGTTTGTATATGTGGTATTTTGAAAATTGAACTAAAGTTCACGTGGAAATGAGAGGAGTTCGTTTAGAACAAGTATCCTCATGTGATTTGTTGTTTGTGTGTTTGATCCTAAGGAGTAAATCTCGGGACGAGATTTCTATTAGGAGGGAGTGAGGTGACAACCCTGGTTTTGAGGTTCGTCACTTAGTTTTATTTTGTGCTAGTTACGTGTATTTATGTGTTTATGTGCTTATTCGTGTGTATAGATTGTGGTTTGGATATCGTTTCCGGTACGGGGTACCTTGTGAGTGAAACGATGTGTGATGATTTCATGTTCATGAGTTCACATGGTAGTGACTATGAACAGGGGCGGAGCCAGGAATTTAGGTTAACGGGGGCTGAATTTTTT
This sequence comes from Glebionis coronaria, assembly GCA_025667525.1. Taxonomy (NCBI): domain Eukaryota; kingdom Viridiplantae; phylum Streptophyta; class Magnoliopsida; order Asterales; family Asteraceae; genus Glebionis; species Glebionis coronaria. The sequence goes on from CM046877.1 coordinate 240,575,065, forward strand.
TAGCGATAACAATAACGACTAAAGACAGGCATCGATATATCTTATAGAGTAGCTAAAACTAAACAATTTTTTATTTTTTTTTGGTTAAAGGAGACTTCACCCCGGTAAAACTAAACAATTTGGCTAGTGATTTTGGCTATTACCAAGTAAACAATAACACATTAATTTTGGTTACTTGTTTTTACGTACATAATTTCACATTAATAACGACTCTAAATATGATGATTTGTATACCAAAGTTATTGTAATTTTAAGGAAACATAAACCACTAGCACTTTTGCAATAACAACGTTCATAAAATTTTTATAACTTAAGTAGGTTTAAATTTTACTTTATTTAAAAGATTGCCTCAACAACTAAGATAAAAACAAAAATAAAAATTATATAATTTGAATAATGTGACTGTATTCTATTTTCAAATGCAATTAGACAAAAAGTTGTTCACGTATTAGTACTGCCAAAAAAATAATAATTTAAAAATTCATGATTGTTTTATCCTAGTCAAGAGTTTTAAACAAACATCTATAAAACAAGGATCACTTTTATCAAGTATCAAAGGTGAAAGGCCTAAAATAAAACTTTCCATCTAAATAAAGACAAACGGTTAAAGCTATACAAATTTGTTTCACAAAAAAATACAGTATATGTGTATCTCAGTCATCATCTTCCCCAGCGATCCCATCTACATGCACCATTATAAAACAAACATTTTTTTCTTAACCCTTCAATAATAAGCTCAAATACTTTACAAAGTCCATGTTCTTAGTCATAACACAGCTTAAGGGGTGGACTAGCTGGGCTATTAGGGGTAGCCGAGCACCGTCGGCCCTCCTACTAGCGTCGAAAACTAAGTTACAAGCCGGTTTAGTAGGGTAGGTTGGGGGTGGCTGAGCACCCGCTAGTCACCCCATCGGCTCCGCCCCTGACTATGAAGTGAGATGGTGTTATTTAGTGATTTTACATATACGTATATGTATTATAGAAAATCGTATTTTTACGATTTACGGTTTAGCATTTAGAGGTCTCGGATGAGGTAATTAGTCATATGGATATTTTTCGGGATGGTTTTAAGTCATTTAGGACTTAGTTATAAAGTTTATTTCAAAATTTGAGATTTTTTATAAAAGTGTATATTTTACGTCTTTTACGGTAAAACGCGTAAATTTGACTAGTTTTACGGTTTTGAGGTTTTGGAGGCTTTAGGAGCTGAAATAAATTAAGGTAAGTTAAGTTAATATTAATAACTTAATAATTAATAATAAAAATAAAAAAAAATAATAAAAAAAGGTGGGTCGGTTTGGTTTGGACGCAAGAAGGAAAAAAAAGGGAAGAAAAGGAAAAAGGAAAGGGAGTTGGGCTTTATATTGGACTAGGACTTTTCCATACATTATATATGGTCTTTAATTAAAACAAAAAAACATTATTTTTCTCCTGGAAGTTGAAGCCGACGGTTTACAGAGAAGTTTTAGGGTTTTCAGGATTTTTTTCTTCTTCCATTGAATTAAAGGTAAAATATTCATAAACCTTTTTAATTAAATTGTTTTTATGTTTAATTGATCATCTTATGATGGATTTAGTGTTTATTCTAAATAAAAACCTGAGTTTTTATGATTAACAATGATTAAAATAATTAGGGCTTATGATTAGACATGATGAGGGTAATTAATTTGGTTAATTATGTTAAACCCGTTTTTAAAAACTGGGCAGAATTTTTGGGTCATTGTTTTGATCATATTGGGAGTTCTACAAACTCTTATTTTACGATCCAAGTATCCTGAAAAGGTAATTGAAGTGGCTTTCCAATGCAAGAAACGAGAATTAAATTGGAGGTAGGGAAGTGGGTCAAAAACAGGTTACAACAGTCGGAGGTCAAAACAGTTTTGAAGTCAGCCTGTTTTCTTTTTAAGTTTTGGGTTGTTTGGGGTACTTAGGGTTGCGTTGGGATCTTCTAACGAACATGAGAGATGGTTTATATATTGTAGTAAGTATCTGCACTTGGGTTAAGGTTGTGGTTTAGGGTAAGACTCCCTAATTGTAACAAACGTTTTGTATGTTTAAAATCAGTAAATCTGGAATGACAAAAGTATATATATATATCAGGGCCTTAAAAGTAGCTTTAAGGTTAGGGCAAGTGGGAGGTGTTAGCTAACATATGTAAGGGCATGAATATTCCTTTTACAGAAACCATGGGTATGTTTAAGTGAACGTTTGACTTAAAGTTTGGAGACCTAAAACTGAGACTGTTTTTGATAAAATGTTAACGGGATGTGTTATGAAGTAAAACGAGTTAAGGGCTTTATAGAGGGGTGTAATGAGATGCTTAGAGCATTTAAATGAGGTATTTATATAGGAGGAGGTTAGATGTCCATCATAGGTTGATGAGCCATCTTAGTGATTGGTTCATGTTTTGATTGCATGTTTTTGGTTTGTTAGCTTGTTGCTAGTGCGAGGACTTTTGGAGAAGCAATCAGGTGAGTTTCATGGTCCCATGTTTACTATTGTTTTTGACTTCCAGATGGGATGGAAGAGACACTGTGTTATGTTTTGTTTTATAAATTTATGCTGTGAATGTTTGGCGTTGGTAATGGACTTATGTGTTGATACTTATATGATTAACTGCTAGATAATTCTTGATTGTTTATGTTTTGACTTGGTACCAAGGGGTGTTGACAAGGCGGGGCCTTGGGGATTGGTTCATAGGTGTTTGGATGCCTATGGGATTATGAGGTTTGGTATGGCTAGGAGCCATGGTTTTGGTTTGATTAGTTGAATCTTGATTGTTAGTTTGTTAATGCATGTAGTATCACATTGTCCATATGATTTAAACTTTGATTGTACTCACAGCTTTTGATATGATTTGGCGTTTGGGTCTAAACCTATGACTCTCACCAACTTTATGGTGACGTGTTTTAGTGTCTCTTTCAAGTGAGAATGTGGTTAAGCTTGGGTATAGAAGTGGCTAGCTTGGGAGGCATTAGGATTGCATTTAGAAGGAGATCCCCGTTCCTTCTTAGTTTCATTTGCTCATTTAATAAGTGATACTATTTGGCACCTATATGTTTGTTTTGGTTATGTTATTTGTTTGTCTTGGGTAAGAGGTAAGACTGTTACCTACTTACCTAGACTCCTGCATTGTTGAGATGTTGTCATGACTTTTGTGACACCATATTATGACATTTCTTATTTCATATAGTTATCTCTATAGACACGCCATGTTGTGATGATATCCATACGTCGCGCCCCATATTCCGCCATTAGTGGGGTGTGACAAGAACCCCTAGGGTTATTGCGATCGCAATAAAGCCGTCGGAATGAGCTGTCACAATAAGCTGTCACAATGTCAAAACCCTAATGATATTGTGATGGAAAGACAATATATTCGGATGGAGTAAAAATAGCATAAACCCGAATAAGCACTTTTCAAAAACGTAACCAAAACAACAATAAGAAGAACAAAATAAGCTACGAATTTAAACACTTTCAAGATGCCAAATAAGAAAAATTTATAAATTGAACTAAAAGAAAAAGATTAAACTTTAAAAAGATAAAACTTTTAAAAACACTTAAATGAAAATAAGCTAGACACAAATTAAGCAAAAAGTACAATAAGCTAAGACCATGAATCACACGAAAAATGATAAGAACAATGGAAAAATAAGAACTTTAAATCAAAATAAGCATAAAGATGAAAAATTTTAAAGATTAATCAAATAAAACTTGAGATTAAAACAAGAAGAGAAGAATGAGAAGATTGTAAAAAGCTTGCTTAAAAGAAAGATATAAAGATTAAAGATTCAATAACACAAAATTAAAGACTTACTTGAAATTAAAGACAAGAATTTAAATGACAATATGAAAGTGCAAGAAAAAATAAAGTGGAGAACTAATTTGTCAAATTAGCTAACACCTCCAAAATGAGAAGGAGGGTTAGTATTTATAGGGAGGGGAGAAGGTGGTAGGTGGTTGGAAGCTTCCTTCTTTCTTTCTTTCTTTAGTCTTCACGTTTTTGAAATTAAACGCGTCATTCTCGACTTTGTCTCGGGATTTGTCGATAAATAATTTGAACTCGTCTTCTAATTTCTTCATTAATTAGATTTGGTTCTTCGACTTCGTTAAACTTTCTTCTTTAGACTTTTTCTTCGATAAATCTTCAGAATAGGCCTTTGACTTCCGTTCTTTTTGCACTCTTGATCTTTTGACTTCGTCTTTTGTCTTTTTCTTCGAGAAACGCCCGTGAAAACCGTGTTTTCTTCCTTTTTCATAATTTGATCCTAAAACACAAAAAAACACAAACCACGCATAATTCCGACATTTACGACATAAAATACACGTTATGATCTCGTTTTTAATTGTTTTAACTAGTAAAAGGATGGGTGTTTTCACACCTATCATGCACGTCATCAAGTGAGTCCCAAGGAATGTCATCTTCATGCTGTCAAAAGGATCTTTAGGTACCTTAGATGCTATCCAAGCTTAGGTTTATGGTATCCTAGGGATTCTCCATTGGAGCTAATTGGCTATTCAGACAGTGATTATGGAGGTGATAATGGTGATAGGAAATCCACAACTGGTGGATGTCAATTTTAGGGAGTAGATTAATATCTTGGCAATGCAAGAAGCAGACTGTGGTAGCCAATTCAACAACTAAGGCTGAGTATGTGGCAGCTGCTGCATGTTGTGGGCAAGTGCTATGGATTCAAAATCAGCTATTGGATTATGGGTACAACATACTAAGATATTTGTAGATAATAACTGTACATTGTGTATAATTAAAAATCCTGTATGATGACGTATAGTCCCTCAGCCGGGTCTTGGACTCGGCCGACAGGTACTACCCGCATCCTACCCATCACGAATGGGTTGGATTGATGTTCTTTAAGCTTATGGGCTTCTAATGAACAGTAGCCGCACGGTCATGTGCGACCCACGGCCCGGCACAGCCGGTACAGGGTTAGACAGAATCACAATCTAATTGGGATTGGGATTTACCTTAAAGTGGAGGATATACACTGACCATAATTAGAAGATAACAATCAAGCTAATTATGGTACTTATCCTTTGCTTGGGGCCGAAACATCGGTACCAGCCCATTAGGGTTGTACCACCTATATAAGGAACCCCAAAGGGTTCCACAAAGCTATCACATTCTCTATACTCTCAATATACCTGATTACTAACCCTAAAACCGATTACTTACTCTCACGCTGGAGTCTAATCGTGGGATACATTCCCATGGTAAGCTTAACGCGTGTTGTTTAGTGTGCAGGATCTCAAAAAGAAGTTTACTTGGTGCAAGAGCCGGAGCCCCACGTATCCGAATTAAGCCTAACTCGGATCAAGCAAGGATCATCCAACTTTTGTATTAACAAGTTGGCGCCATCCGTGGGAGCCTACACTAAACGAAACTCTACCGATGATGAAGGGACATTCTCAAGGAAACCCTAGGGGCACGAACCTTGGAAACCGGAAGTCCGGAGGTGACATTCCAGTCACCCCAACCCCTCCTCCGGGTGGGCGATCGGGGGGACCAAGCAACCGGAGCATGTCGTTCCAATCCCCTGGTGGGATGGGCACCACCAACAATACCCCACCACCAGTACTTATGCAGAACCTCGATAGAGTCACTCCAGCCGTCACAGCAAGGATGGATCTGGGGAGGGATCTCTTAGCTAGACTCAACTTCGGCACCGCCAGGCGCGGAACCTATACCAAGACTCAAAAAAGGAAAAGGAAATCCCGAGCCAGGAAACGACCTCCAACAGAAGCACTACGTCGACCATGGAACGTGTTCAAACGAATAGGAAATCGAATCATGCAAGAATCACAAGCTCAAAGAGACGTGGATAAATCCGACAGATCTTTAGAGCACGCAGCGTTCAGAACTTCTCACGGCAGCTGTCGTGCTACGTGTGTCATAGAATGGAAACTAGTGGGAAGAAAATTCCTACCCCTTCTCAAAAAGGGGCTATCCAGGCCAATCGAAAGGGGTGTCTCGACCGTCTCATTACAACCCTGCAGGGACAAATACGGAATATCACTCTAAAAAACGTCTCCGAGCAAGATACTCTCCTCCCCCTCTATCGAAAGACGAAGGACGTTATGAAGAGCCTTACTATCACGTGGAAGAAAAGGAAGACATTCTTCTTCTAAGGTATAGCAAGGGGGAGGACGCCTTTGCCCTTTGCATACGAAATTACTCAGAGGAAAAGAGGCGTCGGATCCCGACGAATGTCAATACCTATGATGGATCTGGCGACCCGGATGACCATCTAAAGATATTCGACGTACGGGCTAAAGATGAACGTTGGCCGATGCCGATATGCTGCCAGATGTTCAGCTCAACATTAATAGGTAGTGCCCGCGATTGGTTTAAAACTTCCTCCCCGAAGCATCAATAGCTTTGATGAAATACGCGCCGCGCTCAAAAATAATTATGCGCATCATAAATATAATAAAGAGGGGAAATATTTCCAAAGCGATAAACCGACGATCATATATATGGTTCGATCATGGCAACGCAAGACGAAACAGAGAGTTAGTCAAAAAATTTCTCGTAGCAAGCCCCATACTAAACCATTGCCGTGTCCTCACGCAATGCTAGAATAAAGTATCGTAACAACTCCAAAATTCATTAATCTTAATTGAAAGAAAAACAAGCTATTCTACCACTACGATGTGTTAGAGACATTATGTATGATTTTCATCACGAAAGTGACTTTTAGGGTCGAAGAATAGAAACAAGTGAATGTCCCATAGAGTAAATTTCGTCATCCTTGATTGTCACACATTCCATGCTAAGTGCAAAAACAAGATCATTGTTGGTACAGGTCACAATGCTAACACTACTCATGCATTAAAATTGTGTAATACTTTTTCTCCCCGCAATCCTAATTTATTAAAGAAAATGACAAGTTTCTAAACTTTTTTAACTATTTGCCATGGATCACAAGTGATTCATATTGACTTATTTCGATATTTATTAAGGCCGAAAATAAAGTAGGACGATTTAATTAATATTTAGCTAAAGGACAAAATCTTTTAAAACGGCTTCTCGTAATCTCCTTAAGTTCATATCTTGACATAACTCGTTTCGCGATTTGAGACCTTTCTCGGACCGATATTTAGCATGTACTTCATACTTCAAATTTTGGAAGACGTTCTTGAAATTATGGTCTTTTCTTCATATATGGAATTTCTTCACTTGACATTTTTGAGAGATTCTTCAAAATTGGACCACGACTTCATCATTTTTCTTCAATCTTTATTTGGGATTTTGATATTCAACGATCCCCCTCCTTTTCGGACTTGGATATATTTATCCTCATACCTTGTAAGGGTCTTTTTGGATAGATTTTCTCCATGATCTTTAGGGAGTATATTGCTTTTCGTCGTGTGTCTCGATCCTTCATATTGATTTTGGAACAATGATACTTCACATCATCTTGGATCTTTAGCAACAAAATGGAGTCCTCATGCCTTGTGAGGGCCTTTTTGGACTTCGCCAATCTTCGCATCCCGCTTCAATAAGTTATGCCTCGGCTATGAACTCTATTCGAACACGAGCAACTTTTAAACGATCTTGGGCTAATAGCTAAGTAATTCTTTCAAATCGTACGACCTTATTTATTGCAATTATTTATTTCCTAATGCATTGATCTTATGGGAGAAAAAGCCACAATTAAAAACACATGAGTTTTTGAAAGAACATTTTCATGTTCTACGTTTAGCATGATCACTTGTCTAACTCTATCATCTCTCGTTCTTCACTATATAAAGACCTCTAATTAAAGAGACTCGTGAATACTTAGCCATGCAAGTCAAAATTAAGCTAAATTTGGATTAGCTTTCATTAAGACTATAATAAATCTAAGTTTTGGGTTTTCCAGCCACTATAGGATCTTGCAATTTCTTAGACTTGGATAAGTTTAGATCTTGCGTTTTAAAGTTCCTACGACAGAAGACTTTCTAGGATCATTTATAGGAACTTGCGAAAAGTTCTTGTTCTTAACTCGTATGAATTAAGACCTTCGTGTTTTAAAGTTCCCTATATAAAAGTCTAGCAAAACTTGATTTAGCGGGTTAAGGAATGTTAGGGGCTCCAAATGCCCATCAAGTAAAAAATTAGCTCTTATTCTACCCAACAGAAAATATACATTTGTGTCTCGAAAACACTTATGAAAACTTACGAAAATTTTTAAAATTTGGCCATTTTTAGCCTTATTATGAACAAAAACAAAAGACGATAAATTTTGGAGTGCACGAGGACGTGGGCAAGGCAAGTATCTATTCACCCCCATACTAAAAGTAAACATTTTCCTCAATGTTTCAAGTCTAAGGGTGGAGTACCCCCATACTAGAGACGAAAAGTCGAATGCTTAGGATCTAGTATGGAAAGGGTAAGAAACAAATAATCTAAAGCCGTTTATGAATTATGCTAAAAGACTATTGTTAGAACCATAAAGGATATATGTCGTGGATTCGTGAAAAATTACTTCAAAATAAACGATCGAAGCTCGAGTGAAACGAACACGAGAGGCTTCGAAAGTGATGATGATGATCTAGATAACACAATCACAAACAACCACGAGACAACAAGTTGGAAGGGCACAAATCCCCTCTCATTAACTATATTAGAAAGCGATAATATGTACATGGATAGACATGTGAACTCTCCCACGAAGCACCTCGTTTTTTATTACCGAGTCATGAGCTCGACTCGATCCCCTCAATGTCTAATTATCATTGGGGAAGGTGACTTGGTCGAGGTTGTTAAAGAGAGGAACTTCCCCACCAAAGTAGTGCTTAAGTCGATGTCCATTCACCTTAAAGTTAGGACCGGACCAACGGGATTTCAACTTTCTGGAAAATATATTTAAACGAGAGTTAAAAAGTAGTACTTGATCACCAACGTTAAAAACACGGTTTTTAATTTTAGCATCATGAAACTTTTTAGTCTTTTCTTTAAAAATCAATGAATTTTCATAATCAAGATCTCTTAATTCATCCATTTCATTTAATTGTATTTTCCGGTGATCTCCCGCGGTCTGCAAGTCAAAATTGGCATGCTTTAATGCCCAATATGCTTTATGTTCCAATTCGATGGGCACATGACAATTCTTTCCATAAACCAACTTATACGGCGTCAATCGATAGGTGTTTTGTAAGCGGTACGGAATGCCCATAAAGCATCGTCGAGTTTGTCGGACCACGAAGCACGGTTCTCTCCAATCGACCTCTCTAAATTTCTCTTCAAGGCTCGGTTTGAAACCTCGACTTGCCCACTTGTTTGCGGGTGATAAGCCGTAGAAAGACGATGTGTAACTCCATATTTTTTCAAGACTTTTTCGAATTGGTCGTTACAAAAATGGGTTCCACGATCGCTTATAATAGCACAAGGGGTTCCAAACCGAGAGAATAGTTGTTTCAAGAACTTCACAACAACATGCGCGTCATTTGTAGGGAAAGCCTTAGCTTCCACCCATTTGGATAAGTAATCGACGGCGACGAGGATATATTTGTTTCCTCGAGATGAAGGGAATGGTCCCATAAAATCTATGCCCCAAACGTCGAAAATCTCACAAATTTGAATTATGTTTTGTGGCATTTCATCCTTTTGAGAGGATTTTCCTTGACGTTGACAAGAATCACACGACTTCACAAGTACGTGTGCATCACGATAGATCGTAGGCCAAAAGAAACCGGCATCAAACACTTTCTTAGCCGTGAGATTAGCACCGTGGTGACCACCCGTGGGTCCCTCGTGACAAGCTCTAAGGATATTAGTAGCTTCGGTGCCATGAACATAACGTCGAACGAGTTGATCCGCACATACTCGAAAGAGATAAGGGTCGTCCCAAAAATAGAACTTGACGTCACGAAAGAATTTTCATTTTTGTTGCGTCGTCATACCCTTGATTATGAAGTTGCCCGCATGGTAATTTGCAATGTCCGAAAACCATGGGGTGTCGTCTTTAGAGTTCACCACACCAAGTGTTTCGAGAGGAAATGTTTCGGTAATTTCCTTGTTCTCGAAGACATCTTTGTGAGGATCCTCTAAGCGTGAAAGATGATCGGCGGCTAGATTCTCGGCTCCTTTTTTGTCAAGCACGGTGACATCAAATTCTTGGAGGAGGATAATCCAACGAAGCAACCTTGGCTTAGCGTCTTGTTTAGCCAATAGGTACTTGATAGCCGAATGGTCCGTATACACGATGCTTTTAGTTAAAACGAGATAAGGTCGGAATTTTTCAAAAGCGTGTACTACGGCTAGGAATTCCTTTTCCTTGGTAGTATATTTCATTTGAGCCTCGGTCATCATTTTACTAGCGTAATGTATAGGACGGAAGTGCTTTTCATAGCGTTGCCCTAAAACGGCACCAATTGCATAGTCGCTAGCATCGCACATTAGCTCAAATGGAAGATTCCAATTTGGAGCTACGAGAATAGGAGCTTCGGTGAGTTTCCTTTTAAGAGTTTCGAAAGCTCGGACACAATCTTCGTTAAAGACAAAAGGTGCATCTTTTTCGAGTAGATGTGTCATCGGTCGAGATATTTTCGAGAAATCTTTGATAAAGCGTCGATAAAAGCCGGCATGGCCTAGGAAACTTCGAACTCCTTTGACGGTTTTGGGGTGAGGTAATTTCGAAATAACGTCGATTTTTTCTTTGTCGGCCTCAATCCCCGCTTTCGATATTTTATGTCCTAAGACGATTCCTTTCTTGCACATAAAGTGACATTTTTCCCAATTAAGTACGAGATTGGTTTCTTCACATCGTTTTAACATTTTTATAAGTTATTTAAGCATGACGTAAACGAATCACGAAATAACGAGAAATCGTCCATGAACACTTCCATCGACTTCTCGATCATGTCGTGGAAAATAGCCATCATACATCGTTGAAACGTACCGGGTGCATTACAAAGTCCGAAAGGCATTCTATGATAAGCGAACGTTCCATAAGGACACGTAAACGTAGTTTTCTCTTGATCACGAGGGTCGATAGGGATTTGAAAGTAACCGGAAAAACCATCTAAAAAGCAATAGAAATCATTTCCCGCAAGTCGCTCCAACATTTGATCCATGAAGGGCAAGGGAAAATGGTCTTTTAGAGGTGCATCATTGAGTTTACGATAATCGATACATACTCTCCAACCGGTCACGACACGTGTTGGAATTAACTCGTTGTTTTCGTTGGGCACAACGGTCATTCCTCCCTTCTTAGGGACACAATGGATTGGGCTTACCCATGGACTATCCGAGATAGGATAAATCATTCCCGCGTCGAGAAGTTTTAAAACCTCTTTTTTTATGACATCGTGAATTTTGGGGTTTACCCTTCTTTGAGATTGGATTGCGGGTTTGTAATCTTCCTCCATTAATATCTTGTGGGTACAAAATTTAGGATCGATTCCTTTAATGTCGGAGATTTTCCACGCAATTGCTCCTTTATGAGCTTTGAGATTGGATTGCGGGTTTGTCACACCCCACCATGGCGGAATATGGGGCGGGACGTATGGATATCATCACAACATGGCGTGTCTATAGAGATAACTATATGAAATAAGAAATATCATAAAATGGTGACACAAAAGTCATGACAATATCTCAACAAATGCAGGAGTCTAGGTAAGTAGGTAACAGTCCTACCTCTTACCCAAGACAATCAAATATCACAAACCAAACACAACATATGTGTGCCAACTGTATCACTTGTTAAACGAAAATAAAAACTAAGAAGGAACGGGGATCTCCTTCTAAATGCATTCCTACGCAACTCCAAATCCTAGCCACTTCTATTCTCAAGCTTAACCATAATATCACCTGAAAGAGACACTAAAACACGTCAACATAAAGTTGGTGAGAGTCATAGGTTTAGACTCAAACGCCAAATCATATCAAAAGCTGCGAGTATAATCAAAGTTCAAAACATATGGACAATGTGATACTACATGTATTAACAACTATCATTCAAGAATTAATCAATCAACCAACACTAAGGCTCCAAGCCAATACCATTCACCAAACTCCCATAGGTATCCAAACACCTATGAACCAATTCCCAAGGCCCCGCCTTGTCAACACCCCTTGGTACCAAGTCAAAACATTAACAATCAAGAATTATCTAGCAGTTAATCACATAAGTATACACACATAAGTCCATTACCAACGCCAAACATTCACAGCATAAATTTATAAAACGAAACATAACACAGTGTCTCTTCCATCCCATCTGGAAGTAAAAAACAATAGTAAACATGGGACTATGAAACTCATCTGATTGCTTCCCCAAAAGTCCTCGCACTAGCAACAAGCTAACAAACCAAAAACACGCAATCAAAACATGAACCAATCACTAAGATGGCTCATCAACCTATGATGGACATCTAACCTCCTCTCATATAAATACCCCATTTATAAGCTCTAAACACCCCATTACCCTTCCCTAACAAGTCCTTAACTTGGTTTAGTTTAATAACTATCCCGTTTATATTTTACACAAAACAGTCCCAATTTTAGGTCTCCAAACTATAAGTCATACGCCCACTTAAACATACCCATTGTTTCTGTAAAAGGAATATTCATACCTTCACATATGTTAGCTAACACCTCCCACTTGATCTATCCTTAAAGCTACTGTTAAGGCCCCGATATATATATATATATATATATATATATATATATATATATATATATATATATATATATATATATATATATATATATATATATATATATATATATATATATATATATATATATATATATATATATATATATACTTTTATCATTCCAGTTTTACTGATTTTAAATATACAAAACGTTTGTTAGGATTAGGGGGTCTTACCCTAAACCACAACCTTAGCCCAAGTGCAGATACTTACTACAATATATAAACCATCTCTCATGTTCGTTAGAAGATCCCAATGCAACCCTAAGTACCCCAAACAACCCAAAACGTAAAAAGAAAATAGGCTGAATTCAAAACTGTTTTGAGCTCCGACTGTTGTAACCTGTTTTTGACCCACTTCCCTACATCCAATTTAATTCTTGTTTCTTGCATTGGAAAGCCACTTCAATTACCTTTTCAGTGGTACTTGGATCGTAAAATAAGAGTTTGCAGAACTCCCAATATGATCAAAACAATTTACTCAAAATTCTGCCCAGTTTTTAAAAACGGGTTTAATCAAATTAAACTAATTAATTACCCATAACCCCATTAAATACAAGCCCTAGTTCATGTAATCATCCTATTATGATTATTACAACATTAATTTACTGTTTTTAAAATTAACCCTAACCTAAATCCATCATAAGATGATTATAATAACATTAAAAACAATTTAATTGAAAAGGGATTTGAAGATTTACATTTGATTCAATGGAAGATGAAAAAAAACTATGAAAACCCTAAAACTTCTCCTCTAACCGTCGACTACAATGTTCCAGGAAGAAAAATATGACTTTTTTTTAATAAATACATTATATAGGGTGTGGGTGAACCCAAGTCCAACCCATAGCCCACTTACCTTTTCTTTCTTTTTTTTTCCTTTTTTCCTTTCTCCTTTTCTTGCATCCAAACCGACCCAACCCTTTTCTTTTTTTATTTTTTTCTTTTTATTACATATTATTAAGTTATTAATAATACCTTAATTTACCTTAATTTATTTCAGCTCCTAAAGCTTCCAAAACCTCAAAACCATAAAACTAGTCAAATTTACGCGTTTTACCGTAAAAGACGTAAAATATACACATTTAAAAAAAATCCTCAAATTTTGAAATAAACTTTATAACTAAGTCCTAAATGACTTAAAACCATCCAGAAAAATATCCATATGACTAATTACCTCATCCGAGACCTCCAAATGCTAAACCGTAAATCGTAAAAATACGATTTTCTATAATACATATACGTATACATAAAACCACTAAATAACACCATATCATTTCATAGTCACTACCATGTGAACTCATAAACATGAAATCATCACACATCATTTCACTCACAAGGTACCCCGTACCGGAAACGATATCCAAACCACAATATATACACACCAATAAGCACATAAACACGTAAAGACACGTAACTAGCACAAAATAAAACTAAGTGACGAACCTCAAAACCAGGGTTGTCACATCACTCCCTCCTAATAGAAATCTCGTCCCGATATTTACTCCTTAGGATCAAACACACAAACAACAAATCACATGAGGATACTTGTTCTAAACGAACTCCCCTCATTTCCACGTGAACTTTAGTTCAAGTTTCAAAATACCACATATACAAACCAAAAATAATTAAACTCATTGCCAAACTCTTGACCTCACAGTCAATTAATCTCACAAATGACTCTTTGATAAAACAAAGACTCTTATTAACACAAGTCCCGAATAACCGTACATGCAAAATGCATTCTCAAACAACCTTTACCAATCCCAATACATGAAATGTATTATGTATACAACTCATTTCCCCCAGGTAATTCTATGCTCATAAGCTACTGGTCCGATCTTTCCAAAGATCATAAATGGACCTACAAAACTCTACATCAACTCTTCCATTTTACCAAAACATACCACCCGTTACCATGGGTGAAACTCCCTTCATAACTTTGTCACTAAATCTAGTGGTTTCCTCCTCTTCTACATAGCATCCCTTGTTGCTCTCATTCTCTCCCCAAACACCATTACCACATTAGTAGCCTCTTTTACCAATTCTAGTCCACAATGGGGACAACTCATCCTATCCTTTCATATAGTGTCTCAAATGGCATTTATCGACTTCTAGTATGATAACTATCATTATATGAAAACTCAGCCACCGCTAAAGAGTTTCCTAACTCCCTCTAAATCAATCACTCATGCCCTTGGTGTAACTTCTAAGGTTGTATAAATATCTCACTTGCCTATCCTTTTCCCAGTTGGCTGGATATACTCATCTCCAATCATGTTCATCAACTCCCTTCAGTCCGTACCCCAAACTACTTAAAAATTCCAATTTCCTTACAAAGTGACTTATGACGGTCTTTTACATATCCATTAGTTCTTCCGGTCCAAATCAACTTACGATCTATACACATCATCAAAAGGATGGTTATCTCAGTTAGACCAAGCCCTTCGTCCCTATGGCATATCACACCTATAACTCCTCATCCATTCGCTTATCGATACTAAGCCTCCCAAACAATCAGTATAGGTAAGTGCCATTTCCTTTTTCACACTATGATAGTATTAGTCTACGTTATGCTTTATTCTACTCATTAGGCTCTACCAAAGTTTTACCTTCGGTTCCTATCTCGACCTATTTCATTCATGCTTTGCTTTTATACACACTTCCTTTTTCTTCCTCAACTCATACCATACATCATGATGTGATGCTTCCCATCGTTTCTTCCCTTGCCATAATCCTTCATATGGCACTCCATACATATTAGGCTAACTTTCACGCAACACTCTCTATTCCATCACATCTGTACGCAATCCTTCCAACTTCTCAACTATGTGACTTCTCCTTCCTCTTGAAATATGTGATGAATTAGTCAGTCTATCGACTATCACCCAACTCTCATCGTACTTAATCCTCCATCGCATTATGTATCCCATCCACTAACTTCGTCCTTACATCGCCCTTTCTAAGCTACTCCTATATATGTAGGGAGTATAGTTTACGTCCTTTCCTCCCTGCGATTGTTCGAGCCACGCATCATAAATGTTGACGCGTTCTCTGCTTTAGACAACTCAACTCGTGCAACCTACATCCTTTATCCAAACCGCCCTAATACGTCATTCCTATAGTTCAAGTTCATCTCAGCTTCACCTCATTCTTCTTATTCCATGTCTCATCGACCATGCTTGCCTTTCCCAGATGGTACTTGGCCTTGCAATTTTTCTTTCATCAATTAACTCCACCCATCACCTTTGCCAAATGTTCAATCAAGATGATTGAATATGTGTTGGAGACGTTCATGATCCGTATAGATCATTCTCCACGTCTCGTACACCAAATGCCTCTAGCATTCTAGGCAGATATAACAGTCCAACTCCACTAAGTCCATCCAGTTCTTCCAAATTTTCAGTTCCTGCAACGTATAAGCGATCGCCTTTCTTTGTCGTCCTCGTACGCGTCCAAATCCCTGCTCCACGTATCGTCATGCTTCGCGAATTCATCCAGTCCTTCCGATAATGTCAAGATCTGCTCATTATCTACTCCACCTCTTCAGTCACCAAAACGCTTCCTCATCCTTCTTCACTTCGCCCTTTGCTGGTTCCTCGATATGCCATCATCTCTGACCACTCGTCCTGGCCAACTTAATCCTAAAACTCACACTCGAAAATCTCACGTATAACTCCACTCCAAAACCAACACATAATTCGCCTCACTCTTCTTCTCAGATTTGAGTAGATCAAGATGTCGTCGATGCTACGGATGACAACTCGTTTATACACGTTCATGCACACTTGGTTCATTGACTCCATAAAAACCGCTAGTGTTTTGGCGATGCCAAAATCATAACCGTAAACCCAAAGCGTTCATACAACATCCTTAGCAATTTCAACTACGTCCTCCTTGCACCCTTTCCTAGAAGCAATACGAATAAATTTCTACCTCATTCTACTTGCAAATTTCTACACACATAAAAAAAACCAATACTTCCTCTCATCAGACCACTCAACCGCTTTCCACATCCAATCTACTACTAAGCAACTCAACTTTTATCTTGCATTCCTTGCAATTTCTAACAATTCTTGTTTTTTTAAATCATTCCATCAACAATTTGCCTTGGAAAGGCACTAACTACAACTCCTCTCACTTCTCCTACTTGCTCTATTTATGGTTCTACCTCACAGTAATAGGCAAACCTACTAAATTTCAGGAAATTTTCGGAAAACTTACATGCCCTACGAGCAATCATAAATACCTTTGAGGTATTGTATCCCCTTCCAACTCTCTCTATGGCGCGTTACTTGTGCTAGTATCCCACAAATCTCTATTCATCTCCTTGGTACTCCTAAGAGACCTCATGCCCACATTAGTTCGTCTACGAACCTCTTTCCTCCTTACTAAGGGTATTCCGACCGTTCTCTCATGGTCACCTACTTAAGCGTGTAGGCGCGACCAAGTCTTTCATATGACTACCTCAACGCTCTCGAACAATACGAAACCAAAACTACATCCTGAATCAAGACATTTCACGTGCACCAGTTAAAACAAGTCAAAAACCATGAGACTCAAAAGAAAACTTAAACCCAAAACGCGTATCAATTTAAAATGACCCATGATAACGAAAAATAATCCAAGAAACACCCAATGTCAACCAAACATATTACGCCCCGCGACATATTATTTAAACCGTGCAAAAGATCGACTTTTCCAAAAGAATATATATCTTTTTTTTTGTTTATTATTACCTCCCACATCTATGTGACTCAAACAATCTACAAAAAACCCTCTAGACGAACTCAAAACTCAACTCAAAGAGTAGGTATCCCGTGCACCCCAAATAAAAAATAAACTACTATTCAAAACTCAACCTTGAACCCGACACTTGTACAACAATTCCGACCAGTCCACTGACCTCCCATGACCATACTTTCTGAATATTTGAAAAGTACGTTCCGAGTACATAATTTTTGGCTTTTGATCACTCAAAAAGCTCTAAAAACGAACAAGTTATGACCAAATCAGTTTTATACTAGTTGTTTTAAAAAACTAAAGAATAAACTTAGTGATTAATGTAATCCTTTTAAATGAAAGATATAATTGTATGTGAAGTCTTCATAAACTCAATTTAACCTTGTATAAATAATTATAAATGACATAAATTGGTCAAACTCAATTATATAAACTATGTAGGTAGAAAGAAATTTTTACTTCGCTTTATTTCAAAGAAAGTCTTTTAGAATTTGAAATATGTAAGTGTTGATTAAAAAGAAATCTTATATTACATCTTGTTTCAAACACGACTCCAACACCTTACCCTTATTTTACCAAATACAACCAACCATCTAACTCAATATATACCGACCAAAAGAAATGCAAGACCCAACACAAAAGATTTCATTATCTCAAAAGAAATCCCAAGTTATTTCAATAGACTTGAAACCAAAAACACCATTTTAAAACGTACACGTGAAATACGAAACTCAAAGAATACGCTACAAGACACACTTCAAAAGATTCAAAACATCGTTGAGACTCCATCAAACTCGAGCACTAGTAAATTGTTTAAACACGAGAGAGCACTAGGTACGTTCAAGTTATAATAACTACTGAACGACCGTAAATCATAACATAACATCTACTAGTATATATACATCCGCATATGTATACCTATTGAATCCCCCAAACATACTCGTTATCATACACGTCAAGTCAATCAATCGCTTTATACGCTCGTTTTTCCATAAGAGTAATCACCATCTCACCGTGCCACAACAAGGCATAAAACCCATCACCAAAACCAACCCATATCGTGTGACCTCATAATCAAACAACACGACTATAACTCAAAACATATAACATACTAAAAAAATAGCCATATCATAGGCAACCATTACATAAACTCATATATTATACGTATACCCAAATTCTACATCTCATCATATACAAGCATGTACTAATCCTCTTTCATGCAATCATACTTGAGAACCCATTGAAGTTGTGGTACTTGTATAACTATGTTGGCCACCATACTTATACAATTACCCTTTCCCCAATGCACTCCCTCCTATGATGACACTTATAAGAATCAATACAACATATAACACATAAATCCATCTACTCACATAAGCTCATAACCACATAACAAAATAGGTCCAAAACCCCATCTATTAAAATAACATAGTAAAACTCTTGGAATACAGAAATCCATAGTCTAGCTAAAACAACCTAGACTAAATCCAAAACGAAAACATAATCAGTTGTAAGTCATGTCGCCCGTAAGAGTGGAAACAGCTTAAAATCCTTCCTACCCACCTACTCCTAGTAACTTGAACCACCACACGATTCTTAGGGAACATGACTTAAACATCAAAAGAAAAATAACATACCTCAGGTATGTAAAATAACTTGATAAAAGATAGAAACTACCTTGTACTAAATTATGTACTATAATGTACAATTTAAGAAAAATACAACAGTGACTAGCATGGACGATTATGGTTCAACCCGCACTAGTAACAAACCCGAAAAGAAAATAACATGTGACTAATTATGAACATGCTACGGTTCAATTCATACTAGTCAAAATATCGTAATAAATAACATCCAGACACATCAATTATTATAAAATGCACACATACTCCTATGACGCCTATATGCAGGGACCCTTAAGCTATAGACTAGGCTACGCGACTAGGCAACCTAATTCTCTATAACCATTGTCTCTGATACCATTCTGTCACACCCCACCATGGCGGAATATGGGGCGCGACGTATGGATATCATCACAACATGGCATGTCTATAGAGATAACTATATGAAATAAGAAATGTCATAAAATGGTGACACAAAAGTCATGACAATATCTCAATAAATGCAGGAGTCTAGGTAAGTAGGTAACAATCCTACCTCTTACCCAAGACAATCAAATATCACAAACCAAACACAACATATGTGTGCCAACTGTATCACTTATTAAACGAAAATAAAAACTAAGAAGGAACGGGGATCTCCTTCTAAATGCATTCCTACGCAACTCCAAATCCTAGCCACTTCTATGCTTAACCATAATATCACCTGAAAGAGACACTAAAACACGTCAACATAAAGTTGGTGAGAGTCATAGGTTTAGACTCAAACGCCAAATCATATCAAAATCTGTGAGTACAATTAAAGTTCAAAACATATGGACAATGTGATACTACATGTATTAACAACTATCATTCAAGAATTAATCAATCAACCAACACTAAGGCTCCCAGCCAATACCATTCACCAAACTCCCATAGGTATCCAAACACCTATGAACCAATCCCCAAGGCCCCGCCTTGTCAACACCCCTTGGTACCAAGTTAAAACATTAACAATCAAGAATTATCTAGCAGTTAATCACATAAGTATGCACACATAAGTCCATTACCAACGCCAAACATTCACAGCATAAATTTATAAAACGAAACATAACACAGTGTCTCTTCCATCCCATCTGAAAGTCAAAAACAATAGTAAACACGGGACTATGTAACTCACCTGATTGCTTCCCCAAAAGTCCTCACACTAGCAACAAGCTAACAAACCAAAAACACGCAATAAAAACATGAACCAATCACTAAGATTGCTCATCAACCTATGATGGACATCTAACCTCCTCTCATATAAATACCCCATTTATAAGCTCTAAACACCCCATTACCCTTCCATAACAAGTCCTTAACTTGGTTTAGTTTAATAACTATCCCGTTCATATTTTACACAAACCAGTCCCAATTTTAGGTCTCCAAACTATAAGTCATACGCCCACTTAAACAT
This sequence comes from Glebionis coronaria, assembly GCA_025667525.1. Classification (NCBI taxonomy): domain Eukaryota; kingdom Viridiplantae; phylum Streptophyta; class Magnoliopsida; order Asterales; family Asteraceae; genus Glebionis; species Glebionis coronaria. Next base: position 240,595,533 of record CM046877.1, read on the forward strand.
ACCCATTGTTTCTGTAAAAGGAATATTCATACCTTCACATATGTTAGCTAACACCTCCCACTTGCCCTAACCTTAAAGCTACTGTTAAGGCCCCGACATATATATATATATATATATATATATATATATATATATATATATATATATATATATATATATATATATATATATATATATATATATATATATATATATATATATATATATATATATATATATATATACTTTTGTCATTCCAATTTTACTGATTTTAAACATACAAAAGGTTTGTTAGGATTAGGGGGTCTTACCCTAAACCACAACCTTAGCCCAAGTGCAGATACTTACTATAATATATAAACCATCTCTAATGGTCGTTAGAAGATCCCAATGCAACCCTAAGTACCCCAAACAACCCAAAACTTAAAAAGAAAACAGGCTGAATTCAAAACTGTTTTGACCTCCGACTGTTGTAACCTGTTTTTGACCCACTTTCCTACCTCCAATTTAATGCTCGTTTCTTGCATTGGAAAGCCACTTCATCAAATAAGAGTTTGTATCGTAAAATAAGAGTTTGTAGAACTCCCAATATGATCAAAACAGTTTACTCAAAATTTTGCCTAGTTTTTAAAAACAGGTTTAATCAAATTAAACTAATTAATTACCCATAACCCCATTAAATGCAAGCCCTATTTGATGTAATCATCCTATTATGATTATTACAACATTAATTTACTATTTTTAAAATTAACCCTAACCTAAATCCATCATAAGATGATTATAATAACATTAAAAACAATTTAATTGAAAAGGGATTTGAAGATTTACCTTTGATTCAATGGAAGATGAAAAAAAAACTATGAAAACCCTAAAACTTCTCCTCTAACCGTCGACTACAATGTTCCAGGAAGAAAAATATGATTTTTATTTTTAATAAATACATTATATAGGGTGTGGGTGAACCCAAGTCCAACCCACAGCCCACTTACCTTTTCTTTCTTTTTTTCCTTTTTTCCTTTCTCCTTTTCTTGCGTCCAAACCGACCCAACCCTTTTACTTTTTTATTTTTTTTTTCTTTTTATTACATATTATTAAGTTATTAATAATACCTTAGTTTACCTTAATTTATTTCAGCTCCTAAAGCTTCCAAAACCTCAAAACCGTAAAACTAGTCAAATTTACGCGTTTTACCGTAAAAGACGTAAAATATACACTTTTAAAAAAAATCTCAAATTTTGAAATAAACTTTATAACTAAGTCCTAAATGACTTAAAACCATTCGGAAAAATATCCATATGACTAATTACCTCATCCGAGACCTCCAAATGCTAAACCGTAAATCGTAGAAATACGATTTTCTATAATACATATACGTATACGTAAAACCACTAAATAACACCATCTCATTTCATAGTCACTACCATGTGAACTCATGAACATGAAATCATCACACATCGTTTCACTCACAAGGTACCCCGTACCGGAAATGATATCCAAACCACAATCTATACACACCAATAAGCACATAAACACGTAAAGACACGTAACTAGCACAAAATAAAACTAAGTGACGAACCTCAAAACCAGGGTTGTCACAGCTTACCCATGGACTATCCGAGATAGGATAAATCATTCCCGCGTCGAGAAGTTTTAAAACCTCTTTTTTATGACATCGTGAATTTTGGGGTTTACCCTTCTTTGAGATTGGATTGCGGGTTTGTAATCTTCCTTCATTAATATCTTGTGGGTACAAAATTTAGGATCGATTCCTTTAATGTCGGAGATTTTCCACGCAATTGCTCCTTTATGAGCTTTCAAGATTTTTATAAGTGCGGTTTTTTCGTTATCGGAAAGATCTTTCGCAATAATTACCGGCAACTTATCTTCACCTTCTAGAAATGCGTATTCTAGATGAGGTGGAAGGTCTTTCAATTCTACGATTGGTGGATCCTCGATTGAAGATTTCGGTTCAACACTCAGAATTTCCACCGGCGGAAAATATGATGGAATTGTTTCGTTACTATCGTTCACATTTTCTTCATTGTCGATAAGATCGCCTCCTTCGAATGGAGCGAGAGAGTGTGAATTTTTAGCAACAATAGGATCTAAAATAGTGGGATTGCCACTAATGGAACCTTCGGAAAATTCTAACACTTCTTATGAAAATTCATCGCAAACTACGTCAATTAAATCAACGTGATTTATAATAGCGATAGCGTAAACATGAGAAGGTGTCGAATTTTTGGTAGCGTTGATGACAAGTTCTTCCTCGTTAAATCGTAATGTGATCTTTCTAGCGTGAACATCGATAATCGATCTCGAGGTGTCTAAAAATGGACGGCCCAAAATTAGGGGAACTTGTGGATCCGCGGGAATATCTACGACGATAAAAATGACCAGAAAGTAGAATTTCCCAACCTTAACGAAAACGTCTTCGGCAATTCCACATGCGAGAATTGTTGAATGATCGGCCATTTCAATGGACATCTTCGAAGGAGTAAGAGCCGGAAGTGATAGCGATTTCCACATTAAAAAAGGCATCAAATTAATGCTTGCACCAAGATCGGCTAAAGCAAGGCATTCTTCCATTTCTTGAATATCACACGGGATAAGGAATTTCCCGGGGTCTCCCACTTTTTCCGGTATTCGGTTAAGATAAACCAAAGAACAATTAGATAGCTTGGAAAGCTTCTCCTTATCGTTCATCATACTTTTGAAAGTGGAGACGAAACGAGGCATGTATAACAACGCGTCGGCTAAACTTACGTCAAAATGCACTTGTTGAAACATTTTAATAAAAAGCTCGATTTGTTGTTTGTTACATTCATTAAGTTTCTCCTTGTTATGTCTCGATGGATAAGGCAAGGGTGGTGTGGGTTGGGCATTAGGCAACGGCCTTGGAATCTCGGGTTCCACAATTGGTATGGGTTCGACCGTAGGTGTGGTATGAGCGGTACTTCGTGGGCTTGAGATATGCTCCTTTTCGACCACCTCCTCGGGTTCGTTTTCAATTTCCTTCTCCTTGGAAATATTTGCACGAGAAATGGGCTCATTAAAAGTTTTACCACTACGAGTAGTAATAACCTTCATTTCACCCTTCGGGTTTTCAATGGTTTCACTAGGAAGACCACCCGAGGAAGACGGTTTACACATTATGGCTTCAAACATACTCGCCATTCAATCTTCAAATTTAGATTGCCTTTGATCCGCTTTTAATAACTCTAGCTTAATTTCATGTTGGCCTTGTTCCATCTTTTGTTGATTTTGTTGAAGACGTTGAACATTACCCTCCATTTTATTAGCGTGAGTTTTTAATTCGTTCGCAAGCTCATTTTTTAACTCATTCTTCAACTCGGTTCTCAAACTTATCATTTCACGTTGCATATTACCAAATTTAGCATCGTTGGCCTTTGCATAATCCAAAAATTCACCATTAAGGTTTTTAGTGTGAGCGTTTTGAAAACCTTGACTCGTATTCTGAAAATCACGATTTTGGTTTTGATTTGAAACTTGCCCATTGTTACCACTTGTATAAGTTCCCTTGTTGTAGTTACGTGAATTGCCTTGGTAACCATTTCCTTGATTATTGTTTCGATAGTTGTTAACATTTTGATTTTGAGGGACTTGGTTTGGACGTGAATTTTGACCAAAAGTTCCCGTGGCTACGCAAGCACTCGAAGTGTTACTACCGGCGGTAATGCACTCGGAAAGATCATGTGCTCCTCCACACGATAAACAAGTCTTATCAACCACTTTGACGGATGCAGAATTGGAAGCTTCCTTAGCCTTCCAATGAGTCATAAGCGATGAAATCGATCGAAAAATCTATTTTCTTCATTTGCTTCGTTTTGGAGAACGTTCATGTTGTGAGACGACGATGAACCCATATTGGAAACACTCGGTGTGTTACGAGGGTTGTAAACCTTAGATCTATTCTCGATGATAGTTAAAGCCTCATTTGTCGTTTTGCACAAAAAATTACCACCCGCGACGGCATTTAAATAATCACGCTCATTATCGTTAAGTCCATTATAAAAAGTATCAATTTGATGCAATTCGGAAAAGTCATGGTGTGGACATTCGTGTAACATTTCCTTAAATCGTTCCCATGCCATAGAAAAACTCTCATTAGGTTTTTGCGTAAACCTTGAAATTTCATTTTTCAAATGCGTTGTTTTCGATGGTGGAAAAAATTGATTCACAAATTTAGACACGAGATCACCCCATGTCAAAATCGAATTTGGGGGTTATTTCTCAAGCCAAATGTTAGCGGGACCATCTAATGAGTATGGAAACAACATCATCTTAATGGCGTCGTGTGGAACATCCTTAAACTTGCTCGTTGCGGTGAGACGATTAAAATTCCGTATGTGATAATGTGGGTTATCTTTTTCATGTCCTTGAAATTTGTTAGCTTGTAGCATCGACATTAAACCCGTTTTGATTTCGAAATTCTCCGCAAGGATAGCGGGAATCACAATCGCTTCTCCAAAACCCTCGGTGGGTGCTTGAAGCAACTCCATCATAGTACGGTCAGCCATTTGTTCTACAACGGGTTCGACAATTGGAGATTTTTCAACCAAAGTGTGGTTCACTTCTTGTTGACGACGTTTACGAGCAAGTTTCGCTTGTGAGCGAGTTTGCATAAACGTTACGAAGAATGGGAGGTGAGCAAAGAAGATTCTTTTTGGTGTTTTTACGTTTTTCAATTTTTTTGTGTTTTTGATTGTTTTTATTTTTTTTGGATTTTGTGTGTATTACATAGACAATCAATCTACAAAATCTCTCCTCGAATCAAACTCTTGATTAAAGAAGCCTCAAAGAATGAAAACGATCACGTGGAGTGAACGCCTTCGAATGACTTTAGAACTTTGGTGAAAACCAAATTGTTCAAGAGGGTTTAATCACAAAGAAACCAAGCAAATATATATGATACGTAGTAATACTTTGGGCGGCAAAACCCTCGTTTAGCTTTCAAAATCAAATACTCACAAGTGAACGGGGGGAATGAGGTGGCACAAAGCACTTAAGTACCTAGCTTCCCTTTAACGGCCTTTTATAGCACGTTGCCTATCTATTCACCTTAAAGTTCGTATTTTTCAAAATCTAGCTTCACGAAAGTATTTATCTATTTTTGCCTTTTTCTTTTTGTTTGAGATTCGAATACAATGATTGAGTGATGAAATCCCAAATCAAGGTTGTGTTTTCATACTTTTGGAGATATTGTATGTTTATTGTGATACGTATACAATATAGTAATAATGTTCACAAAGAAAACCGAAAACCGATAATACGTGTTAATGGAGTTCCAATTAACACAAATAGTTATTATGGATAATATCAAAAACAAAAGTTTCCAAATTAAAGCACAACACACCTCCCCGGCAGCGTCGCCAAAATGATTGTGGTAAACTTACACACTTTAGGAAAAAGGCGTAAAAGCGGTAAGTATTGAATACACGTTTAGGAAAACGTATATTAATGACCCACAAAGTGTAAAAACAAAGTTCGTTTCCCAAGGAGGTATATGTGTGTGTTTAACTTGTCAATGATTTGAGATTAATATTAAGAAGAAGGGGATGAGAAAATGGAAGGACGGATACGTGAAAATTATACTATGACGTAATATAAACGTAAAACCGTAAAAATGAGCAAAATAAAAATAATTTCTAAAAATTATCAAAAAAAATACCAAACTTGCCAAAACCTTTTATTTAATTAAATATTAATTTTTAAATGCTAATTAAAGCCCTAAAAATCAAAATTAACTAATAAAAAGTCTAAATCAAGTTTTTCAAGTTGGTAAACCTCTAAAATAAACTAAAAAGACTAAAAACTATTTTTATGAAATTTTAAACTAATTAAAACAATTTTAAACTAATTAAAATGATTAAAATCTATTAAAACTTAAAACAATTCTAGAAAATAGAAAAATGATGATAAAAATAATCTAAGAGTTGCAAAAATCCTATTTTAATGTATATAAGCAAAGAAAAATATAAAAAGTGCTAAAAAGTGAAATTTGAAAAATAATAATAAAATAATATTAAAATACAATCCAAAAATTATAAAAAATTCTAAAAACTTGCAAACTAACTTATTTTAACCTAAATAAACAGAAAATGAAAGTGAAATTACCAAAATACCCTATTGGGCCCTCAAATGGGCCAAATCCCAAAACAGTCAAAGCTAATGGGCCAAATGGGCCTAAAAAGTCAAACGTGGCCCAATAAGCTTAGAAAAGCCCTATCTGACTCGAAATTTAATTCTAAACACAAAACTCTGAATGCCCAAAAGCTGAAAAATGAGCTTATCACAACTTAATGAACAAACAGCTTATCCTTATTGGGCCAATAAGCCCATTAAGCAATAAGCCAATGCCATAAGCTCTAATTTAACACACAACCTTCTTTTGGGATTATAAAGAGATCTGTAAAAAGAAATTTTGAAAAAGCACACTCAATAAGCCAGAAATAAGCAAAGTACAATTTCACTAAAAGACAAAATAGTCGGGTTTGAGATTTAGGACACCTCAGGACTTGATTCAACTTGCAAAATGTCACAAATGAACTCAATAAGCCAAATCAATCAACAAAATTCCAATAAGCAACACCAATAGGCCAGAATAAGCCAATAAGCACTTATGAAAAAGTCAATTAAGTTGGATTTCTAGTCAAACCTAAAAGTCAACTCCTCAAATGCTCCAGAATGAACAAATGGGTCAAACGAGGAGCACCTATAACAAATTTGAAGTTGTTGCACGTTTTGATAAGCTAGAATAGCTTATTGATAAGCTGATGACCAATTAACACTAGTAGGGGGAACTTTCAGTAGGAACTGGTTCCCACTGCTTTGACTATTTGACCTTTGATTTTAGAGAGATTCTGTATGTTTTGTTGGAAGACAAGGGCACTCAAGTGATCAGTTAATCACAAGGAGTCACAATCAAGCACAAAAACACACTTAAGTATCACCAATTAGCACAGAAAATTCAAACAAGCACCAGATCTAGCACAAACTTGGACTAATAAGCTGTTATGCACACTTAAGCAGTTTGAGCAAGAATAAGCACACCAAAATGAACCAGATGCATACACAAGCTATAATAACTGTTATTAAGCACAAACAAACTTAAATCAATCACTGAATCAAACTATGAAACAAGATCTAAGCAGATTAAACGTGCTGATATGAACTTTCAAGAACACAAGCACACTTTCTGATATAAATGACCAAAGATCTAATTTCAACACTTCAATCCTACTTCCCTGATGCAATTAACTAAGATTCAACACTTGTTAACCCTAGTCTATGATTAGAACTAGGTGTCCTACAAATCTCAGCCAATTTTAACAAGTAAACAAGATTTTAGAGCCTATTATTGATTCTAGTTGTTTATATGCACAAAGCTTGCAGGAAAATGACCACTTACACTTATGTAGCAGATACAAGCACAAAGCAACACAAAGCACTTACTCAAAATCATAAAAATCACAAACAGGTTGTTATCCCAAACACACCTTAATCCACAACTTTTCAAAGCAACTTGTGATTTCTAAACACAACCTACTGATTTTATGATTCAAACACACTTCCTAGATGACAACTAATAGATTCAAACACAAAAATCACAACCTCAAACACAAGAACACAAAATCATAGTCCAAAATTCAAAACAGGCATACACATGAAATTTTTAGGGGAATCTTAACCAAGAGGCTATACCTATCTCCCTTTACATACAAAGGAGATCAGCAATGCTCCTTGGACCTTGTTCAACAACTAGAACAAGACCAAGGTTCTTCACAAAGAAGATCAAAACCTGCTGATGTTCAAAGTAGAACCAGGTTTTGATGCTTATGATTCTTCAACACAAGTGAACAAACAACTCACCCAATAGCTTAAATCTCATCACAGGCTTGGTGTCAACAAGCTTGTAGGAGCTTTAGGCTTTTGGCTAAGGATTAGTACAAGTAATAAGCCAAAATCGAATAATGATTTTCAAGTTTTTGAAACTTTGAAAACCTAATCAAACATAAACGTGCTTAAACCACAAGATCTCAGCATACTTATAACATATAATGGAACTCAGAATTACTCTTAAAACACACCAACTTTCAAAAACATAAAAAGGAATTACAATATTTTTCAAAAGACCAAACTTTTATAAATTTAAAAAGGAATTCCAAGTTTTTAAAGAGTAAAACTGGAACAAAGCTCTCTCACAGGTTGAGGAGTCTTTATATAGGCAATAAGAAGGAAGATTACATGAAACCCTAAGCTAGAAAATCCCTAAAATGTCCTTGAGGTCTTCTAGATCTTTTGATGGAATGAGCTGTCCAAATTGATCCAAGACGTTCAATTTTGCTTTGTGACCAAGCAAGGAGCAATAGCTGTTGATTTGGCCACGTCATTTTGCTTGGAGAGGAGGGTGTAATGTGATTGGTGGAACGGGTTTGGGTATGGGGTCCAAGGGTGAGTGGAGAAGAGGGAATTTTTGTTGGGAAGGGATTGGGGTGAGGTGAATCACACATGTGCCAGGGTAATTTCATTTAACCCCTTGTTTTACTTGGTGTGGTAACTGGGTTCATCACATGCTACAGTAAACATTTTGATCCGATATTAGTGGAAGGATTGTGTTTGGCGCGTGTTTATTGTGTTTAAACTTTGAAATGTGGCAATGGTAACCCCCTGGATTTTGGAAAAGTATGCAAATAAAGAATTTTATCCCACAAAACGTTTTCCTTCTTTAATAAAGTTTCAAACTTTATACTTTTGCCACCAAACTTTGACAAAAAGGTTTCAAGGGTTATTTTTGCCATTTTTGAATATTTGAGGGGCTAATCTTGGACATTCTTGATCTTCAAAGGTCTTCAATGGATGTTTGTCTTCATGAGGGACCATATTTGACAATGTTTAATAGTTGAGGGACTAATCTTGCCTTTTCTTCAAAGTTGAAGGACCTTTTTGCAATTTTGACAAACTTAAGGGACCAAACTTGTAATTATGAATTCACAAGGGTTTTAAGTGTCATTTCTTCATTCATTGAGGATCAATCTTGTATTTCATCAAGTCTTCAAGGGTATTTCTTGGATATTTCATGATTAGAGCCCGGTTCATTGTGCGTCTTCGTTTCTCGTGTTCGTTTTTCCTTGTAACTTGTGATCTTTTGTCTTTTTCACGATATCCATACCTAAAATACACATAAACACAAAAGCAAGCATATATATGGTATTTTATGACATTGTTGTGCTTTAAAAGCCCGCAAAGAACGATGAGATCATGTATAATTGCCATCTCATCACAAAGAAATCTCATTCCCTCCCATCACGGCGAGCAACGTCACAAACACGCCTCTCATGATTGAGGTGAGCATTGGAACTCACAATGTTCGGAGGATGTATGTGGACGGGGGATCATCGGCCGAATTTATTTACGAACACTGCTTCGTGCAATTACAACCAGAGATAAAGAGCCAATTAATACCGGCTACGTCGCCGCTAATAGGCTTCAGTGGGGACACTATTTGGCCAATAGGACCATTACGTTTATTGGTAACCGTGGGAGATAAAGAACATTCTACTACGACGTGGATGAACTTTATGGTGATACGTTCACATTCCCCGTATAATGGTATTATTGGGAGGCCAGGTATCCTTGCCATAAGAGCAGTCCCGTCCACGACACACGGCATGATCAAGTTCCCAGTGGAAGGAAGAATTGTTACAATCTACAATTCAGTAATACCGGCATCAGAATGTCACGCCGTAGCAACATCAGCTCCACCACCCCCTGTAAAGGAGGGATCACCACCTCCTAATTGGAAAGTAGCGATCCATCCAGATTACACAGAACAAGAGGCGGTGATCGGAGGAACTCTCTCCGAGGGAGGAAAGAAGGCCATTTGCTCCCTCCTTAAAACAAACCTTGACGTGTTCGCATGGGAGCCAAAGCATATGACATGCGTACCACGCTCGGTCTCGGAGCACAAGTTGTAAATCCGTCCAGGATATCCTCCGGTGAAACAAAAGAAACATGGCCAAGCGCTAGAACGTAGCCACGTGATACTGGACGAGGTAAGAAAGCTGGTAGATGCAGGAACTATGCGAGAGGTCTATTTCCACGAGTGGCTCTCTAACCCAGTCATGGTTAAGAAGCATGATGGAAGCTGGCGCATGTGTGTGGACTTCACAGAGTTGAACAAAGATTGCCCACAAGATTGCTATCCGCTACCAGAAATTGATTGGAAGGTCGAATCCCTATGCGGGTACTCTTTCAAATGTTTCTTGGACACATATAAAGGATACCATCAGATCCAGATGGCGGAGGAAGACGAGAAAAGACGGCATTCCACACTAGTCAGGGCGTGTATTGTTACACAAAAATGCCGTTCGGACTCAAGAATGCAGGCGCGACATACCAACGACTGGTTGATAAAGCCTTCGACTCGCAGATTGGCCGTAACCTCAAGGTCTATGTCGACGACTTGGTTATCAAAAGCCATACGGAAGACGAGCTCCTCCGTGATATCCAGGAAACTTTCAACACATTGAGGAAAATCAACATGAAGGTGAATCCCAAAAAATGCACGTTTGGGGCGACCGAGGGAATGTTTCTCGGGTACATGATCAACCCAAACGGCATAAAGCCCTGTTCGGAGAAGACCGACTCTACCGTCTCCCCGGACACTTAAAGAGGTACAATCACTTAATGGGAAGCTGACCGGGCTTAATAGGTTTTTATCTAAATCAGCAGAGAAGTCCCTCCCTTTATTCAAAACACTCAAAAAGTGCTTAAAGAAAGGAGACTTTCGCTGGACAAAGGACGCAGAGGAGGCGTTCGGACAGCTCAAGCAACATCTTGTAGCTCTTCCCATGCTGGTCGCTCCGCGACCTAAGGAGGAACTAAATATGTATTTATCCGCTACGTACGGAGCAATCAATGCAGTCCTCATGACTGATCGGGATTCAGTCCAGACTCCGGTTTACTTCATAAGCAGGGCGCTACAAGGACCATAGTTGAATTATTCACCAATGGAGAAACTGGTCTTGTCGCTGGTTTATGCCGCAAAAAGGCTACACCGGTACTTCCAGGCGCACCCAATTATGGTTGTCACGGACCAACCGATAAAGCAGATTATCTCTAAACCAGACATGGCAGGAAGACTACAGAAGTGGAGCGTCTTACTCGGGGAATACAACATCTCTTATAGACCAAGGACAACCGTCAAGGGGAAAATCTTGGCAGATTTCATAATCGAGAAACCCGAGGAGGAAAAGCCAATGGTACCAAAGGAAGAAATCCCAACGGATCCATGGATTTTGTTCACCGATGGATCTTCTTTCACGGACGGGTTGGGAGCGGGTCTCATACTAACAAATCCGGAAGGCATGGAATTCACCTATGCCTTACGTTTTGAGTTCACAGCCACGAATAATGAAGCAGAATACGAAGCATTGATTGTGGGTTTAAAAATCACCGCTAGAATGGGAGTGCGCAACCTGGAAGCCTACGTGGACTCGCGGCTGGTCGTGAATCACATCCTAGGAGAGTACGAAGCTAAGGAGGAGAATATGATCCAATATCTAGAGAAAGTCAAATCACTTATCGCTGGTTTTGGCAAGTTCTCTATTAAGAAGGTACCAAGAGGTGAGAATAAGAAGGCGGACGCCCTTAGCAAGATCGCATATACAAGCTTCGCCCATTTATCTAAACAAGTGTTGGTCAAGATACTTAAGGATAAATCTATCTCCGGAGAAGAGGTTGCCGCAATAGTTGACGAGGAGGGACCTATGATAGGTGTGATAACACCCATCCTTTTACCACTTATTTCTTGCTAAAACAAGACCAAAACGCGTGTTTAATATCATTTGTTTGGAATTATGCGTGGTTTTTGTGTTTAATGTGTTTTCAGAGCCAACCGGACGAATATTAAAGAAAACATGGGATTGCACGGGTTTATTCGAAGAAAAAGACTCAAGACGAAGTCTATTGTCCAAGAGATGCAAAAGATTTGAAGTCAATGGGCCTATTTGAAGATTTATCGAAGAAAAGGACCAAAGATGGAAGATTTACATATGTCGAAGAAACTCAAGTCTATTAAACGAAGAAATTAAAAGACGAGTTGAATTTAATCGACGACAAATCCCGGATCAGAATCGAAAACGTCAACTTTTCTGAAAAGACGAGAAGACAAGAAGAAAGGGAGATAACCCACTCACCAACCAACCACTAGGAATATAAAAGGATTTTTCCTTCACACAATGAGGGAGTTAGTTTTTTTTGTTTTTTTTTCTTTCCCAGGTCTTTTGGTTCGTAGCTTCACCAACACCATTAGGGTGTTTGGTGATTTTTCATTTTTTCCTTGAATCTTGTAAGTGTTTGATCATTATTATTGTTAACTTTTACATTAATCTTTCAATCCAATCTTTCTATTCATCTTGTTCATCTCCTTTTCTATTCAAAGTTTTAAAAGTTCTTGTTTGATTAATTTTAAGCTTTTGAAAGTTGTTGATTTAGTGTTTTTATTGCTGGGATTTGTTACTTATGGTATATAAATGATTATTGGTTAGTTTGGTAAACCCTTTTCGCTTATTTGGTTTGATTTGATCTAGAAACGTTTTTCCCAGTCAGTTACTGTTCTTCATTCCCTGAAACTTTCCGAATAGGCAGTTTGTCTCGTCCCTTATTCGGAATATTGGTTATTCCGAATAGCATTTTTCTTATTTTCTTATTCGGAATGTTCAAACATTCCGAATAGCTTGTTTATTTCATCCTTATTCGGAATATTTTACATATTCCGAATAGGCCCTATATTCCGATTAGAAGATTTTTTATTCCGCATAGAACACATATTCCGAATAGGGTTATTTTCCGAATTGAACCATTATTCCGCATAAGGAATTTATTCCGAATTGAAGATTTATTCCGAATAGGTCCACTTATTCCGAGTAAGGAAACATTCCGCATAGGGGCATTTATTCCGCATAGGATTACATTCCGAATTGAGCATTTATTCAGTATAGGGAATTTATTCCGAGTTGGTCATTTATTCCGCATAGTAACATTTGTTCCGAATAGGGTGTTTTTAGTTAGGGTATTTTCCAGTTGCTGTTTTGTTTAGCTTCTCAATTCTAGTTTTGCCTTTTAATTGTTTTAAGCTTAAATCTTTCTTTACTTTACTCATTTCCCTGTTTAGTAGATTAGAAAACCTAACCCACTTTTTGTCACCAAGAACAAATCATTCCACTTTAAACCGAGATCAATTCAAGAGGATACCGAGAGATTAACTTGAACCCATTGCAAAAGCCTTGTATCAAATGGCGCCGCTGCCGGCTCTTCTCGTTAAGATCAAAAGTTTTTTGTGAGATCTTGGATTTTGGGATCCGTTCCCCGTGAACGTTACTTTTTCATATAAATTTTCTAAAAAATCCTAAAAAATATAAAATTTTCAAAAATCCTAAAAATTAAAAAACACATAAAAACCAAAAAAAAAAATATTTTTGCTTTGTTTTTGCTTTGTTAGTTCTTTTGCAGGTGTATGCGCACTCGATCCACGTTTTATCCCGAGCCCGAGACTCTCGATAACTTAAACATGGCTGGTGTACAAAACAACAACTACATACCACCTCAAAACAACAATAATAACAACAACAATGAGCCTCTACCGGATAATCGCCCGATGATTGAACTACTGCAAGCTCATGTAGACGGAAACAATGATCCAATTGTCATACCTCCAATTGCCGCCAACAATTTCGAGCTCAAATCAGGCTTTATCCAGATGGTCTCTGCTCAACCATTCTTGGGGCGTACCATTGACGATCCACATGACCATATCAAGAGATTCTTGCAACTCACCAACACGGTCAAATTCAATGGTGTTCCACAAGAGGTAATCCGTCTACAACTTTTTCCCTTTTCTTTAGAGGGACAAGCCCGGCATTGGCTTGCTAAGGAACCGCCACAGAGTATTCTCTCGTGGACGGATTTGGAGACCAAGTTTATCAATTACTTTTTCCCACCCTCTCGTACTACCGCTTTGCGGAATGAAATTATAAATTTTGAACAAAAGTACGATGAGTCGTTTAGTGAATCTTAGGATCGTTTTAAAGATCTTTTAAGAAAATGCCCACAACATGGTTTTACCAAAGTACATCAAATTAATACTTTTTACAATGGTTTAAGCATGAGTGACCAAGATTCACTAAACAGTGCCTCAGGGGGTAATCTTTTGGCTAAGACTTCCAATGCTGCTTGGGATATCATTGAGAATAAGTCTCGTGTTCAAACCAAGAGTGTTCGGACCAATGTTTCTAGTGCTAGTACTAGTGACAGCGACAAGCGACTTGACAAAATCACTACGCTTCTTGAATCTCTTGTTACCCACACCGTCAGCAACAACAACAGCAACAACGCTAAAAACGCTCAAGTCAATGCTGTTAGCCAACCATGCGAGATATGCGGGGGTCCCCACTCTTACACCACTTGTACTGCCACCCAAGACTACCCTTCTGAGAATGTAAATGCAGCATATGGCACCTATCCTCAACCCGCTTATCAAGCTAGACCTCAAGGTGACCGTAATTTGCTTAGCTACCGTTCCAACAACTATCTTTCACCGCCCGGTTTTCCTCCAAACAACCCAAACCAACAACAAAACCTCAACCGCCCTCCTCAACAACAACAACAACCTCGTACACCTTACATACCACCTCATAAACAACCACAACCACCTCAACGAAACAACCAAGTTTACCAGCAACCTGCTTATCAACCACCGCATACAATGCTCCTCCTTCCAACCAACCCACCGCATTACACCAAGAGGTTGCAACCTACATGAGGACCAATGATGTGATCGTGGAAAATCTCCAACAGGAAGTGTGCAACTTGAAAGCAGACCTGGTGAAACGAGGGAACGATCTGAGAGCTGATATGAGAAACACGTTGGATAGTCAAACGAATGACTTGAAGAACATGATGGCTAGTTTCTTCCAAGGTAATCAACCCTCTTCTTCGGGTACTCTTCCGAGTAACACCGTTGCGAATCCAAGAGGGGAGATGAAAGCAATCACCACTCGCAGTGGCAAAGGTACCAAGGAACCCGAGCTTCCTATACCTCCACCGGTGGTTGTGACTAAGGAGAACGAGTCACCTGCTCCTATTCCTCAACCTTCTCCTTCCCCAATTTCTCCATCTCTTACTTCTACCCCTCCTCCACCCAAGGATGTGAGTGATCCTATTCTGCCAAAGCCTTCCTCTTCTTCCAATATACCTTATCCATCTAGGTTGAGGAAAGAGAAGCTCAAAAGCAAGGACGATATTCAGGTTTTGAACTTTATCAAAATGTTTAAACAATTGAATTTCAACATCTCCTTCGCTGAGGCTCTCGCTCACATGCCTAAGTACGCGAAAATGTTTAAAGATCTTCTGAGCGACAAGGAAAAGCTTCTTGATATTGCCAACACCCAACTTAATGAGAATTGCTCTGCAGTGCTCTTAAGGAAATTGCCAACCAAGCTTGGTGATCCGGGTCATTTCTTAATCCCTTGCAATTTCCCGGGAGTAGAGAATTGCATGGCCCTAGCCGATTTAGGTGCCAGTATTAATCTAATGCCTCTAAGCGTTTGGAAGCAATTATCTCTCCCTGAGCTAGTCCCCACCAAAATGACTTTGGAATTAGCTAACCGTACGGTTGCTTATCCAGTGGGGATAGCCGAAGACGTCTTTGTAGGAGTCGACAAATTCACTTTTCCTGCCGATTTCGTCGTCGTCGACTACGAGATGGACCCTCGTGTTCCTTTGATTGTGGGTCGTCCATTACTGAGGACCGGTCGCACTCTTATCGATGTTGAAGCCGGTGTGCTTATCATGAGAGTGGGTGACGATAAAATCGTCTTCAACATGGGAAAGTTGTCTAAACAACCTTATTCCAACGAGAGTGTTAATTGTATTGACGTTCTTGATGAGGCTTGTGAAAAACACTTCCAAAATGCTTGCAAAAGTATTCCTACGTCTCTTCCCAATGTTGAAACCGTTTCCTCTATTGATTCATCACTGTCTCTTTTTGGAGAAAGTGATTTGTTTTGGAACAATCTTGAAGCCACCATGGGAGATGTGTATTTAGCTACTGATGATTCTCCCACCGATGGGGATGAAGACATGTATTTCTTTGACAACCTTCTCAACGAAAACAATCCTGCTCCACCATCTCCCACGGTTATTGCTATCGATACTCCGACTTTGAATACGCCTCCCGTCGAAAATCCTCCGGATTTAGAGCTTAAGGAGTTGCCGCCTCATCTCGAGTACGTGTTCCTTGAAGAAGAAAAGAAGTCGCCCGTAATCATCGCAAAGGACCTAAACGAAGAACAAAAAGCCCGACTTGTCGCCGTTTTGAAGAATCATAAGAAAGCTATCGCTTGGAAAATCTCCGACATTCGTGGAATTGATCCTCACTTCTGCACCCACAAAATTCTCATGGAGGACGACTTTAAGCCCACAATTCAAAGTCAACGAAGGGTGAATCCAAAAATACATGAAGTCATCAAAACAAAGGTAATCAAACTTCTTGATGCGGGTATGATTTACCCTATTTCGGATTCACCATGGGTTAGTCCAATCCATTGTGTGCCCAAGAAGGGCGGAATAACCGTTGTTCCCAATGAACACAACGAGTTGATTTCCACTCGTCTCGTTACTGGGTGGAGAGTTTGTATAGACTACCGCAAACTCAATGATGCCACGAGAAAGGATCATTTCCCTCTACCTTTTATGGACCAAATGCTTGAACGTTTAGCGGGTAATGAATATTACTGCTTTCTTGATGGTTTCTCGGGTTATTTCCAAATATCCATCGATCCCCAAGATCAAGAGAAGACAACATTCACTTGTCCCTATGGCACATTTGCTTACAAAAGAATGCCTTTTGGCTTATGCAATGCCCCCGGGACTTTCCAAAGGTGCATGTTAGCTATTTTCCATGACATGGTTGAACAAACCATGGAAGTCTTCATGGATGATTTCTTGGTCTTTGGGGATTCCTTCTCTTCTTGCCTTGCCAATTTGGAATGTATGCTTAAGCGGTGCGAAGACACTCGCCTTGTTCTGAATTGGGAAAAATGCCATTTTATGGTAAAAGAAGGCATCGTGCTAGGACACAAGATCTCCAAAGCCGGTCTTGAAGTAGACCGTGCTAAAGTCGATGTTATCGCTAAGTTGCCTCCACCTTCAACCGTGAAGGGTGTGAGAAGTTTCCTTGGTCATGCGGGCTTTTACCGTCGATTCATCAAAGATTTTTCTCAAATCGCTCGCCCGATGACCCACCTCTTGGAGAAAGATACTCCTTTTATCTTTTCCAAAGAATGTCTTGAAGCCTTCAACTCGCTTAAGGATAAGCTAACTAAGGCACCCGTCTTGGTTACCCCTAATTGGGAGCTGCCTTTCGAGTTGATGTGCGATGCTAGCGATTTTGCTATTGGTGCGGTTCTGGGACAAAGAGTGAACAAACACTTCCAACCAATCCACTACGCTAGCAAGACAATGACTGGGGCTCAATTGCATTACACGACAACCGAAAAAGAGCTTTTAGCTGTTGTCTATGCCTTTGAAAAATTCCGCCCCTATCTTGTCCTTTCCAACACAATCGTTTACACCAATCATTCCGCGTTGAAGTACTTGTTAACTAAACAAGATTCCAAACCAAGACTTCTTCGCTGGGTTTTGCTACTCCAAGAATTTAAAATCGAAATTCGCGATAAAAAAGGAGCTGAAAACCTAGCCGCGGATCATTTGAGTCGACTTGAGGATCCATACCAAGGGGATCATCCAAACAAAGAGATCAATGACTCTTTTCCCTTGGAGACCTTAATGTCTATAAACTCAAATTCTGATGAGACCCCGTGGTTTGCGGACATTGAAAACTACTTAGCGGGTGGAATTCTCAAGGACGGGTTAACATCCCAACAAAGGAAAAAGTTCTTCAACGACATTAAGACTTACTTTTGGGATGACCCGTATCTATTCAAACAATGTGCTGATTTGCTTATTCGCCGATGTGTTGATGGACCGGTAGCTTTACAAATCCTTGATGCTTGCCACAAAGGACCCACCGGTGGTCACTTTGGTCCCAACTACACCGCCAAAAAAGTGTTTGACTCGGGATTTTATTGGCCCACCATTTACCGTGATGCTCACGAGATGGTTAAACATTGTGATGCTTGCCAAAAACAAGGTAAGATCACACATAAAGATGAGATGCCTCAAAATTTCATACAAGAGTGTGAAATCTTTGATGTTTGGGGTATCGACTTTATGGGGCCATTCCCTTCATCTAAAGGAAACAAATACATCCTTGTAGCCGTTGACTACGTCTCCAAGTGGGTTGAAGCCAAAGCTTTACCTACTAATGACGCAAGGGTGGTTTGTAACTTTTTGAAATCTCTATTCGCTAGATTCGATGTGCCTCGTGCCATTATTAGTGATCGTGGGACTCATTTCTGCAATGACCAATTTGCTAGAGTCATGGCTAAGTACGGTGTAAATCATCGTCTTTCCACAGCCTACCACCCACAAACTAATGGCCAGGTTGAAATATCCAACCGAGGACTAAAGCGAATTCTGGAAAGAACCGTGGGAGAGCATCGTGCCTCATGGGCGGATAAACTCGATGATGCTTTGTGGGCTTTCCGTACCGCATACAAGACTCCAATTGGTTGTACGCCATATCGTTTCGTGTACGGGAAAGCATGCCACCTCCCCATTGAATTGGAGCACAAGGCTTACTGGGCCTTGAAGTGGGCTAATTTTGATATCAATAAAGCCGGTGACCTACGCAAGATCCAACTCAATGAGCTCAATGAACTCCGTAATGAGGCTTATGAAAATTCTTTGATCTATAAGGAAAGGACTAAGCTCATTCACGATTCCAAGATCAAAAACCGAGAGTTCCATGTTGGAGACAAAGTTTTACTTTTTAACTCTCGGTTGAAAATCTTTTAGGGCAAGCTCAAATCTCGTTGGTCCGGCCCATTCACCATTGCCCAAATTTTTCCATATGGTACTCTCGATCTCGCTCAACCTAATGGACCTAATTTTAAGGTGAATGGCCAACGAGTGAAGTTGTACTTTGGTGAGGACATCTCTAATGAGATGATTCCATCCCTCACCACGTTCCCCGTGAACTAATTTTGGGTCGAGTCAGGCTCGTGACTCGGTTATCAAAAACAAGCGCTCCTCGGGAGGCAACCCGAGTATCTATCCTTTTATGTTTTAACCTCCTAAGTGTAGGGGGACCTGTATAGGTCTTTGTATTTGTATGGTGATGTGATTACAGGGATACATGCACTCTTGGAAACTTTGAAGAACCGTGCTCCCGTGTTATCCGAAATCCGGTTCTATCTCTCAACTATCGTGATTCAATTTTCTTCATACTCACATTTGAAATTGATCACTTTAGTCGTCTTTTCCTTAACTTGAGTTAACCAACGTGCACAATGTCATAAGTGTAGGGGAAACTTTTCCCACATGCTTAAACATTGAGGACAATGTTTATCTTAAGTGTAGGGGGACTTCTATCGAAGTTTTAAGTGGACTTTTCCATGAAAATGCCTTCATTTAACCGGAAAATCATCTTTTTCAACATTTTTTAAATTTTTAATTAACTTTGGCCATTTTGTCGTAATTTTTAAATTTGTATCGTTCCTTTCGTATGTATATATCCCGCAATAAAGTCAAAAATATTAATAAAGTGGTGTAGCTAGTTTAGAAATCTTTGACATATTAGGCCCGTTGCGATTATTTTGACTCAACCCGAATAGACTTATCCAAATTTATTCTAGCTAGTATCCTTAACCATATAGACCTTAATTGGTTTATTAGGCTAAGTGTCCACGAGTCTCATTACTTGAGATTTTAAATTGTGGAGAACGAGAAATGATAGAGTTAATTATAAGTCGGTATTCTTGCACAATCTCACTTGGTGTAATTATTTGCCTATTCTCCCATCACTTGCTAATAATTTATCTGCAATAAGTAAGGTCGTACGATTTGAAAAGTTACTTAGCTTCTAGCCCAAGATCGTTTAAAAGTTGCTCGGTAATGATAAGAGTTCATAGCCAAGGCATAACTTATGAAGCGGGGCGCGAAGATTGGCGAGTCCGAAAAGGCCCTAACAAGGCATGAGGATTCAATTTTATTGCTGAAGATCCAAAGTGATGTGAAAAGCATTATTCCCAAAATCAATATGAAGGATCAAGACTCACGACGAAAAGCAATCAACTCCCATAAAGATCATGGAGAAGTCTATCCGAAAAGACCCTAAAAAGGTATGAGGATAAATAGATCCAAGTCCGAAAAGGAGGCGGATCGTTGTATCTCAAAATCCCAATTAGAGATTGAAGAAATAATCATGAAGTCGTGGTCAACAAAGTTGGAGTACCCCTCAAAAGTCTCCAAGTGAAGAAACTCTATTACGATGAGAAGACCATTATCTCAAGAACGTCTCTCAAGATATGAAGTATGAAGTACATGCCAAATATCGGCCCGAGAAAGGTCTCAAATCGTGAACCGAGTTATGCCAAGATATGAACTTTTTGATATCCCGAGAAGTAGTTTTAAGAGATTTTGTCCTTTAGCTAACTATTGATCAAATCGTCCTACTTTGCTTTCAGCCTAAATAAACTATCGAAATAAGTCCAAAAATGCATCTTCATGATCATTCTAAGACAAAAATAAAATATAAGAGATACACTTAGGAATAAGGGAGTTTAAGCATATAATTAAGCCATGTGTGTAAGTTTTTGATTTGCTAACTTATAATAACAATGATCTCGTTTTTAAGCTTAGTTTGGGGAACGTGAAACTTGAGGGTGATAAATCTTCGCAGCACTAAAGCCCTAATGTAAGTCCTCGATCTCTTTGCAAGTTATTTCCATCCTTGTGTTTACTTTAAAGTTTTGATTTCTCTTAGTATTTAAATTTTTGTTTAGTAGTATGTTAATAAGGCCAAGGTTGATTGATTAGGAGAAGAATGTAAATTTGCTTTATCACTAAGCATTGCATGAGGACATGGCAATGGTTAAGTGTAGGGGATTTGATAGGTGTGATAACACCCATCCTTTTACCACTTATTTCTTGCTAAAACAAGACCAAAACGCGTGTTTAATATCATTTGTTTGGAATTATGCGTGGTTTTTGTGTTTAATGTGTTTTCAGAGCCAACCGGACAAATATTAAAGAAAACATGGGATTGCACGGGTTTATTCGAAGAAAAAGACTCAAGACGAAGTCTATTGTCCAAGAGATGCAAAAGATTTGAAGTCAATGGGCCTATTTGAAGATTTATCGAAGAAAAGGACCAAAGATGGAAGATTTACATATGTCGAAGAAACTCAAGTCTATTAAACGAAGAAATTAAAAGACGAGTTGAATTTAATCGACGACAAATCCCGGATCAGAATCGAAAACGTCAACTTTTCTGAAAAGACGAGAAGACAAGAAGAAAGGGAGATAACCCACTCACCAACCAACCACTAGGAATATAAAAGGATTTTTCCTTCACACAATGAGGGAGTTAGTTTTTTTTGTTTTTTTTTCTTTCCCAGGTCTTTTGGTTCGTAGCTTCACCAACACCATTAGGGTGTTTGGTGATTTTTCATTTTTTTCCTTGAATCTAGTAAGTGTTTGATCATTATTATTGTTAACCTTTACATTAATCTTTCAATCCAATCTTTCTATTCATCTTGTTCATCTCCTTTTCTATTCAAAGTTTTAAAAGTTCTTGTTTGATTAATTTTAAGCTTTTGAAAGTTGTTGATTTAGTGTTTTTATTGCTGGGATTTGTTAGTTATGGTATTTAAATGATTATTGGTTAGTTTGGTAAACTCTTTTCGCTTATTTGGTTTGATTTGATCTAGAAACGTTTTTCCCAGTCATTTACTGTTCTTCATTCCCTGAAACTTTCCGAATAGGCAGTTTGTCTCGTCCCTTATTCGGAATATTGGTTATTCCGAATAGCATTTTTCTTATTTTCTTATTCGGAATGTTCAAACATTCCGAATAGCTTGTTTATTTCATCCTTATTCGGAATATTTTACATATTCCGAATAGGCCCTATATTCCGATTAGAAGATTTTTTATTCCGCATAGAACACATATTCCGAATAGGGTTATTTTCCGAATTGAACCATTATTCCGCATAAGGAATTTATTCCGAATTGAAGATTTATTCCGAATAGGTCCACTTATTCCGAGTAAGGAAACATTCCGCATAGGGGCATTTATTCCGCATAGGATTACATTCCGAATTGAGCATTTATTCAGAATAGGGAATTTATTCCGAGTTGGTCATTTATTCCGCATAGGAACATTTGTTCCGAATAGGGTGTTTTTAGTTAGGGTATTTTCCAGTTGCTGTTTTGTTTAGCTTCTCAATTCTAGTTTTGCCTTTTAATTGTTTTAAGCTTAAATCTTTCTTTACTTTACTCATTTCCCTGTTTAGTAGATTAGAAAACCTAACCCACTTTTTGTCACCAAGAACAAATCATTCCACTTTAAACCGAGATCAATTCGAGAGGATACCGAGAGATTAACTTGAACCCATTGCAAAAGCCTTGTATCAACCTACGTGGATGACCCTGATCGTGAACTATTTGACAAACGAAACCCTTCCCGAGGATGAGACAGAGGCACGTCGCATTAAAAAGAAGTCGCAACATTTTGAACTCCGCGATGGCGTCTTATACAAGCGCTCATTCTTACAGCCTTGGCTGCGGTGTGTGGGTCCGCGTCAAGCTATTTACGTCATCAGTGAAATCCATGAAGGATCATGGGGCATGCATGCTGGACCAAGGTCGGTAGTAGCACATGCCTTACACACGGGGTACTATTGGCCGACTATGCATCGAGATGCGCGAGACATGATTCTTAAACGCAGTGATTACCAGGTTCATAGGCCAGTACCACGTCATCCCCAGTAGGAGCTGACACCCATCACATCCACATGGCCATTCTACAAATGGGGAATTGACATAGCGGGTCCCTTTCCTGTGGCAGCCGAAGGCTGTTGGAGATACGTTTTTACGTATTTAGGAAGATTCGGTCACTCCGACAATATATTAAGTAGTAGCTCGTAGTCTAGATACTTTACATTGAGTAAACAAGGAAAAGCCCGGTCCATGTAATGTATGGCTGACCCATTGTGTAAGCCCAAGCCTATCACAAGGCTTGGGTATATAAACCCTCTCCTTAGTTGGAGAGGGTGTGGTTCACTTGTATTTTTCACATAGTAAGAAGGTGTTTTCTTTCACTTTCTCTCTCTAAGTGTGTGTGTTCTCACCATCTTTCTATCTCTTTCTCTCTCTGCAGCATAAGCAAGATTTACAATATCCTACAAATGGTATCAAGAGCCATGGGATGATTGTTTGGTTTTTGTGTTTGTGTTCTTGATTATCACGCCTATTTTATTCTATATCATTGATTGTAGGAAAACCTACACCTCTTAGGAAAAAGGCGTAAAAGTGGTAAGTATTAAACAAATGAATTTAGGAAAAATCAAGTGTTAATGACCCTTATGATGAAGTTCCCAAAGTTCGTTTCCCAAGGAGGTATATGTGTGTGAATAATTCGTAAATGATTTGAGATTAATATTGGTTTAGAAGGGGGTGAGAAAAGAGAGTGACGAAGACGTGAAATTAATTACTACGACGACAAAACGTAAAACCGTAAAATAAGCTAAAATAAAAATTAATTCTAAAAATTACCAAAAATTCACTAAAAATCAAAATAAATAAACTAAGAGTTTACAATGATCAAAACTTTTTCAAACCTTTTAATTAATTAAATATTAATTTTTAAATGCTAATTAAAGCCCTAAAAATCAAATTAATTATCAAAAAGCCCAAATAAAGATTTTTCAATTGGTAAACCTCTAAAATGACCTAAAAAGATTAAAAACTATTTTTAGAAATTTTTAAACTAATAAAATCTATTTAAAATGATTTAAAAACTATTAAAACTTAAAATAATTATAAAAATTAATCTAAAGATGATAAAATAAATCTAAAAGTTGTAAAATTCCTATTTTAATGTATTTAAGCTAAGAAAACTGTAAAAAGTGCAAAAATGTGAAATTTGAAAAATAATAATAAAATAATATTAAAATAATATTAAAAATCCAAAAATTATAAAAAATTCTAAAAACTTGCAAACTAGTTTATTTTAACCTAAACAAACAGAAAATGAAAGTGAAATGACCAGAATACCCCTATTGGCCCCTCAAATGTGCCAAAACTAAAAACAGTCAACACTAATGGGCTTTTTAGCCCAAAAAGTCAAACTTAGCCCAATTGACTTGGAAAAGCCCAATCTGACTCAAAATTTAATTCTAAACACAAAACTCTAAAGGCCCAAAAGCTGAAAGTGAGCTTATCACAGCTTAATAAGCAAACAGCTTATCCTTATTGGGCCAATAAGCCCATTAAGCAATAAGCCAATGCCATAAGCTCTAATTTAACACACAACCTTCTTTTGGGATGCTTAAGAGATATGTAAAAAGAAATTTTGAAAAATCACACTCAATAAGCCAGAAATAAGCAAAGTACAATTTCACTAAAAGACAAAATAGTCAAGTTTGAGATTTAGGGCACCTCAGGACCTGATTCAACTTGCAAAATGTCACAAATGAACTCAATAAGCCAAATCAATCAACAAAATTCCAATAAGCAACACCAATAGGCCAAAATAAGCCAATAAGCACTTATGAAAAAGTCAATTAAGTTGGTTTTCTAGTCAAACCTAAAAGTCAACACACCAAATGCTCCAGTATGAACAAATGGGTCAAATAATGAGCACCTATTACAAAATCCAAGTTGTTGCTAGTTAAAATAAGCTATTTAGCTTATTGATAAGCTGAAACCCAAAATACACTAGCAATGGCTAGCAGCAGGGGAAAGGAGTTCCCACTGCCTTGACTATTTGACCAAGCTTTTTAGAGAGATCCAGTTGGATTCAAATGGAAACAAGGGCACCCTTGTGATCAGTGAATCACAAGGAGTCTATAACAACAAAGAAATCACAATTTAGTTCACACAATAAGCTCAAATTAAGCAAATAGTCACCAGATATTGCACAGACCTAGATAATAAGCAGTTATGAACACTTAAGCAGTTTTAGCATGAATAAGCACTCCAAATTCAACCAAATGCATATACAAGCTATATAAACTATGAATAAGCACAAACAAACTAAAATCAAGCACTAAAACAAGATATGGGACAAGATCAAAGCAAATTAAACCTTCTGATATGAACTACAAGAACACATGCACAGTTTGCTGATCTAATTGACCTCAGATCCAATTTCAAGCATTCAAATCTCTTTCCCTGATGTTATTAACCTAGTTTAATCACTTGTTAACCCTAGTCTATGATTAGATCTAGGTGTCCCTTAAACTATAGCCAATTTTATCAAGTAACAAAGATTTTATAGCCCTTGATAGAATCTAGGTGTTTCAAACCACAAAACCTGCAAATAAGTAACCAAGTATACCAGATAAACAAGTACCAACAGATAGCAACACAAAAAAACCACTCAACAAACCACAAATCCTGCTTATGCAGTTAACCCAAACACCCCTTAATAATCTGTTTTGACAAATTTTCAAAGGATAATCCAGATTTAAACCACAAACCAAGCTAATATCAACTCAATAACATCAAACCAACACAGATAAACAAGATTCTACCAAAATAACACAGATTCAAGAACAATCATACAAAATCACAAAAAATTCAGAAAATAAAGAGAAAATTGAAAAGGGAGAAGGATGCAAACCTCCAAGACCTACATCCAGCTTGGATTGTTTGAGCTGAGGTAATAGCAGAACAAGTACCAGCTTCCAATGTACCTGCTAAGAAGAACAAACCAAAGTGATGAAAAATATCAAAGACTTTCTGATTTTTTTGAAACACAAGTCTTATTGATTAAAACCTTGCCTCAAAAACCTTCAAACATATAAGTGGAACTCAGATTTATGCTATTCTAACACCAACTTTTAACAAACATAAAAGAGATTTCTCAAATTTCAGAAAATCAAATTTTATTAACTTAAAAAGGAATTACAAGGATTGATAGCCTAAAACTGGAACAAAGGGACTCTCACAGGTTGAGGTCTCCTTTTATAGACATATTCTAAGCTAACACTGTTCACAAATCCTAGAAGTGAAATTCCAATATTGTCCTCAAATGCTTCTAGACGAATCCTTGGTATATGCTGTCCAAAATGATTCTGAGTGTTCATTTTAGCTTTGTGATGAAGCAATGACTCTCAGCTATTGATCTTGACACGTGGCTAAGCTTGGAGAGCAAGTTGTCACATGATTGGTGGACGGGTTTGAATGGTGGGGCCTCTTGGTGAGTGGGAGTGAGTGTTTTTGGTGTGGGATGGATTTCTAGGTGTGTGAATCAAACGTGTGCCAAGGTAATTTAAATTAACCCTTTGTTTAAGTGAAGTAAATTCTGGGGGTGAAGAAGGGTGAATAGTGGTAAGTTTGATCCGAAAAAGGGGGTGGTGTTGTGTTTGGCGCGTGTTATAGGATTTAAACTTCCAAAATGGCAACTATAGTCTTTGTTCTTTGGCAAATGTGGTATAAAACGTTTTTCAGCCCAAATACTTGATTTCCTTTGTTATTTAACTTTCTGATTTCACACTCTGGCCACAAAACTTTGGTAAAAGGGTTACAAGGGTTGTTTTTGCCATTTTTGAATAGTTCAAGGATTGATCTT
Organism: Glebionis coronaria; assembly: GCA_025667525.1. Taxonomy (NCBI): domain Eukaryota; kingdom Viridiplantae; phylum Streptophyta; class Magnoliopsida; order Asterales; family Asteraceae; genus Glebionis; species Glebionis coronaria. Next base: position 240,622,296 of record CM046877.1, read on the forward strand.
GGACATTGTTGATCTTCAAAGGTCTTCAATGTATCTTTGGCTTCATGAGGAACCATAATTGACAAATTAGCATAGTTGAGGGACTAATCTTGCCATTTCTTCAAAGTTGAAGGACAATTTGTGTAATTTTGACAAACTTAAGGGACCAAACTTGTAATTATGAATTTACAAGGGTTTTAAGTGTCATTTCTTCATTGTTTGAGGATCAATCTTGCATATCTTCAAGTTTTCAAGGGTAAATGTTGGATAATTCATGAACTAGGACCTGGTTCTTTGTATGGCTTCGTTTCTCGTGTCCGTTTTTCCTTGTTTCTTGTAATCTTTTGTCTTTTTCACGATATCCATACCTAAAACACAAGTAAACAAATACAAGCATAATATATGGTATTTTATGACATTTTTATGCATTTAAAGCCCGAAAAGACCGATGAGATCATGTACAAATGCCATCTCATCACTCCCCCATACTAAGCCATTGCCGTGCCCTCACGCAATGCTAGAATAAAGTATCTATGCATCACTAAAATTCAATTTTATTATCCTTTATTGAAAAGTAAAAGACTTGCAACAATACTACGAAGATGTGTAAAGACATATGTATGATTTTCATCACAAATGCGACTTTTAGGGTTAAAGAATAGAAACAAGTAAATGTCCCTTAGAGTAAATTTCGTCATCCTTGATTGTCATAGATTTCATGCTAAGTGCAAAAACGAGATCATTGTTGGTACAAGTCACAATGCTAACACTACTCACACGTCCAAATTGTGTAATACTTTTTCTCCCCGCAATCCTAGTTATTATAAAAGGAAATGGGTTACTAGCATTTTTTAACTATTTGTCATGGATCACAAGTGATTCATATTGACTTATTTGAGTAGTTATTAGTCCGAAAGTAAAGTAGCACGATTTAATCGATAGTTAGCCGAAGGACAAAATCTTTTAAAACGACTTCTCGTGTATCTCCTTAAGTTCATATCTTGGCATAACTCGTTTCACGATTTGAGACCTTTCTCGGACCGATATTTGGCATGTACTTCATACTTCAAATCTTGGGAAGACGTTCTTGAAATTATGGTCTTCTCTCTATATATTGGGAATTTCTTCACTTGATGTTTTTGAGAGATTTTTCATATTTGGACCACGACTTCATCATTTTTCTTCAATCTTTACTTTGGACTTTGATATACAACGATCCGCCTCCTTTTCAGACTTGGATATATTTTTCCTCATACCTTGTAAGGGTCTTTTTGGATAGACTTTCTCCATGATCTTTAGGGAGTAATTGCTTTTCGTCATGTGTCTCGATCCTTCATATTGATTTAGGAATAATGATACTTCACATCATCTTGGATCTTTAGCAACAAAATATAGCTCCTCATGCCTTGTTAGGGCCTTTTTGGATCTTCACCAATCTTCGCGTCCCATTTCAATAAGTTATGCCTTGGCTATGAACTCTATTCAACCACGAGCAACTTCTAAACGATCTTGGGCTAGAAGCTAAGTAACCTTTCAAATCGTACGACCTTACTTATTGCAATTATTATTTATTCCTAATGCATTGATCTTATGGGAAGAAAAAGCCACAATTAAAGACATATGAGTTTTTGAAAGAACATTTTCATGTTCTACGTTTAGCATGATCACTTGTCTAACTCTATCACTTCTCGTTCTTCATTATTTAAAGACCTCTAATTAAAGAGACTCGTGAATACTTAGCCATGCAAGTCAAAATTAAGCCAAATTTGGAGTAGCTTTCATTAAGACTATATCAAATCAAAGTTTTGGGTTTTCAAGCCACCTATAGGATCTTTCACTTTCTTGGACTTTTTTTTCAAGTTTAGAGAATGCATTTTATAGTTCCCTTGATAAGTGACTTTCTAGGATCAATTATAGGAACTTGCGAAAAGTTCTTGTTCTTAACCCGAATGAGCTAAGACTTTCGCGTTTTAAAGTTCCCTATATAAAAGTCTAGCAAAACTTGAATTGAGTGGGTTAAGGAATGTAAAGGGCTCCAAATGCCCATCAAGTCAAAAATTAGCTCTTATTCTACCCATCGGAAAATATACATTCGTGTCTTAAAAACACTTATGAAAACTAAGAAAAAATTTAAAAATTGGGCCATTTTTAGCCTTATTAGCAACAAAAACAAAACTTTGAAAGTTGGAAAACGTGAGGGCGTAGCAAAGCAAGTACCTATTCACCCCCCATACTAAAAGTAAACATTGTCCTCAATGTTTCGAGTCTAAAGGTGGAGCACCCCCATACTAGAGACGAAGAATCGAATGCTTAGGATCTAGCATGGAAAGGGTGATCAACAATATATCTAAAGCCGTTTATGAATTATGCTAAAAGATAATTGTTAGAACAATAAAGGATATGTCATGGATTCGTGAAAAACTTCTTCATGAAAACGATGGAGGCTCACGTAAACGAACACGAGAGTCTTCAATCGTAGATGATGATGATGATCTAGATAACACAATCACAAACAACCACGAGACAACGAGTTTGAAGGGTACAAGTCCCCTCTAATTAGTGATTAGTAGCATAAAAGGATAAGCATGGGATCTCCCTCACGAGGCACCTCGTTTTTGATTACCGAGTCATGAGCTCGACTCGATCCCCTCAATGCTAATTGTCATTGGGGAAGGTGACTTGGTCGAGGTCAACCATTGAAGGAATTTCCCCACCAAAGTAGTGCTTAAGCCTATGTCCATTCACCTTGAAGTTAGGACCATCATCTTGAGCTAGCTCGATGGTCCCATAAGGAAACACTTGTGTAAAGGTGAAAGGACCCGACCAACGAGATTTCAATTTACTAGAAAATATCTTAAGTCTTGAGTTAAAAAGTAACACTTGATCACCAACGTTAAAAACCCGGTTTTTAATCTTTGCATCATGAAACTTTTTAGTCTTTTATTTGAAAATCAATGAATTCTCATAAGCATTGTCTCTTAATTCATCCAATTCATTCAATTGTATTTTCCGGTGATCTCCCGCGGTCTTCAAGTCAAAGTTTGAATGCTTAAGGGCCCAATATGCCTTGTGCTCCAATTCAATGGGCAAATGACAATTCTTCCCATATACTAACTTATAAGGAGTGCAACCGATAGGTGTCTTATAAGCGGTCCTAAAGGCCCATAAAGCGTCGTCGAGTTTGTCGGACCATGAAGCACGGTTTTCTCCAATCGACCTCTCTAAAATCCTCTTTAAAACTCGGTTCGAAACCTCGACTTGCCCACTCGTTTGCGGGTGATAAGCCGTAGAAAGACGATGAGTAACTCCATATTTCTTTAAGACTTTCTCGAATTAGTCATTACAAAAATGGGTTCCACGATCGCTTATAATAGCACGAGGGGTTCCGAACCGAGAGAATAGTTGCTTCAAAAACTTCACTACCACACGAGCATCATTAGTAGGTAAAGCCTTAGCTTCCACCCACTTAGAAAGGTAGTCCACCGCAACGAGGATATACTTGTTACCATGAGACGATGGGAACGGCCTCATAAAGTCTATTCCCCATATGTCGAAAATCTCACACACTTGAATTATGTTTTGCGGCATTTCATCACGTTGAGACGATTTTCCTTGACGTTGGCACGAATCACACGACTTCACAAGTGCGTGTGCATCACGATAGATAGAAGGCCAAAAGAAGCCGACATCGAACACTTTTTTAGCCGTGAGATTAGCACCGTGGTGACCACCCGTGGGTCCCTCGTGACAAGCTCCAAGGATGTTAAAAGCTTCGGCACCAAAAACACAATGTCGAACGAGTTGATCCGCACAAACCCGAAAGAGATAAGGGTCGTCCCAAAAATAGAACTTGACGTCACGAAAGAATTTTCTCTTTTGTTGTGTCGTCATACCCTTGATTATGAAATTCCCCGCATGGTAATTTGCAATGTCGGCAAACCATGGGGTGGTGTCTTTAGAATTCACTACACCGAGAGTCTCGAGAGGAAATGTTTCGGTGATTTCCATGTTCTCGAAAACATCTTTGTGAGGATCTTCTAGACGAGAGAGATGATCGGCCGCTAGATTCTCGGCTCCTTTTTTGTCAAGCACGGTGACATCAAATTCTTGGAGGAGGAGCATCCAACGAAGCAATCTCGGCTTAGCATCTTGCTTAGCTAAGAGATACTTGATAGCCGAATGGTCGGTATACACGATGCTCTTAGTCAAGACGAGATAAGGTCGGAATTTCTCAAAAGCATAGACCACGGCAAGGAATTCCTTTTCCGTTGTGGTGTACTTTAATTGAGCCTCGATCATCATCTTACTAGCATAATGGATAGGACGGAAATGCTTTTCATAACGTTGCCCTAAGACGGCCCCTATAGCATAATCACTTGCATCGCACATGATTTCAAAGGGTAATTCCCAATTAGGAGCAACAAGAATGGGAGCTTCGGTAAGTTTCCTTTTAAGAGTTTCGAAAGCTCTAACACAATCCTCATTAAAATTAAAAGGAGCATCCTTCTCGAGAAGGTGTGTCATAGGTCGAGAGATTTTCGAAAAGTCCTTGATGAAACGATGATAAAAGCTCACGTGGCCTAGGAAACTCCTAACTCCCTTAACGGTTTTGGGATGAGGTAACTTGGCGATGACGTCTACCTTAGCTTTATCGACCTCAATCCCCGCTTTCGAGACCTTATGTCCTAAGACGATTCCTTGTTTACACATGAAATGACATTTTTACCAATTAAGCACAAGATTGGTTTCTTCGCAACGTTTTAACATTTGCTCGAGATTAGATAAACATGACGTGAACGAATTGCCAAACACCGAAAAATCATCCATAAACACTTCCATCGACTTCTCGATCATATCGTGAAAAATTGCCATCATACACCGTTGAAACGTACCCGGTGCATTACAAAGTCCGAAAGGCATCCTACGATAAGCAAACGTTCCATAAGGACACGTAAACGTAGTCTTCTCTTGATCACGAGGGTCGATAGGGATTTCAAAGTAACCGGAAAAACCATCTAAAAAGCAATAGAATTCATTTCCCGCGAGTCGCTCCAACATTTGATCCATGAAGGGCAAAGGAAAGTGGTCTTTACGAGTGGCGTCATTTAACTTTCGATAGTCAATACACACCCTCCAACCCCGGTCACAACACGAGTGGGAATTAACTCGTTGTTTTCATTGGGCACAACGGTCATTCCTCCCTTTTTAGGGACACAATGGATTGGGATCACCCATGGGCTATCGGAGATAGGATAAATCATTCTCGCGTCAAGGAGTTTTAGAACTTCCTTTTTAATGACATCGTGAATTTTAGGGTTTACCCTTCTTTGACTTTGAATTTCGGGTTTGTAGTCCTCCTCCATTAAAATCTTGTGAGTACAAAATTTTGGGTCAATACCCTTAATGTCGAAATTTTCCACGCAATTGCCCCTTTATGAGCTTTAAGAACTTTCAAGAGCTCGGTTTTTTCATCATTAGCAAGACCTCTTGCAATAATAACCGGCAACTTGTCATCACCTTCCAAGAATGCGTATTCAAGGTGAGATGGAAGATCTTTCAATTCAAGGATAGGTGGTTCCTCGATTGAAGATTTTGGTTCAACACTCATAACTTCTATTGGCGGAAGAAATGGTGGAATAGAAGTATCATCACTAATCAACACCTCATCTTCATTGTCGATTTCATTTGAAGTGAAATCGCCTCCTTGGAATGGAGTGAGATTTGGTGTGGAATTAGCAAGAATCGAATCCAAAATAGTGGGATTGCCACTTGACGAGCTATCGGAAAAACCTAACACTTCTTGTGAAAACTCATCGCAAACCACATCAACTATGTCAATGTGATTGATGGTAGCGATTGCATAAACATGAGAAGGTTTTGAGTTTTGAGTAGCGTTTATAACAAGTTCCTCTTCGTTGAATCTCAAAGTGATAGTTCTTGCATGAACGTCAATAAGCGATCTCGAGGTGTCTAAAAATGGACGACCTAAAACTAGAGGAACTTGAGGATCCGCGGGGATGTCAACTACTATAAAATCAACGGGATAGTAGAACTTCCCCACTTTCACGAAAACATCTTCGGCTACTCCACATGCTAAGATCGTAGAATGATCAGCCATCTCGATAGACATGTTCGAAGGAGTAAGAGCCGGAAGCGAAAGCGATTTCCAAATGGAAAATGGCATCAAATTAATGCTCGCACCAAGATCGGCCAAGGCGAGGGATTCTTTCATATTTTGTATATCACAAGGAATGAGAAACTTTCCGGGGTCACCAACTTTTTTTGGTATGCGGTTAAGATAAACCGAAGAACAATTAGCAAGCTTTGAAAGCTTTTCCTTATCGCTCATCATACTTTTAAAAGTGGAAGCGAAACGAGGCATATATAACAATGCGTCGGCTAAACTCACATCAAAATGCACTTGTTGAAACATTTTTATAAAAAGCTCGATTTGTTGTTTGTTACGTTCTTGCATTTTCTCTTTGTTTCATCTCGAAGGGTAAGGTAAGGGTGGTGTGGGTTGGACATTAGGCAATGGACTTGGAATCTTGGGTTCCATAATTGGTATTGGTTCAACCGTAGGTGTGGTATGAGCGGTACTTCGTGGGATTGTAATGTGCTCCTTTTCGACCATCACCTCGGGCTCTTTCTCGATTTCCTTCTCCGTAGAAGTACTTGGACAAGAGATTGGTTCCTTGAAAGTTTTACCACTTCGTGTAGTAATAACTTTCATTTCTCCCTTCGTGTTTGCAATGTATCACTAGGAAGACCACCCGAGGAAGAGGGTTTACACATGATTGCTTCAAACATTTTTTCCATTCGGTCTTCAAATTTAGATTGCCTTAAATCCGCTTTTAACAACTCTTGCTTAATCTCATGTTGTCCTTGTTCCATCTTTTGTTGATTTTGTTGAAGACGTTGAACATTTCCTTCCATTTTATTTGCATGAGTTTTAAGTTCATTAGCAAGTTCGTTTTTAAGCTCGTTTTTCAACTCGGATCTTAAGCTAATCATCTCACGTTGCATGTTATCAAAGTTAGCATCATTTGCTTTAGCATAATCCAAAAATTCTCCTTGAATATTTTTAGTGTGAGCATTTTGAAAACCTTGTGTAGTGTTTTGAAAATCACGGTTTTGTTTTTGATTAGTGACTTGTCCATTTCCACTTTGATAATTCCCTTTGTTGTAGTTACGTGAATTGCCTTGATAATTACCACCTTGGTTGTTGTTTCGTAATTATTATCATTTTGATTTGGTGGAGCTTGATTTGGGTGGGAACCTTGGCCGTTTTGGTTATAAGTTCCCGTTGCTACGTAAGCACTCGAAGTGTTACCATCCGCGGTAATGCACTCGGAAAGATCATGAGCTCCACCACGAGACAAACAACTCTTAGCAACCGCTTTAACCGAAGCGGAACTCAAAGCTTCTTGAGCTTTCTAATGAGTAATAAGATTAGCAAATCTATCAAAAAACTGATTTTCCTCATTAGCTTCATCATGTAAGGCATTAATGCTATGAGACGATGACGACGATGACGAACCCAAATTGGCAACACTCGGTGTGTTACGAGGGCTATAAACCTTAGATCTATTCTCTATAATCTTTAAAGCTTCATCGGTCGTTTTGCACAAAAAATTACCACCCGCGGCGGCATTCAAGTAATCTCGTTCATGATCATTAAGCCCATTATAAAAAGTATTAATTTGATGCAATTCTGAAAAATCATGGTGTGGACATTCATGTAACATTTCTTTAAAGCGTTCCCATGCCATTGAAAAACTTTCATTATTACGTTGCACAAATCGTGAAATCTCATTTTTCAAATGTGTTGTCTTAGATGGTGGGAAAAATTTGTTCACAAACTTAGAAACGAGATCACCCCATGTCAAAATTGAATTTGGCGGTTCTTTCTCAAGCCAAATTTTTGCGGGTCCATCTAACGAGTATGGAAACAACATCATCTTAATGGCGTCATGTGGAACATCCTTAAATTTGCTAGTAGCGGTGAGACGATTAAAATTCCTTATGTGGTAATGCGGGTTGTCTTTTTCATGACCTCTAAACTTATTAGCTTGCAACATCGACATCAAACCCGTCTTAATCTCGAAATTCTCCGCAAGGATAGCGGGAATCACAATGGCCTCTCCAAAACCCTCGGTGGGTGCTTGTAGCAACTCCATCATAGTACGATTAGCCATGACGACTTCTTGTTCTACAATAGGTTCCACAATTGGAGTTTGTTCTTCAATCAACGTCTCTTGATTGGCTTGCTTTTGAAGACGTTTACGAGCTCATTTTGCTTGATTACGAGTGATCATAAACTTCACGAAGAATGGGAGGTGAGCAAAGAAGATTCTTTTGGGTGTTTTGTGGATTTTTAATTTTTTTGTGTTTTTGATTGTTTTTAATATTTTTGGATTTTGGTGTATCTTCGTAGACAACAATCTACCAAATCTCTCCTCGAATCAAACTCTTGATTAAAGAAGCCTCAAAGGAATGAAAACGATCACGTGGAGTGAACGCCTTCGAATGACTTTAGAACTTTGGTGAAAACCAAATTGTTCAAGAGGGTTTAATCACAAAGAAAACCAAGCAAATATATTATACGTAATAATACTTTGGGCGACAAAACCCTCGATTAGCCTTCAATCTCAAAATACTCACAAGCAAGCAGGGAAACGAGGCGGCGCGAAGCACTTAAGAGCCTTTTTCCATAGGGTATATTTTATAATACCCGCCTTATACCTACCTTATAGTTCGTAATCGAGCTTCACGAAAGTATTTATCTATTTTTGCCTTTTTTTTTGTTTGAGATTCGAATACAATAATTAGGAGATTAAATCCCAATTAAGGTTGTGTTTTCACACTTTTGGAGATATTGTATATTGATTGTGATACTTAATACAATATAGTAATAATAATTTCACAAGAAAAACCAAAAAACCGATAATACGTATTAGTAGAGTTCTACTAATACAAATACTATATATGGCTAATATTAAAAACAACAATGCAAATTAATCACGACACACCTCCCCGGCAGCGGCGCCAAAATGATTGTAGGAAAACTTACACCTCTTAGGAAAAAGGCGTAAAAGTGGTAAGTATTAAACAAATGATTTTAGGAAAAATCAAGTGTTAATGACCCTTATGATGAAGTTCCCAAAGTTCGTTTCCCAAGGAGGTATATGTGTGTGAATAATTCGTAAATGATTTGAGATTAATATTGGTTTAGAAGGGGGTGAGAAAAGAGAGTGACGAAGACGTGAAGTTAATTACTACGACGACAAAACGTAAAACCGTAAAATAAGCTAAAATAAAAATTAATTCTAAAAATTACCACCAAAAATCAAAATAAATAAACTAAGAGTTTACCAATGATCAAAACTTTTTCAAACCTTTTAATTAATTAAATATTAATTTTTAAATGCTAATTAAAGCCCTAAAAATCAAATTAATTATCAAAAAGCCCAAATAAAGATTTTTCAATTGGTAAACCTCTAAAATGACCTAAAAAAATTAAAAACTATTTTTAGAAAATTTTAAACTAATTAAATCTATTTAAAATGATTTAAAAACTATTAAAACTTAAAATAATTATAAAAATTAATCTAAAGATGATAAAATTAATCTAAAAGTTGTAAAATTCCTATTTTAATGTATTTAAGCTAAGAAAAATGTAAAAAGTGCAAAAATGTGAAATTTGAAAAATAATAATAAAATAATATTAAAATAATATTAAAAATCCAAAAATAATTCTAAAAACTTGCAAACTAGTTTATTTTAACCTAAATAAACAGAAAATGAAAGTGAAATGACCAGAATACCCCTATTGGGCCCTCAAATGGGCCAAAACCAAAAACAGTCAACACTAATGGGCTTTTTAGCCCAAAAAGTCAAACTTGGCCCAATTGACTTGGAAAAGCTCAATCTGACTCAAAATTTAATTCTAAACACAAAACTCTAAAGGCCCAAAAGCTGAAAGTGAGCTTATCACAGCTTAATAAGCAAACAGCTTATCCTTATTGGGCCAATAAGCCCATTAAGTAATAAGCCAATGTCATAAGCTCTAATTTAACACACAACCTTCTTTTGGGATGCTTAAGAGATCTGTATAAAGAAATTTTGAAAAAGCACACTCAGTAAGCCAGCAATAAGCAAAGTACAATTTCACTAAAAGACAAAATAGTTGGGTTTGAGATTTAGGGCACCTCAGGACTTGATTCAACTTGCAAAATGTCACAAATGAACACAATAAGCCAAATCAATCAACAAAATTCCAATAAGCAACACCAACAGGCCAGAATAAGCCAATAAGCACTAATGAAAAAGTCAGTTAAGTTGGTTTTCTAGTCAAACCTAAAAGTCAACACACCAAATGCTCCAATATGAACAAATGGGTCAAATAATGAGCACCTATTACAAAATCCAAGTTGTTTCTGGTTAAAATAAGCTATTTTAGCTTATTGATAAGCTGAAACCCAAAATACACTAGCAGTGGCTAGCAGTAGTGGAAAGGAGTTCCCACTGCCTTGACTATTTGACCAAGCTTTTAAGAGAGATCCAGTTGGATTCAAATGGAAACAAGGGCACCCTTGTGATCAGTGAATCACAAGGAGTCTATAGCAATAAAGAAATCACAATTTGGTTCACACAATAAGCTCAAATTAAGCAAATAGTCACCAGATATTGCACAGACCTGGATAATAAGCAATTATGAACACTTAAGTAGTTTTAGCATGAATAAGCACTCCAAATTCAACCAAATGCATACACAAGCTATATAAACTATGAATAAGCACAAAAAAACTAAAGTCAAGCACTGAAACAAGATATGGGACAAGATCAAAGCAAATTAAACCTTCTGATATGAACTACAAGAACACATGCATAGTTTGCTGATCTAATTGACCTTAGATCCAATTTCAAGCATCCAAATCTCTTTCCCTGATGTTATTAACCTAGTTTAATCACTTGTTAACCCTAGTCTATGATTAGATCTAGGTGTCCCTTAAACTATAGCCAATTTTATCAAGTAACAAAGATTTTATAGCCCTTGATAGAATTTAGGTGTTTCAAACCATAAAACCTGCAAATAAGTAACCAAGTATACCAGATAAACAAGTACCAACATATAGCAACACAAAACAACCACTCAACAAACCACAAATCCTGCTTATGCAGTTAACCCAAACACCCCTTAATAATCTGTTTTGACAAATTTTCAAAGGATAATCCAGATTTAAACCACAAACCAACACAGATAAACAAGATTCCACCAAAATAACACAGATTCAAGAACAATCATACAAAATCACCAAAATTTCAGAAAATAAAGAGAAAATTGAAAAGGGAGAAGGATGCAAACCTCCAAGACCTACATCCAGCTTGGATTGTTTGAGCTGAGGTACTAGCAGAACAAGTACCAGCTTCCAATGTACCTGCTAAGAAGAACAAACCAAAGTGATGAAAAATATCAAACACTTTCTAATTTTTTTGAAACACAAGTCTTATTGATTAAAACCTTGCCTCAAAAACCTTCAAACATATAAGTGGAACTCAGATTTAGGCTATTTTAACACCAACTTTTAACAAACATAAAAGAGATTTCTCAAATTTCAGAAAATCAAATTTTATTAACTTAAAAAGGAATTACAAAGATTGATAGCCTAAAACTGGAACAAAGGGACTCTCACAGGTTGAGGTCTCCTTTTATAGACATATGCTAAGCTAACACTGTTCACAAACCCTAGAAGTGAAATTCCAATATTGTCCTCAAATGCTTCTAGACGAATCCTGGGTATATGCTGTCCAAAATGATCCTGAGTGTTCATTTTAGCTTTGTGATGAAGCAATGACTCTCAGCTGTTGATCTTGACACGTGGCTAAGCTTGGAGAGCAAGTTATCACATGATTGGTGGACGGGTTTGAATGGTGAGGCCTCTTGGTGAGTGGGAGTGAGTGTTTTTGGTGTGGGATGGATTTCTGGGTGTGTGAATCAAACGTGTGCCAATGTAATTTAAATTAACCCTTTGTTTAAGTGAAGTAAATTCTGGGGGTGAAGAAGGGTGAATAGTGGTAAGTTTGATCCGAAAAAGGGGGTGGTGTTGTGTTTGGCGCGTGTTATAGGATTTAAACTTTCAAAATGGCAACTATAGTCCTTGTTCTTTGGCAAATGTGGTATAAAATGTTTTTCAGCCCAAATACTTGATTTCCTTTGTTATTTAACTTTCTGATTTCACACTTTGGCCACAAAACTTTGGTAAAAGGGTTACAAGGGTTGTTTTTGCCATTTTTGAATAGTTTAAGGACTGATCTTGGACATTGTTGATCTTCAAAGGTATTCAATGTATCTTTGGCTTCATGAGGGACCATAATTGACAAATTAGCATAGTTGAGGGACTAATCTTGCCATTTCTTTAAAGTTGAAGGACTATTTGTGTAATTTGACAAACTTAAGGGACCAAACTTGTAATTATGAATTTACAAGGGTTTTAAGTGTCATTTCTTCATTGTTTGAGGATCAATCTTGCATATCTTCAAGTCTTCAAGGGTAAATGTTGGATAATTTATGAACTAGGGCCTAGTTCTTTGTATGGCTTCGTTTCTCATGTCCGTTTTTCCTTGTTTCTTGTGATCTTTTGTCTTTTTCACCATATCCATACCTAAAACACAAGTAAACAAATACAAGCATAATATATGGTATTTTATGACATTTTTATGCATTTAAAGCCCGAAAAGACCGATGAGATCATGTACAAATGCCATCTCATCAATCATTCGAACCAATTTTTCTTTTTTGTGTTTTTTATGGTTTAATCTTGATATAAATCATCTACATACTTGTGGTAGTGATTTGGTATTGTTACTTTGGTTAAAAACACAAATTTTTTGGGTATTTGATTCATTTGTTGGCTAAAATCTCGAATTTGTTGTGTACTATCTGAGAATAGTGGAAATTTTCTCCATCGCAAAGTTTGAAGGGTTTCCTATTCCAATCGTGTATTCCAATCACAAAAGCCCAAAGGGTTTCTACATTGCGATCGTGTATTCCGATCACGTATTACGATCACGTATTGTGATCGTGTATTCCGATCACGTATTGCGATCACGTATTGCGATCACTTATTGCGATCACGTATTGTGATCACATATTGCGATCACTCATTGCGATCACATATTGAGATCAGACACATTTCGATTAGACACATTGCGATCAGACATATTGCGATCAGACACATTGCGATCAGACACATTGCGATCAGACATTGCGATCACATATTGCGATCACATATTGCGATCACATATTGCAATTGAACATTGCGATCACATATTGCGATCAGACACATTGCGATCAGACATTGCGATCAAACACATTGCGATCACATTCCGATCGAACATTGCGATCACATTCCGATCGAACATTGCGATCACATTCCTATCCAAGTATTCCGATCCAAACATTGCGATAGTATTCCGATAGAGTGACAAGATTTCCAAGATTTTTCAAAAACGTGTTTTTGAAATCGTGTGTAATTTTGTCTTGGAATTTTTGGTTCATCGAGAACATAATTTAGGGGATTTCAACATTATTTCTCGACTTCTACACGCAACAACAAACACATTTAGTTTCTCTCATTGTTCGATCAATGTTTTTAAATCTTAACTTATCGAAATGGAGTACACATCTCTTACGGATAAGTCCATCCTCTCGTGTAAGGATAATCGTCCACCAATGTTGGTGAACACTATGTACGAGGATTTGACTTCCCGAATGGAACTTTACATGTTGAATAAAGAGAATGGACATCTCATTTGGGCATCGGTACTCAATGGACCAGTAGATTATGGTACAGTGACGGAAGGTATAGTTACTCGTCCTCGCACAACGGGTGAATTGACCGGAGATATGAAGATTCAAGATAAGTGTGATAAACAAGCTACAAACATCATTCTCCAAGCCCTTCCTCCAGATGTCTACAAACTTGTGAGTAAACCTAAAATTGCCGAAGAGTTATGGGATAGAATTCACATTCTAATGCAAGGCACCTCGTTAACTAAACAAGAACGAGAGTGTAAGTTATATGATATGTTTGATAAGTTTGCCTACGTTCCCGGGAGACTATCAATGATTACTATTTGAGATTCACTTTATTGATGAATGAGCTCAATATCTATGGCATGGCAATTCCAACATTTCAATTAAACACAAAGTATTTGAACACTCTTCCTTTCGAGTAGAGTAAGTACGTGCCGGCTTTTAAATTGGCTAAAGACTTGCATAACACCAATGTGGATCAACTTCAAGCGTTTCTTCAACAACATGAATGCCACGTGATCGAGGCTCGGTTGTCCACACCTCAAGGTCGTGATCCACTTGCCATGTATGCTTCTCAACAAATGACTCCCCAACAAAACTTGGCTTCTACTTATCAACAACCATCATACTTGCAGCAACCACCACACAACTATCAGCAACCACAACAATCATTTTATCAACCATAAATGATGCCATAGCAAGGATTTCAACAAAGTGTTCTTCCACAGCCTTTTCTACAACAACCATCTTATCAGGCATCCCCAACACAAGCTATCACTTCTCCAATGGGCTATACTCCTCATCAAGGATATTTTCCAATTGAAGCACCACAAGCACAAGCTTTATACTCCCATGAACTTCCACCACTTCAAGCACCGGTCTTTACTCCAAATGATTTAACAACTGATGTCTTGAACCATCTCACTGCATACCTGTCAAAACTTGTTGCAACTAGAGGATTTACACCAACGAACAATCAGCTCCGCACTTCTTCAAATCCTCGCCAACAAGCCACTATTCAAGATGGACAAGTAACGGTTCAATCCATTCAAGGAAGGCAACATTCATATGGACAAACTCCAAGGACTATGAACGCTCAAGCTGTGAACTCTCAAGCAAGTTGAAATGGAAGTCCTATTGGTCCTCAAAAGGTTGTGACTTGCTACAATTGTCGAGGACAAGGTCATATGGCTAGGCAATGCACTCAGCCAAAAAGGAGAAAGGATGCAACGTGGTTTCAGGAGAAGATGTATCTGGTCGACGCTCAATCTAAGGGAAAGATTTTGGATTCAGAGGAGTTAGCATTTCTTGCAGACCCAGGGGCATTACAGTCGTTTCTACTTCTAATGCAGCATATCAAGCGGACGATCTTGATGCATATGATTAGGATTGTGATGACATTCACTCAGCCTCAGCTACTCTCGTTGCTAATCTCTCTCACTACGGTTCTGATGTCGTCAGTGAGGTACCAACTACAACCAATCTTGGTAATGATGATAACCCACATCAAGTTGGGCATGAAAATGACAACCTCAAACAGCATTCGGGAACTAGTAACTCAAATGATGTGGTAACCAATCCTACACATTTGAGTGAACCTGAACCAAATGCTACGACGGGTATGGAATTTTATGCTCAACATGATTTGGTCATGATGCCTAAACATATTATTGATCACATGCATATGGCTCTCTGACAATCCGTAGATATGAATATCACCCTAACAGCTGAGCTTGCGTTGCAAAAAGAAAAGGTCAAAGTATTTGAAACGGTCCCTCAAGCAGAGAAAATAACTCTTTCTGAATTTGACCAATTTTGTTTTGAAAAGATTGAACACTTAAAAGAAATCGAATCATTAAAAGCTAATCTTTCTAATGAATTTAAAGAAAAAGAGTCGGTGGTAAAAGATTTTCAGAAACTTAAGAAGGATTTCAAAACTCTCGAGTCTAAAAAGGTTGAATCGGACATTAATGTTACCATAATTCTTAAATTCAAGGAACAACAGCTTTTAAAACAATATGCTTCCACAGAAAAGATTCATATTTTAACTAAATCGTTTACAGAACGAGAACTTAAGCGTCTTCAAGATTTACCACCTAATCCCGGTTATGCAAAACAAGCTCAGGAATATATTCATTGTCTTTATGATATGACCCTAATTGGCAAATCGAAAGAAGCACCTTATGTTCGTAGTGATGAGCAGACACAATCACTTACAGATGAAACTCGATCTAAAATGCTTTCAAAATTCAATAAGCTTGATTATGATAAGCATAATAAAGATCACTTTGATAAAAAGACCCGTATTTGTTTACAAAAGGAACTATCTAAATTATCAGCTTTTGTGCCCCCAAGTTTGTCAAATGAAAATCTTCTTAGTACGTCTCCTACACTCGTCAAAGAGGATTTAACTAAGTTAATTCCACCGGTAAGTAAGGTGTCAAATAGCTTAAATGCGGTGCACAAACACTTTGACAAGGTCATTTTGGAACGTACGATGGCTTCGGCAATAACGGAAGGTGAATGGAATTTTGAGCACACTAGAGCTGCGTTTCGAGACGAAATTGTTCCATTTGTAAAGAATATTAAAGCTAGTCTTAGCAATATTGATAAAGATTTGCTTTTGGAAATCGAAGAAGTTAGACGTGTTTTCAATGAAATGGACGATGCTTATGAAAACGGTTTACTTGAAAGAGAACGTATTTTACGCCAAAATGATCAACTTCTGAAGCAAGTGATGTCTCATGATATTGTTTCTGTCTGTGTGAATAATAGTGTTGATAATGATTCTATTGTGCATAATGTTGAATCTGTGGATAATGTGGTAGATAGTACTTGTCATAAATCTGACACTGAATTTTTAAAGCTTCAAGATTCTTATACTTCGCTTTCCAAACGTTTTGATGCAATTCAAAAACATTGTCTTTCACTCGCATGTGAGAACCAATCTATTAAAGAGATTTTGAAACGTCACACGAAAGTGTTCGTATAGATACTCAAAATGCTAAAAAGGGCTTTCAATTAAATAAACGATCAAAACAGCGTCGGAAACATGACAAAGTTGCTAAATCATTGCTGATAGGAAATGAGAGTGTGGAAAGGACACTAGAGGCTGCTAACACTCAATCCTTGATTGAGACCCTTAATCACGAGTCGGTGGAGATCTCTGATTTACATGCGATAACTTGTGATAAGGATATGGCTTTGGCTGAATTAAAATAATTGCTTCGCGTTAAGAAAAAAGCCGCCATTTCAGCCTCGCCCTCTAGTGTTCCTAAAGTAAGATCAACTAAGAACCATCTCCTTTCCGTCACACCAATTAACAATGGCCCTAGGACTAAGCCATCTCAAACATTGGTCAATAAAGATAAGGCAAAATCAAAACCAACTTCTAATATTCCCGTGTTGCCTTCTACAGGAGTAACTACCACTACTAAGGCTCCAAGATCTAAGCCTAAAGGAAATATGAAGAATGATAGGACCTTTCCCCCATCTAGTAGTCAAGTGAAGAAGAAAGTAGAAGCCCACCCTCGGAATGTTATTTCTATTTTGAATAAAAAGAATCATGTAGCTAAACCTAAAGGCTCTATGGTTGTGCAGCGTTCTAAGCCTACTGTGAATTCTAATTTGAAATGTTGGAATTCCAATGAATGTATGTTTTCTAGTCATCATGATTCTTGCCTTATTGACCATGTGAATGAGATGAATGCCCGAAAGCACAAGTTAGAATGGAGACCGACTGGGAAAGTGCTAACCTAAGTTGGATGGATGTGGCGTCCCACTGGTAGAACTTTCACTATAGTAGGAAATGTGTGCCCTTTAACTAGGATCACTCCCACTACAGCGAAGAAAGTGTGCCCTTTAACTAGGAGTACTAAGGCTACCAAAACACAAGCGTGTCCTTTAACTAGGAACACCAACACTACTGTAGGAACAAAATACCCTTTATTCTACTCCCACTGTAGTGCATGTCACTAATCCAAAACCTCAGGAAGATAGACCCATCAAATTGGAAATTAAACAAATATATGTTAGAAAACGCAGGAAATCTACTGATAACACTAATGTTAGCACTTCCGATATTATATCTGTACCTGCTAACTCTTCGGAACCAATAGTTTCTAATGCATTGTCTACTTTTGTTGTTCCAAACAGGTGGTCCAAATTGTCTTGTGGTATTTGGACTCCGGTTGCTCCAAGCATATGACCGGAGATCGCTCTCTGCTCAGAAATTTCGTCAGCAAGTTTCTTCGTACGGTTCGATTCGGTAACGATCATATCGCAAAAATAATGGGTTATGGTGAATATCATATTGGGATTATAATTTCGCGAGTGTATTATGTGGAAGGACTCGGTCACAACTTATTTTCTGTGGGACAATTTTGTGATTCAAACCTAGAAGTGGCTTTTCGTGAACATACCTGCTTCATTCGCAATTTGGAAGGGGTTGATTTATTGAAAGGTACTCGAGGGAATAATTTATATACTTTGTCTCTACAAGAAATGATGGCCGCTTCTCCAGTATGTCTTCTCTCCAAAGCATCGATGACTAAGTCATGGTTATGGCATCGAAGATTATCTCATCTTAACTTTGACGCTATTAATCATTTGGCGAAAAACGAACTTGTTCGTGGTCTTCCTAAACTTAAATATCACAAGGATCATTTGTGTTCCGCGTGTACAAAGGGGAAGAGCACTAAGAAATCATACAAACCTAAGACTGAAAACACCAATCAAGAGAAACTTTATTTGTTGCATTTGGATCTTTGTGGGCCAATGCGTGTTAAAAGTCTTGGTGGTAAAAAGTACATCCTCGTCATGGTGGATGATTACTCTCGGTTTAGATGGGCGAGATTTCTTGCAACGAAAGATGAGGCACCTAAAATCATCATCGAGTTTCTCAAGTTGATTCAAGTGCGTCTCACTACTGTCCGACGCATTCGTATAGATGATGGAACCGAATTTGTGAATCAAACATTGCGTAAGTATTATGAAGAAGTTAACATATCTCATGAAACATCCGTTGCTCACACTCCACAACAAAACAGTGTCGTTGAAAGGCGAAATCGAACACTTATGGAAGCTGCTCGAATGATGTTAATTTACGCCAAGGCTCCATTGTTTTTATCGGCATAAGCAATATCTACAGCAGTCTACACCCAAAACCGGTAACTAATTCGAAAACGCCATGGTAAAACACCGTATGAGCTTCTCCATGGTAAAGTACCAGATTTATCATATCTTCATGTATTTGGTTCTCTTTGCTATCCAAATAATGATGGTGACAATTTGGGAAAACTTCAACCAAAGGCTGATATTGGTATTTTCATTGGTTACGCACCCGCAAAGAAAGCATATCGAATCTACAATCGTAATTCTCGCAAGATCCTCGAAACTATGAATGTTGATTTTGATGAGCTGATGGCTATGGCTTCTGATCAAAGCAGCTCTGAACCCACACTTCATGAAATGGGACCCAGTAACATTAGCACTGGTCTTGTCCCAAACAACCCTACTTCATCATCATTTACATCACCTACTAGGACTGAATGGGATACGGTTTTTTCAACCGTTCTTTGATGAATTCTTTACTCCTCCAAGTGTTGTTGCTCCAGAACCTGTAGTAATAGCTCCGGTTATCGAAGTTGTCGCTCCAGCAAACGAAGCACAATCAAATACGTCTACACTAACAGTTGGTCAAGATATACCATCAACGAGTAATTCTCAACCAACACATGTATCAACCACCCATGTCATGCCTACTGATGATGAAGAGGATGATGATAATGATCACGACTTGGAATTCGCTCAAACGCGTGAACTTCCATTCTTTGGTGTACCAATTCCCGACCCTAATAAAGCCGGGTCGTCCACCTCAGAGGAAGCTCCTAATACGGTCTACTCCAATCCACGGATTCGTGAACATGACAGCAAGTGGACAAAGGATCATCCAATAGATTCTATTATTGGTGACCCTAATCGTCCGGTATCCACACGAAGTCAGTTACAAGAAAGTGCAATGTTTTGTCATTTTGATGCTTTTCTCACTGAAGTTGAACCTAAGACGTGGCAAGAAGCTTTTACTCAATCATGTTGGATAGAATCTATGCAAGAAGAACTTAATGAATTTATATGTCTTGATGTATGGGAACTTGTCCCATGCCCGGATCAAGTGAAGTTACTCACTTTGAAATGGGTTTACAAGGTGAAACTCAACGAGTTAGGTGGAATTTTGAAGAACAAAGCTCGACTAGTAGCTCGTGGATAGAAGTAATTATTGGGCATTGACTTTATGGAATCCTTTGCACCCGTTGCCCGATTGGAAGCTATTAGACTATTCCTTGCTTACGCAACCTACATGAATATGATCGTCTATCAGATGGATGTGAAGACGGCATTTCTCAATGGTGAAATCAAGGAGGAGGTCTATGTTCAACAACCGGATGGTTTTGTGAATTCTAAATATCCTAATCACGTGTACAAGCTTAAGAAGGCTCTTTATGGGTTGAAGCAATCTCCTCACGCGTGGTATGATCTATTGGCACAATTCCTCATCACGCAAGGCTTTGCTAAAGGCAAGGTGGATCCAGCGTTGTTCAGTCAATAACGAGGTAAAGATATGATTATGGTACAAATATATGTTGATGATATTATATATGCTGCCTCGACCCAAACCTTATTTGATGAGTTTTGGGACACTCATGTCTTCCAAGTTTAAGATGTCAATGATGGGCAAGGTATCATTTTTCTTAGGTCTTTAGATATCTCGGAGTCCCAGAGGCATCTTTATTAATCAATCCAAGTATGCCCTTGAATCGCTTAAGAAATATAAGATGGAATCTTGCGATCCCGTGGATACTCCAATGGTAGAACGAACTAAGATAGATGCAGATCCACATGGGATTGCCGTTGATCCAACATTTTATCGTGGAATGATCGGTACCCTTCTGTATATCACAGCTAGTAGACCTGTTCTTCAATTTGTTATATGCATGTGTGCTCAGTATGAAACTCGGCCTACTGAGTTACACTTAGCTACAGTTAAACAGATCTTTCGGTATATTAAAGGAACCATTAATCAGGGACTTTGGTATTCGAAGGTCTCTTCGATTGCACTTATGGCATATACAGATGCGGATCACGCGGGTTGTCAAGATACAAGGCGTAGCATGAGTGGAACTTTGTAACTACTAGGAGATAGATTAATTAGTTGGGCATCAAAAAGGCAGAAAAGTGCTGCAATTTCAAGTACGGAGGCAGAATACATAGCTATGTCTGGTTGCTGTGCTCAAATTCTTTGGATGAGATCACAATTAACCGACTATGGTCTAGGTTTCAACAAAATCACGATGTACTGCGACAACAAAAGTGCAATTGCCTTATGCTGCAACAACGTTCAATTCTCCCGATCAAAGCATATTGACATTCGCTACCATTTTATCAAGGAGCAAGTGGAAAATGGAGTGATCGAGCTTTACTTTATCCGATCTGAGTATCAATTGGCGGATATTTTCACGAAGGCTTTAGATCGCGCTCGAATGGAATTTTTAGCCGACAAGCTAGGATTGAGAACTTTCTCGCCCGAGACTCTAAAGGACTTGGTAGATGAAGCGAAAGAATAGTGGTGGTAGACTATTCTCCGTATTCTTGGTGATCATTCGTATATATTGTTTATATTTTTATCCACTAAAGCAAAATACAAAAATATAAAACCATATAAAAACCCTAAAAATTGAAATTTTCTTAAAAATCCAAAAATATTTTTACTTTATTTTTCAAAGGCATGTCTTTTGGTACAATAATATTTACGGCCTTAGAAATGTTGATTAATATTGACACGGCGCCATAAATAGAGTTCGTATAAAAGTTTTATATATTTTAAAACATGCTTATATGGCTTGTAGTTATTTCAGACTGCAACCCGGTTTTCATATTAAAGTCAATCATTTCTTATGAAAGCTATGGCTCAACAACGGGAATTAACCTTCTCGGGCATGGTTTACTTTAAAACCATGTAAGAGATTGTGTTTACTTTATAACACAATCTAACACGGATATATATGTACGCATAAGTGCATTTATATGTTACAACAAGAGAAATCTTGTTTTTATGAAGTTATCATATCTACACACCGAAGATCCTTTCAATTGGTATCTACATACTCGACGATTCAACTACTCAAACGGCGAATACAACTCTTTCGATAGAACACGGGTCAACAATTGAGGGGGAGCAATTATCCAGCATTCAGAATCTTCGATGCCGAACGTGCCAAGCTCACTAATAGGTGTCAAGACAACAATACCAATCGTACATGTGGTGTCAAGAGATGACTTCAGATGTGACGAGGCGACCAACATTTGCCAACAAGAACCATTTGATCTTATCATATGATGTTTTCATCAATCAGGTCCAACCTTGTCAATACATTCTTATATGGTGAATATGTGATCATGTTACAAATCGATATCATATCTCAACATTTGGTATCATGTTGATAATTGGTTTTGCATTTTTCTTCCCAAAAACTTTCAAAACTTCATTAAATCAACTGATATAAAAAATATCGGTTGGGTTAATATTTTTAATATGGGGTAGAAAATGTGATTTAAAATGGGAAATTATCACAAATGGTTTGACATAACGTGATGGCTCATCTCGACATGTGCGAAATGTTTTCGAATATCATGGCATATGTTAAGGGGGAGCAAAATGGATTTGCTATATCAAAATGGATTTCATGGTGATTTATACTTACCCACAACCCTTTTAATTCACGACGATGAAGATTATGTTGACATAAGGATGGTAGGATAGGTTTATTCCAATGATACTTCCAAAACCGGAGGAATCATCCCAAGGACATTCCATAGCTAGAAATAGTAGTCCTTAGGAAAGATGGAGAAAGATTGTGAATGTAACACCCCATTTTGGAAATGGAATATTACGCATAATCATGGCGTGTCATCAAAGCATACAAGGATAAATGTCTAAGCATTATTCGACCATAAAAGGGAAATACCGGAATCAAACATCGGTAACCCCAAAGTAAAGCTCATCACACACAAACATAAATACTGTAAAGGAAAGGACGAAACAATGTCCATAGCAAACTGTAATAAAGGAAATGCATAAAGTAAAGAAAGGCAGTAAAGCTTCCAATCCCTATGCACGTACGTTTGAGATCTATGAGCGTCCCTGAGTACCTGCCGTTTTGGGAACATGAAAAGGAAAATGGCTGAGCAAGACACTCAGTGCACGGATGTACAATATAACATGAAATAGGATAAAGATGTAACATATAACAGCGGAAGACTAAGCTCTGAGTAAACTGGTTAAGTATTAAGAAAACTGGTTTTATAGTTTGAAAAGCCTTATGTTTATCTTGTGAAAACTGTTTTAACATATATATATACCATAGCCCATATAGGTCATGAAAAGGTCACGTGCATGAATACTTGGAGGGGTGACCTCATCATGCTGATTAGAGGGGATGCCTCTAATCAATATACTGGTTTGGGTAGGAGGGATCAACTCCTTGTGAAGGGTGCAAGGCACACACCACATTCACCATGATAAACTGAATAAAACATGTAACTAAGATGCACCCATACGCCCCACATGATATAATAATATGGCCAAAACTGAAAGGGACGCCACGAGCAATCACTCCGCCGTGGGGAAGTCATAACATCGGTGCCTCCAATGCTATGGTTATGGTACCTCCATAACTAGGTGAAACTGGTCATGCTTGTATATGGCTATAGATTATGCTAATTAAACATAAGCAATTCAAAACAATAAAACAAATACTGGGAAAACAGTTGGCTGCATACGGGGAAATCCTAATAAGGAAAGATTGTCCATACTGAAAGGACGGGAATCCGTACCTCAAGTCCAGTGAATGAACGGAAGAAAGACTCCTACTTCTGGATCACTAACGCTACATGAATACACACGTGTATAAGTATCGATTCACTGATTACGTACTGGGTTTTATGTCTCATTTTAGCTGACTTGGTATGTTTTAGGTCATGGTTTACTGTTTAAAGCCTTAAACTGTGTTTATCTTGTATTCTGATTAATCTGATTAAGTATTACTGGTGTTTCAGGTATTATTATACTTACTGTGTAATAATAAGTAACTTTCCAAAAATACCAGGTTTCCAAAAATAGAAAGTTTCCAAAAATAGAAAGTTTCCAAAAATAGAAAGTTTTCAAAAATAGAAAGTTACCAAAAATAGAAAGTTTCCAAAAATAGAAAGTTTCCAAAAATAGAAAGTTTCCAAAAATAGAAAGTTTCCTAAAATAGAATTTACTGCTTAAAATAGATTAAAAATAGAAAGTTTCCAAAAATAGATCAGCTGCCTTAATTAAATAAGTTTCCATATATAGAAGGTTTCCATGATTAGATTAGCTGCCTGAATTAGATAGATTTCCATATATAGAAGGTTTCCATTAATAGATTAGTTGCCTTATTTAATTAAGTTTCTATAAATAGAAGTTTCCATATTTAGAATTAAGCTGGTTACATAAGCTAACATATAAGCCTACGTGTTTATACGCTGATTTCTTAAGTCATATGATATAGTATATAGTTTAATTATTATTTCATGTATTTTAATTAAACTATATGTTAAGCATTTTAATTAAAGTATAACATGTTTTAATTAAAATGAAATGAAATACTTAGGTTAAAATATGTATTATTATTATTAATAATATAACCTAAGTCATGTATAAATTAATTAATTATAGGCATGTTTTAAATAATTAATTAATTATAACTTATAACATAAAATACTTAGGTTAAATTAATATCATGCTAAATTAATAATTAGAATAACCTAAGTCATGATTTAATTAATATCTCATGTGATTAATTAATTTATATCCTAAGTTCATGATTCATAAAAATTAACATGAAGCATAAATCATGATTTAACCAACGAACCATGAATCGGGCATGAACTCGACACCGTACCCCGAGCCAAACCCGGGGCACGTGTGCCTCCTTGCTGCCGTGGGTCCCACAAGCACCAACCAAGACCTAAAATGGTCTTGGTGGTGGCGGCAATAAGCAAACCAAACCCCCCTCGGGTTTGTTTTGCTAGGCGGCTAAAAACAAACACCCTTTTATATCATTCTTTAATTTTAATTAACCCCAAAACATGTTAGATCAATGTTTAATTATCATGTTTTAATAAGAAAATAATAACATGTTCATGAAAATAATCAAAGATTCAAAAGAATTAAAAAGAAGGGTTTAAAAAAGTATACCACTATGTAGCTTGGAAAAGGATGAACAAACACTGATTATAGCAATAGTTTTTAAGATCAAAATCAACCAATCACCCTCCTATGGTGATGCTAAGGTGGCGGCACAAAGAGAACCAAAGAGGAGGAGGAGAAAACTTTTTAGGGTTTATGTTTTCTTTCTTGAAAAAGTGAAAATGAAAACTAGTTTTACTCTTTACCCCCCTTTACTTGTAAAAGTCCATGGGCTTAGCCCATTTCTTGTTGTTGTGCCGTGGGTATGGGGGCCCCACATGGGGTACTCGTACCTTTCTCGTGTCCCGATGTTTCGTGTTCGTTTGTGGTTAAACGTGCTCGTGTTTAAAGTGTTTCTGTTTATTTTATCATGTCGTTTATCGTAATCTTAACGCTCGTAACTATATTATATGTATTTACGTAATTATTCTAGTTCGTATTTTAAATGGTGATCATGATTTAGTTATGTTCACGTGACATATTTATTAACTGTTTATCATGAGTTCGTACGTAATCGATACTTGTCATGTCATACACGTATGCACTTGCTTGATTATTAGCACATGAATGTGATCAATACTAAATGAGGTAAGTTTTAATCTAGGACGTACGATCTTAAGGGCACTATTCATGGTAAAAGCATGCGGGTTTTACAATTCTTCCCCCCTAAAAAGAATAATTCGTCCCCGAATTATAGATAAAGTAAGCTGAAAAGAAGTAACATACCCGAACTCAAAATATGAAGTGAGGGTAAGAAGCCCGGATAGACTCCTCTGTTTCCCAAGTGGCTTCCCGCTCGGTATGGTCCCTCCAAAGAATTTTGACGAATGGAATCGTCTTCCTTCTCATGACTCGTTCTTGCCTGTCGAGTACTCGTTCGGGTTCTTCTATAAAAGTGAGATCTTCACGTATCTGTTCCAGTGGATACTGAACCATGTGAAGGGGATGATAATTGTACCCTCTGAGTAAGGACACATGGAACACGTTATGCACGTGCGAAAGCTGAGGAGGTAACGCCAATCGGTAAGATACTTCACCGATTCGTTCAATGATATCAAAAGGTCCGATGAAACGAGGACTGAGTTTTCCTTTGATCCCGAAGCGTTTAACACCACGTGCCGGCGAAACCTTGAGGAAGACGTGATCTCCCACATTAAAATGTATGTCCCTACGATGCTTATCGGCGTAACTCTTCTGACGTGACCGTGCTTCCTGCAGCTTCTGCTTAGCTACTTCGATCTTCTCATTGGTCATTTCTATAATCTCTGGTCCTTCGAGTGTTCGCTCTCCCACTTGATCCCAGCAAGTTGGAGCGCGACACTTTCTGCCATACAACATTTCGAAAGGAGCACATTTGATACTTGCGTGCCAGCTGTTGTTGTATGCAAACTCGACTAAACAGATGTAATCGTCCCAATCACCTGTCCATTCCAACGCACACGACCTTAACATATCTTCCAATGTCTGAATTGTTCGCTCCGATTGTCCGTCCGTTTGAGGATGAAAGGCCGTACTCAGCTTAAGTTGTGTACCCCAAGCTTTTTGAAGACCTTTCCAGAATCGCGACGTGAAACGAGGATCTCTGTCTGAGACGATGCTGGAGGGAGTGCCGTGGAGTCTCATGATCTCCCTTCTGTAAGTATCTGCAAGTTTACTTACCGGATCTTCCTTGCGTATCGGTAAGAAATGAGCTGATTTGGTGAGTCGATCAACAATGACCCAAATAGCATCGTGCTTCTTCTTGGTAGGCGGAAGACCGGTAAAAAAATCCATGGTGATTTTGTCCCACTTCCACTCTGGAATATCCAACGGTTGAAGGAGACCGCCCGATCGCTGATGTTCGATCTTAACCTGCTGGCAGGTAAGACATTTGGAGACATAAGTGGCTACATCCTGTTTCATACCACTCCACCAAAAGTGCTGTCTGATGTCATGGTACATTTTTGTCGACCCAGGATGCATAGAAAATGGGGAGCTGTGAGCTTCAGCTAACAATGCTTCCCGGAGTTCTTGATTGTCAGGAACACAAAGTCTCGTGCCCTGCCAAACGATACCGTCTGCGTCCATTCTAAATTTTGTCTGCTTCTCCAAATTCTGAATTATCGCCCAAATCTCTCCATCATCCTTCTGCGCTTCCTTGATCCTAGTCAGTAACTCAGGTTCTACTCTAAGATTCGCCCAGTATCCGTGCTGCCCACGTACCATGATTTCGATGTCTAGCCGCTCCAAGTCTCTTATGTTTTGTTCCTTGATCTCAATGCCGTTGATCATTCCGGACTTTCTGCTGAGTGCATCTGCTACTACATTAGCTTTCCCGGGATGATGCTGTAGGTTAATATCATAATCCTTCAACAGTTCCAACCATCTCCTTTGTCTCATGTTCAATTCTCGCTGTGTGAAGATATACTTCAAGCTCTTGTGATCCGTGAAAATGTCGCATGATTCTCCGTATAAGTAATGCCTCCATATCTTCAATGCGAACACCACTGCAGCAAGTTCCAGGTCATGCGTAGGGTAGTTTTCTTCATAGGGCTTAAGCTGCCGTGAAGCATACGCGATCACTTTCCCATGTTGCATGAGAACACAGCCCAGTCCCTTCCCCGATGCATCGCTATAGATCTGAAATCCACCTGTACCAGATGGGAGAGTAAGAATAGGTGCAGATACTAACTTCTGCTTTAGGTCTTCGAAGCTCTTCTCTCGATCTTCCGTCCAGACGAATTTCTCTCCTTTTCGCATCAGTTTGGTGAGAGGTAGTGCCAAGCGGGAAAAGTTCTCCACGAATCTGCGATAATATCCAGCTAAGCCTAAGAAACTGCGGACTTCTGTCGCCGACGTTGGTCTTGGCCATTTAGTGATAGCCTCAACCTTCGCTGGGTCCATAGTGATCCCTTCTGCTGATACAATGTGACCTAAGAATGCCACCTTGTTTAACCAGAACCCACACTTGGAGAATTTCGCATACAACTGTTTCTGACGAAGAATCTGTAGTACCGTACGAAGATGGTCTTCGTGTTCCTCCGTGGACTTTGAGAAAATCAGGATGTCATCGATGAATACAATGACAAATTTATCAAGGAATTCATGGAAGATTCTGTTCATCAGATCCATGAATACTGCTGGAGCGTTAGTCAGGCCGAATGGCATGACCACAAACTCATAATGGCCATAGCGGGTACGAAAAGCAGTCTTAGCAATGTCCTGCTCTTTAACCCTCAGCTGATGGTAGCCT
This sequence comes from Glebionis coronaria, assembly GCA_025667525.1. Classification (NCBI taxonomy): domain Eukaryota; kingdom Viridiplantae; phylum Streptophyta; class Magnoliopsida; order Asterales; family Asteraceae; genus Glebionis; species Glebionis coronaria. The sequence continues at coordinate 240,650,598 of CM046877.1, forward strand.
GACCTTAGATCGATCTTTGAGAAGTGTTTGGCTCCTTGAAGTTGGTCAAACAGATCGTCTATACGTGGTAGTGGATATCTATTGCGGATGGTAATCTTATTAAGTTCACGGTAGTCAATGCAAAGTCGCATGCTGCCGTCCTTCTTCTTAACGAACAAGACCGGTGCGCCCCATGGAGATGCGCTTGGTCTAATGAACCCTCATTCAAGAAGTTCCTGCAGTTGGTCCTTCAGTTCTTTTAGCTCTATGGGAGCCATACGATACGGAGCCTTAGAGATTGGCTCAGCTCCTGGAACCAGGTCGATGTTGAACTCCACTTCTCTTGCAGGTGGTATGCCTGGAAGTTCATCTGGGAAGACGTCTTGAAATTCCGAAACTACTGGTTGATCCTGAATCAATGGGGATTCAGTATCCATGTCGTGAACCGTAGCTAGATAACCTTCGCAGCCATGTGACAGTAATGCACGTGCTTGCAAGGTAGATATCACTTGTACAGACCGTCCGGGTATGAACCCGTTATGAATGTACTCAGGTGCATTAATGTCGCCGAAGATCACCCGATATGAGTGGCAGTCTATGGTAGCATGGTGCTTGGATAGCCAGTCCATGCCGAGAATCATATCGAATTCAATCATGTCTAGGGGAAGTGCATCTACTGCACGAACTTTATCGTCGAACTCTAGAGGAAGACTCTTGTATACATGAGTTATTAATACAGAGTCCCTCAAAGGCGTGGAAATGGTAAGCCTATTTTCTAATGGCAAGGGAAGTGTCCTGATGTTCTTGGCATAAGTAGTGGAAATAACTGAATGAGTGGCACCCGTGTCGAAAAGAACACATGCAGCCTGGCCGTACATATACAAAATTCCAGTAATGGTACCTGTAGATTTGTTTGCCTGATCGCGCGATGTCGTGTAGACACGCCCAGTGGTAGGAGGCGGTTTAGTATCAGCATGACCCGAAGTACCCTCCATTTCACCCTTACGGCAATCTCTCATACGATGGCCAGGGAGGCCGCACTTGTAGCACGCGTCGGAATCACGACGACATGGGCCAGGGTGTCTGCGATGGCAAGTACTGCAAAGAGGATGAGTGAATCCTCCAGCAGGAGTCCTTGCTTGCTGAGGGCCTGCTGATGACAAAACGTGTTAAGAATGAAGTATATGCACGAGTATAGGACGTAAGCGTCATAAGATGTTTACCAGTGTTAGCTGAACGGTTAGGCTGAGAACCCCTGTGGTTCTGGTCCTTCCCGTTACCGTGGTTCCTGGTAGAGGTTAATATAGTGTCAGCATGAGAGATATATCATGAAATCATAATAAGATGCGTAAATAGTAGGACCTGCTGTTGTTGGAGTGTCCCGCATTGTTACGGTAATTATCATTACCGTTGCGCCTTTCCACAACAGAACGGTCGTTATTGTGACCGTTTCCTTTGGGCTGATGAGGCTGCTGCTGGGTAGCCGGCTGAGACCGGTCCCCAGTTTTCTGCCTGGAAGATACAGTTTAAGAGATGATTATAGAACATATAATGATAGGATGCGGTCTGGTTAACGCTAGAACACGAAATGTTTTACCTCTTGTCGGGTCTTTCAGCTTCCCCGAACTCATCTCGTTCCTGCAACATCTCAAGCTTCCTTGCTGCGTCGGCCACTTGTGCTACTGTATTGAACGTAGCACATACCAGATTGTTCGCGACCGAGGTGCGAAGTGCCCACCTAAAGTGGTGTGCCTGCTCCTCAGGAGTACCAGCTGCTGCTCCTAGAAAACCAGCTAGGCGAAGAAAGCGCTGCATGAATTCGTTGCTATTCTCGCCCGCTCTCTGACGTATCCCATGGTATTCACGCTTGAGTTTGTCCTGCTCTGCCTTAGGAAAGAACTGCTCCATCACTTTCTCCTTGAATTGGGCCCATGTCAAACCAGCGACCCATTCATCACCTCCTTTTGACTGCGTCAAAGCTAGCCACCAGTTGAGTACATCGCCTTCAAACCGGTAGCATGCCAATCTCGCCTTGAAGGCGGGGTCACATCCCATAGCATTGAAGATTTTCTCAATGTGAGTCAACCAGCTTTCAGCATCGCTGGGGCTATCAGTCTTTTCAAAAGCTCTAGGGCGGAGCTTGTTAAATCTTTCCAACCATACTGCTAGTGTCACTGGGGGAGGAGGAGGAGGAGGTGCCTGATTCTGCTGCTGCTGATTGTTGGCAGCTTGGACTTCAGCACGAATGTCATTCCTCAGTTGAGGAAGTAAGGCTTGCATGGCAGCCTGAATTGCAGCATTGAGCTGCTCTTGCTCGCGTGTGAGAACCATCTGACAGTATAACATAACATATGATTAACAGTTCAAACATAAAATATAACTTGTATATATACATAAAAAAATTTTATGCTAAAAAAAATTTTCACGAGAAAAATTTATGCAAGAAAATCTTTGTATGAATGCATGATGCGGTTTTATGAAAACTTTTGATGCTCGAGAGTGAACGCCTCTGGTCAGTTCACTCAAAATAAAAGATATATCGAGGGGACGCCTATGGGTCGGTCCCAAATCTAAAAGTTTCGATAAAACACATGCGACTAAATAGGGCCAGTCCTGTACCAACCATTACTTAGTCAAAAACCCTGTAACAATGACATGTATATGTATGCTTAAAAATGATGAATGCATGAAAACAACTGTCAGTTCTAGGAAGACCGTAGTGACTACCCACTAATCACATGTCATATTTGAGAGCCTACAGGTCGAAACCTTGGCTCTGATACCATAATTGTAACACCCCATTTTGGAAATGGAATATTACGCATAATCATGGCGTGTCATCAAAGCATACAAGGATAAATGTCTAAGCATTATTCGACCATAAAAGGGAAATACCGGAATCAAACATCGGTAACCCCAAAGTAAAGCTCATCACACACAAACATAAATACTGTGAAGGAAAGGACGAAACAATGTCCATAGCAAACTGTAATAAAGGAAATGCATAAAGTAAAGAAAGGCAGTAAAGCTTCCAATCCCTATGCACGTACGTTTGAGATCTACGAGCGTCCCTGAGTACCTGCCGTTTTGGGAACATGAAAAGGAAAACGACTGAGCAAGACGCTCAGTGCACGGATGTACAATATAGCATGAAATAGGATAAACATGTAACATATAACAGCGGAAGACTAAGCTCTGAGTAAACTGGTTAAGTATTAAGAAAACTGGTTTTATAGTTTGAAAAGCCTTATGTTTATCTTGTGAAAACTGTTTTAACATATATATATACCATAGCCCATATAGGTCATGAAAAGGTCACGTGCATGAATACTTGGAGGGGTGACCTCATCATGTTGATTAGAGGGGATGCCTCTAATCAATATACTGGTTTGGGTAGGAGGGATCAACTCCTTGTGAAGGGTGCAAGGCACACACCACATTCACCATGATAAACTGAATAAAACATGTAACTAGGATGCACCCATACGCCCCACATGATATAATAATATGGCCAAAACTGAAAGGGACGCCACGAGCAATCACTCCGCCGTGGGGAAGTCATAACATCGGTGCCTCCAATGCTATGGTTATGGTACCTCCATAACTAGGTGAAACTGGTCATGCTTGTATATGGCTATAGATTATGCTAATTAAACATAAGCAATTCAAAACAATAAAACAAATACTGGGAAAACAGTTGGCTGCATACGGGGAAATCCTAATAAGGAAAGATTGTCCATACTGAAAGGACGGGAATCCGTACCTCAAGTCCAGTGAATGAACGGAAGAAAGACTCCTACTTCTGGATCACTAACGCTACATGAATACACACGTGTATAAGTATCGATTCACTGATTACGTACTGGGTTTTATGTCTCATTTTAGCTGACTTGGTATGTTTTAGGTCATGGTTTACTGTTTAAAGCCTTAAACTGTGTTTATCTTGTATTCTGATTAATCTGATTAAGTATTACTGGTGTTTCAGGTATTATTATACTTACTGTGTAATAATAAGTAACTTTCCAAAAATAGCAGGTTTCCAAAAATAGAAAGTTTCCAAAAATAGAAAGTTTCCAAAAATAGAAAGTTTCCAAAAATAGAAAGTTACCAAAAATAGAAAGTTTCCAAAAATAGAAAGTTTCCAAAAATAGAAAGTTTCCAAAAATAGAAAGTTTCCTAAAATAGAATTTACTGCTTAAAATAGATTAGTTTCTAAAAATAGAAAGTTTCCAAAAATAGATCAGCTGCCTTAATTAAATAAGTTTCCATATATAGAAGGTTTCCATGATTAGATTAGCTGCCTGAATTAGATAGATTTCCATATATAGAAGGTTTCCATTAATAGATTAGTTGCCTTATTTAATTAAGTTTCTATAAATAGAAGTTTCCATATTTAGAATTAAGCTGGTTACATAAGCTAACATATAAGCCTACGTGTTTATACGCTGATTTCTTAAGTCATATGATATAGTATATAGTTTAATTATTATTTCATGTATTTTAATTAAACTATAGGTTAAGCATTTTAATTAAAGTATAACATGTTTTAATTAAAATGAAATGAAATACTTAGGTTAAAATATGTATTATTATTATTAATAATATAACCTAAGTCATGTCTAAATTAATTAATTATAGGCATGTTTTAAATAATTAATTAATTATAACTTATAACATAAAATACTTAGGTTAAATTAATATCATGCTAAATTAATAATTAGAATAACCTAAGTCATGATTTAATTAATATCTCATGTGATTAATTAATTTATATCCTAAGTTCATGATTCATAAAAATTAACATGAAGCATAAATCATGATTTAACCAACGAACCATGAATCGGGCATGAACTCGACACCGTACCCCGAGCCAAACCCGGGGCACGTGTGCCTCCTTGCTGCCGTGGGTCCCACAAGCACCAACCAAGACCTAAAATGGTCTTGGTGGTGGCGGCAATAAGCAAACCAAACCCCCCTCGGGTTTGTTTTGCTAGGCGGCTAAAAACAAACACCCTTTTATATCATTCTTTAATTTTAATTAACCCCAAAACATGTTAGATCAATGTTTAATTATCATGTTTTAATAAGAAAATAATAACATGTTCATGAAAATAATCAAAGATTCAAAAGAATTAAAAAGAAGGGTTTAAAAAAAGTATACCACTATGTAGCTTGGAAAAGGATGAACAAACACTGATTATAGCAATAGTTTTTAAGATCAGAATCAACCAATCACCCTCCTATGGTGATGCTAAGGTGGCGGCACAAAGAGAACCAAAGAGGAGGAGGAGAAAACTTTTTAGGGTTTATGTTTTCTTTCTTGAAAAAGTGAAAATGAAAACTAGTTTTACTCTTTACCCCCCTTTACTTGTAAAAGTCCATGGGCTTAGCCTATTTCTTGTTGTTGTGCCGTGGGTATGGGGGCCCCACATGGGGTACCCGTACCTTTCTCGTGTCCCGATGTTTCGTGTTCGTTCGTGGTTAAACGTGCTCGTGTTTAAAGTGTTTCTGTTTATTTTATCATGTCGTTTATCGTAATCTTAACGCTCGTAACTATATTATATGTATTTACGTAATTATTCTAGTTCGTATTTTAAATGGTGATCATGATTTAGCTATGTTCACGTGACATATTTATTAACTGTTTATCATGAGTTCGTACGTAATCGATACTTGTCATGTCATACACGTATGCACTTGCTTGATTATTAGCACATGAATGTGATCAATACTAAATGAGGTAAGTTTTAATCTAGGACGTACGATCTTAAGGGCACTATTCATGGTAAAAGCATGCGGGTTTTACAGTGAAAGTAGCTGAATGCCGACCAAGTACTTAAGTTAGCACTAGAACAATCACAACAAGGTGCTAGTTATGACGTATTGGTAAGCATTGAAGGGGTTGAACAATGAAAAAGAATTGAAAAGATAAAGGGTCTAAAGAAAGAAGCCCTCCTTTATAACCTTAGGCAGAAACCGGGTTAACACATATGCTATTGAAATCATTTTTAATTATTCTTGATATTGAAGATAAGACATCATGGACCCAGTAATGCAAAGCACAACCCATCCTAGCTAACTCAGATATCTCCCAAAAGATATTTGTTTTAATCACACGGAGACAATACATTATCTATTGATTTATTCACTCCGAATAAATTGGTATTGAAATGGTGGCACTCCTCTCTAGCCTCCGATCACTAAAATCCAAAATGCACGATCGAGTCTAGAGACATTTGAGATCATCAAATATCTCATTAGGACACACTTCTATATTTCCTTGCTTCTTCACATTCTGTGAAAAGTAACACACATATTAAGAGTCCTACGCAAAATCTTCATGATCTTGCCTGAACAAATAATACGCAAGTATTTACAATGAAGATGGAAATCCTTCTTGAGCGAACGTCAAAAAGCTCATGGTAGGTGACTTGTGAATTCTCTATGAATCAAACTTGTGATAACTGGAAAGCAACAGTTTTTTATTTCTTAATTGAATATAAACACGTTCTAGACCTCTATGCAATATCCCAGTGATCTTGCCAGAACACTCAGAGTGATACCTTAGTGTTCACGATGATGAGTGGAAATCCTTCTAGTGTTCACCTCAAACAGCACTTGGTAGGTAACTTGTAAGATTCAGTATGAATTAAGCTCGTGACAACTGGAAAGCAACGATGGTGCGATTCTTTAATGAATCAAACTTGTTCCAGGAATCGGAATTAACGGCTTCAATCATGCGGATAATTTTATCCAAATGATTCACTCTTTACGTTCGCAGTCAGCTTTGGACGATCGAGTAAAGAGAACGGGTTTACCCGCGAAATCTTGTTAAGGAGATTTTTAACTAAATCTACTTGTCACAAGTACGATATTTTATATCGTCCAACGGTCTTCACCGACCAGAGGTAAAATGCTACCGAATTAGAATGAAATGTTCAAAGCCATTTCGTTCGTGTCTACTTATGTTACTACATTTGAAGACGGTGGCGTTGCGGAATCCAAGAAGAAGTCGTCCCTACATGATTATACTTTTTGCACTTAATACTTCAACGAATTCAAGAAAGCCTAAAAGGCAAGTCTTCCGCTGTATCAAACTCTGAAGCTTTCAGGAATTACAAAGGTATAAGTATGTGGGACATGAAGTCACGAAGAGGCGAATATCACAAGTGATGGATGCACAAGATCAAGGCAATCGATTAATGCTCAAGATTGATATCAAAGATCACATCAACATATTCACCAGAAAAGAAAAAGAAAAGAAAGACGAAGACTACGAGCTCAAGACAAGCATAGTATGCTAGGTTTATTTTATTATTGTAACTCGGGTATCACCCTTGTTTGGAGTGACCTCCCTTAGGGAGAGATTGTTAGAAGTACGTTTTTACGTATTTAGGAAGATTCGGTCACTCCGACAATATATTAAGTAGTAGCTCGTAGTCTAGATACTTTACATTAAGTAAACAAGGAAAAGCCCGGTCCATGTAATGTATGGCCGGCCCATTGTGTAAGCCCAAGCCTATCACAAGGCTTGGGTATATAAAACCTCTCCTTAGTTAGAGAGGGTGTGGTTCACTTGTATTTTTCACATAGTAATAAGGTGTTTTCTTTCACTTTCTCTCTCTAAGTGTGTGTGTTCTCACCATCTTTCTATCTCTTTCTCTCTCTACAACATAAGCAAGATTTACAATATCCTACAAAGGCGTTAAGTTCTTAATAGTTGCTATGGACTACTTCACTCGCTGGATAGAAGCCAAGGCAGTCACGACAATTACGAGCAAACAAGTAAAAAAGTTTGTCTGGGAGAATATTGTATGTCGTTTTGGTTTACCAGGGGTGATCATCTTAGATAATAGAAAACAGTTCGCGGACAATCCATTCAAGGATTGGTGCACGGCGCTAAACATCAAGCAGCGATTTGCATCGGTTAAGCATCCACAGGCTAACGGTTTAGTAGAGCGGGTAAATAGGAGCCTGGGAGAGGGAATAAAAGCGCTTAGATGATAGAGGCGCCAAATGGGTTGATGAGCTACCACATGTCCTATGGGCGCATAGAACAATGATCAAAACGGTTAATGGCGACACTCCATTTGCGTTGGCCTATGGAACTGAGGCAGTCATTCCAGCAGAGATTGGCATGCCAACAATCCGCACGGCGGAGGTTAATGTCGTCACAAATGATGAGGAACTCCGTGTTAATTTAGACTTACTAGAGGAGAAAAGGGAGATAGCAGCCATCAATGAGGCTAAATCTAAGGCACGGATGAAGGCTTATTATGACTCAAATGTCAAAGGTGTTTCCTTTCGATCAGGGGATTACGTCTATCGTGCCAACGAGGCAAGTCGCGCAGAAAACACAGGAAAACTTGGTCCAAATGGGAAGGGCCGTATGAAGTCACAGAAATTTTGGGCTAGGCGCGTACAAGTTACGTGACATGGATGACCATGACTTGGATCGTACATGGAACATTTGCAACCTTAAAAAGTGTTATCTCTACGAGGCTATGGCCTCCGCATGGGCAATTCGATGCAGACAACTTCAATAAGGATCCATGTATTTTTCGTTTATATGTTTTCTAATCTCTATTTGTTATTAGGAGTTTGTCATTTTGTTAAAAAAACGTAACCGTAAAAATAAAATGCCGGGGTGCCTAGCTAGCTCCGCGGCTTGTTCTTGTGCAAATTGTGTTCTGTATGTGCTTAGGATTATTCTTTAAATTCTTAAGTCTTATTTCTCATTCATATGCATTCATTCAGACGTACATGTACTATCCGCTTCCAGGTGAAGTAAGAGGATTAAGTGAACCTAATAATTCAACTTGTCGCGTAAGAGGGATGCAACCCCAGTGACGCGGACTACGAGTCCTTACTAGACACCTTATTCACAAGACGTTTGATAAGTTTTACATACCACCCTCGCGAAGGGCCGGACATGACAAAGACACACTGTGCACGTCTAGTAAACTATAGACTTAGTATTTTCTTATAAAGTCGTGATACGTCATGCAAATGGTACATGATATCTAAGAATAAATACAAGTTTCAAATAACCAAAAAACAAAAGGGGTCGTGCTCATCACGGACGCATACATTCATGAAAATTCTAAGTATTTGAAACAGAATTCTAGAGTAGAGCCGTGGACATCCACGGATGAATATACATTACAAAGTAAAATTGTTTGCAGAAAGCTACGAATACGGATACATGTATTACACGGGGGAAGGAATTCACCTATCTTTTTCCTCCCTTCAGCTATGAGGTTGTAGAGTGCCTCACCATGGGCTTCTTCCTGGCTAAGCGCCTGAGTTAGGTGCGTTTCAAGGACCTCGCCCAGAACTTTTTCGCCTTTCAAAGCCTTAGAGCTATCGTTATAGGTGGGAAGGGTAAGCTGGCGGGAGTCTGGTATAAGGTGGGCTCGAGGGTCAACTTCGTCGTCGGGCCACGCGTCTAAGCGAAGTTTCTCCATAATATCTTCATTTGCAGCGTCCTTCATGGCTTCTAGCTCGGATAGAAGTGGGTACTCCAGGTCCTTCAGGGCATTCATGGAGGCGGTCATTTTCAAAGCGGCTTCAGGGTTGAAATAGGCATGCTTGGTGATGTCTTTTATCATGCTTATTAACTCAGCAGCCTCTATCATGCCTTCGTGCCAGCCGCGGTCAATACCATCCGACACAACATTAGAAAAAGGTGTCATGAATTGTGGTGACTCCATCACTTTCATTACCGCTAGGCGTAACCCATGACTCGCCATCCTTCTACGACCAGCAATGGCCGTAAGGAGTTGGGGGCACATCACTTGGTCATGATCTGAGGCCAGCGTAACTAACTCAGAAGTCGCCTTATCCAAAGTCGCAGCCACTTGTTTTTGTATTTTTTCGCTCTCCTTTGCGAAATCTTATTTTAACACTTCCTCTCCCTTGACTAGCATTCGTGCCTCATCTAAGTCTTTGGCCGCGGTCTATACAAAGCTCTCGGCTGCGGATAACTATGTACATACAATATACTGGTTATTTTTGTAGTTTCTGCATGAAATTGTGGTTAAGGGGTGAAGGGCGTACCTTGTCACGAAGAATGCGGGCCTCGGCTTCCATTTCTTCAATACGACACTCTCGGGCTGTGGCATGGCTGGCCTGCTCCTTTATTTTTGCTTCAGCTGCGGTAAGGTTCTCTTGTAGGGTCGAGATTGTTTGCTCATGCTCCTCTCCCTGTTTTTCCCTGGGGGCAACTCTCCCATCAACACTTCACACATGGCGCAAGGCCTCTTCAAAGCGACGTCGTAGAGCGGCACCAACAATCATTTGATGCGCCGTGGATAAGTCAGATTGTTCATATAAGGATCCGTGATTGAGCTCATCAAGATCTTACGCCAGGATGGGAGGAGTTAGGTGGTCTACAAATTCTTTGCACTCTTCCTCCGATTCTAGTCTTGTTTGTTCGGACAAGTTCCACGTTGGGCAAATGCAAGGGGCCGGACCTCCGGGTTGGGGTTCCTCCACATAGGTGGGGGGGATAAGGTGGGGCGTCTTGTATGATCGGTGAGGGTGGCCGAGGGGCGTCCTCTTTTGACGCAACTGTTGCTTCCACCCTGTCATTTCAAGAGCCCTATAAGTTTTTATGTTGATAATGGCAAATGATAAAGAGAGGAAACTGCACTTACGTTGGTGTTGCCGTTGGCGCAGTATTGGTAGGAGCTACGGTGCTTACCGGCGTAGCATGCCACACGGTGGTGGCAACCTATTCTCTCATGATAGGTGGAGGCAAGAGGTTGTCTTGAGGCATAGCGGTGCTGCTGTTCTCTTAGAACGCAGGATGGTCCTTGCGAAACCTCTTGGCCGGCGCGATAAAGGATCCCATCTCTACTTCTACTTCCTTTACGGGTTTTCGTCTGGCTTTCTTTTCTTTGGGGTCGGTTTCGGCTGCACCGACGGGCCTGTTTCAGCGGCTAGCCTTTCCTCTTCGTCTAGGTCGTCAAAAATCTGCTCGAAGTCCGTGGATAAGTTCTCAAGGTTGTCAGCGCGGCCTTTTTGATGAGGTATGATGGTGTCTTAGGCCGTACCGGTTGGATCTTATGGGAGGGGAATGTTGTCGTCCTCAATATCAATGCTAAGAGGTGGCTTCTCAATTTCTGTATTCCCCCTGGTGGGTTGCAACTCTGTTACATCTTCAAAAAGGACAGTCATGTCGTGGGTAGCAACCAGTAGAGGGGGCTCGCCCTCGCGTAGTAGCCGTGTACCTTCGGGGACCTTGTTTGGGTCTCCCTGGCGTAAAAGCACGAATAATTTCATTTCTGCAGGGATGCGTGAAAGAATGTTAGTTCAATAACTAAAGCACGCCATTTATAAGTATTAGCATTATCATAGCACCCACTCTGTCCACGGCTGGTTAAGAAAGTGGGATATCTGTCTTCCTTACCGAAATAGTTACGGCTAATGCCTACAAGACATAGGAAGTTATCCGACAAGTCTTTGTGGAAATCGGTGCGATGGGTGTCTAAGATCCCAACATCTCGACTAGTATATTCATTTTTTGGGGGAGGATAGTCATGGCGAACCGAGGTCTTTAGCACAAAGCGTTCATGGAAGACCTTGGCATCTACAAAAAAGTACCTATCATACCTTTTTTTAAGGGAGTCTAACGTTTTCCTATAACACATGGGGGCATTGGCGGATCGTTTTTTGAAGGATAGCCACCCATTTACCATTTGGGGGACATAAAAGACACTGAACAAACTTACGATGGGAGTTATGTCACAAGCATAGCATGTGATCTCAAATTGGTTTACTTTACATGCGCCTATACAATGTAATTGGGTTATGTGAAAATCATAGTAAGTTAGGATATCTAGAAGAAACCTAGACAACGGAATGCGGTAGTTGGCTGAGTCAAACAGGCGTGTGTATATACCTATTTTCTGCGCCGGGGCATCTGTTATAGCCTCATCGTCACCCAGGTAGGTGGGATGGATACTTTTAGGAATGTGATAATCCGAGAGGAACTCAATGTATTTCTCTGGGGATAGTACATTGAGAACGGTCGTGATGGTAGGATTATCTTTAACCATGATTTATAAATGTACGAAAAAATGCGTGGTGATTTAACCTGGTCTTACGGAATTCCATGGATTAGAAGTAGGAGGGACGAAGGAGCTATAATGGTGGATATAGCAATGTTATCTGTGTGGTTCACAAAGCTGTATATGCCACATATTTATAGGGTTGCCTCGAATGTGGAGGTCCATTGGATGGATGCCAGGTGTCCTCCACTAAGTCAATCGTATGGATAGGAAGCAAGGGACAGATTAACCGTCAAGCGGGGCCCACAAGTCACTTCTGATTCAGATGTTGCATGGATCGAGAAGACTGACTGTTACACTTTGTTAGTCAAACTGTCAGGTGAACAGTCATTTGTGCCGAGTTATGTGGTCATACAATTGACCATATTCAATGTTTCCTTTATATGGTCTCGGACGTCACGCACGGCCTGAGTACCATTTATTACACACTTGTGTTTATGTCCTAGTCGTTGCGTGCGGCCTGGATACCATTAATAATCCAAACTCTTTGATGTTCTTCTTTTAGTACGGCTAAAGGGCATTTGTTTGTCTAGATATTACGCCTACGGCTTAAAAACTAGACTGGGGGGACATAATGACGTATAGTCCCTTGGCCGGGTCTTGGACTCGGCCCACGGGTACTACCCGCATCCGACCCATCACGAATGGGTTGGATTTATGTTCTTTAAGCTTATGAGCTTCGAATGAACAGTAGCCGCACGATCATGTGCGGCCTACGGCCTGACACAGCCGGTACAGGGTTAGACAGAATCACAATCTAATTGGGATTGGTATTTACCCTAAAGTGGAGGATATACACAAACCATAATTAGAAGATAGAAATCAAGCTAATTATGGTACTTATCCTTTGCTTGGGGCCGAAGCATCAGTACCAGCCCATTAGGGTTGTACCACCTATATAAGGAACCCCCAATTGTTCCACAAAGGTATCACATTCTCTATACTCTCAATATACCCGATTACTAACCCTAAAACTGATTACTTACTCTCACACCGGAGTCTAATCGTAGGATACATTCCCACGGTAAGCTTAACACATCTTGTTTAGTGTGCAGGATCTCAACAAGAAGTTTACATGGTGCAAGAGCCGGAGCCCCACGTATCCGAATTAAGCCTAACTCGGATCAAGCAAGGATCATCCAACTTTTGTATCAACACTATACATCATTCTAAAACTAAACACATAGAAATCAGGCATCATTTTATAAGGGGTTGTTTTGAAAAAGGTTTGATTTATCCAGCTAAAATAGACACAGAAGATAATGTGGCTGATCTTTGGCAGTACTTGGTAACAAGTATTGGAATTATCAATCCATAAAATATGTGTTTTTGAGAATTTTGTATCATATGTACAGGATATGCACTGTTGTTATTTCATGTAAATGTGTTAGATTTTCCACTATATTTTCTAACGCTGACAAAGGCATTTTATCCGCTGTCACATGGAAAGAAGCCGCTGACAGCATATGTTAGTTTTTGTGGTTTTTCATCTAATCATGCAAGTAGGTAGGGCCATTGTACAAATGGATACAGAGTTGCTTATAGATTAAAGGAGTGTATCAAAGAGTTTATTTATGATGGTTGGAATGTTTACGTTCCTATCTTGAAATAAAACTTTTGTTACATATGTTTTGAAAGCATTCTTATCATGTTTTAAGGGGAGGTTTAGGAAACCTTTAGGACTTTGGGTACTTTTAGAGTGCTCTTATCACAACTCTAGGTTGTGTCCACTGGTGAGTATGGGTTAGAAATAGTGAAGGCTTTTCTTTTTAAGAATTGTTGGAATTTCTAAATCTTGAGGCACTGTAGCATGCACGTTTTATTTAAGCATGCATGCTTCCAAGACATTTGACCTAGTTTTGGGATTGGTTGGTTGGGAGACTTGGTGTAAATAAAATTGGGTTTACCTGGGAGTTACAAAGAGTTTATATGAGGTAACTTCACTCTATAGGACTTACTTTAGCAAGGTTCACTTGAGGATAGTTATGTCTATCTTTCTTATGCAAGTGTGTATAATTGGACAGAGAATGCTAATTTCAGTTTGTGACATAGGAATAGTTATCTTCATTAGGGTAAACTTCTTTGTTAAGGTCTTTTATTTTATTACTTTTTATTTTTGGCCTTTCACACATAAGTGGTTCATTGGCTGACAAGGACATTTTCAAACGCTGACATGGCAAAATTTACACGCTGGCAAATATAGCCGTTACCCGCTGTCACATATATTTTGATCGTTGAAGAACACTGGGTCCCACCTAGCCGTTTCTTTTGAGATATTTTGGCCGTAATTTTATGGGATTTGGTAAATTTATTTTAAAGCAAAGAGATACGTTATCTTTTTCAAAGATTGTGATTATTACTTTTTGAATAACTTACCTCTTTTTCAACCAATAGTAGCCTTGTTTACCTCGTATTTATACGGCTCAATACTTTCAAACAGGGTAACTTGCATATTTGTCTAGAATTTTCTCCATAACCATAATTCTTCATTTTCTTTCATACTAATATTTCAGAAACAGTTTTCATGGCTCCATTGTTTAAACAAGCTGGTGCTACATTGGGATTCAGGGATCAGCACGACATGATTGCTTATCTTGAGGCTGACGTTGATAATCATCCCCAATACACGAGAATGATTAAGTATCTCTTGGCGTCCAATTTAAGGTATGCTTTGACTCATGATCCTCTCATTCCTACCTCATACATCAAGCAGTTTTGGAACACTGCCAGTTCTAAAATGATTGATGAAGTAGTTACAATAGTTGGGACTGTTCATGACACTCAATTGGTGGTCACTGAAGCACTTATTCATCAAGATTTACAGCTTGATGATGCTGATGGTGTGATTGCCCTTCCCATTGACCAACTAGAAACAAGACTTCGCGGCGTGGGGTATGATTTGCCCCCTGAAGGGAAAATTAACAAGTATTCAAACCAACAATATCCCCCATCCTGGAAGTTCTTGATACATGTCCTCCTTCAATGTCTTATTCCCAAATGTATATCATTCAATGAAATCAACTGTTCATTCGGGAGTGCTCTTGTTTGTATGGCCACTGGGCAAAAATATAATTTTTCTGGTATGACTTTTAAGGGCATGTTGCACAACAAGGGTAGCAAGATGACACTTGCTTACACTAGGTTTTTACAAATAGTTTTTGATCAACAAAGGTATTGTAGTAGGGATCATGACAACTTTTATTATATTCCTACTCAAAAGTCAAAAAATTTTCTGTCCATGAACACTCAACCTTTTAGAGACTTACCTTTGACCCCCTCCATGGTGGCTATTATTGAATCAGCCCAAAACCAACCACCACAGCCTAAACCTGAACTTGAACAACCTCCACCTTCCCCTCATCATAAACACATGAATATTGACCCCCATCCATCAGCCGCTGACACTCATGTTTCAGCCGCTAACACCTTCATTTCACCCGCTGCACCTTACCCCCTCCCACATCCACTCACCATTCCACCTCATCTTCTGAACCTGGTGATTATAGAATGGAGAAACGCCAAAGGACTACTGGAGTCTTCTTCTCTAGTGGTCCTATCCATACATCAGAGAGAACTTTGCCTACTTAATCCATATTGAGGAGTCAAATCCCAATTATAGAGGAGGGCAGTATGAAACCACTTACAAATTTAGAATTGACGGCCATCTGCATTAGCTTGCAAAAGTCCAATGCGGAGCTTGTACAAAAGGTCAATGATCAAGGCCTTGAACTCAGTCAGTTGAGGGAGAGGTTGGTAGCTTTGGAGACTGTTGGTTCTAGAAAAAGGAAGCGTATGGTGATGTCCCCAGGTAGTGATTCTTACAAAGGGGAGGATGCACCTACTGAACCAACTAATTTGAGTGATAAAGGGTCCCAATGAGGTTCTTATGGGGCAAAGGAGGTAGCTGAGGCGCTTGCAGGTTTGAAGGAACAAGCTCCTACTCCTTTTAATCCTTTTGAGGTTACTCCTATGCAGCAGTCCTTCATAGAAATGATGATGTAAGTGAGTGGAATTACAGCCGCCGACAAAGGTACTTCACACGCTGACACGTTTATTTCAGCCACTAACAAGACTCCTAGTTTTATTGGTGTATCCCAACCACCTTTCATGATCAAGGAGATCTCCACCCAGGTAACCACTTCTGTACCCTTAGTTGATCCATTGGATAAGGGTAAAGCTATTATGGTAGAAGAAGATGTTCCCAAGGATGCATTTCAGCAAAAGGTTGATGCTATGCTTACTCAACAACTTCATGAGAAAGAACAGAAAAGCATTGGGAAAGGTAGTACTGAAGCTCAAATTCTTTCATTTGAATCTGAGAGTGATGAGATTGGTGATGATGTTGATGATGGAAGTTCACAAAGCTCAACTGCTGATATGGGTAATTTTGTGGGCTTGGAAAGATTATAATATAGGGAAGATGAGCTAGCAAGGTAAAAGCTCAAACAGTTGAAGATGCAGGTTGATTATGACATGCCTGGTGTTGCTGCTATGTATTTCAGATGGGAAGAGTCTTGCACAGAAAATCCAGACATGGCATTAACAAAGAAGATTTGGGGTTTGGAGATTTTTTTACGAGTTCAAAGTGATTGTAAGATCATTTTGAAATACAGGGCAGACATGGTACTTTATGAGAATAAGACAGCAAGAAGAGAGCTATACTATATACTTCTTAGGTGCCACCAAACAGGGTGGACGTATGTCAAATTGAAGAAGCTATCTTTTAAACAGCTGGAGTACTATGCATTTCCTATTTGGGAACGTGTTAGTGAAGAGAACACGTTGAGGATGCTCTCCGTGAAGAGACAGGAAGAAATTAAGGAAGCTATGAAGATCAAGAAGGCATCTGTTATGCCTAGACCAGTGAAGAAGGGATTCACAGTAAGGTTTCCAAACCTTGATCAGTTGAATCCACATGAAGGGATTTGAAGAAAAGTATGATGATTTCTCCATTGGTGGCTTCTGATTTAGCTGCTGTTGTGCCACTTGATTTCAAAAATCCAATCATCAAGTATGAAGAAGATTCTATTGGATTTTGGAAGATCACCAGGGCTGGTGATAAGGTACACACTTTTACTTCCTTGGTTTTATTGTTTGCTAGCTTGAATAGAGAGGATATGGAAACTCTTTGGAGTTTAATGTAGGAGGTGTATGAGGCAGAATCTCATTCATCAATGAATGGAATAAAGATCTGGACAACATTTAGTAGAATGTTTTCCCATGATGTTGCTGATCTAGTATGGTTGGATCTGGATGATTTGAGTAGCTTGAAGTGGCATTTGTATTCAGCTGCTGGTGTGTTCCATCTCAGTACTACAAAGTTTTTAGAATACTTGTTGATATATGTGAAGTATCCACTATCACAAGAATTGTTGAAGAAGTTGGTCTGCACCAAACTTGAAGTTGATTACACCAGTGACATTAACATGGACTTTATGAGATTTATATATTCTCAGATTAGTTAGTAGGTTTTATTTGTAAGAATCCTCTTTGTATTTTGTTTTTATTCAGAAACTTGATTGTTAGAGTAAGTATCAAGTTTAGGGGAGGATTGTTGGGAATAAAAATATCTAAGTCACTCAACCGCTGATAAAGGGATTTTGAACGCTGAAAAGAGCAAATGAAGTGCTGACAGATTGGACGCTGACAAGAAATATCAAGGTGCTGACAAGAGAAATCCTAGCTACATCAGAATACTTAGTCAACACGTTTTGGTTGTTAGGAAAGATATGATCAAATATTGTATATTCTATATGTATCTTTTCCAAATATAGTTGATTAATAGATTATTGTTCAAGACTCCTTATGCTATAAAAGGAGGTCTTTAGAGTTTGTGATTACAAGTTATTATTACACTTTCATTATACGCATTCGTTTATTAATACAAGTGAAAGTTTGGTACACCTTATGTTTTGCATTGTTCTTTGTTATGAGTGTTATTTCCACATAACACTTAGATTGTTATAAACACAACGTTTCTCTACGTGTTATACTTGATTCAATCTCGTTAACACAAAGCTAAATCGATCTAAGTTTGGGATCAACAATGGATGGTGAAGTCAAATGGGCTCAAGCACATGAAGAGGAGGAACATGGTCTAATGGCTCTTACTCATGAAGATACTGAGGTACACCCTTGTTTAAAAGATTGTGTTCTTAAGCTTAATAGTTTAAAAGTAGAACTAGAAGAACAATATCCAAAGGTTAATACATCTACTATAAAGGTAAATGCATTTAAACAAGGTGTTGCTAAGCTAGAAGCTAATACAGTTTTGTATAAAAAGGTCAGCTGAACTATGAAGAGAAAATTAGGATTTTGACTCTTCAAATGAGAGAAAAATATGTAGCTATTCAAGCCTTTGAGAAACAACTGCTGAAGGTTGCAGCAAAAAATGAAGTTTTAAAAGCTAGTTTATATAATGAAAAAGAAATAATTAAACACTGGTAAAACTCTTCAAAAGGCATTGGAAAGTGATGTTGTGTTTTTTAGTTGTTTTACTTACCTTTAGGAAAAATCAAGCAATCACTAAAAGTCGTGGTAAGTATTAATTGATACGATTTAGGAAAAACGTAAAGACGAATAATCGAGTTCGTTCTTGAGGAGGTATGGTGTTTGAGCCAATAAATATATACGTTATTTGATTGATTATTACGTTTTGGGAATGAGAGAGAAAGAAAAACGAAGACGGATAAAGCTAAAACGACGTACGACGTAAAATAAGTAAACGTAAAAACGTGACTTAGTTTTCGACTTAACCTAAAAAAATTATTAAAAATACCTATTAAATTCTAAAAAATATAACTAAAAAAAAGATGTAAACCAAATTTATTGAAAATGTTTTAATTAATTATTATTTAATTTTAAAGTTAAATAAAAACCCTAAAAATAAAAATAATCAAACAAAAGTCAAAATCCAAATTTTAAACTTTGTAAACCTAAATTATATTAAACTAAACCTAAAAAAATATTTTTTGAAAATTTAAAATCACTTGCTATTTTTAATAGACTTTACAAAATCTAAAACAAAAATAGTGCTAATAGATAATTTACTAAATGGAAAAATATAAGACTTGCCAGAAAAAAAATCCTAATTCGATTCTAGTTTAAGGGAAAAATGGAAAGGAATGAAAACTATAGACTAATAAGCTAAGAACGGGGTGAAAAGCCTTGACTTATTATTATTCAGCCAACCCAAGGAATAGTTAGTATTCAAGAGTGTAGAACTTTGACAAGACAAAGATCCTAGCACACTTGTAACACTCCCCACTCCTGCTCGACAGGTCGGGAGTTCGAGCCAAGCTAGGGGAGTATTTTAAAACTCATTTTTTTTCTTTTTTCTTTTTCGGATGCACAGTGCACGAATACCAAATACAAATCACACAACACAACCCAAAGTCAACTTAAACACGCCACAAGTAACCAGATGACAAGAAAATGGAAAGTCCAATATTTCTTTTTTTGGTTATCTCTTTGTTCTATGTTGTTTGTTGTTAGGACAAAGGGCACCCCACAAGCGTTTTGCTTGTGGGAGTCACAGTTAAGTAAGCACAAGACCAATGAGCCACGAATTTACAACAGATAATCACACAGTTATGATGACAAATAATAAAAAAGTATGCACTTCTTAACAGTCAATAAGCAACATCCAAAAGTACCAAAAGATCTATGGCCCTTATATGAAAGTGGCTTATAGATGATGTTTGGTGAACTTATGATGAATTTTGGCTGAGCAAAAATATCAAATGTTGGCATACACCATACACAAACAAACCACACTCTACCACTACCTAATCTAAGAGTCCTAAAAGCTTTCAAGACTAAAAATAAGAGACTGTCCCCTCGTGCCCGCCAATGCTAACTGAATTGTCTTTTACACAACAATCAAGAGACCTTGCTCACAAGTGTACACACAAATGACTCACATACCCTAAACACACTAGCACATCCCATCAATCATGCCAAATCCACATAATAAGATAATCAAATACCAAAAATACTATAACTTAGACAGATTTTTCATAAAACTAGCAAAATGAATTTTTCAAACACAAACTCCTATTTTTTTTGTTAAAACCCACTAACCTAAACCTATCAAGTAGGAGCAGATCTAAGTTTAGACTTTGTGGTTAATTACTACACAAAATCCCAACTGTCCCAAACACTCCCTTAGGTTAGAAAAGCCAATATTTTCAAAACTTTGTGATCACAAACACTTAATTACTACAAGCTTAGCATAAACATAACCAATATCATCAAACTAACAAGATTAAGACACAATACTAACAAGAAATCAACAAACATTGTTCACACATGAACATCTAATTTGGGTAGAAAATATAAAAAGAGAAAAAGGAAAACCTCTAGGGCATACATCCATGCCCTAGGATTAAGAGCTTATGAGCTAGCAAAACAAGCTCAAGCTTCCAAAACCTTATGGAAATAAGAACAAACAACCAAGTCTTGTGGACTTGATTTTGTTAACACAAATATGAAGATAAGTCACTGATTTTTTTCTTCCTTTTACTTTCTTTATCAAACTTGAAATATAAAAACCTTTAGATAATTGAACCTCAAACACAACTTAACAACACTTGAAAACAGATTTTGGAACAAGGTTTTTCAAGAAAAACACCAACTTTTCTAACAATAAGAAAAAATAATTACTTTTTTTAAACCTTGAACAAAACACATATGATAAAAGTGGAACTCAGAACTTACTCTAGCATATAAAAACTTTTACTAAGTGAAAAGGAATTATAATTGAATAATTCAAAATACCAACTTTCATTAAGTGAAAAGGAATTACAATGTTTTCAGAGCAAAACTGGAACAAAACTTAAAAAATAAAATCCTAACCCCTTATATAGACGGGTACAATTCTAGAAGCAAATGGAACATATCCTAAACCATAATTTGTTTAATTCCAGAAGTACCCTCTTGGTCAATCTTGAAAATGGGTCAAAAACATTGGCTTGTGATCTTCTGTCCATACCATGTGTTTGCCCAGCTAAGTTGAAGTGATCTTGGCCGTTTATCTCAAATTATGGACCAAGGAATCAGTAGGAACCATTAGATGTACTATTTTTGGGGTTTGGGAGACACGGACGGGGTATGGGATGTGTGGGGGTGTCACATGGGTATGTTGGGAGGGAATTTGAAGGTAGAATTAGGATTAAGTGATGGTTAATTAATGTTCTGGAGCAAACCACAACTTATCCCCTTGGTTTTGGTGGTGATTTATAACTAGGGTTTGTAAGTGATGGGTGGGATTAACATCTGTGTTTGATTTGAATTGGGATAAAGAAACAAGTAAACCGCGTTTTATTTAATAACCTTTATTTAAAATTTGGGCTTATATAAAACGGATATTAACAAAAGCTGTTATAGGAGTTGGGCTGGTAGTGGGCTACAAGTGGGTTTAGGTCGGGTGTGTTTGATACCGGGTATGGTTTGAACAACATTCACCCTCATACTTTCATAGAATTTGCATATCTCTCCCAAAAGTTTTACATCAGCAACTTAGGTCAAATTCCCTTGTAAATTACTTTGACCTAATTACCAAATGGTCCCCTCAAACTTTTGTAAAATAGAATCAAGGACTTGTTATGTGAATAGGACATTCTTCAAGGACCAATGTTGCCAAATCTTAAAAGGTAAAGGATCAATCTTGTACAACTTCATTCTTCAAGGACCAATTATGACAAGTCTTCAAAATTAGAGGACCAAACTTGTCATTTCCGCAAACTTGAGGGACTTTTCTTAGAAAATCAACACTCAGGTCCGGTTCATTATGCGGCTTCATTTCCCGGGTTTGTTTTTCTTTTTTTCTTGTGATCTTTTTGTCTTTTTCACGATATACGTACCTAAAACATACAACAAACGAATACAACTATATTTTCCCGTATTTGATGATATATTTACGCGTTTTAAGCCCGATTTAGACGACGAGACCATGTATAATTATGATCTCACAAAAAATTTAATGAATTCTCAAATGGGTTATTATAAGAAAACTAGGCTGGGGTACATAGAGAATCAATCTTGGATAACTCTGACTAACAAGGACTTATCAAAGTAGATTTTTGATGGTTATAGTGATTTAGAAAATACTCCTGAAAATGATAGGTATGCTGAGGGCATGAAGGTTGTCCCTCTACCATTATCAAAAATTTACATGCTCCAAAATAATGATAAAAGTATAGAGTTAGATGAGTCAAAACCTGTCTATGGTACAAAGTCTAGTGATTCAAGTTCAGACTCTAGCACTTTAACACAAGGTGAACCTATAGTGACTAAAAAGGCTGTCTATCCACCTCTTATGAGCACTTTTGTGCCAAAGGGACATGTGCCTATACCTAGTTCTGCTCCCAAGCAAGTGAAAACTCCTAGGAAGGCAATAAATAGCAATGCAAAACATCATGGTAGTATCAAAAGGGGTGGGCTAGGTTTTGAAAATACTAAGTCAGATTTACCTTTTGGATCTTCTTTAAAAAGAAGAGATGTTATGTGTGTGGTAGCTTAAGTCATTTTATCAAACATTTTATTGTGCATGAAGATAGAATTGCTAAACAAAAGGTTACAAAAAGGGTCACTATGAAAGGTCATAGAAAAGTGCACAAGGTAAAAATGCACAGGGTAAAGGGAAATTGGGACTAAGGGATGACAAAGCTAAATGGGGTTATGCTCAGAGGGTAAATGAGCAAAACAAGACCAATAAAGTAAGTCAACCTCAAAACAATAGAGACTTTATACCAAGAGCAGTACTTATGAAACAAGGTCTAGTACCTTTAAGGTCAAAATCGCCAAGTACCGGCAGATCAAAATCTGCTAGTACCATTAGAACAGATACAAGTACCGCTTGTCAAAAGTCTAGGAAACCAAAGTCTCACAAATCTTTTAGGAGTCTTCTTGAAATTTTTAAGCCACCTAGAGACAAGCTCTATAAAAAACCAATGCAAGAGTGGGCACCCAAGGGACAAAAATCATGTGTTTAGTCAAGTACTGCTAAAATAGTATTTAAGTCAAAAAGGTCCAAAGACGATGAACCTACTTATATCTTTGACTACATAACTGTAACCATGAAATATAGAAATGTGTGTAGTCTTACTGGTAAAACCATCTATCAAACACTTAAATATGTTGGCCCCACAAGATCCGAGCCAAATGTGGCTTGGGTCATTGTTAAAAACTAATGAGGTTTTTTACATGTGCAAGAGAATCTGATCAATGAATTTAAAGACAAAGGAATAATGGATAGTGGATGCTCAAGACACATGACAGGGAACAAAGATTTCCTTGCTGAATTTAAAGAATTCAGAGGTGGACCAGTAGCCTTTGGTGGAATTAAAGGCAGGATTACTAGAAAATGAAAGATTAACACATGAACGTTGGAGTTTGAGTAAGTGTTCCTTGTAAAAGCATTAAATGGATTTAATCTCTTATCAGTATAAAAAATGTGTGATAAAAAGAACAAGGTACTGTTTACAGATACAGATTGCATGGTGCTCTCTCTAGACTTTGAGATGCCTAAGGAGTCTCAAGTACTGCTCAAAGTACCCAAGCAAGAAATATGTATACCTTTAATCTTCATACTATTACTCTAACAGGTGGTTATGACATGTGAACTTTAAACAAAAGCTTCTAATGATGAGTCTAATCTATGGCATATGAGGTTAGGACATGTGAACTTTAAGACTTTAAACAAACTTGTTAAGGGAAATTTGGTCAGGGGGTTTCCTATCAACTCTTTTCATAATGATCTCACATGTACTGCTTGTCTGAAAGGTAAGCAACATAGAACCTCTTGTAAGACTAAGACTATCAATTCAGCGACTAGCCTTTGCAACTCTTACATATGGATTTATTTGCTCCAGTTTCTGTTAGAAGTATTAGTCACAAGACCTTTTGTCTAGTTATAACTGATGATTTTAGTAGATTCAGTTGGGTTTTCTTTTTGGCACATAAGAATGAAACCAATGAATTACTCAAAGACTTTGTTACTTTAGTCGAAAAGCAATTTACCAAAAAAGTCTTAATCATTAGATCAGAGAATGGGACAGAATTCAAGAATGTTGTTTTGGATGAATTATGTAGGACTAAAGGAATCAAGAGAAAATTTAGCAATCCTAGGACTCCACAACAAACTTGGGTTGCTGAAAGAAATAATAGGACACTGATTGAGGCTGCTAGGACCATGTTGGCTGATTCACTTTTGCCTAATACATTTTGGGCAGAGGCAATCAACACTACATGCTATTTATAAATAGAGTTTTAGTAACTAAGCCTCATAACAAAACTCCTTATGAACTTTTGACTGGTACTAAGACAACCATAAGTTATTTAAGACCTTTTGGGTGTCATGTGTCTATTCTAAATACTCTTGATCAGTTGGAAAAGTTTGATGGAAAGTCTGATTCAGGATATCTGGTAGGTTATTCTATGCAAAGTAGGGCATACAGGGTCTTTAATGTGGCATCAGGCAGGGTTGAAGAGAATGCATATGTCAATTTCTTAGAGAATAAACCCAATGTCCTAGGAATAGGTTATGTTTGGATGTTTGATTTAGATTATCTAACAACCTCCATGAATTATTATTCTATACAAAAAGACTGTCAAACTAACAATGTAGGAGAAGAGACTAGTACAACTAGCACATGTACTCAAGAAGAAGATACTTCTACATCAGGCACTCAGGATGATGATGATGCTCACATCTATGTACCAGTTTTGTCTCTAGTCTCACCTACATTGCCAATCCCACAACAGAAGAAATCAGTGATACCAAATGATGATCAAGCCTCATATGATGAACTTCACAGGCTTATGGATCAAGAAAGGAATGGTGCAACAAATGCTAAGCATTCTAGAGAAGAACCTTTGGAATCAAAAAGTTTAGCAATATACAAGCAATCCAGCAGTACTTCACCTACAAGTACTACTAACACAAACTCTGCAAAGACTGTTAATTCACTAGAAGACATTCTTTGATCCATGGATGATGAAGATGCTTATACTAGTCAAAAGGAAGGAATCTTCTCCTCATCTTCCTATGATGAGCAGGGTGTAATGACTGATTTCAATAACTTGGAAACTATTATTCCAGTCAGTCATATTCCCACTCATAGAGACAACAACAATCATCCTATAGCTCAGACCATTGGAGATCCAAAGTCTGTTGTGCAAACCAGAAGACAAGATAAAGCTAGTGCTGAAACTCATGCACTTGTGAGTTATGTCAAGCAACAACAGAGGAAAAATCATAAAGATACTCAACACTGTTTGTTTGCTTGTTTCAAATCACAAGTAGAGCCTAAGAATATTTCTCAAGATCTTGATGAAGAAATTTGGATGGATTCTATGCAAGAAGAGCTTATGCAATTTGAACTTCAAAAAGTTTGGATTTTTGTTGACCTTCCTTATGGAAAGAGAATAAGTGGCACAAGGTGGGTGTTTAGAAACAAGAAGGATGAAAGAGGTTTTGTTGTTAGAAACAAGGCTAGACTTGTTGCTCAATGGTATAGACAAGAAGAAGGGATAGATAATGATTAGGTATTTGCACGAGTGGCAAGCAAGGTTGCAGAAATCGCTAGGCGCAAGTGAGGCGGTCGACGTCCTTCGAGGCGGAATTCATCTAGGCGGATTAGAATTTTATGCATATAAATATTATAAATAATATATATGACATAAAAAATACTTCTTATTTCAAATAATTCGTAGTTTTTGCAAAATAAACAAATAAAAATAACAATTTAAGTTCTTAAAACTTCGAACGTGAACATATAATTCAATTGGTTCTAATTTCATACAAAAAACCCATTACTTTATATTTATAATCATTCGTTTATCTCTTATTTTAAGATGTTATGTTAAATAAATATGGTCACTATATAGTAGAACGAAAACCTTATTTTTTGTAAAAAAATATTGACTTTTTGTTGACTTTCTTGACTTTTTTGACCGCCTAGCTCCTAGGCGCCGCCTAGGTGGAGTATGACCGCCTAGAGCCTAGGCGCCGCCTAGAGCCTAGGCGCCGCCTAGGCGGACGCCTAGCCCTTGTTTTACAACATTGGTGGCAAGGATAGAAGCCATTAGGTTGTTTTTAGACTTTGCATCATATATGGGTTTCATAGTCTATCAAATGGATGTGAAAAGTGCTTTTCTTTATGGCACTATTTCTAAGGAGGTATATGTAGCACAACCTCCAAGTTTTGTAGATTCTAAATTCCTCAACAAAGTCTGCAAATTTATCAAAGCTCTTTATGGTCTTCATCAAGCTCCAGAGCATGGTATGCAACCCTTTCAAATTTTCTTCTAGAACATGGTTATAGAAGAGGGACCATTGACAATACTCTTTTCATTAAGAAGAATACTAAGGACATCATCTTAGTCCAAGTCTAAGTGGATGACATTATTTTTGGTTCTACCAAGAATTCATGGTGTGAAGAGTTTGAAGCTTTGATGAAAGGAAGATTTTAGATGAGTTCTATGGGAGAGCTTACTTTATTTTTAGGACTTCAAGTCAAATAAAGGAAAGATGGAATATTTATCAATCAAGATAAGCATGTTGATGAAATCTTGAAGAAATATTCAAGTATGGATACAAGGAGTACAAGTACACCTTTTGAAGCTAAGAAGTCTTTATCAAAAGATGAACATGGTGCAGATGTAGATCTTCACCTATATAGGTTGATAGGTGTGTAAACACCCATCCTTTTACCACTTAATTCTGGCTAAAACTAGACCAAAACACGTATTTAATATCATATGTTTGGAATTATGCGTGGTTTTTGTGTTTATTGTGTTTTCAGAGCTAACCGGATGAATATTAAAGAAAACATGGGATTGCACGGGTTTTATCAAGGAAAAAGACTAAAGACGAAGTCTATTGTCCAAGAGATGCAAAAGATTTGAAGTCAATGGGCCTATTTGAAGATTTATCGAAGAAAAGGACCAAAGATGGAAGATTTACACATGTCGAAGAAACTCAAGTCTATTTAACGAAGAAATTAAAAGACGAGTTGAATTTAATCGACGGCAAATCCCGAATCAGAATCGAAAACGTCAACTTTTCTGAAAAGACGAGAAGACAAAAAGAAGGGAAGAAAACCCACTCACCAACAAAGGGAGAAGCCTATAAATACTCCTCCCATTCAAGACTCCAGGAGATTCTTTTTCAGTTTTAGTTTTCCTAGTTCTTAGGAACCATCTCCCTTAAGGAGTGGTTTTCTTCTTAGTTTAATTTCTTAAATCTTGTAAGTTTGATCTTTCTATTTTGTTGTTGAACCTTAAATCATTAATACAATCCCTTCTTTAATCTTTTGATTCATCTTGTTCTTCATCATCTTTTTCTTTCAAGTTCTTAAGTTTTATTTGGTTTAAGTTTGATTTTAAAAAGTTGTTGAATTGGTGTTTTTATGATTGGGATTTGATCCTTGTAGTTGGTAGATGAATTGTGGTCAACTTGGTTAAACCTTTTTGCTTATTTAGTCCGATTTGGATAAATTCGTATCTCCCTGTTCTTCGTCTCCCAGCTTCTGATCTTGCCCAGATTCCGAATAGGGAATCTGGGATTGTGTCTATTCGGAATATTTCATTTATTCAGAATAGAGGTTATTTTTCTTTGTTATTCGGAA
This sequence comes from Glebionis coronaria, assembly GCA_025667525.1. Classification (NCBI taxonomy): domain Eukaryota; kingdom Viridiplantae; phylum Streptophyta; class Magnoliopsida; order Asterales; family Asteraceae; genus Glebionis; species Glebionis coronaria. The sequence continues at coordinate 240,678,283 of CM046877.1, forward strand.
TATTTCAATTATTCCGAGTAGTGGTAGATTTTCTTTGTTATTCGGAATATCTCCATTATTCCGAGTAGAGGTCCCTCTTCTTGCTTATTCGGAATATCTCCATTATTCCGAATAGGCTTTTCAAAATTATTCCGCATAGGGGATTTTTCCGCATAAGGGTTTTTCTTCATATATTCCGCATGACAGATATTTTCCGAATAGCCCTACTTTCCGAATAGGGGTACTTTCCGCATAAGGCAATTTTCCGCATAGACATACTCTCCGAATAGGAACTTTCCGCATAGGGACTTTCCGCATAGAGCTCATATTCCGAGTAAGGCCATTATTTCAAGTAAGAGCAGATTTCCAGTTTCATAAAGGTACGTTCTTACTGGTTCATTTGAATTCTGGATTTATCTTTAGTTTTAGTTCCTAGCTTAATTTTATTATTACTTGTCTTTATCAATTTAAGTAGATTTAGACCAAAGCTCCCCCTTTTAGTCACCAATTACAACTATTCCACTTTTGACCGTGATCGATTCGAGAAGATACCGAGAACGAAACAACGATATATATCAATTGGGTACGAGCAACGCAAAGAGAGATCTTGCAAGCAAAAACCTTTTTATTAACCCACCAAAAACAAGTTATTAAAATGGCGCCGCTGCCGGCTCTTTTCGTAAGGATCAACGGTTTCTTGTGAGAAAAATTGGATTTTGGGATCCGTTCTTTCGGGAACGTTATTTTCAAGCACAAAAATTTTCAAAAATCCATAAAAATATAAAATTTTCAAAAACACAAAAACATTAAAAAACCTATAAAAACCAAAAATATTTTCTCTTGCATTTTCTTTTTAGTGTATGCGTACTCGATCCACGTCTTATTCAGAGCCCGAGACTCTCGCACAATTAGACATGGCCGGTGTACACAACAACAACAACAATATTCCACCCCCCCAACACAACAACAACAATAATAACCCACCCCACCAAAACATGAATAATCTACCTTTACCCGACTTACGCACCATGGAGGAGCTATGTCAACCCACGATGAACGGACGTGGAGGCCCGATTGCACCGATGCATGTCACGGCTCAGGAGTTTTCATTGAAGCATCACATGATCCAGCAAGTTCAAACGAATCCATTTCGCGGAATTCCGGATGATGATGCCAACAAACACCTCGACAAATTCATAACCATTACCCAAAGCATGAAATCCCCCGGTGTTTCTATGGATGACCTTCGCCTCCAACTCTTTCCTCACTCGCTTTCTCACCATACCGAAAAATGGTTTGACCGTCTTCCTAAGAATTCTATTCATACGTGGAACGACATGACTCAACGCTTTTTATCGCGCTACTTCCCACCATCCATGGTTACGAGCCTTCGTAACCAAATTAGTGGATTCATGCAAGACAATGATGAATCGCTTTTTGATGCTTGGGAACGGTACAATGATTTGATCGACCGCTGTCCTAATCACAATATGCTCCCCGTCACTCTCATTGATACCTTCTACAATGGTCTCACTTTTCGTGATCGTGACACGATCAATGCCGCCGCCGGTGGTACTTTTATGAAAAGGAGACCGGAGGAGTGTCGAGAGTTGATTGAAAACATGACTACTCACCACAAGAATTGGGATTCATCCGCATCCTCAAGATCTAACTTGAGAGTCAATGTTTCTTCTACTACTTCCAATCCTGAGATGACTGAAATCTCTCGACAACTCGCTGAAATGAACAAGAATTTCATGACCATAGCCACAAACCACTTTCAACAAGCTAAAGCCGTTGTTATTTCTTGTGACACATGTGGTGGTCCTCATTCTTATAATGATTGTCCTTCTACTCAAGGCAATTATTCTGAAAACGTTAACGCGGCATACGGTACATATCCCACGGGAGGCTATCAAGCTCGTCCTCAAGGAGACCGTAGCTTGCTAAGTTATCGTTCCAACAATTATCTTGCACCTCCCGGTTTCCCTCCTGCAAACCAAAACCAACAACAAAGCTATAACCGAAACAACCAATCCCAACCTCGTGCTCAGAATCAATATCAATCCCAAAGAAACACCTACCCAACTCAAGGAAATTCTCAAGCTTACCAAGCTCCACCTCTCAATCAACCGATGACAGTGAATCCCGACGTCGAGTCGTTCATGAAGACTAATCGTGAGATGGTAACGAATCTTCAGAGTCAATTTGTCAACTTGAAGAATGACATGGTGAAACAAGGAAGCGATATTCGAGCCGAGCTAAGGAATGATATGGCCAAACACACCGATGCTATTAATGCCAACATGCAAAACTCTTTTAATAATCAAGCTCTTCACCTTCGTGATATGATTGGTTCGCTCATCCAAGGTAATCAACCCTCTTCTTCGGGTACTCTTCCGAGTAATACCGTTGCGAATCCAAGAGGGGAGATGAAAGCAATCACCACTCGTAGTGGAAAAGGTAATATGGAACCCGAGCTTCCTACACCTCCACCCGTGATTGTGAACAAGGAAACCGAGCAATTTTCCCCACCTCCTTCACCTTCTATCCCCATTTCCCCACCACCCGTGGTTGTGAGTGATCCTATTCCCTTAAAGCCTTCTTCTTCATCCAATATACCTTATCCTTCAAGGTTGAGGAAAGAGAAGCAAAAGAGCAAGGATGATATTCAGGTTTCAAACTTTTTAAAAATGTTTAAACAATTGAATTTTAACATCTCCTTTGCCGAGGCTCTCGCTCACATGCCCAAATATGCTAAGATGTTTAAAGATCTTCTAAGTGATAAAGAGAAGCTTCTTGATATCGCTCAGACCCACCTTAATGAGAATTGCTCCGCAGTGCTCTTAAGGCAATTGCCCACCAAACTTGGTGATCCGGGTCGCTTCTTGATTCCTTGCAACTTCCCGAGAGTAGAGAATTGCATGGCCCTAGCCGATCTAGGTGCCAGTATAAACTTAATGCCTTTAAGTGTTTGGAAGCAATTATCTCTCCCCGAGCTAGTCCCCACCAAAATGACTTTGGAATTAGCCAACCGTACGGTTGCTTATCCAGTGGGGATAACCGAAGATGTCTTTGTTGGCGTTGACAAATTCACCTTCCCGGCGGATTTTGTTGTCCTTGACTACGAGATGGATCCCCGTGTTCCATTAATCGTTGGACGTCCATTCCTGAGGACCGGTCGCACTCTCATTGATGTAGCCGCGGGCGAATTAATCATGAGAGTTGGTGACGATCAAATTGTCTTCAACATGGGTAAGATTTCTCAGCAACCTTATTCATATGAGAGTGTTAATGCTATTGATGTTCTCGATGAGGCTTGTGAAGAACATTTTCATGATGCTTGCAAAAGTACCCTCTCTTCTCTACCCAATGTTGAGACTGTTGCCTCAATTGCTCCGGCATTGACTCCTTTTGGAGAAAGTGACTTGGATGAGTTCGAAGCTAGCTTGGGTCCTCTCGACATTAAGTATGATAATTCGTCCACCAATTGGGATGACGATATTCGTACTATTGAGAGACTTCTCAATGAGGACCCATTGTCTCCTCCTACTCCTAAAGAGGTGACTAATGATGATCCATCGTTAGTTTCACCATCTACTGAGGATCCTCCTACTCTCGAGCTTAAGGACCTACCGCCTCATCTTGAGTACGTTTTCCTAGAAGACGACGAGAAATTACTGGTCATCATCGCAAAGGATCTGAAAGAAGACGAAAAAGCCCGACTTGTCGCTGTGTTGAAGAAGCATAAAAGAGCTATCGCTTGGAAAATCTCCGACATCCGTGGAATTGATCCTCATTTCTACACACATAAAATTCTCATGGAGGACGACTTTAAGCCCACAATTCAAAGCCAAAGAAGGGTGAATCCTAAAATCCATGACATCATCAAAAAAGAGGTTATCAAACTTCTTGATGCGGGTATGATTTACCCTATTTCGGATTCACCGTGGGTTAGTCCAGTCCATTGTGTGCCTAAGAAAGGCGGAATCATCATTGTGCCCAATGCAAACAACGAGTTAATTCCTACCCGTCTCGTTACTGGGTGGAGAGTTTGTATAGACTACCGAAAACTCAATGATGCCACGAGAAAGGATCATTTCCCTCTACCTTTTATGGACCAAATGCTTGAACGTCTAGCGGGTAATGAATATTACTGCTTTCTGGATGGTTTCTCGGGTTATTTCCAAATACCCATCGATCCCCAAGATCAAGAGAAGACTACATTCACTTGTCCCTATGACACATTTGCTTACAAAAGAATGCCTTTTGGCTTATGCAATGCCCCCGGGACTTTCCAAAGGTGCATGTTAGCTATCTTCCATGACATGGTTGAACAAACCATGGAAGTCTTCATGGATGATTTCTCGGTCTTCGGGGATTCTTTCTCTTCTTGCCTTGCCAATTTGGAACGTATGCTCAAGCGGTGCGAAGACACTCGCCTTGTTCTGAATTGGGAAAAATGCCATTTTATGGTAAAAGAAGGCATTGTGCTAGGACACAAAATCTCTAAAGCCGGTCTTGAAGTCGACCGTGCTAAAGTTGATGTCATAGCCAAATTACCTCCACCTTCAACCGTGAAGGGTGTGAGAAGTTTTCTGGGTCATGCGGGCTTCTATCGACGATTCATTCAGGATTTCTCTAAAATCGCTCGCCCGATGACCCACCTCTTGGAAAAAGATACTCCTTTTATCTTTTCTAAAGAGTGTCTCGACGCCTTCAATCTTCTCAAGGATAAGCTAACTAACGCACCTGTCTTAGTTACCCCTAATTGGGAGCTACCCTTTGAATTGATGTGCGATGCTAGCGACTTCGCTATTGGTGCGGTTTTAGGCCAAAGAGTGAATAAACACTTCCAACCAATCCACTATGCTAGCAAAACAATGACGGGGGCTCGATCAATTGCATTATACCACAACCAAAAAAGAGCTTTTAGCTGTTGTCTATGCTTTTGAGAAATTTCGCCCCTATCTTGTTTTATCCACCACCATCGTATACACGGACCATTCTGCGTTGAAGTACTTGATGACTAAGAATGATTCTTAGCCAAGACTTCTCCGCTGGGTTTTACTCCTTCAAGAATTCAACATTGAAATTCGTGATAAGAAGGGTGCTGAAAACCTGGCCGCAGATCATCTGAGCAGACTTGAGGATCCATATCAAGGGGACCATCCGAACAAAGAGATCAATGACTCTTTTCCCCTTGAGACCTTAATGTCTATAAATCCCAATCTTGATGGCACCCCGTGGTTTGCCGATATTGCAAACTACTTAGCGGGTGGTGTTCTTATCCAAGGGTTAACATCCCAACAAAAGAAGAAGTTCTTGCAAGATGTTAAGACTTACTTTTGGGATGACCCTTTTCTATTCAAACAATGTGCTGATCTGATCATTCGTCGGTGTGTTGACGGACCGGCAGCTTTTGATATTCTCCAAGCTTGCCACAAAGGACCCACCGGTGGTCACTTTGGTCCCAACTACACCGCTAAGAAAGTGTTTGATTCGGGATTCTATTGGCCCACCATTTATCGTGATGCTCACGAGATGGTTAAACATTGTGATGCTTGCCAAAAACAAGGCAAGATCACACATAAAGATGAGATGCCTCAAAATTTCATACAAGAATGTGAAATCTTTGATCTATGGGGCATCGACTTTATGGGGCCATTCCCTTCTTCTAAAGCGAACAAATTCATCCTTGTCGCTGTCGACTACGTCTCTAAATGGGTTGAAGCCAAAGCTTTACCCACTAACGACGCGAGGGTGGTTTGTAAGTTCTTGAAACAACTATTTGCTCGTTTCGGTGTTCCTCGTGCTATTATCAGTGACCGCGGGACTCATTTTTGCAACGATCAATTTGCAAGAGTCATGGCTAAGTATGGTGTCAATCACCGTCTTTCTACCGCTTATCATCCTCAAACCAACGGTCAAGCCGAGATATCCAACCGTGGATTGAACAGAATTTTGGAACGTACTGTGGGAGAGCATCGTGCCTCGTGGGCCGATAAACTTGATGATGCTCTGTGGGCTTTCCGTACCGCCTATAAGACGCCGATTGGTTGTACACCTTATCGTCTTGTGTACGGGAAAGCCTGCCACCTTCCCATCGAGCTGGAACATAAGGCATACTGGGCCTTGAAGTGGGCTAACTTCGACATCAACAAAGCCGGTGATTTTCGAAAGATTCAACTCAACGAGCTACAAGAATTGAGGAATCAAGCTTACGAGAACTCATTGATTTACAAGGAGAAGACCAAGATTATCCACGATGCTAAAATCAAGAACCGAGAGTTCAACGTTGGTGATCAAGTCTTACTCTTTAACTCTCGGTTGAAGATCTTCTCAGGCAAGTTGAAGAGCCGCTGGTCTGGTCCATTCACCATCGCCAATGTCTTTCCCTATGGTACCATTGAGCTTTCTCAGCCAAATGGGCCTAACTTCAAGGTGAATGGCCAGCGTTTGAAATTGTACGTTGGTGAGGACATCTCTCAGGAGATGATTCCACCCCTCACCACGTTTCCCTTGAATTAGTTCGGGACCGAGTCAGGCTCGCGACTCGGTAAACAAAAACAAGCGCTCCTCGGGAGGCAGCCCGAGTATCTATCCCCCTTTCCTGTTTTTCATCATAAGTTTAGGGGGAGCTATATAGGTTGCTTGTTCTCGGATGGTGATGTGATTACAGGGATTATTGCACTCTTGGACTCTTTGAAGAACCGTGCTCCCATGTTATCCACAATACTGGTTCTAGCTCTCCACTATCGTGATTCAATTTTCTTCATACTCACATTTGAAATTGATCACTTTAGTCGTCTCTTCCTTAACTTGAGTTAATCAACGTGAACAATGTCATAAGTGTAGGGGAGATTTTTCCCACATGCTTAAACATTGAGGACAATGTTTATCTTAAGTGTAGGGGGGACTTCTATCGAAGTTTTAAGTGGACTTTTCCATGAAAATGCCTTCATTTAACCGGAAAATCCTATTTTTCAACATTCTTCAAATTTTTTATTAACTTTGGCCATTTAGTCGTAATTTGTAAATTTTTATCTTTGCTTTCATATGTATATATCCCGCAATAAAGTCAAAAATAATAATAAAGTGGTGTAGCTAGTTTAGAAGTCTTTGACATATTAGGCCCGTTGCGTTTATTTTGACCCAACCCGAATAGACTTATTCAAGTTTATTCTAGCTAGTATCCTTAACCATGTAGACCTTAATTGGTTTATTAGGCTAAGTATCCACGAGTCTCATTACTTGAGATTTTAAATTGTGGAGAACGAGAAATGATAGAGTCAATTATAAGTCGGTATTCTTGCACAAGCTCACTTGGTGTAATTATTTGCCTATTCTCCCATCACTTGCTAATAATTTATCTGCAATAAGTAAGGTCGTACGATTTGAAAGGTTACTTAGCTTCTAGCCCAAGATCGTTTAAAAGTTGCTCGGTAATGATAAGAGTTCATAACCAAGGCATAACTTATGAAGCGGGGCGCGAAGATTGGCGAGTCCGAAAAGGCCCTAACAAGACATGAGGATTCAATTTTATTGCTGAAGATCCAAAAGTGATGTGAAAAGCATTATTCCTAAAATCAATATGAAGGATCAAGACTCACGACGAAAAGCAATCAACTCCCATAAAGATCATGGAGAAGTCTATCCGAAAAGACCCTAACAAGGTATGAGGATAAATAGATCCAAGTCCGAAAAGGAGGCGGATCGTTGTATCTCAAAATCCCAATTAGAGATTGAAGAAATAATCATGAAGTCGTGGTCAACAAAGTTGGAGTACCCCTCAAAAGTCTCCAAAGTGAAGAAACTCTATTATGATGAGAAGACCATTATCTCAAGAACGTCTCTCGAAGATATGAAGTATGAAGTACATGCCAAATATCGGTCCGAGAAAGGTCTCAAATCGTGAACCGAGTTATGCCAAGATATGAACTTTTTGATATCCCGAGAAGCAGTTTTAAGAGATTTTGTCCTTTAGCTAACTATTGATCAAATCGTCCTACTTTGCTTTCAGCCTAAATAAACTATCGAAATAAGTCCAAAAATGCATCTTCATGATCATTCTAAGACAAAAATAAAATATAAGAGATACACCTAGGAATAAGGGAGTTTAAGTATTTAATTAAGCCTTGTGTGTAAGTGTTTGAATTGCTAACTTATAATAACAATGATCTCGTTTTTAAGCTTAGTTTGGGGAACGTGAAACTTGAGGGTGATAAATCTTCTCAGGACCAAAGCCCTAATGTAAGTCCTCGATCTCTTTACAAGTTATTTCCACATAGCTATGTTTTATCCTTTTGTTTACTTTAAAAGTTTTGATTTTTGTTTAGTAGTATTTGAATAAGGCCAAGGTTGATTAATTATGAGAAAAGTGTAAAGTTGCTTTATCACTAAGCATTGCATGAGGGCATGGCAATGGTTAAGTGTAGGGGATTTGATAGGTGTGTAAACACCCATCCTTTTACCACTTAATTCTGGCTAAAACTAGACCAAAACACGTATTTAATATCATATGTTTGGAATTATGCGTGGTTTTTGTGTTTATTGTGTTTTCAGAGCTAACCGGATGAATATTAAAGAAAACATGGGATTGCACGGGTTTTATCAAGGAAAAAGACTAAAGACGAAGTCTATTGTCCAAGAGATGCAAAAGATTTGAAGTCAATGGGCCTATTTGAAGATTTATCGAAGAAAAGGACCAAAGATGGAAGATTTACACATGTCGAAGAAACTCAAGTCTATTTAACGAAGAAATTAAAAGACGAGTTGAATTTAATCGACGGCAAATCCCGAATCAGAATCGAAAACGTCAACTTTTCTGAAAAGACGAGAAGACAAAAAGAAGGGAAGAAAGCCCACTCACCAACAAAGGGAGAAGCCTATAAATACTCCTCCCATTCAAGACTCCAGGAGATTCTTTTTCAGTTTTAGTTTTCCTAGTTCTTAGGAACCATCTCCCTTAAGGAGTGGTTTTCTTCTTAGTTTAATTTCTTAAATCTTGTAAGTTTGATCTTTCTATTTTGTTGTTGAACCTTAAATCATTAATACAATCCCTTCTTTAATCTTTTGATTCATCTTGTTCTTCATCATCTTTTTCTTTCAAGTTCTTAAGTTTTATTTGGTTTAAGTTTGATTTTAATAAGTTGTTGAATTGGTGTTTTTATGATTGGGTTTTGATCCTTGTAGTTGGTAGATGAATTGTTGTCAACTTGGTTAAACCTTTTTGCTTATTTAGTCCGATTTGGATAAATTCGTATCTCCCTGTTCTTCGTCTCCCAGCTTCTGATCTTGCCCAGATTCCGAATAGGGAATCTGGGATTGTGTCTATTCGGAATATTTCATTTATTCAGAATAGAGGTTATTTTTCTTTGTTATTCGGAATATTTCAATTATTCCGAGTAGTGGTAGATTTTCTTTGTTATTTGGAATATCTCCATTATTCCGAGTAGAGGTCCCTCTTCTTGCTTATTCGGAATATCTCCATTATTCCGAATAGGCTTTTCAAAATTATTCCGCATAGGGGATTTTTCCGCATAAGGGTTTTTCTTCATATATTCCGCATGACAGATATTTTCCGAATAACCCTACTTTCCGAATAGGGGTACTTTCTGCATAAGGCAATTTTCCGCATAGACATACTCTCCGAATAGGAACTTTCCGCATAGGGACTTTCCGCATAGAGCTCATATTCCGAGTAAGACCATTATTTAGAGTAAGAGCAGATTTCCAGTTTCATAAAGGTACGTTCTTACTGGTTCATTTGAATTCTGTATTTATCTTTAGTTCTAGTTCCTAGCTTAATTTTATTATTACTTGTCTTTATCAATTTAAGTAGATTTAGACCAAAGCTCCCCCTTTTAGTCACCAATTACAACTATTCCACTTTTGACCGTGATCGATTCGAGAAGATACCGAGAACGAAACAACGATATATATCAATTGGGTACGAGCAACGCAAAGAGAGATCTTGCAAGCAAAAACCTTTTTATTAACCCACCAAAAACAAGTTATTATAGGTCAATGATTGTTTCATTGATGTATCTTACTGCTTCTAGGCTAGATATCATGTTTGATGTGTATGCTTGTTCAAGGTTGTTGGAAATACGTTTTTACGTATTTATGAAGGATCGATCACTCAAACGAGATACATCTAGCATGGGCTCGTGATCCAGTAATGTAACAATATAACCCACAAAGCCCACATGTATGATGGACTATATATGCCCCCTTCTAGCATGTTATGTGGGGTTGGTTCTCACTTTCGACATTGAATAAACATCTTTCTCTTTATTCTCTCCTTTCTCTCTCTAGTTTCTCTCTCTGGTTCTTCATTTCTCTCTCTCTTTAGATCATTCTAAGTTTAAGATAATAAAAGGATTACGTAGACCTACAAATGGTATCAAGAGCCATGGAATGATTGTTTTGTTCTTGTGTTTGTGTTACAAATTTCGTGTATTTTGATCCAAAAATCACTCGATCCAAAATATTTTTTTTGTGTTATTTGTGGTTTAATCTTGATACAAATCATTTACATAGTTGTGGTAGTGATTTAGTATATTTATTTTGGCTAAAAACACAACATTTTGGTGTGTTTGGATCATTATTTGGCTTAAAATCTCTTATTGTTGTGTTAGATCCAAGAAAACAAGAAGTCGGCTGAGGTTCTATTTCATTTTCAGAATTTTTATTGTTTATTGCAAAGTTGCTATTAAGGTTTTGATATTCCGAAGTGCCAAAGTAATTATATCTGACGTGAAGTTATACAAAACTATATTCCGACGTGAAGTTATACAAAACTAAATATTCCGAAGCTACATTTTTTTCCGAAGCTCATATTCCGAAGGTCTTTTATTGCGAAGATCCTTATATTCCGAAGGTCTTTTATTGCGAAGATCTCTGCATTTCGAAGATCATAACATTTCGAAGATAATTTTTGATTTATTCCAAAGTTTGTTTTTTGAATTATTGCGAAGATTGTTTCCAAGAATAACATTCCCAAAGTTAACATTCCGACAGTTAAAACATCAGATATTGCGAAAGTGACTTTTGCATTTTTTGTTCAATTTTTGCGAAGGTGATTGACTTTATTGCGAAAGTGAACTTTGCATTTATCCACTTCGGAATCCATTTTTCATTTTTATCTTCTGAATCCTTTTTCGTTTTTTATCTTCGGAATCCAACCTAGATCTATTTTTCCGAATCCAAAGACTCGAACAGACTGGACTAAAACACACACGACTTGAACACACAAACAAATACCAACACCTAAACTGACTGGCCTCTCGTCTCCTAGCTGACTCGAAAAACCTTTCTCAAGACTCGAAAAACCTTTACCAAGACTCACAAACACAACGTGACTCGACACGACAACTTGACTGGACTCGAACACAACGTGACTCAACTTGAACCCAAACAAACCTATTACTCAAGATCTCAGATTCGTCGCAAGTTCGAAGTATATCATCATAGATTTGTTTTCTCTATATGAATCCAAACGAAAAGACCTCAAACAAGAATGTTTGGTTCATGCTTTCTTTGATTCGGGACCAGACTCAATACACACGAAATAAGACATCATTACTTACCTGAGACCTTTAATAGATCTCGAAGCCAAAACTTCTTGATTGTTCTTCGAGGGTCTGTGTCGAATGGACTAATGTGTTGGCTTTATTTTGCTGCCTCGGGTGTATGATGATGATAGTAGTAAAATTACACTCCTCTAAGTTTTAGGGAAAACAAAACAAGTATAATAAAGCGGTAAGTATTAAGCGTACGTTTAGGAAAACGTAAACACTTATGACCCTTGTTGTGAGTTCGTTTTCGAGGAGGATTAATGTGTGTGGTAAACTTGATTAAATTTGAGATTAATATTTATGAGAGAAAAAGGAGAAAAGAAAACGACGGATACGATTAAAAATTACACTAAGACGAAAATCGCGGATTTACGGAAATCTAGGTAAAACTTAAAATTACTCTAAAAATTCCCAAAAAATCACAATAAAATCCTTAAAATATAACTAAGGTTTAAAAATGAACAAAACTTCTTAAAACTTTTTAAATTAATTATTATTTAATTTTTAAATGCTAATTAAAGCCTTAAAAATCAAATAAATTAACAAAAGGCCCAAACAAAGATTTTTCACTTTGTAAACCTCAAAAATATTTTACTTAAGCTAAAAACTATTTTTTCAAAATTTTAAACCTATGAAATCTATTAGAAATAATTAAAAACTAAAAATTAAATATTAAAATAATATTAAAAATTCAAATTTCATAAAAAACTCTAAAAACTTGCAAACTAGCTTATTTTAACCTAATTAAACCAGAAATGAAAAAGAAATTACCTAAATACCCTTATTGGGCCTCCAAATGGGTCAAATTTAAAAACAGTCAATGAAAATGGGCTTTTTGGCCCAATAAGACAAAAGTCAACCAAATAAGCCCAAAATCTCCAGTTTAGCTTAAAATTGGATTTTAAACAAAAAACTCTAAAGGCCCAAAAGCTGAAAGTGAGCTTATCACATCTTAATGAACAAACAACTTATTCTTAATGGGCCATTAAGCCCATTAAGCCATAAGCTAATGCCATAAGCTGAAAATTGACACACATCCTTCTCTTGGGATTATAAAGATAACTATAAAAAGAAATTTTGAAAAAGCTCAATAAATAAGCCTGAAATAAGCCAAAGCTCTCTACAAAAAACGACAAAATAGTCGTTTTTGAGTTCTAGGTTGATTCAAGAGCTGATTCAACTTCCAAAAGACTATAAATGACTTAACTAAGACAAATCAATCACAAAATATCCACTAATCAAAGCCAAATAAACTGAATGAGTGAATAAGCACTTGTTATAAAGTCAACTAAGTTCGTTTTCTAGTCAAACCTTAAAACCAAAAGCTATAAACTTCCAGATTAACTAATGAGATGAAATAAGTGAGATTGATTACAAAAAGAAAATTGTTGCTCAATGGGATAAGCTAGAAAACTTATTAATAAGCTAACTACAATTTATAACTAACAGTGGTAACCTTAAGTGGGAAAGGAGTTCCCACTGATGAAACAAAGATTGTTGTTTTTAGCTTGTTTTAGTGGGTTTCATTGGACAATCAAGGCACCCCTACAACCATGGAGTTGTAGGGAGTCACAATAAAGAAATGAAAACACAAATCACACAGCCAATTGATACAGTTTAAACAATTAATGCCCAGATATGGAAAAGAACCAGGTCTGATGACATAAGCAAGTGTTTAAGCAAGATTAAGTCAACAAATCTTTATCAAAAGCATACAACAGCTAGAATAATCAATATTCTACTCTAATCATGGCATTTGAACAGGTTTCATGCATCAGTCACAAGATTTGAACTAGTATAAGGCCTATGCGACTTACTGATATGAATGGTAGGCACAAATACACAAGTTGCTGATCTACTTGACCAAATTATGAACTTCAAATGGCCTAAACTAGTTCTCAGGTTGCACAAACTTAGGTTTTTCACTTGGTTGCCTAAGTCCTAAGCTCTAGTTACTAGGTGACCCAATTCTAGTTCACAGACACTTGAAACCACCTTGTTATAGCCAATGATTCAGATTTAGTGTTTTACTCCACAAGTTATGCAAGTTTATATCTCTAAACCACTCAATAACGGAATCAAACACAAAGTAACCTTTAAAACCTACTCAAATGTTACCTATACTTAAACAAAATGCAATCGAAAACACCCTTTTAAAAACTGAAATCCAGATTTTTGAAGAACAAGAAAATTTTAAACTATACTTTCCTATCAAACAATCATAATACTCAAGTATTACTCAAAGATTACCATCAAAACACTTAGAACAGGCAGATTCATGCAGCAAGTAGTTTTGACAGAAAATAAGAAAAAGAAAAAGGAGAGTAGGGCAAACCTCAGGGATGTACTATCCACACCCCCGAATTTTGGAGCTTATGTGATAGCTTATCAATCACAAGCTTCCACAACAGCCACCCTGCTAAGATTCAACAAAGAAAGTGATGACAGTTTTATAAGAAAAATGAAAAAAGTAAACAGATTTTCTTCCAAGGATTTTTAGTCCCCACAACTTGAGTTTTCCCAAGCCAAAGACCTCACTTCACCTTGATAACTTCTTATCAGGGTGATATGATCAGTCTAAGATTCAAAAATACTCAATGCTTGAACCAGATTCTTGATGAAAATCAAATATTTTAGAAAACTTTTTGAAACACCACAAGCAGATAACTTAAACACAACTTAGAAAAACTGATTGAAAGCAAATAAGAACAATGATAACAAATGAAGTAACATGGGACTTGTTTTATTCATCAAATACTACACCACTTTTCATTAATCAGACAAAGAGGATTTACAAGCTTGTGAACAAGAAAAACAAGAACAACTTCTAAGCTATGACCTAATGGTTTTATATAGAGCCTTACATGAGTCTAAAAACTGGAAACTCTAATGCTGTGACTTTCCAGAAGTACCCTTGATGATTTGAATTTTGAAAAGTAGTTCAAGTATCCCATGTGATGATTTTGGACGTTTGCTGAGATGCTAGAGTGTAAAGTTGATCAAAACCGTTCAAACATGCGTAGGGATGAAGCCAAGCCATGAGTCGTTGATTCTCTGGCAAGGTTTTTGTTTTGGTGTTGGTTCGTGGGTCAGGGGAGGGTTGGTGTGGACACGTGGCTAGGGGGAGGGGACCAATTTTGAGGATTAAAAAGGGTTTGGTTTAAGGTAAATTATGGTTATGGAGGGGATCATGGTTTAATTTTTTGTTAATCAAAAAATTTTTATTAGGGTTTATATGGATGAAGGTTGGGAGCAGGTGGTGTTTAGATCGAGATTAGGGGAGAAGTTAGTGTTTGGCGCCAGTTTAGGATTAGTATAATCAGTTTAAAAAACTGATTATATTAATCGTGTGTGGGGTGAGGACGTGGAGGGAAGGAGGTTTGTGATTGGTTGAGAGGTGTGAGTGGGTGATGTGGCATCTTGTGATAGGTCTAGGTAAATATACATGTCTCCCAGATTTAGTCCCTCATTTTCCATCTTGTGTTCAAACAAGTTTTCACAGCTCTAAACTAGAAATCCTTTGTTAATGAAGTTTCAAAATTCATACTTTGGCCATAAAAACTTTTGAAAAGTATAATCAAGGGTATTTCTTGCCATTTCTTGATTTTTGAAGGGCTATACTTGTCATATCTTCATACTTTAAGGTCTTCTCATGCATGATTAACTTTATGGAGGACTAAAAGTGACAATTCTTCATTTTGTAAGGACCAATCTTGCTAATTCTTCAAAGTAGAGGGTCCTTTTTATAATTTTGACAAACTTTAGGGACCAAACTTGTATTTATGAATATACAAGGGGATAAAGTGTCATTTCATCAATGATGAAGGACCTTTCTCGTACATCTTCAATTCTTCAAGGACTTTTTCTTGGAAATTGAACACTTGGATCCGGTTCATTGTGCGGCTTCATTTCCCGTGTTCGTTTTTTGATTGATTCTTGTGATCTTTTGTCTTTTTCTCGATATCCATACCTAAAATACACATTGAGCAAACACAAGCATATTTATAGCACTTTTAATGACATTTTCACCATTTTAAGCCCGTTTTGGACGATGAGACTATGTATAAAAGGAATCTCATCACTCCCCCATACTAAACCATTGTCATGCCCTCACGCAATGCTAGAATATAGTATCTTAGCATCTGCAAAATTTATTTTAACCGACTTTTATTGAAAGGTAAACTTACTACATTACTACTACTTTGTGTTTTAGACATAATGTATGATTATCATCGCAAAATGGGACGTTTAGGTTCATAGAATAAGAACATTTGAGTGCCTCTTAAAGATAAATTCGTCGTCCTCGATTTTCATCCAATTCCATGTGGTAGCTCGTCCACCCATTTGGCGCCTCTCTTATCTAGGCGCGCTTTTATTCCTTAGCCCAGGCTCCTATTTTCCCGTTCCACTAAACCATTAGTCTGTGGATGCCTAACTAATGCAAAGCACCGTTTGATGTTCAGTGTCGCGCACCAATCCTTGAACGGATTGTCCGTGAACTGTTTTCCATTATCCAAGATAATCTCACCTGGTAAACCAAAACGGCATACAATATTTTCCCAAACAAACTTTTTTACCTGTTTGCCCGTGATCGTTGCGACCGCCTTAGCTTCGATCCAGTGAGTGAAGTAGTCCATAGCTACGATTAAAAACTTAACGCCTCTGGCTGCAATAGGGAAGGGACCCGCTATGTCAATTCCCCACCTATAGAATGGCCATTGAGATGTGACAGGTGTCAGCTTCTGCTGGGGATGGCGCGGCACTGTCCCATAAACCCGGCAATTACTGCGGAAGGCCCGTGCTACTACTGACCTTGGCCCGGCATGCATTCCACACGATCCTTCATAGAGTTCGCTGATTACGTAACTATCTTGGCGGACCAACACACCGCAGCCATGGCTGTAAGAATGAGTGCTTGTATAAGACACCCTTGCGGAGCTCAAAATGTTTGGACTTCCTTTTAATGCGACGTGCCTCTGTCTCATTCGCGGGAGGGGTTTCGTTTGTCAAATAGTTCACGATCGGGGTCATCCACGTAGGTCCCTCCTTGTCAACTATTGCGGCGACCTCCGCTTCTGAGATTAGTTTATCTTTTAGTATTTCCACCAACACTTGTTTGGATAAATAGGCGAAGCTTGTAGATGTGATATGGCTAAGGGCGTCCGCCTTTTTCCTCTCATCTATCGGTACCTGCTTGATAAAGAACTTGTCAAAACCCGTGATAAGTGACTCGACTTTCTCTAGATATTGGATCATGTTCTCCTCCTTAGCTTCGTACTCTCCTAGGATGTGATTCGCGACAAGCCATGATTCCACGTAGGCTTCAAGGTTGCGCACTCCCATTCTAGCGGTGATTTTTAAACCCGCAATCAATGCTTCGCATTCTGCCTCATTATTCGTAGCCGTGAATTCAAAACGTAAGGCATAGGTGAATTCCATGCCTTCCGGATTTGTGAGTATGAGATCTACTCCAAACTCGTCCTCTATGGGAGTTGTTCGGATTGGTGTTGCCACGGTGTGACACTCTGATGCCGGCATGGCTAAAATGTAGATGGTAACAACTCCCCCTTCCACTGGGAATTTTATCATGCCGTGTGCCGTGGATGGGACTGCTCGCATGGCTAGGATTCCTGGTCTTCCAATAATACCATTGTACGGAGAGGGTGAACGTATCACCATAAATTTCATCCATGCTTTAGTTGAATTCTCTTTATCTCCAACGGTTACCAACAAATGCAATTGTCCTATTGGCCAAATAGTGTCCCTACTGAAGCCAATGAGCGGCAACGTGGCCAGTATTAATTGGCTTTTGATTTCTAGTGGTAGTTTCATGAAGCAGTGTTCATAAAGTACTTCCACAGATGATCCACCATCTACGTACATCCTACGAACATTGTGCATTCCAATGCTCACCTCCATCGTGAGAGGTGCGTCCTTCTTACTGCTCGCCGTAATTTAAGGGAATGAGATTTCCTTGTTGCTCGAAATTTTTTGACCAATTTCCTGCCTCGTTTGTTGCTGCCCTGACTGAACCATGTATATGGTCGCAGACTTGTCCTTCTGGGGATCCTTTTTGTCATTCTTTTTATTGTCCTTCCCATCCTTCCAATCCTTGACCAGGTGTTTGAGTTTGCCTGATTTGATCAGTGACTCGATGTGCTTCTTGAGCTGAATGAACTCTTCCGTGCCGTGACCTTTGTCATTATGGAATTCGCATAAGCGGTTTCCTTGGCGATGATCCATCGGTGTAGTCATTGGAGGAGGTCTCGGGAAGCTTTCTCCTTCTGTAAGTAAGATGTCTCGATAAGTCATCTTTAAAGGGGTGAACTTGTCGTCCGCCCGTCCTCCTTTTGCCTTGATTTTGTAATCCGAGCTCCTCCCGCTGCCGTAACTGCTTTGTCCCCCCGACTGCCTCCCGGTCTGATCATTTGATCTGTAACCATGGTTTCCCTTTGAAGGGTAAGCTGTGGCAACAAAATTCTCTCCTTCCACAAAGTTCCTAACCCTCTCCATGAGTTCATCAAACTTCTCCGGACGTTTGTCGTTAAGGCGCCTGATCAACTACTTATCTATAATGGCGTGCATATAATCATAAATCTTGAGGAGTTCCAGGCATGCTTTTGTGCGTGTGCACTCATCGTTAAAATGTTCCGTGGAGTCCTCTATAGATTCTCCGGGCCTCTATTTGACTGTTGCTAACGAGACCGGATCTCTATTATACTTCTTCCGCTGAGTATAATTGTTTTTAAATGTCGTGCGTAATTCATCAAAACTGTTGATGCTTCGGGGAGGAAGTTTTTCGAACCAGTCGCGGGCATTGCCAATTAAGGTTTGTCGAAGTATAGTCGGTATAAGCCCGATCTAACATGTGCGCAGGCCAGGAGGCCCGCGACCCAAGAGGCATGCGACCCAAGAGGCCCGCGGCCCATACACTTTACTTATCCTTCAAGAAACCCTAGTCCTATATAAACAGGGGTAGGGGTCTCATTCTACATCATCAGGTTATCTCTCTTAACCACACCACTTTTACTATATATCACACCGATACTAACTTGACCGCCGGAGGTGGACCCCGGGGCTCCGGCCTCGGGTCCACGTCTAACCGGGTCTTCTATTGTTTGCTGCATTACTCAGCGCCCGGGAAGGCGACGAACGACCCAGAAGAGTCATCGAACCGGCCCAGCCAAACTATGCTTCAACAAGTTGGCGTCATCCGTAGGACCCTGACATACTATGTTTCGTGGTCTCATAATACCGAAAATGCAGAAATTGATTTGAAATTCGGTAACCCTAATACCTTCATATTTTTTGTTTTTCACATATACATCTTGCTATGTGTACAAGTTTGGTTTACCAAATTAATCTATCTTAAAAATAAAATGTTGTTTATACATCGTACTAAGCATCACATAGTTTTTTAAAATTCATCTCAAAAGGGTTTTCCAAATTCTGGATCTATCTTACAAATAAAACGCTATTAATACGTGATCCGTTTATGCTTTCGAGAATCGTCCGCGCCATAGGCAAAGTATATTTATTTATTGATAGATTGGAATGAGTTCACTTGAGACACAGGGAGTCGAATTCTATAGTGAGGAAGATATATATATATATATATATATATATATATATATATATATATATATATATATATATATATATATATATATATATATATATATATATATATATATATATATATATATATATATATATATATATATATATATATATATATATATATATATATATATATATATATATATATATATATATATATATATATATATATATATATATATATATATACTAGCGTCGTAACCCGGCCAACGGGCGGGGTCCTTTTGTAAATCTTTTTTAAAAGTACGTTTGTGTATTAATTATATATGTTGGCAGTGGAACCATTTTGTTAAAAGAAAAGTAAAAAGAAACTAATCCTTGATATTTTTAGGCCTTGGCCACCCAACGGTTGTTTTATCTCATGTGAATCTTTTGTACAAATATCGGTTTGTATACTTATTTATTTTTGCATTAAATGCTTATATTGCAGAATGACTTGTTTAGCTACTAATTTTTATGACCGCTTTGAATAATGCAATTTGTTTAGGTAGATATAAATGGATGTGCTTGGAGCAACATATGTTTAATAAAAGACATAAAATGTTGATTTTACTCTATGATTACTTTATAATTTTTTTATTATTATTTTTAAACTGTAAATATTAGTGGTTAGTAGGTCGAGTCGTGTAATGAGCGGCATAATGTTTTTTTTCGAATCCTCGCTTAGTTATGCTAAACTCCTTATCTATTTCGCCTCAGAGGCTCTTGACAGGTCTTGAACCCAAGACCTCTAGAAAAAATCTCCTAATGAAATCATTTATTAGAACCTTGGTGACCAATTAAGAAAAAAATAACATAAAAAAAATCGTTTGAGACTTCTTAAATAGTAAGGCTGAGTTTTAAATATTTTTACTTACTAAACAAAACAATGTGTTGTAACATGGTATTTTTTAGTAATTTATTAAAAATTACTTTAATTATAAATTAAAATATTTTTTATCTATTATTTTTTAATCTTATTTTATCATATTTTTAAAATTATGTGATATTTAATTCTAACATATATTTAGATATTTGTTATTAATTTTTATTTTTTTTATTTTGATTCGATATTTTACAAGTTTAACATTAATTTGAATACAAATTTAAAGATAAGAGTGTAATATTTGTTTGGCTCAAAACTCGTCACCAAATACCTAACATCACATTGCGCTTACCAAGAATTTTAAAAGGGGTGTTAGCACAAAAGAATTTAGGTCAACTAAAGTTATGACGTATAAAACTAATGTAGCACAAAAAAATTGGGTGTTGCAGATAAAAAAAATGACAATATTAATATATTTTTTTGGCACTTTGAGACATCAATAAATGTAATACCAAGATAACATATAAAAATCCATTAAAAAGCTACATTGACAGCAAGTAGTGCTGTATAAGATCGTTATGTTATTCACTCTTGTTTGTTAGATAGACAAACCAAAGTCATTGACTGCAAGTAGTAAACACATCAACCTTATTTTATTAGATTGATAAAGAAAAAGGAATAAACACCTCGACCTTATTTTACCAGTTTTTTCAGCTCTTTCCTTTTCCTTTCTTTTTATCTTTCTTTACCTGAGATCAAACAGCATTGCAAATTGACCACTTTATAAAAGCCAGCATTTTTTAACTTATCACACAACCACATACAATTTTGTCTAGTAATTCTGGAACTCTAGGTCTCCGTGGACCAGAGGGGGAATCACCTATATATGTGCATTATTTGGAGACGATGAACATGTGTGAAAAAACTTATGGAGGTGTCTTTGAATGAGGTCAAGCTAAGAACGTTGATAAAGGGGGCAAAAATGAGTCATATTCACCAAACTTTGCCCCCACGAGTTCACGTCAACAGTTCTAACACTTTTCAATTTCTTCAGTTTGGAAAGCATGCCTTCAATTTTTTGCCTTTAATAACTCTTTCACATATAAGGCGCAACATCTGCAGTTCAACCTACAAAGGGTGTTTAAATTTTGTTATTGCAATTTCATAATAAGCATAACTGTGCAACATGAGGCCATAAGCTCTCCACAAACCAAAAGGATTAAAAAGGTTTACAGCCATGAGGCTTATGTATCAACATGAATAGTGGCTACTATCAATAAAAAAATATCAAAGTCGAGATGCACACAACGCATTATTAGTATGCTATATTATAGAATTCGAGGGGAGAGTTACCTGGCTCATTATAGAGTTGTGTGTAGAGTAAAGATGGTATGAATGGTACACGATGGTCTATATCCAGCACCACGTACCATATCCATAACCATACCAGGTAAGCCGCATATCCACCTCCATAACCACCACTATAACGATCATAATCAGCCGCATAATTACCCCTATAGTCATCGTATCCTTTCTCTCCTTTTCCACCATACCCACTATATCGATACCCACCACCATAGGATTTAGAACCACCATCATGACTTTGGTTTGTCCCTCTTAATATCCAACTAGTAACAATGTATATCTTTGTTTTCCAACCTAACAAATCAAATAACTTCTTTGATATTTGATATTGTTTGCCCAAGTCTCATTAACAACAACCTCTACTATTGAAAACTTCCATCTCAAAAGACTTATTTATGCACTTTGCGATATCTTGCTCTTGATGATCCGAACTAAGTAATTCCGCATACACCTATGGGAAAAAAAGAGGTTAAATGCACATAATGAGATCTACGTTTACGTTGATTCCAGCTTCACCCAAAGTACCTTTTAGATATCCTTCTCTCCTACTCAACCACCCTAGTATCCGTATACCTCATATGCTTCTCACTTTGCTGGTTAAAGGTCGAAATTTGATGAGTCTTCTCAAACCAACATATCCATAAAAACTGTCTTCTCGTGCTGTAAATGCCCCACCAATGCAACATTCCTAACCAAAGTCAGATTCGAGATAAGCGGCAATAAAACCGTGCCGACACATATGTCGATGAATCCTTAACACCAACTTCAGTAGCATAAGTAACAACATCCGTTTCTTATTCTTCTAAAATACCCGAGTAATGTTGGGCGATTGCTCATTCTCAGACTGGACTGCAATGAATTCATAACATTAAAGGATAAGTAAGTAGTAACACACACGCAAATAAAATCAAAGAGCGAACATGAATGGATGGTATTTACTGAGCTCTTACTGGCTGCCTTCTCATATTTAATCCTCAACCTCGGACTGAAACTCAAGGACTCGATTGTTAATTTCATTTTCATCATGAAGACACTATGCCAACATTAGCATATGTGAGTCACCTGTCTCTTTTTCCATTCTGATCTGAGCTAATCCTTGATGTTTTGTATCCTGTGTCAGCCTCTGTGTATCCTTTATTGTGACTGATATGACTTCATTTGTTTCAGATTCGTCTTTAGAGTACTTTTCTTGACAAAAAACTTGACAGATGCATTCTTCACAAGTGTCAAAACGTATCTGTTGAAGAGCTTCCATCGGAGTCACGACTTCAGCTGGCCAGAAAATTAAAATGAATTTGGCTAAGAAGCTCAGACTTAGAAGAAAGAGGCTTGTTATGAAACGACATCAGAGGGAGAAAGGTGGATGGCCACTTTCAAAAATGTATCATATTATTTTATTTCTTTAACAATAATTGATTTATGTAATCTATTCCGTGTTGACCCATATCTAAAATTATTCGTTTCACCCATCAAGCAGATCTAAAGCTAAACTGTATATTATATAATTTCCATTACGCCTTAGGTGTTTAGAATACTTGTTAAGTGGTGTGTTGCTGCAAATAGATGTAAATTATTGTCAAATATTAGACTACAATATACCGATAAATAGACATATCAACGATACCTTAATACTTACGCTTCTAATATTTTCTCACGTGTATATCCCATTGCCTACCTCTTTTCAAATCATTACTCGCGAATTTATGCAGGTCTGTTATGTCTCTTGACGTACTTTACAGCTGCTACAGTGCCGTGCTCACTCCATTGTTCATCGACTTGTCATCCGGTTTCTAACCTTTGGGTTAGACACACACGTTCCTTAACCCAAGCTAAACGCAGGATCTACCCAAGGTTTCGGACTTTGAATCATGAGTCAGATTCAACATCTTTATTGCTCAAAAAGAATAATTCCTACCCGGGATTGTTCCTCGTTTGCTCTTTTTGGCTCACCAGCTCCGTTCTGCCGAATAAAATCACATGCTACATTATTAATAACACGAAAATTTGCTTTTCTGATATTGAAGGGGTCGAATGTTGGAATTCATTACCTTTTTGGAAGAATGTTGTGGATCAAACTTCAAACTCCATCACAGTTCATACAGTTAATTTATGTGGGACTGACTCGAGTAAGGTGGACGTTGTCTGATGTCCTCGGGAAACAAAAGATCACAACCTTCAATTTTGCATACAAATAATTGAAAAGAAAGACGTGCTCTAACCTTTGCATTTTGACCCGTACTTGTTCCACTTAGGTAGCCAGTCGCGAACTTCTGGAAATCGAAAGATTCTTTGTAAATCAGGATCGCCCATACCAAGTTATCTAGAGTTCCATTTTGAGTGCGGTTACCTTGCCAAGCAAATAAAATTCCTCTATTGCAGTTTTAGGATTCTGTTATATAATATATGGTATAGCTAAGGAGTAGGATTTATTGCAGGTCTTTGCTGAAAATGAAACAGGAAAATTTTATAGAAGGCCAGTGATCGATAAGATTAATCCAAAGTGTAGGGCGGACTAATGACTTGTTATGTGTTTTAGCCCAGGTATTCAGGGCCTAATGTTCTGACTATATTATTCTGGTTTTTGGTTTGCTGAACTTTGATTCCTTTAGGGAAGAGTTTGCTCAAATCAATAGCACTTTCATCAAATTACGGATACTAACCTTTTAAAGCGCTTTAGAGTATAAGATTGTATAGGTAAACCGCTTCCTTTGACGCCTTATTCAGTTGAAAAGAGTAAAATCACTGAAAAGCCCTACAGTACCAAACAAATGGTGAGTTTTTTTCCATAAACACGAGATCAAAACTTCCTGCACCAGAATACGAGTTTGAACCTAAACAAGAACAAAATAGTCCAATTTTCAGCTTCTTAGTCTGTACCCTATATCTGATTATCTATAAGGTGGTTGTTCATTAAATTGTGTGGCGTTACAGATTATATACACCTTGTATAAAAATTGCTAGTACTAATTTGTAAGGATGTACAAACATAGATCGGTATACTGATAGGCTAACAGATAAACTAATAAACAAAATTAGATCCTCTTCATTCCTTTAGTTTGACGATGCATGTTTTATGTATTGAACATACACCAACATAAAAAAACAATGAAGAACGTCATTACCAGCATAAAACCTTCCAGTCAGATTCTAGAGAGCAGCTTGAGCATGTTCTTCTTCCCTAATAAGAGCCAACTAACAATTAACTCAAACTACGAAAACTGTGATACTATTCACAATGCACAATTAAACCCTATTGACCTGACTTCCTGGTTTATTTAATTTGATTCGATTGACCTGTTCATGCGTTTTCATTTCTAAAATTATCCATTACAGGTTGTTAAGCACGGTTTTAGTGTATTTGTGTATATGTTTCAAGCTGGCTTTAGTAAGGAAGGACCATTTTTAGTATGACCCACTAATTTTTAGTATGACGTCTAGAAAGATCTTGTGTCGTTCAGTTGTCCATGCCTGCACATTTTGTGTGTGTATTGTTATACCAGGTATACTAATGTAAGAATGAATTGGAGTAAATACATACATTTCTCGTTTCACTTTAATTTGCTCTGTTTTTTAAAGCTTATAAAAGGGTACAAAAAATTTAGTGTGCCGGAAAGGCAATGTGAAATACTTTCCTTTTGCTGTAACATTAGATTAAGATAGCCCATGAGGTAGTGACAACAATGGTATGTCACATATTAATAATTAAGCTAATTAAAAAATGTAATAGAAACATGGCATTACCTGGTAGGAGTTTTGTATTCTTAATCAATTTGAAGTCATTTGCACTAAAGGAACGGTAGGAAATGTTGTGATATCAGAGACATTATTTCCAAGATTGGGTGCGAGGCAACATAAAAGATAGCAAACTCCTAAAAAGTAAAATTTATTGACATCACAGATAGCAAACTCCATTATTGACATCACACAGAAACCCTTTTCCATGGTTTTAACTTTTTTCTAAGCATCACACATAGCAAACTCTTATAAAATAAAATTTAGCAAAGTAGTCCATACAACATGACATTCTTTGTGGCTCGTTCATGCGCGAATTACTTTAACAGCTTAGTAGTAGAAACAATACCTTGCACCGGATTTTAAGCAATTGTTCGTCACCTCTTTTCCATCTACAATAGGCACTTTTCCTTCATGCCACTGGTAAGAATTAACAGATGTATCGTACAATACACAATAAATTCAGGTCCATAAGTTCCAAATTATGAGAGCCATTACAGGAAGGAAGTTTATATCATACTCATAGTCACTGCTACAGCTGAACCTTTACCAAGAATAATGTTATCAATAAACTGTCTGTCTATATGACTTGCCACCATAGTGAGCAACCATGAAGCATCATTACTAATGGAAAACATTCTAGGACCAGGATTTCCAGCACAACTAACTTTTTAGCTTCTATCTGTTTACCGATTTATATAAATATATTAAACACTAAATATTAAATAGAGATGCAATGCCTGGTATATAGGTGTGGGCAATGGCTCAAAACCAATAGAGCAATCCAAGGCGCTGGGATCAGTCAGCCCCACCTACAGTGATCCAAGTGGATTATCATCGTCCTTGTTTTCATGCGCCTCTCCAGCCATAATAGTAACATAACATACCTTCCTGGAACGGGTTTCATCACGCGGTTTATCATTTAAAAACTTGGCTAGTATTGTAAACCTTGCAAAATAAACTTTGAGTGGTAAGTTACAATAGTAGATACTTTGAATGACTAAGCCGCTACAACAACACCTAACTTATAAACACTTGTACGTACAACTACAACAAATATGTAGTTTGAATAAGTATACCTATGCTCAAGAAACAATCATCAATGCATATAATATTATGTAAAATAAAATATACCTTATTTCTTATGTCATAGACATACGCTACCACGACATTCAATTTTTTTATCTCAGCAGTAGGGAGAGTTGCAATGAGAGATTCAGGGAAAGAAGTAGTAGATAACTCAAATAAAACCAAAGATGAGCTTCAAAAAACATCTTTTTGATAATTTTACGTACTACAAGTAGAATCCTTATTTATTATATGCAACAGCTATTATAATTAATTATTTGAAGAAAAAATATGTTTCAGATTAGCACTTTTCAACCAATGCCAAATATTTACTTGTTTCGATGACCAACTAAAAGAAAAAACAAACCATTAGTTTCCTTATGCGATGAAGATGTGGATTCGATTAGATCTGGGATTGATCTCCTTCCTCACAGGTTCTGTATTCAGATCTATTTGCTAATAGGAACGAACCTTTTCTTGATCAGGAAAGAAAGGAATGAAATCAAGGAGATGGCTGCTTTTTTTAATTAGGGTGTGCACGAAGAAGTGGCAAAGAGATGAACATGTGTCGGTTAATGGTAGATGATATTAGTTAAATACATATTTCTGACACCCCCGGCTCAAAGGTTTTTGAAGGCACCATTGTTCTTTTTTTATGATTCCGTCATTTGATGATTTAAATGTGAGGAAGACAAGAAATCTATGATCAAAACATAGGATTGTAGAGGTGACGGTTGCATTAGGGTTTGTGTGTGTGTGTCTTTTGGAGGTTGTGTGTGTTTTCACGCAGGATGTGTAAATGAAAAAAATGAAAACGTGATTTTTTAAAATGTGCGTTTTTCAGAAAATGTTTTTTCAGCTAAAAGTGATGAAATTTAGGGAACTTTTGAGATTTTTTAGGCAAATCTCAAATTCTATTGGTTTAAAGATATGACTGGGATATAACTGGATTAAAATGTGTGGTTTCAAATCATAATTATACCTATATATATTATATATATATTTATATATATATATATATATATATATATATATATATATATATATATATATATATATATATATATATATATATATATATATATATATATATATATATATATATATATATATATAAATTTCATGTCGACCCATAAATTATCTTGCTCTCCTGTGTGTAATTTACATGACCCCAATATACTAATTGTATTAACTATGTCCTGCTGGTAATATTTTTTATCAACAAATGATGACTATAAAATACCTCCTTTATAAGCATATATATCACATCCCCGACGGTGACATGTATGCTTTGGTGGTATTTTCTTCATGACCTATTTGTTTTTGGTCATATATACTTTAATGAAATATATCATGTTAGGACGATTTATTTCTATAAAATATTTTTTTATCAAACATATCTTGTTTTCATGGGGAACAATATTTATCCATTACTTGCAAATATCTTTTAGTCACAAAGTATTTTGCATTATAGTTGGCACGTTTAAACATTCTTATTTTTATCTTTTATCCGCGATCATGGTACGTCCGTCCGCGCTGGTTTAAACTTATTTTGTTTTATCTACGGTCGTGGTATATCTAGCCGCACTCGTATGTATGTTCGGTCATATTTTATTTTTTCACTGCAGTCATGAGCTGCGTGTTCTGTATTAATCCGCGTGTCCGGAGATACTGTTTATATTAATAAAATATTACGCGATCTTTTTATAATTTATAATGAAAAGAGATATTTTTAATTAGGTTACAAGGTATTACCTATATATTTTAAATTCAAAAAGTATCTTATCAATATTTTTTTTATTAATACAAGATATTACATATCTTTTAAAATTGGTAAGAAGATATTATATATATCTTTTAATTTATTTTTCACATATGTCGCGACCCGACTTCTTTATCCGCGGTCATTGTCCGCCTAGACGCACTCATCCGCACGTTCTTAAAATATTTTATTTTTTAAAATCTGGAGTTATGAGTCACGTCCTTTCACGTTAGTCCGCCCTATTAAAAATAATATTTTATTTTGGTCGTTGCAATCTGCGCGACCAAACATATTATTTTATTTAGTTCGGTCACGGTTATCCACCCTTCCGGACATATTATTTAGTTTGGTCGCTTCGAGCCGCGCGCCAAACGTGTTATTTTATTTAGTTTGGTCGCTGCGATCCGCGCGATCAAACATAATATTTTAATTTGGTCGTTGCGATCCGCACGACCAAACATTTTATTTTATTTAGTTCGGCCGCGGTTATCTGCCCGTCCGGACGTATTATTTAGTTTGGTCGCTGCGAGCCGCGCGCTAAACTTATTATTTTATTTAGTTTGGTCGCTGCGATCCGTGGGATCAAACATAATATTTTATTTTGGTTGTTGCAATCTGCGCGACCAAGCATATTATTTTATTCAGTTCAGTCGCGGTTATCTGCCCGTCCGGACGTATTATTTAATTTGGTCGCTGCGAGCCGCGCGCCAAACGTATTATTTTATTTAGTTTGGTTGCTGCGATCCACGCGATCAAACATAATATTTTAATTTGGTCGTTGCGATCCGCACGACCAAATATATTATTTTATTAGTCGTTGCGATCCGCGTATTACTTTGTTTAAATTTCGTCGCAGTGATCTGCGCGTTAAGACAAATTATTTTGGACTGCCTGTCTGAACATTTTCCATACATAACCGTACCTCGGTCATGATTATAACTTACGCATTTCTACGTTTGTTGACAACATCTTATGCCTATTGTTGTTTAAACCGAATTTCATACATATTCGCCATATTAATGTGCGAAGTTTAATCTTATAATAAACGCACACCTTGTGTTTTATTTTATAAATCTTCACTATATTAAGGTGGGATCCACCATCTTTCTAGTATGCCTAAGCCACGAGGGCCATGTCTCATAAGGGTAAGCGTTAAAAATTGCTCAAATTTTTTGGATACTTTGCATGTAAGTTTAATACTACTAAGTAGATATAGCACCATTAAACTTGGGGGGACTATAGGGGTATCATAATACCATTGATCTTATTTGATTGTATTTTAGAATTTATATTTTGAAGCATACTACTTTGTGCATTGTAAATATTATTGCGCGGATCAGGTATCCGTCAGGCCAGGAACCTGCTGTTGTGGATCAGGTATCCACAACTAAGTATGTAAGTGGCATTGCAAGCCCGGTACTAAGCCGAATCGCGCGTTCGCAAAATGACGGATTAGGTATCCGCTGCAGGTTCATGCAGGACATGACCTGCCTCCCGCATAAGAGGGTTGCAACCCCAACGTTATCAATGATACGCGTATCTAAGCCTCCACGCAAGCATTAAGGCGCATTGCAGGCGCACTGTAACTGCTATGTTACTACAAGATCAGGTATCTTGTGCGGTCATCCGCCACCACAAGACTCTCTGGAGCACGCATGTTAGGTACGTGTGTAAACGATACCACGTACGATATCAATGGTGTTACATTGTATGCTAAACTCTGTATTCGCACTTAGCATGCAAGAGGTCTTGCTAACCTATTGTGTGCTAAAGTCGGATATCGTATTCACACTTATCACGTAAGAGGTATCGCGAGCCCTGTGTTAAGTTGATTACCATAAAGCCTTGCGCTATGCCATATGAAGTGCGTCTTCTGTTGGCCTTAAGCCGAATGCAATATTCGCACTATGTTGCATCATCAGTGGGTATAAGAAGTTCGCCTTCAAAGTATCCACGATGCAACATACGGGTTCCACCTCCACCTTTACAAAACCTTCTTATCATGCTCACATTAGAGAGGAATAAGAATTATACCTTGCTGATGCCAGTGTTACCCCGGCTATAGAACATGTTTTCTTTTTACGGGGTCCTTACCGTCTAATCACGGGAAGCCAAGCATTCTAGCACAACCACCCGTCTTACGTATACGGGTTCCCTATTTATTTTGATATGGATACGCTTACAGGTAGCGGATATGGTGTAGAGTCTAGTAACCTTGGTGAAATCCTCGCATACTAGACTGAGGGACATGATGACGTATAGTGGCTGCACTCACTATTCGCATAGTTTTCCCATCATCTTTTTGCTAAAGGTAGCCCACCACGTGGATGTCCTAGTAGCAAGCCAAACATGTTTATTTGGTAAGCATGACATATGAATGAGTCTAGCATAACATGGTTAGGAACCATATCATACTAGACTGGGGGACATGTCGACGTATAGTCGGTAAAAGCCCGATCTAACATGTGCGCGACCCAGGAGGCCCGCGACCCAAGAGGCATGCGACCCAAGAGGCCCGCGGCCCATACACTTTACTTATCCTTCAAGAAACCCTAGTCCTATATAAACAGGGGTAGGGGGCTCATTCTACATCATCAAGTTATCTCTCTTAACCACACCACTTTTACTATATATCGCACCGATACTAACTTGACCGTCGAAGGTGGACCCCGGGGCTCCGGCCTCGGGTCAACGTCTAACCGGTTCTTCTATTGTTTGCAGCATTACTCAGCGCCCGGGAAGGCGACGAACGGACCAGAAGAGTCGTCGAACCGGCCCAGCCAAACTATGCTTCAACAAGGTTGAATTGAACACCTGGCACCATATGGGCATCGACCATCGCTCAATCTTGGCCTGTGTGTCGAACACTTTTAGATGGTCATCCGGGTCGCCCGATCCGTCATAGGACTTGACGGTCATTGGCATGCGACGCTTCTTTTCCTCGGAGTAGTCTCGTATGCGGAGAGTAAAGGCGTCCTCCCTCTCGCTACACCATGGGAGAGAAAGGTCTTCTTCCTCCTCTGCGTGATAATAAGGATCTTCGTAGCGTCCTCCGTCATCTGATGGTCCGGGAGGTGAGTACCTCGGTCGGCGACGTTTTGGTGAGTGATCGTCCGAATCGGATCCCAAAGGGTCAGGCTGAGGCGGTCGCGCCCCGCCTTTGGATTGACTTCTATAGCTAGTTTTTTTGGGTGGGAGTAGGGTTTTTCTTTCCACCAGATCCCGTCATAGGCCATGCGCTAGTGCGGCGGTTGTTGGGAGGAGTTTCGAACACCGCGCGTTCTTCGGATTCCTCAGAGTCATCCTCAACTTGAGCTTCTTGCAATTCTTGCATGATTCGATCTCCAATTCGCTCGAACACGTTCCACGGTCGAGGTGGTACCTCCGGTGGAGATTGTTCCGGGGCTCGGGACTTCCTTTGTCTTTTTTGAGTTTTGGTAGAGGTGTCACGCCTAGAGCTGCCAAAATTGAGTCTGGATTGGATATTCCCTCCTAGGTTTATCCTTTCCGTGATGGCAGGGATGATCCTATCGAAATTCTGCGTGAGTACGCCCTCAAGGTCTTCGTCATCAAGCGAGTCGACCTCGAGCTCCGGCTCGATTGTCGGATGCTTTTTCCCCTCTTTATGGGGGCCTTGGGTGCTGTTCCCGGATCGAGGTTATTCAGCTTTAGCGTTGGTGGTGGGGTGTTGTTGATCATGCTCGTCCCACAGGGGTATTGGAACGGTGTGTTCCGGTTGCTTGATCCCCCGGTTGCCCTCACGGAGGAGGAGTTGGGGTGACTGGAATGTCACCTCCGGACTTCCGGTTCCCAAGGTCCGTGCCCCTTGGGTTTGCCTGAGAATGTCCTTTCATCATTGGTAGAGTTCATTTTAGTGTAGGGTCCCACGGATGGCGCCAACTTGTTGATACAAAAGTTGGATGATCCTTGCTTGAACCGAATTAGGCTTAATTCGGATACGTGGGGATCCGGCTCTTGCACCAAGTAAACTTCTTGTTGAGATCCCGCACACTAAAACAACACACGTTAAGCTTACCGTGGGAATGCGTCCCACGATTAGACTCCATCGTGAGAGTAAGTAATCGGTTTAGGGTTAGTAATTAGGTATATTGAGAGTATAGAGAATGTGATACCTTTGTGGAACCCTTGGGGGTTCCTTATATAGGCGGTACAACCCTAATGGGCTGATACCGATGCTTCGGCCCCAAGCAAAGGATAATTGCCACAATTAGGTTTATTGATATCTCCTAGTTATGGTTAGTGTATATCCTCCACTTTAGGGTAATCCCAATCCCAGTTAGATTGTGATTCTGTCTAACCCTGTACCGGCTATGCCGGGCCGTGGGCCGCACATGCCTGTGCGGATACTGTTCATTCCAAGCCCATAAGCTTAAAGAACATCAATCCAACTCACTCGTGATGGGTCGGATGCGGGTAGTACCCGTGGACCGAGTCCAAGACCCGGCTGAGGGACTATTACACATCAGCGTGTAACGAGATCATTGTCATTATAAGTTAGTAATGTTAACACTACTCATATGCTCTAATCACGTACTTAGACTCCCTTAATCCTAATTGGTATGTCTTATATTTTATTTTTGTCTTGAATGATCATGATGATACATTGTTGACTTATGCGATAATAGAGATTAAGGTCCAAAAATAGAAACGAAACGGTGTAATCAAAATCATCGAATTAATAACCCTTCCTGATAGACAACGATGTCAAAAAATTAAGTCAACAAGTGAGATTCGATAAACATGGTTTTATAACGGTTTTGAACATGAGACTTATTACCAAGACTTTTATTCTCCCCCTAATGGATGTGTAACACCCCATTTTGGAAATGGAAATATCACAGTAATTATGGCGTGTCATCAAAGCATACAAGGTAAAATGTCTAAACATTACTTGACCATATAAAAAGGAAAATACCGGAATCAAACATCGGTAGTCCAAAAGTAAGCTCATCACACACAAACATAGTATAATAAAGGAAAAGGACGAAACAATGTCCAAAGCATAAGTATCATAAAGAAAGGAAATGCATAATGTAAAGAAGGCTAGACAGCTTCCAGTCCATATGCACGTACTCTTAGTGTCTACGAGCGTCCCTGAGTACCTGCCGTTTTGGGAACATAGAAAAAGGAAAACGGCTGAGCAAAACGCTCAGTGCACGGATGTACCATAAAGCATGAATAGGATAAGCATATAACATAATAACAGCGGAAGAAACTAAGTCCCGAGTAACCTGGTTAAGTCTTAATAAAACTGGTTTTATAGTTTGAAAGTCTTATGTTTATCTTATAAAAACTGTTTGTCATATTTTACCATTTAGCCAATATAGGTCATGAAAATCCACCGTGCATGAATAATTGGAGGGGTGACCTCATCATGCAAATTAGAGGGGCTGCCTCTAATTTAATATACTGGTTTTATGGGTAGGAGGGATCAGCTCCTTGTGAAGGATGCAAGGCACCACACCACATTCACCATGAAATCCTGAATAAAACGTGTAACTAGGATGCACCCATACGCCCCTCATGATAAATATAAATAAATGGCCAAAAGCTGAAGGGACGCCACGAGCAATCACTCCGCCGTGGTGAAGTCATAACGTCAGTGCCTCTAATGTTATGGTTATGGTACCTCCATAACTAGGTGAAACTGGTCATGCATGTATATGGCTATAGGTAATCATATTTAAACATAAGCAATCAAACTCATACTTATACTACGGGAAAACAGTTGGCTGCATACAGGGAAATCCTAATAAGGAAAGAATGTCCATACTGATAGGACGGGAATCCGTACCTTATGTCCAGTGAACGAGAACGATGAACTGCGAGAATCCTACTTCTGCAACACTAATGCTACATAAATACGTACATGAAATAAGTATCTGCTTACTACATACATAGCTGGTTTTATATCATGTCTTAGCTTATTTTATGTGTTCTTACTATTTTACACTGTTTAAAGCCTTAAACTGTGTTAAATCTTATATTCTGTTCATTCTGATTAACTATTTCTGATATTTCATGTGTTATTATACTTACTGTGTAATAATAAGTAACTTTCCAAAAATAGCAGGTCTCCTTAAATAGAAAGTTTCCAAAAATAGAAAGTTTCCAAAAATAGAAAGTTTCCAAAAATAGAAAGTTACCAAAAATAGAAAGTTTCCAAAATAGAAAGTTTCCAAAAATAGAAAGTTTCCAAAAATAGAAAGTTTCCAAAAATAGATTTACTGCTTAAAATAGATAAGTTTCTAAAAATAGAAAGTTTCCATAAATAGATTAGCTGCCTTAATTAAATAAGTTTCCATAAATAAATTAACTGCCTTAAATAAATAAGTTTCTAAAAATAGCTGGTTTCCATAAATAAAATAGCTGCCTTATTTAATTAAGTTTCTAAAAATAGAAAGTTTCCATAATTAGAAATAAGCTGGTTAAATAAGCTAAGTAAATAAGCCTAAGTGTTTTCATGATTATTTCCTAAGTCATATGATATATTATATAGTTTAATAATTATTTCATGTAATTTAATTAAACTATAGGTTATAATATGTAATTAAAGTATGACATGTTTTTAATTAAATATATTATATACTTAGGTTAAAATATGTATTATTAAATACTAATAATATAACCTAAGTCATGTTTAATTAATTAATTATATCCATGGTTTTTAAAATAATTAATTAATTATAAGTCTTAATAATATAAATACTTAGGTTAAAAATAATTCATGATTATTAATAATTAGTTAACCTAAGTCATGTTATTAAATTAATTACATCTTTATTAATTTAATTTTAACATAAGTTCATAACATAAAAAAAAATAACATAACCATGAACCGGATCTAAGCCTAAAAACATGCACCGGATATGAACCGACACCGTACCCCGAACCAAATCGGGGTACCCCCTTGCTGCCGTGGGACCCACACGCACCAACCAAGACCAAAAAAAAGGTCTTGGTGGTGGTCGGCTAAAACAAACCGAACCCCCTTGGGGTCGGTTGTACCTTGCGGCCCAAAAACAAACACCCCTTAATCGACCCTCTGATTTAATTAATGATCAAAACATGTTAGATCTATGTTTAATTAATGTGTTTTATAAAAACATCACGTGTTCATAATTAAATAAAAGATTAATTAAAAAGAAAAGGTTTAAAAAGGTTTTACCGTATTCGTGGATCGAGAGGGTGAAGAACAAACACGAACAAACAATAAATCAACAAGATCCAAGATCAAAGAATCACCTTGATGGTGATTTGTAGGTGGCGGCACAAAGAGAGGAGAAAGAGAGATTTTAGGTTTTCTTGAAATCTTCTGTAAAAGTGATTTTTGAGTAGTAAAAATCTATTTAACCCCTTTTAGTAAAATTGGTAATGGGCTTGGCCCATTACCCTTGTTTTGGCCGCGGGTAGGGACTCCCCCGTGGGGTTCCCGTACCTCGTTTCGTGTCTCGTTATTTAGTGTTCGTTTATGTTTAATTATGTTCGTGTTTTAAATGTTCTTGTTACGTAAATACCATACTCTTATATATTTAACTACGCTCGTATTAAATATATATACGTAATTAATAATAGCTCGTGTTTTAACTACGCTCGTGATTTCGTGATCGTATGTTCGTGATTAATTATTGCTAAATAATTATTACGTGATCGTGCATATAAAATACTTATCGTGTTCTAACACGTACGTAATACATAAACTCCTAACACGTAACCGTAATCATGCTATATTAAGAAATTTTTTAACTAGTACGTACGATCCTAAGGGTACTATGCATGGTAAAAGCATGCGGGTTTTACAGGATGGGCCTTATTATCATAGGTTTACCTCCAGTTTTTGGGCTTCGGTCTTGCCTTGCCTTTTATTTAACCTCGCCATGAGGTGTTTATTATGGCCAAAGACGTATATCCTCAACGTAAAATGTAATTTTGGATCTTTAAAGCTTCAAAGTTTAAGGCTTTCACTTTCAATTTTGCATAGATTTTTCGGCCTTGTGAGCTTCGAATTTTTGCTTGATTTAGGTGAGTGAGCACTTAAAATTATTATTGGGTAAAGATTTTGATTATTCGGGGTGCCAATACTTCAAAACCGTGACGCTGGGGATTCTCAAATGTTTTCCCAATTTAATTACATGGAAGCTACTAGAAAAAGCTAGAAACCAACAATTAAGACTAAACCGCTAAGTCAATATTTATTAGCAAAATTTATATACAAGCGAAGGGAGAATAAGCGAACAATTAGGACACATGAGTTTTTGAAAGACTCGCGAATTCTATGTTTAGCATAGTAACTTATAATTAACGCTATCATTCCTCGTCCTCATTTAAGAGACTTAGCCTAAAAAGTTAAGGAACCGAAGCTAAGTGCTCAACACGCACGGTCGAGTCAAAAATTACTCTTATTCTCACCATCAGAAAATCTACATTCGTGTCTTAAACACTTATGAAAACATGAGAAAATTTTTAAAATTTGGCCATTTTTAGCCTTATTTTGCAACAAAACGAAAAGCAAAACGAAAATTTTTGGAGAACGTGAAGGTTTAGCAAGGTTGAGTATCTATTCACCCCCCATACTAAAGTTAAACATTGTCGTCAAAGTTTTGAGTCTAAGGGTAAAATACCCCCATACTAGAGACGAATTCGAATGCTTAGGATCTAGTATGGAAAGGGTGGAACCATTAAATCTATAACCGTTTATGAAGTGTGCTAAAAAGACCTAACGTTAGAACAATTAAGGATATATCATTCGGATATCAGAAAATTCTTCAAAGCAAACGATCGAGGCTCGAGTGAAACGAACATGAGAGGCTCCAATCGTGAAGATGATGATCTAATAACCACAATTCACAAACAACCATGGAACAAAGGTTGGAAGGGAACAAATCCCCTCACATTAGCTACATTAGAAAGCGATAATATGTACATGGATAAACATGGGAGCTCCCCCACGAGGCACCTCGTTTTTGATTACCGAGTCATGAGATCGGCTTGATCCCCTCAATACTAATTATCATTGGGGAAGGTGACTTGGTCGAGGTCGTCCAAAGAAGGGACTTACCTACCAAAGTAGTGCTTAACCCTATGACCATTCACCTTAAAGTTAGGACCATTATTTTGAGCTAGCTCGATGGTCCCATATGGAAATACTTGGGTGATTGTGAATGGTCCGGACCAATGAGATTTCAACTTGCCGGAAAATATTTTCAATCTCGAGTTAAAAAGCAACACTTGATCCCCAACGTTAAAAACCCGGTTTTTAATTCTAGAATCATGAAACTTTTTAGTCTTTTCTTTATAAATCAATGAATTTTCATAAGCAATATCCCTTAATTCATCTAATTCATTCAATTGCATTTTCTGTTGTTTTCCCGCGGTCTCCATGTCATCATTAGAATGCTTCAGGGCCCAATAAGCTTTGTGTTCGAGTTCAATTGGCAAGTGACAATTCTTCCCATACACAAGCTTATAAGGAGTGCACCCAATGGGTTTCTTATAGGCGGTACGAAAGGCCCATAAAGCATCGTCAAGCTTATCCAACCAAGATTGTCGGTTCTCTCCTATCGACCTCTCTAAAATCCTTTTTAATGCTCGGTTTGAAACATCGACTTGCCCTCGTTTGTGGGTGATAAGCCGTAGAAAGACGATGTGTAACCCCATATTTATTTAAAACCTTTTCAAATTGATCGTTGCAAAAATGGGTTCCACGATCGCTTATGATAGCACGAGCGGTTCCAAACCGAAAGAACAATTGTTTCAAGAACTTGACTACCACTCGAGCATCGTTCGTGGGCAAAGCCTTAGCTTCAACCCACTTAGATAGGTAGTCAACGGCGACAAGGATGTACTTATTACCACGAGATGACGGGAACGACCCCATAAAATCAATGCCCCACACGTCAAAGATCTCACACACTTAGATTATATTTTGCGGCATTTCATTGTTTTGTGAGACTTTTTCTTGATGTTTGCACGAGTCACACGACTTGATAAGTGCGTGCGCATCTCGGTAAATAGTAGGCCAAAATAATCTGGCATCAAAACTTTCTTCGCCGTGAGATTAACACCATGGTGACCACCCGTGGGTCCCTCGTGACCATCTCTAAGGATATTAGTAGCTTCGGTGCCAAACACACAACGTCAAATGATTTGATCTGCACAAGTCCGAAATAGATAAGGTTCATCCCAAAAATATAACTTGACGTCACGAAAGAATTTTCTTTTTGTTGTGTCGTCATACCCTTAATGATGAAGTTGCCCGCATGGTACTTTGCGATGTCCGCAAACCATGGGGTAGAAGAATCTTCCTTATAATTCACCACACCAAGTGTTTCCAGAGGAAATGTTTCAGTGATTTCCTTGTTCTCGTAAACACTTTGGTGAGGATCTTCTAATCGAGAGAGGTGATCGGCCGCAAGATTCTCGGCTCCTTTTTTGTCAAGTATGGTGACATCAAATTCTTGTAGGAGGAGAATCCAACGA
This sequence comes from Glebionis coronaria, assembly GCA_025667525.1. Lineage (NCBI taxonomy): Eukaryota > Viridiplantae > Streptophyta > Magnoliopsida > Asterales > Asteraceae > Glebionis > Glebionis coronaria. Next base: position 240,716,696 of record CM046877.1, read on the forward strand.
AGCAATATCGGCTTAGCATCTTGTTTAAGAAGAGAAACTTGATGGCCGAATGATCCGTATACACTATGCTTTTAGTCAAAACGATATAAGGTCGGAATTTGTCAAATACATACACCACGACAAATAATTCTTTTTCCGTTGTGGTGTATTTAAGTTGAGCCTCAGTCATCGTTTTGCTAGCATAGTGAATAGGCAAGAAGTGTTTTGCATGACGTTGCCCCAAAACGACCCCAATAGCGTAATTACTAGCATCACACCTGAGCTCAAAGGGGAGGTTCCAATTTGGAGCAACAAGAATGGGAGCTTCGGTTAGTTTCCTTTTAAGGATTTCAAAGGCTCGTACACAATCTTCGTTAAAGACGAAAGGACCATCTTTTTCAAGAAGGTGTGTAATCGATCGAGATATCTTTGAAAAATCCTAATTGAATCGACGAAAAAAGCCCGCGTGGCCTAGGAAACTCCTAACTCCCTTGACGGTTTTGGGATGAGGTAATTTGGCGATGACGTCAATTTTAGTTTTGTCTACCTCAATCCCCGCTTTCGAGACCTTGTGCCCTAAGAAGATTACCTCTTTACACATAAAATGACATTTTTCCCAATTGAGCACAAGGTTGGTTTCCTCACAACGTTTTAACATTTTGTCCAAATTTCCTAAACGCGAAGTGAACGAATTACCAAACACGGAAAAGTCATCCATGAAAACTTCCATCGTTTTCTCGATCATGTCATGAAAAATAGCCATCATGCACCGTTGAAAAGTTCCCGGTGCATTACAAAGTCCGAATGGCATTCTACGACAGGCAAACGTTCCATATGGACACGTAAACGTAGTTTTTTCTTGATCACGAGGATCGATGGGGATTTGGAAGTAACCGGAAAAACCATCTAAAAATCAATAGAAATCGTTTCCCGCGAGACGCTACAATATTTGGTCCATGAAGGGAAAGGGAAATTGGTCTTTACGAGTGACGTCATTTAACTTACGATAGTCAATGCACACCCTCCAACCGGTCACGAGTCGAGTTGGAATTAACTCGTTGTCATCATTTGACACAATGGTCATTCCTCCCTTTTTAGGGACACAATGGATTGGGCTCACCCAGGGCTATCGGATATAGGGTAAATCATTCCCGCGTCTAGTAGTTTAAGAACTTCCTTTTTGATGACGTCATGAATTTTTGGGTTTACCCTTCTTTGACATTGTATTGCGGGTTTATAGTCTTCCTCCATTAAAATTTTGTGCGTACAAAGTTTAGGGTCGATTCCCTTAATGTCGCATAGTTTCCACGTAATTGCCCCTTTGTGAGCTCTTAAGACATCGATAAGTGCGGTTTTTCATCATCGGAAAGGTCTTTCGCAATAATAACCGGCAACTTATCGTCTCCTTCCAAGAATACGTATTCGAGGTGAGGAGGAAGACCTTTCAATTCGAGGGTTGGTGGTTCCTCGGTTGAAGATGTGGGTTCGATACTCATAACCTCCACCGGCGGATGAAATGAGAAATCGTTAAGAAAATCCTTGATAATGGAAAAGTACTCATCGTTGTCGAAATCTTTGTTACAAGTTCGAGGAACGTCGAATTCTTCCAACGTAAAACCACCTCCTTCGAATGGAGTGAATGAAGGTGTCGAATTATCAAGGATTGGATCGAGCATAGTGGGATTGCCACAATTTGCTTCATCGACAAAACCTGAAATTTCTTGTGAAAATTATTCGCGAACGACATCGATTAAATCAACATGGCTCAAAGTCGTGATAGAATAAACATGAGAAAGTTTGGAGTTTTGAAGTGCGTCTATAACAAGTTCCTTGTCGTTGAAGCGTAAAGTGATTTTTCTAGCATGTACGTCAATGATTGCTTTCGACGTATCTAAAAATGAACGACCTAAAATGAGAGGAACTTGAGGATCCGTGGGAATATCGACTACGACAAAGTCAACCGGATAGTAAAACTTTCCCACTTTAACAAAAACGTCTTCGACTATCCCACATGCGGGAATTGTAGAATGATCGGCCATTTCGATAGACATTTTCTTAGGAGTAAGATTAGGAAGATTGAGCGACTTATATATTTCAAGAGGCATCAAATTAATACTAGCACCAAGATCGGCCAAGGCGTAGCATTCTTCCATATCTTGAATACCGCACGGAATTAAAAATTTACCGGGATCACCGACTTTTTGAGGTATGCGGCTAAGAAAAACCAATGAACAATTAGACAATTTTTGCAATTTCTCCTTATTGTTCAACATACTTTTAAAATTGGCGGCAAATCGATGCATCATAATTAAAGCGTCGGCGAAACTTATGTTAAAATGCAAATGACGAAACATTTTTATGAAAAGCTCAAATTGATAATTGTTACGTTCTTGCAATTTTTCCTTATGAAGTCTCGATGGGTAAGGTAAGGGTGGTGATGGGTGGGACGTAGGCATAGCCTTTGGAATATCGGGTTCCAAACTTGGTAAAGGGTCGGCCGTAGGTGTGGTTTGAGCGGTACTTCGTGGGATTGAGATTTGCTCCTTTCGACCACAACCTCCGGTTCTTCCTCAATTTCCTCCTCCCTAGGAGTAATTGGTTGAGGAGTCGGATATTTAAAGGTCTTACCACTACGCGTGGTAATCACGTTCATCTCTCCTTTCGGGTTTGACACGGTGTTGCTAGGAAGACCACCCGAAGTAGAGGCCTTACTCATCATGATAACATCAAAAAGTCTATTTTCCGTTTTTATCGTTCTAGCCTATCTTGCTCTTTTTCAACCTTTTGATTTTGCTCCCACCTAAGTAAAGTTTACTCAATCTTATGTTGGCTTTGTTCCATTTTTTGTTGATTTTGTTGGAGCCTAACCACCTTCCCATCGATTTTGTTACTATGAGCCTCAAACTTGGTTCTTGGACTTGTCACGTCATTTGCCATATTCATGTATCTATCGTCATTAGCCTTAAATTAATTCGAAATCTCATTTGGAATATCTTTTGAAAATGCATTTGAAAAACCTTGATTGACATTTTGAAGATCACAATTTTGATTTTTGTCTTATAATTGACTACTAGTCCCCCCATTGTTGTTGTAATTACCCTTATAATTGTTCCTTTGATTTCCTTGGTAACCACCTTGATTGTTGCGATAGTTATTAGCATTTTGATTGTTTTGATTAGGTGAAAAACCCGGTGGAGTCAATTGATTAGTGCGGGTAACTTGACCGTTTTGGTTGTAAGTTCCCATGGCCGCGTAGGCGCTCGAAATGTTACCACTGGCGGTTATGCACTCGGAGAAATCGTGAGCTCCACCACAAAAAACACAAGAAACCTCAACCGCTTTAGCCGTAGCAGGAGTGTGTTGTTCACCAACTTTAAACTCCTTAAACAATCCCTTAAGCTTATCGAACAATTTGTTTTCCATGTTAGCTTCTATTTGTTGAGCATCAATGGTATGTGACGATGAAGACGAAGCTTTGTTAACACTCGGTGTGTTACGAGGGCTATAAAATTTGGACCTATTCTCAATGATCGTCAATGCTTCTTCGACCGTTTTACACAAGAAATTACCACCCACGGCGGCATTAAGATAATCACGTTCATGATTGTTTAATCCATTATAAAATGTGTTGATTTGATGCAAGTCAGAAAAACCGTGATGAGGACATTCGTGCAACATTTCCTTAAACCTATTCCAAGCTGTTGAAAATCTCTCATTATATTGTTGTAAAAACTTTGAAATCTCGTTTTTCAAGTGCGTAGTCTTAGAGGGCGGAAAAAATTGGTTCACAAATTTCGAAACGAGATCCTTCCATGTCAGTATAGAATTGGGTGGCTCTTCCTCTAACCAAATTTTAGCGGGCCCCTCTAAGGAATATAGAAAAAGCATCATCTTAATCGAGTCGTTCGAGACTTCCTTAAACTTGCAAGTCGATGTAAGACGATTGAAATGGCGAATGTGGTTATGAGGGTTGTCCTTTTTGTCACCACAAAACTTGTTAGCTTGGATCATGGACAATAAACCCGTCTTAACCTTAAAATTCTCCGCAAGGATAGCGGGAATCACAATCGCTTCTCCATAACCCTCGCTGGGTGCTTGAAGAAACTCCATCATAGTAAGATTAGCCATGGTGACTTCTTGTTCTACAATGGGTTCGTCAAATGGAGATTCTTCACTAGAAAGGGTTGGTGTTGTTTCCTTTCGATTTCGACGTTTACGTGCTCGTTTTGCTTGATTACGGGTTTTCATAAACGTAACGTACAACGTGAGGTGAACAAACTAGATTCTTTTTGGTATTTTTACGTTTTTCAAATTTTTTTGTGTTTTTGATTGTTTTTACTTTTTTTGGATTTTTGTGAATTACGTAGACTCAAATCTACAAATCTCTCCTCGAATCAATTTCTCGATTAAAGGAGCCTCAAGGAATGAAAACTATCACGTTGAGTGAACACCTTCGATGACTTTAGAACGTTGGTGGAACACCAAAACGTTCAAGCGGGTTTAATCTTTGAAACCAAGCAACTATATATGATACGTAATTAATACTTTTGGCGGCAAACCCTCGATTAGCCCTTTTTCTCAAAACACGCACAAGCAAGCGGAGGAAACGAGGTGACGCGAAGCACTTAAGAGCCTTTTTCCTTTAGGTCGTGAAATACAACCGCATTATACCCACCTTATAGTTTGTGTTAATCAAAATCAAGCTTATCGAAAGTAATTATCTATTTTGCCTTTTTATTTTTCTTTAGATTCGAATACAATAATTGAGTGATGAAATCCCAATTAAGGTTGCGTTTTCACGCTTTTGGAGATACTGTGGATCTATTGTGATACGTAATACAATATAGTAATAATATCCACAAAAAACAAAAACCGATAATATGTGTGATTAGAGTGCTAATCACACAATTACTATTTATGGATAATATCAAAAACAAAATTGTTCAAATTTAAACACAACACGCCTCCCCGGAAGCGGTGCCAAAATGATAGTAGTAAAATTACACTTCACTAAGTTTTAAGGAACACAAAGCAAGTATAATAAAGCGGTAAGTATTAAGCGTACGTTTAGGAAAACGTAAACACTTATGACCCTTGTTGTGAGTTCGTTCTCGAGGAGGATTAATGTGTGTGTTAAACTTGATTAAATTTGAGATTAATATTGATGAGAGAAAAAGGAGAAAAGAAAATGACGGATACGATTAAAAATTACACTAGAACGAAACACGCGGATTTACGCAAATCTAGGTAAAAATTAAAATTACTCTAAAAATTCCCAAAAAATCACAATAAATTCCTAAGAATATAACTAAGGTTTAAAAATGAGCAAAATTTCTTGAAACTTGATAAATTAATTAATATTTAATTTTTAAATGCTAATTAAAGCCTTAAAAATCAAATAAATTAACAAAAAGCCCAAACAAAGATTTTTCACTTTGTAAACCTCAAAAATATTTTACTTAAGATAAAAACTATTTTTTTCAAAATTTTAAACCTATTAAATCTATTAAAAATAATTAAAAACTAAAAATTAAATATTAAAATTTCAAAATTCATAAAAAATCCTAAAAACTTGCAACCAGAAATGAAAGTAAAATTACCTAAATACCCCTATTGGGCCTCCAAATGGGTCAAAATTTAAAACAGTCCAATGAAAATGGGTTTTTTGGCCCAATAAGACAAAAGTCAACCAAATAAGCCCAATATCTCAAGTCTAGCTTAAAATTGGATTTTAAACAAAAAAACACTAAAGGCCCAAAAGCTGAAACTGAGCTGATCATATCTTAATGAACAAACAACATATTCTTAATGGGCCATTAATACCATTAAGCCATAAGATAATGCCATAAGATGAAAATTGACACACATCCTTTTCTTGGGATTATAAAGATAACTGTAAAAAGAAATTTTGAAAAAGCTCAATAAATAAGCCTGAAATAAGCTAAAGCTCTCTACAAAAAACGACAAAATAGTCGCTTTTGAGTTCTAGGCTGATTCAAGAGCTGATTCAACTTGAAAAAGACTCTAAATGACTTAACTAAGACAAATTAATCACAAAATATCCAATAAGCAAAGCCAAATAAGCTGAATGAGTGAATAAGCACTTGTTATAAAGTCAATTAAGTTTGTTTTATAGTCAAACCTTAAAACCAAAAGCTATAAACTTCAAGATTAACTAATGAGATGAAATAAGTGAGACTGATTACAGAAAGAAAGTTGTTGCTCAATGGGATAAGCTAGAAAAGCTAATTAATAAGTTGACTATAATTTATAACTAACAGTGGTAACCTTCAGTGGGAAAGGAGTTCCCACTGATGAAACAAAGATTGTTGTTTTTAGCTTGTTTTAGTGGGTTTCTTTGGACAATCAAGGCACCCCTACAACCATGGAGTTGTAGGGAGTCACAATCAAGCAATGAAAACACAAATCACACAGCCAATTGATACAGTTTAAATAATTAATTCCCAGATATGGAAACGAACCAGGTCTCATGATATAAGCAAGTGTTTAAGCAAGATTAAGTCAACAAACTTTATCAAAAGCATACAACAGCTAGAATAATCAATATTCTACTATAATTATGGCATTTGAACAAGTTTCATGCATCAATCACAAGATTTGAACTAGTATAAGGCCTATGTGACTTACTGATATGAATGGTAGGCACAAATACACAAGTTGCTGATCTACTTGACCAAATTCTGAACTTCAAATGGCCTAAACTAGTTCTCAGGTTGCACAAACTTAGGTTTTTCACTTGGCAGCCTAAGTCCTAAGCCCTAGTTACTTGGTGACCCAATTCTAGTTCACAAAAATTTGAAACCACCTTGTTATAGCCAATGATTTAGATTTAGTGTTTTACTCCACAAGTTATGCAAGTTTATATCTCTAAACCACTCAATAACAGAACCAAACACAAAGTGACCTTTAAAACCTACTCAAATGTTACCTATACTTAAACGACATGCAATCCCAAACACCCTTTTAAAAACTAAAATCCAGATTTTTGAAGAACAAGAAAATTTTAAACTATAGTTTCCTATCAAACAATCAGAATACTCAAGTATCACTCAAAGATTACCATCAAAACACTTAGAACAGGCAGATTCATGCAGCAAGTAGTTTTGACAGAAAATAAGAAAAAGAAAAAGGAGAATAGGGCAAAACTCAGGGATGTACTATCCACACCCCCGAATTTTGGATCTTATGTGATAGCTTATCAATCACAAGCTTCCACAACAACACCCTGCTAAGATTCAACAAAGAAAGTGATGACAATTTTATAAGAAAAATGAAAAAAGTAAACAGATTTTATTCCAAGGATTTTTAGTCCCCACAACTTGAGTTTTCCCAAGCCAAAGACCTCACTTCACCTTGATAACTTCTTATCAGGGTAATATGATCAGTCTAAGGTTAAAAAATACTCAATACATGAACCATATTCTTGAAGAAAATCAAAGAT